>CM076581.1:1067862087-1068535556 GCA_034641835.2 Pinus albicaulis | reverse complement strand
ATACCAGGAGGTATAGTGTTATATTACAAACAAAATTGTTTCTAGACACAGATACACACATACATATTAGCACATCACTTGTAGGTATTCACAAAGCCTAAAGAGATATGATGCAAATCAATTATCAATTTCAATTTAGTACTTTTTCTTTCAAGACTGAATCTCTGGAAAGAGCATAGCTGCCAATACTTGGAAATATTCCACTAATTGAGAAAAGATTTAGTTCACTGTTATTGTCCAATTACCATCCAGAGAAATAGGAGAAATATACACAAAAATGCATTTGAGTACTAGCATAATAATGGTAATGATAGCTGAGACAGAATAATCACTGGAAAGCCACAATAAAAAGGATGGAGTATAAAATTTTATGCAACCAAATTCACTGTGGCAGAGCACAGTTAAGCTGTTAAATAGCATAGTCACTATTTGCAGGCATATAATTCTAACCTATGAATGGCCTATAAGTATTATGGCAACAAAATAAAACTGAGTGGGATTACATGTAGCTGCTCAATAATGCCATAACTAAGTATAAACCTGAACTCAAGCTAGAAGAGTAAAGAAATGCCTTGTTGCAAATACATAAGATTAACCATAAGCACAATTTATAATAGGAAACAGACAAAGTTATATAATCAACAAAATTGAACGATTAAAGTCCACTGTGGCATGAGGACATGGTCAAAATCGTAAACGTTTCCGAAATTGAAACAGTAAATGAGTCAGGGTCGAAACCCAGAAAAAGTTTTAATGGCTAAAATTATACAACGACATCAATTAAAGTTATTAAGTTGTCGAAAATGTTTCAAGAACGAGGTAAGGAGAACTGGTTCCTTCAAACTAGCGTTCGACGAGTACCGACCTGGAAAGGATCAAAGAAATTTATATTAGTGCTGAAGGGAGCTACGATTTTTGTCGGTTGAGAGAGAAAGAGTAGGAAGTCGATTGTCAATACCTACAAGAGTCAAAAACCCCAATATGAGTATGAATTAAAATGAAAAAGAACGCTATCAAAACAAAAATTTGTTAAATGAGGAACAACAAATTACCTGAGGCTCTAACAACTCTAAGCTATCGAGGACCTGGAATATACATAGAGGAATGACAGAATTAAGCATACGATGGAGAGTGGACATTATCATAGACATAAAATAGTTGTATAAACAAATAGTAGAAATTCTTACCTATACAGGTTAAGAAAAGAGCAAATGATTCACATTCTTCTGGCGCCCTGCGAAGGACGCAGACAATCTTTCGATATGCTTAAGGGAGAAGACGAGTATTTTTCCAGGACCATAAATACAACACAACGGTTCTGCCTCGTTCTTAAGAATGCATATAGAGCAATATAACAACCAGAAACTTAAACCAATGAATCAAATCGTTGGAAGCAGTGGAATCTAACCCACTGCAAAAAGAAACAAAAATTTTCGTTAAGCGAAGTAGCAGACAGAAATCCATCTGTATGGAACGATGGTAAACAATCCAAACAAATCCGAATCTCAGTGACTAGGCGAAAAAATACACGTTACCCTAAACGAATAAGGATACACTTCATAACCTCAGGAGTAGACATACCTGCGTGTTTCAATGAAGCACGGAGATGCGTAGAATGAATGGATAGATGCACTGAGAACTCAATGGCGTCGGAAGTTCACTGTTACGAGACCAGTAAAATAATAATGAAGAGAAAATAACCGGTAAAACCAATAATACTGAGATTTATATGTACAAAACCCTAACGCATCATTAGATCCACATCGCCCACCTGGCAAGATCTTAACGATGAAGCCACGGATCAAAGAGTGGGATGCGTAATGAACAATCAATACGTTCAACGTTTAATGTGATTTGCAATATCATAAATGTCAATACAGGCCGTCCGTGCCATCGAAATTACAATCGCACCAAGGTAAGCTGGCGTGGAGGGTTCCAGAGTTGCGTGGAGCAAACCCACGTGACCGCCAATCAAATAAGACTCATTCCAAACTACAAAATTACACCCAAAATCGTCTACAGACTTACGTGGATAACGAATTCACGTCGCAACTTAATTAAATCACATTCTAATCCATATGACGTGGATATCCGAGTAAAGGAGTTTGGTTTAATATAAATGCTGACCAGAATTTAACGAATGGCCATGAGAGCCTATACGCACAGATAGCCACAGGAATACATTACATCAAATTATAATTCATACTTTGTAAACAAATGGGAATAGGTGAAGAATCTTCACTGTTTCATATAAGTCGATCAAATTATATCGAGAGGGTTATTATGTTCAAAGGGAATGGGTTCCCCACTATCTATTAAAAGATTATAGTCGATGACCCAAGGTTCATTTCGACACAAACAAGGTGGTGAGATATAACCGTGGAGTTTTGATAAACAAAACCATTGGGTGGTATTTTAAAAATAATGATGGTTGGCAGTATTAATATTATTATATCCCATTTGAGGTTGGATATAGTTGAGATGGGAAAATGGAACATAATTAGGTAAACAATTATGAATTGAGTAAACCAACATAAGTATAGTATCCTTCCAGAATGAAATTGAAAAGAGGAAGGCTTGAAATAAAAACAAGCTCACTGTTGCTGTGTATTCACTGTATAAATTAAATTCTGTGGAAAAAAAAAAATTATTTTATTTTTATTTTCACTGATCTGTGTTGAGTGTGTACAGTGGTGCTGAAATGGCAGAAGGTGACGAAATCTATGTTGATCTGTGTGATGAGGATAATGCACCAGATCCCAATGCGCCCATGATGGCTATGTTGCGAGAATTGCAACAAGAATTGGCTGAGATAAAAAGCGAGAATGACAGATTGTCATTAGCCAGTGAGGAGCAGGAAAAGCTCATCAGAGAATTAACTTCGCGGAACAGCCAAGAAGGCGAAGGTTTCGAGAAGAGGAAAAATGATGAGTCTGATGAAGAAGATGCTGTTAGGCATCAGAGTGAATAGAAAAAGGAATTACAGGGGGAATTCTGAAAGATTAAACCTCCCTCCTATGATGGGGAGAAGGAGGAAGATGCTGAAGCCTGGTTGCTGAATATGATTAAGTATTTCCAGGTCTATGAATATGAAAGCAATATGAAGGCAAGATTAGCTGTTTACCAGCTACAAGGTAAGGCTACCTTGTGGTGGGAGGAGACAAAAATGGTTCATTCCATTGATGAAAAGACAGTCACCTAGGAAGATTTCCAGGTTAAGTTCAAAAACCGCTACCTAAATGAACGTTACTATGATGATAAATCCAAAGAATTTCATGAACTTAGACTAGGACAGCTCACTATTGATGAGTTTGTCACTAAGTTTACAAATCTGCTGAGATATGTACCCTACATAAGGGAAGAAAAGGTAAAAGTACAGAGGTTTCTGAATTGTTTGCTTGCTGTATACAAAGAGAAAATCGAGTTTGACAACCCAAAAACAATGGACGACGCTGTTAGAAAAGCCAGATTATGTTACCAACAGTTCAAAGGAAAAAATGAACAAGGGAAAAGTTGGGTAAATAAGAATGAGTTCAAAGGGAGGAAACAGAAACCAGCCTATTTGAAAAATTTTGGCAGAGATCATTAGCGGAAAAAGTTTAATAAACCCAAAGAAAGTCAAACTGCTTAGTCCCAAGTGGCTTCCAAACAAATAGATGGAGATAGTAGGAAGGAGAACCCCATCTGTTGAGAGATTGTCCCCATCGAAACATTCAGATGATTATGAGAGATCGAGAAGCCACTACAGTAAATGACATAGCCAGAAATATACCAACTATCAGTGCAGCCTTGGAAAATCGACAAGCAGAACATCAAGCTACCATGGTGGAAATGGAGGGTAAGATTTCTGACCTACCTGTTACTGTTCTGATTGATCTGGGTGCTTCTTTGAGTTACATTAGTCCTGAAATTGTAGAAAAATGTAATCTTAAACCTGAAAAATTTCAGCAGTCATGGTTGGTTCAGCTGGCCACTGGAACCAAGAGAAAGGTAACACATAAATTGCCCCGAACAGCAATCAAATTAAATGATTTTCAAACAGAAGTACATTTGAACATTCTTCCCTTAGGTTTATATGACCTACTGATAGGAATGGACTTGCTGGAATAGAAGAAAGCCTTGATGAACTGCTCGGATAAGACTTTGCATTGTGTAGATGAGGAAGGGAAACCTTTTATTCTCAAAGGAAAACCAAAACCTATCTCTGTAAGACAAATATCAGCCCTGCAATTAAAAATAACAGCTAGAAAAAGATATCAGGTTTATGCAGTACAGGTGGAAGAAATGGAACAGAAAACTGAAGAAAATCTGCTGGATGTATTACCAGTGATAAGGGAATTTAAGGAAGTTTTTCCAGTTGAGATCCCTCATATTCCCCCCAAAAGAGAGATTGATTTTTCAATCGATCTAGTGCCGGGAGAAGTACCTGTCTCCTGAGCCCCTTATCGAATGAGTCCCCCTGAGCTTATGGAACTGAAAATGCAATTGCAAGAACTGTTAGATAAAGGGTATATCAGACCGAGTGTGCCTCCTTGGGGAGCACCAATGCTGTTCGTGAAAAAGAAAGATGGATATTTTCGGATGTGCATTGATTACCGCCAACTGAACAAGTTGACCATTAAAAATCGATACCCTTTGCCTCGAATTGATGATCTTTTTGATCAAGTGAGAGGAGCTTCAGTCTTTTCGAAGATTGTCTTAAGAACTAGTTATCACCAGCTCAGAATCAAAAAAGAATACATCAGCAAAATAGCCTTTCGAACCAGGTATGGTCACTACGAATTTGTAGTCCTACCTTTTGGGTTGACAAATGCCCCTCCCACATTTATGTGCCTAATGAACAGTGTGTTAAACAAGTATTTGGATAAATTTGTCCTTGTGTTCATAGATGATATCTTAGTCTACTCAAAAAGTGAGGAGGCACATAAAGAAAACTTGAGGATAGTATTGCAAACTCTGAAGGAAAACTAGCTATATGCCAAGTTTAGTAAATGTGAATTTTATAAAGATAAGATCCAATACTTGGGGCATATTATTTCTGAACAAGGCCTTGCTGTTGACCCTGAAAAGATAAAGGCAATTAAATAATGGTCTGTGCCAACTGATGTTTCAGCAGTGAGATCATTCATGGGGATTGCAGACTATTATCGCAGAATTGTGGAGAGGTTTTCTGCCATAGCACATCCCATAACGTCATTACAAAGGAAAGGTGTCAAATTTGAGTGGACTGAAAAATGCCAAAATAGTTTTGACCAATTAAAACTAAAACTTACTACAACCCCTATACTAAAGATTGCAGATCTTGATAAAGAATTTGTCGTATGTACAGATGCCTGTAGAGAGGGGTTGGGAGGAGTTATTTTGCAGGAAAATTCAGTTATTGCATATGAATCTAGGAAATTGAAGATACATGAACAAAACTATAGTGCCTATGATTTGGAGTTAGCTGCTGTTATTCATGCTTTGAAAATGTGGCGACACTATCTCCTTAGAAAGAAATTTACATTGATGACTGATCATATTAGTCTCAAATATTTCTTTTCCCAAACTGATTTGAATGCTAGACAAGCCAGATGGCTGTCTTTTCTAAGTGAATTTGACATGGATATAAAGCATATCAGAGGGAAAGAAAATAAAATTTCTGATGCTTTAAGTAGAAATGCTTTTCAAATTCTAGGTAGCAGTGGAAATAGTGCCCAGTTTGATTTAGAAGAGTTAGTGAAACAGGTAGCAAACCAAGATCCAAATTATGAAGTACTACTGGTGAAATTACTGAAGAAGGAGAAAACTGATTTCACTCAAAACCAAAAAGGGCTGATCTGTTATAAGAATAGATGGTATATTCCCAATGTAGAGTCTTTAAAAAGGGAAATTTTGGATGAATATCATAAACATCCATATGCAGGACATCCAGGATATCAGAAAATGTTAACAGCTTTGAAAAAGAAGTTGTTTTGGCCAGGAATGAAGAGAGATGTAGCCGAATATTTAACTAAATGCATGGAATGTCAACTAGTCAAAGTTGAGAATCAACATCCTGCTGGTCTTTTGAACCCGTTACCGATTGCAGAATGGAAGTGGGACACCGTTTCCATGGATTTCATAACAGGATTACCCAAAACCAAACACCAACATGATTTAGTGATGGTGGTAGTAAACACCTTAACAAAAGCTGCACATTTCATACTAGTGAAATCTACCTTCGGAACAGCTCAAGTAGTGAATGTGTTCTTGAAGGAGGTAGTAAGACTTCATGGGGTTCCAAAGGTAATTGTTTCTAACCGAGATGCTAAGTTTACAGCAGCCTTTTTGAAAGTGTTGTTTGGAGGGATGGGTACTAAGTTGAATTTTAGTACTGCTTATCACCCTCAGACAGATGGTCAAACAGAGAGAACAAACCAAATTCTGGAGGACATGCTGAGAATGTATGTGATGGATAGGCCATCAAAGTGGGAAGATTATTTGCATTTACATGAATTTTCCTATAATAACAGCTACCAATCCTCCATCAAAATGAGTCTGTTTGAAGCACTCTATGGTAGAAAATGTCGTACTCCATTGAGCTGGAGTCAACCAGAGGATAAATTGATGTTAGGGCCAGATGCTTTGCAAGATATGGAAAGAATTTTCAAACAGATACAAAGAAATATCAAGATAGCACAAGATCGTCAGAAAAATTATGCTGATAAGAAGAGAGTGCACCGAGAATTTACAGTGGGAGAGCATGTGTACTTACGTATTAAACACAAAAGGAGCACACTTTATGCTGGAAGTTGTGCAAAACTATCTCCTAGATACTGCGGTCCTTTTGAAGTATTGGAAAGGGTGGGACCAGTAGCTTACAAACTGGCCTTACCACCCCATGTTAGAGTTCATGATGTGTTTCATGTTTCGTTATTAAAAAAATATGTTCATGATGCTTCTCACATAGTTGATTGGAATGTTGTATAGGTGGAACCAGAAGGGGAGTTTCTGCCAGAACCGCTTCAAATATTGGAGCGGGAAGAAATTGAATTGAGAAACCGAACGGTAGCAAGAGTAAAGGTGCAGTGGAAGCACTTTACTGCTGAAGAAGCTACCTAGGAAAGAGAAGCTGAAATGATGGAAAGATATCCATTTTTGCTTGAAAAATGAACTCTAGTAGTTGAATAATAACACCGAGGATGGTGTTTATTTTCAGAGGGGGAATATGTAACACCCCCAATTTATCTGTTTGAATTTCAAAGCTAGACATTTGAACTTTAATCCTAAGGGGAGTGGACCCCTAAGGATAAGTATTTTTTGAATGTAATTAAATATTTAATTTGAGGAAATGAATAAAATGATTGTGTGCAGATTGACCAAAATGAGATTATGAGATCACTTGCTAAATCCATGAGGATGGATAAGGCAACTATTTCCCCACAATCTTTCAAAAATCCTTGAAAGGAATTATTTCTAATTTAGATTTTTGAGGAAGAATCTAAATTTCTCCAATGATGAGGAAAGTAGTTGGGAAGAGGTAAAAAGCTGGAAAAGATGAGGAAAAGCATAAAACATCTTTAAAGAGTCCCTAAAATGGGAAGCGTAGGCAAACAGGAAGAAAAGCATCCTGCTATTCTGGATGCAAAATTAGAAACATGCTTTGGGGAACAATAGCTTAAATAAGCTGCTCCTAAACAGATTAGTGGTTGGTCTGTGGTGGAGGTGATCTCAGCTCGGGGGTGAGTTCTAGGAGACAGAAGAACTCTAAGGTTGGGAGGTTGGTCGACTGCATGAGTCGTATGTAATTAAATTTAATTGGTGTTTCTATTTTTTGTCGTATGAATTGGCTACATATAATTGTTTGATTTTATGTTAGAATTATTGAATGCCACATTCAACAGAATAAATCATCAGGAATTCACCTTCATGATTCTGTATAGTTGTAAGCAAGAAAATCTGTGGAGTAGAATCCAACAAAATCTCTAAACCAGTGTTGGTTTAGATCTGAGGATACATAGTTCTCCACAGGAAAATTGGTGAATTAATTTTAACCTGTTTCTGATTATTAGAATGAGTTAATAATATACATACATAAGAGAGAACTATATGAGAAATTTTGTACTGCAATTGAGAGTAGTAGTATATGAACTGTCATATAGACTGAGTATCAAATGAAAAGAAAACTTTTACAGACTACCTTCCAGGAAACAGTACACTATCTTTACATGAATAGGATTACAGTAGTCAGTTATGTCTGCATATAAATAAGCAATTCTACATCAGAAGAAAATAACAAATTGCATGGGACTGTCTATTAATATTTAGTTGCCATGAATTACACTCATAGTATGAGTTAAAATCCACTATGTGAAAGAAGGATAAATAAATAATTTAACATGCAGATTTTATAACAGTAGACCATAAACAAAATCTACTCTATTATGTGAACAAGATACCAGGAGGTATAGTGTTATATTACAAACGAAATTGTTTCCAGACACAGATACACACATACATATTAGCACATCACTTGTAGGTATTCGCAAAGCCTAAAGTGATATGATGCAAATCAATTATCAATTTCAATTTAGTACTTTTTCTTTCAAGACTGAATCTCTGGAAAGAGCATAGCTGACAATACTTGGAAATATTCCACTAATTGAGAAAAGATTTAGGTCACTGTTATTGTCCAATTACCATCCAGAGAAATAGGAGAAATATACACAAAAATGCATTGGAGTACTAGCATAATAGTGGTAATGATAGCTGAGACAGAATAATCACTGGAAAGCTACAATAAAAAGGATGGAGTATAAAATTTTATGCAACCAAATTCACTGTGGCAGAGTACAGTTAAGCTGTTGAATAACATAGTCACTATTTGCAGGCATATAATTCTAACCTATGAATCGCTTGTAAGTGGGAATACATGTAGCTGCTCAATAATGCCATAGCTAAGTATAAACCTGAACTCAAGCTAGAAGAGTAAAGAAATGCCTTGTTTCAGATACATAAGATTAACCATAAGCACAATTTATAATAGGAAACAGACAGAGTTATATAATCAACAAAATTCAACGATTCAAGTCCACTGTGGCATGAGGACATGGTCAAAATCGTAAACGTTTCCGAAATTGAAATAGTAAATGAGTCAGGGTCGAAACCCAGAAAAAGTTTTAATGGCTAAAATTATACGACGACATCAATTAAAGTTATTAAGTTGTCGAAAATGTTTCAAGAACGAGGTGAGGAGAACTGGTTCCTTCAAACCAACGTTCGATGAGTACCGACCTGGAAAGGATCAAAGAAATTTATGTTAGTGCTGAAGGGAGCTACGATTTTCGTGGGTCGAGAGAGAAAGAGTAGGAAGTCGATTGTCAATACCTGAAAGAGTCGAAAACCCAAATATGAGTACGAATTAAAACAGAAAAGAACGCTATCAAAAAAAAAAATTGTTAAATGAGGAACAACAAATTACCTGAGGCTCGAGCAACTCTAAGCTATCGAGGACCTGGCATATACATATAGGAATGACAGAATTAAGCATACGATGGAGAGTGGACATTATCACAGACATGATATAGTTGTATAAACAAATAGTAGAAATTATTACCTATACAGGTTAAGAAAAGAGTGAATGATTCACATTCTTTTGTCGCCCTGCGAAGGACGCAGACAATCTTTTGATATGCTTAAGGGAGAAGACGAGTATTTTTCCAGGACCATCAACACAACACAATGGTTCTGTCTCTTTCTTAAGAATGCATATAGAGCAATATAATAACCAGAAACTTAAACCAATGAATCAAATCGTTGGAAGCAGCGGAATCCAACCCACTGCAAAAAGAAACAAAAATTTTCATTAAGCGAATTAGCAGACAGAAATCCATCTGTATGGAATGATGGTAAACAATCCAAACAAATCCGAATCTCAGTGACTAGTCGAACAAATACACGTTACCCTAAACGAATAAGGATACACTTCATAACCTCAAGAGTAGACATACCTGCGTGGTTCAATGAAGCACTAAGACGCATAGAATGAATGGATAGATGCACTGAGAACTCAATGGCGTCGGAAGTGCACTGTTACGAGACCAATCGAATAAGAATGAAGAGAAAAGAACCGGAAAAACCAATAATACTGAGATTTATATGTACAAAACCCTAACGCATCGTTAGATCCACATCGTCCACCTGGCAAGATCTTAATGATGAAGCCACGGATCAAAGAGTAGGATGTGTAATGAACAATCAATACGTTCAGCGTTCAATGTGATTTTCAATATCATAAATGTCAATACAGGCCGGCTGTGCCATCGAAATTACAATCGCACCAAGGTAAGCTGGCGTGGAGGGTTCCAGAGTTGCGTGGAGCAAACCACGCGGTGCCAATCAATCAGACTCATTCCAACTACACAATTACACCCAAAATCTTCTACGGACTTACGTGTCAGATGTGTTGATTCGCAACTTAATTAAATCATTCTAATCCATATGACATGGATATCCGAGTAAAGAAGTTTGGTTTAATATAATCTTGAGACCAGAATTCAACGAATCGCCATGAGAGCCTGTACGACAGACCAGCCACGAATATTACATCAAATTATAATTCATACTTTGTAAACAAACGGAATGGTGAACAATCTTCCAGTTCGAGCAACTCGTCAAATTATATCGAGAGGGTTATTACGTGCAAGGGGAATGGGTTCCCCACTATCTATTAAAAGATTATAGTCGATGACCCAAGGTTCATTACGACACAAACAAGGTGGTGAGATATAACCGTGGAGTTTTGGTAAACAAAACCATTGGGTGGTATTTTAAAAATAATGATGGTTGGCAGTATTAATATTATTATATCCCATTTGAGGTTGGATATAGTTGAGATGGGCAAATGAAACATAATTAGGTAAACATATATGAATTGAGTAAACCAACATAAGTATAGTATCCTTCCAGAATGAAATTGAGAAGAGGAAGGCTTGAAATAAAAACAAATTTTTTTTTTGGTTACGTAAATTGGAGATAAAAACAATTTTTTTTTTGGTTACGTAAATTGGAGGTGTGACACTCTTTCAGTAGGTGTACAAGTGCTTGAAGACGCACTTGAATTCCCTCCTTGTGGTGTGGTTGGAGAAGCACTTTCATTTCTCCTCAAGGGTGTGCTTTGCTACTCTTTTGTTGGTGTTGTTGTTTGGGGATGTATTTCAGCCAACTCATCATTACTTTCATCATGAGATAAACAGTGTTTTACATTCATTTTTTTCTCTATGCTTCCATCCCAAGCTTCCTCTTCAATAAACTGAACATCTCTGCTCACAAAAAAAATTTTGGTGGATGGGTTGTATAACCTGTAGGCCTTGGATTCCTCACTATATCCAATGAAAATACATTTCTCCCCCTTGCTGTCCAACTTCTTCCTTAGCTGATCTGGAATGTGTGCATAAGCCACACATCCAAAAACCTTCATGTGTGTGACACTTTGCTTTGTGCCACTCCATGCCTCTTCCGACACTTTGTTCATAACTGCTTTTGTAGGGCACCTATTTAGAATGTACGTTTCACAATGTACAGCTTCAGCCCAATAATCATTAGGCAAATGCTTTGCCTTTAACATACTCCTTGCCATGTCCATTATGGTTCGGTTCTTCCTTTCGACTACTCCATTTTTCTGCGGAGTATATCTAGTTGTAAACTGCTTTGAATACCATTTTTTCTAAAAAAACGTAGAAAATCTTTAGAGATATACTCACCTCCTCTATCAGTCCTTAAGAATTTGATGTGCAGCCCACTCTGGTTCTCAACAAGTGCTTTGAAATTGCAAAATTTTTCAAACACTTCACTTTTGTTTTTCAAAAAGTAAACCCAAGTTTTTCTTGTAAAATCATCTATGAATGTTAAGATATAGTGGCTGTTCGCAAGTGATGGAGTTTGCATCGGTCCACATACATCTGAGTGGACAATCTCTAAGGGTTCTTTTGCCCTTATTTTTTTCCCGAAAGGAAAACTTTCTCTGTGTTGTTTCCCAAGAATACAGCCTTCACAAAGACTGTCCGGTTTCTCTATCAATGGTAAACCACTTACCATTCCTTTTTTGTTCAACAAATTAAGACCTCCAAAGTTGAGATGTCTAAATCTCAAGTGCCATAACCAATTATCATCCTTTGGTTCGCTTTGGTAAGTCTCTTATGCAACTGCTGCTTTCTCTTCACCATTCTTCAAATCTACTCTCATTCTAAGAGGGAACATCCTGTTCCTTGTCATCTTTACTTCAGAAATACACTGATTCCTGGGTGGTTTGTCCATGATGGTACAAACATCATTATCAAAGAAAACATTATATCCCTTATGAACAAGTTGTCCAATACTTAAGAGATTACATTTCATTCCTGGAACATAATAAACATCTGCTATGGTTTTCTTTGCTCCTAATCTTGTTAAAACATTTACATCTCCTTTTCCCATAACAGAAACTTTGCTATCAGTTCCTAGTGTGACTTGTGACTGCACACTCTCATCTAACATAGAAAACATTGCTAAGTTTCCTGTCATATGGTTACTACAACCGGAGTCTAGAAACCATAAATCTTCACTCTTTTCTTCAGCCATATTACAAGCTAAAAACAAATTATTTTGGCTGCTATTTTCTTTAGTGAAATTTTCACTAGTTCTACTTGCCATATCTTGCTGCTTCTTTCTACATTCATTAGCATAATGACCATATTTTTTACAATGGTAACATTGGACATTAGATAGTTGAGACATAATGGTAATGATAGTTGAGACAGAATAATCACTGGAAAGCTACAATAAAAAGGATGGAGTATAAAATTTTATGCAACCAAATTCCTTGTGGAAGAGCACAGTTAATATGTTAAATAACATAGTCACTATTTGCAGGAATATAATTTTAACCTATGAATGGCCTGTAACTATTATGGCAACAAAATACAACTGAGTGGGAATACATGTAGCTGCTCAATAATGCCATAACTAAGTATAAAGTTGAACTCAAGCTAGAAGAGTAAAGAAATGCCTTGTTGCAGATACATAAGATTAACCATAAGCACAATTTATAATAGTAAACAGAAAGAGTTATATAATCAACAAAATTGAACAATTCAAGTCCACTGTGGCATGAGGACATGGTCAAAATTGCAAACGTTTCCGAAATTGAAATAGTAAATGAGTCAGGGTCGAAACCCAGAAAAAGTTTTAATGGCTAAAATTATACAACGACATCAATTAAAGTTATTAAGTTGTCAAAAATGTTTCAAGAACGAGGTGAGGAGAACTGGTTCTTTCAAATCACCGTTCGACGAGTACTGACCTAGAAAGGATCAAAGAAATTTATATTAGTGCTGAAGGGAGCTACGATTTTCATGGGTCGAGAGAGAAAGAGTAGGAAGTCGATTGTCAATACATGCAAGAGTCAAAAACCCCAATATGAGTACGAATTAAAACGGAAAAGAACGCTATCAAAACAAAAATTTGTTAAATGAGGAACAACAAATTACCTGAGGCTCGAGCAACTCTAAGCTTTCGAGGACTTGGCATATACATAGAGGAACGACAGAATTAAGCATACGATGGGGAGTGGACATTATCACAGACATAAAATAGTTGTATAAACAAACAGTAGAAATTCTTACCTATACAGGTTAAGAAAAGAGCGAACCCGAGTATTTAATGATTCACATTCTTCTATCGCCTTGCGAAGGACGCAGACAATCTTTCGATATGCTTAAGGGAGAAGACGAGTATTTTTCCAGGACCATCAACACAACACAATGGTTCTGTCTCGTTCTTAATAATGCATATAGAGCAATATAATAACCAGAAACTTAAACCAATGAATCAAATCGTTGGAAGCAGCGGAATCCAACCCACTGCAAAAAGAAACAAAAATTTTCATTAAGCGAATTAGCAGACAGAAATCCATCTGTATGGAATGATGGTAAACAATCCAAACAAATCCGAATCTCAGTGACTAGTCGAACAAATACACGTTACCCTAAACGAATAAGGATACACTTCATAACCTCAAGAGTAGACATACCTGCGTGGTTCAATGAAGCACTAAGACGCATAGAATGAATGGATAGATGCACTGAGAACTCAATGGCGTCGGAAGTGCACTGTTACGAGACCAATCGAATAAGAATGAAGAGAAAAGAACCGGAAAAACCAATAATACTGAGATTTATATGTACAAAACCCTAACGCATCATTAGATCCACATCGTCCACCTGGAAAGATCTTAATGATGAAGCCACGGATCAAAGAGTAGGATGTGTAATGAACAATCAATACGTTCAGCGTTTAATGTGATTTGCAATATCATAAATGTCAATACAGGCCGGCTGTGCCATCGAAATTACAATCGCACCAAGGTAAGCTGGCGTGGAGGGTTCCAGAGTTGCGTGGAGCAAACCCACGTGATTGCCAATCAAATAAGACTCATTCCAACTACACAATTACACCCAAAATCGTCTACAGACTTACGTGGATAACGAATTCACGTCGCAACTTAATTAAATCACATTCTAATCCATATGACATGGATATCCGAGTAAAGGAGTTTGGTTTAATATAAATGCTGACCAGAATTCAAAGAATTGCCATGAGAGCCTGTACGCACAGATAGCCACACGAATACATTACATCAAATTATAATTCATACTTTGTAAACAAACGGGAATAGGTGAACAATCTTCACTGATTCATATAAGTCGATCAAATTATATCGAGAGGGTTATTACGTGCAAAGGGAATGGGTTCCCCACTATCTATTAAAAGATTATAGTCGATGACCCAAGGTTCATTACGACACAAACAAGGTGGTGAGATATAACCGTGGAGTTTTGATAAACAAAACCATTGGGTGGTATTTTTAAAATAGTGATGGTTGGCAATATTAATATTATTATATCCCATTTGAGGTTGGATATAGTTGAGATGGGCAAATGAAACATAATTAGATAAACAATTATGAATTGAGTAAACCAACATAAGTATAGTATCCTTCCAGAATGAAATTGAAAAGAGGAAGGCTTGAAATAAAAGCAATTTTTTTTTTGGTTACGTAAATTGGAGGTGTGACACTCTTTCAGTAGGTGTACAAGTGCTTGAAGAAGCACTTGAATTCCCTCCTTGTGGTGTGGTTGGAGAAGCACTTTCATTTCTCCTCAAGGGTGTGCTTTGCTACTCTTTTGTTGGTGTTGTTGTTTGGGGATGTATTTCAGCCAACTCATCATTACTTTCATCATGAGATAAACAGTGTTTTACATTCACTGTTTTCTCTATGCTTCCATCCCAAGCTTCCTCTTCAATAAACTGAACATCTCTGCTCACAATAAATTTTTTGGTGGATGGGTTGTATAACCTGTAGGCCTTGGATTCCTCACTATATCCAATGAAAATACATTTCTCCCCCTTGCTGTCCAACTTCTTCCTTAGCTGATCTGGAATGTGTGCATAAGCCACACATCCAAAAACCTTCATGTGTGTGACACTTTGCTTTGTGCCACTCCATGCCTCTTCCGACACTTTGTTCATAACTGCTTTTGTAGGGCACCTTTTTAGAATGTACGTTGCACAATGTACAGCTTCAGCCCAATAATCATTAGGCAAATGCTTTGCCTTTAACATACTCCTTGCCATGTCCATTATGGTTCGGTTCTTCCTTTCGACTACTACATTTTTCTGCGGAGTATATCTAGTTGTAAACTGCTTTGAATACCATTTTTTCTAAAAAAATGTAGAAAATCTTTAGAGATATACTCACCTCCTCTATCAGTCCTTAAGACTTTGATGTGCAGCCCACTCTGGTTCTCAACAAGTGCTTTGAAATTGCAAAATTTTTCAAACACTTCACTTTTGTTTTTCAAAAAGTAAACCCAAGTTTTTCTTGTAAAATCATCTATGAATGTTAACACATAGTGGCTGCTTGCAAGCGATGGAGTTTGCATCGGTCCACACACATCTGAGTGGACAATTTCTAAGGGTGCCTTTGCGCTTATGCTTTTCCCGGAAGGAAAACTTTCTCTGTTTTGTTTCCCCAAGATACAACCTTCACAAAGGCTGTCTGGTTTCTCTATCAATGGTAAACCACTTACCATTCTTTTTTTGTTCAACAAATTAAGACCTCGAAAGTTGAGATGTCCAAATATGAAGTGCCATAACCAATTATCATCCTTTGGTTCGCTTTG
Source organism: Pinus albicaulis (assembly GCA_034641835.2). Lineage (NCBI taxonomy): Eukaryota > Viridiplantae > Streptophyta > Pinopsida > Pinales > Pinaceae > Pinus > Pinus albicaulis. The sequence continues at coordinate 1,068,519,375 of CM076581.1, read as the reverse complement.
GAATGTCTCTTGTGCAACTGTTGCATTCTCTTCACCATTCTTCAAATCTGCTCTCATTCTAAGAGGGAACATCCTGTTCCTTGTCATCTTCACTTTAGCAATACATTGTTTGCTGGGCGGTTTATCCATGATGGTACAAACATCATTATCAAAGAAAACATTATATCCCTTATGAACAAGCTATTCAATACTTAAGAGATTACATTTCATTCCTGGAACATAATAAACATCTGCTATGGATTTATTTGCACCTAATCTTGTTAAAACATTTACATATCCTTTTCCCATAACAGAAAATTTGCTATCAGTTCCTAGTGTGACTTGTGACTGCACACTCTCATCTAACATAGAAAACATTGCTAAGTTTCCTGTCATATGGTTACTACAACCGGAGTCTAGAAACCATAAATCTTCACTCTTTTCTTCAGCCATATTACAAGCTAAAAACAAATTATTTTGGCTGCTATTTTCTTTAGTGAAATTTTCACTAGTTCTACTTGCCATATCTTGCTGCTTCTTTCTACATTCATTAGCATAATGACCATATTTTTTACAATGGTAACATTGGACATTAGATTTATCATACCTTTGTCCTTGAGCATTCTGCTGACCATTCTGTTGGCTGCTGCCTTGGCTGTGGCTGTGATCTTGACTGTTGTACCTTCCATTTGAATGTGAAGGGATGTTCCTTCCACCTCTGTTCTGGCTTCTGCCTCTTCCTCTCTTGTTTCCTCTGCCTTGCCCTCTTCCTCTTCCGAAAGACATATGGGTCTTAAATGCATGTTCAAGAGATGAGTTTTCACTCCTATCTAATCTCTGTTCATGGGTCATCAGTGATGCATGTAATTCATCCACTGAAAACTTTGTGAGATCCTTAGTCTCCTCTATGGTGGTGACAATCACATCGAATCTTGAGGGTAAACTTCTCAAGAGTTTTTCAACAATCCTTTTTTCTTCAAGTGTCTCTCCATGAGATCTTATTTGTGTGACCATTCCAATCACATGAGTGAAGAATGAGTCAATAGTATCTGACTCTTTCATACAGAGAGTCTCAAAGTCTCTCCTCAGCAACTGAAGTTTTGTTGTCTTCGATTTTTCCATGCCTTGATAGGCTTTCATAAGAGTATGCCATGCTTCTTTAGATCTCTTAGTTGCTGCTGTCCTTGGAAACACACTCTCATGAACTGCTTGATACAAAAAGAAAAGAGCTTTGGAGTCTTTCTTCTTATTACTCGTCAACATCTCTCTTTCTGCCTGAGTTAACATATTAAACTCATGTTCATCTGCTGGCTCTTCAAAGCCTTCCTCAACAAATTCCCATAAGTCTTGGGAGACAAATAATGCTCTCATAGTTATTGACCAGTAGTCATAATTTTTCCCATTAAACATTGGGAGATGGATATTTCCCATACCCATACCAGTGCTGGCTCCAGCCATTCTGCACTCTTAACTATGATTCAAAAACACTTGACTGTGTATTTAAAATTCACTGACTGTTCTGCAACAGTAACACAAAAACTGTATAGAGAAATACCTTTGGATTCTTTTTGGCTGAGTCTTCACACTGTTGGAGAAGCTGCTGCAACAAAGAACTCCTTTCCTTTAGCTTCTTTGATCTTCAAAGAGCCTGGACTAGCTCCGATACCATGTTGGAATATTGAAAAATTCCAGAATAACAATGAAGAGAATAAAATCCCTTCTTCTAACACAGAGAAATTAAAATATTTCACTCACTGGAAACAGAGTTTCAACTCAGAAAAAAATATCTATTTCATAAAAAAATGTGTTACAAATTCTTCCTCTAACAGAGAAATTTACAAAAATAAGTGACTGCTTCTACAACACAGTGCACAAAACCTTCACTGTCTCTCAAAATAAACTCTCATCTCTCTGGACAAATAAGGTGCTGTGTATTTTAAATTCGCACTGATGTGCTTAAAACAACTCTGTTCTGTGTTAAAACAAAACAACAAAAACTTACAATTAGCTTCACGGGCCTTTATTTTATATATGCGGCGCACACATATAATAAAAACATAAAATAATAAACAAAACTCAACCGACTATCGGGCTCACCGCCATAGCGCTTTTGAACACACGTTTTGCTATGTTGCGATGTTGCGATTTGCGATGGCGCGACGATCACAAACATCAACATCTGCGATCGACTTACAAATGGGCGGACATATATGTGTCTTGCGATTTGCGATCGCGCGATGATCGCATCGCAACTTTCAATCGCCGGTTTAACACTTGCCATGCGGTTTATGGGACCCACTGGCCTCACGCTTTATGGGAGGGCGATTGTTTTTATATATAAAACATATATATATTTTTCGTTCCGCACGCGGAACTCATCATATCAACAAGACACTTGCTGGAATATCTTGCGATTTACCGCCTCTGCCATTACTCTGCCAATTTAAATTGGTAAGGCTTTAAAGCCTGATTCAACCCTGTGATCAAAGCTCTGTCTGCTAGCGTGACTTTGAGCCTTGGCCATTAACTCTGTTGTTAATGAAAAATGGCTACCACCTTATAAAATATCAAGGGGATCAAAAATCCCATCTGTTCTGTACTGCACCTTGGAAGCTTTCCAATCCTTTTGCAACCGCCTTTTCCAAGGCTTCAATGTGCCGCAATCTTTCACTTCTGCATTTACTGCTAATTGACTTCAACAGTTAGAATTAATTTCCAACCGGAAGAAAAGTGAAATTATTTGCAAATTGGTTCCAAACACCAAAATTCTAAATGCTAGAGTAAGTGAGATTACTTGCAACTTAATTCCAAACACCAAATCTCCAAATGCCAGAGTTTGGTGAGATGGTATTTCATAGTGTGGCTCATATCACTTAGCCGCCGTTTTAAATGGTGTCGACGGTCCACATGAAGATAGATGGTCCACAGTGACAACTATAGCTCCCCGTATTTTTTTAAGCCGTCGAGAGAGTGGTCCGTGATTTCATTCGATAATGTTGAATTCAGGTTTTTAATTGTTTTACGTTTTTTACAATTCAATGTATATTATTTTTGGTTGAGATTATTGTTTGAAGTGTATTTGTCTTTGTTTTCTTGCTAATTTAATGCTATGATTTCAAATTGCACATTGATAATGTTTTTAATTGTTTTTGTTTTTACAAATTCAACCATTTTAATGACATCATTGTTTGAAATATATTTGTTTCCGGTGAAAATAGAAATTCTGAACATTTTCAACACTCCATTTATAAATATTGAAATCAAATTTATTATTTTAATATTTTTTAACCAAAATTTCAATTATATATATACCTAATGTGTGTTTACTTGCCAGTATTGTCTCTGCGACGAAGCGCTGTTTAGAATATTTAATGGTCACGTGCTGCTCTTCACTAACCGAAGATTTGTTGAGATTTTCTGTTTTGGATAAATAGTCAAAAATCTCAGTAGGTGACAAAAATTAGGAATTAGTTCCTAGATTAGCTCCAGTTTGTTGGGAGGGAGTTAATGCATCCTAAATTTGAGTTGAGAGGATTTATGAGGAAGTTAGATTCTCCTTGCTATAAAACAGGTATCCATACGGATTGTTTTGAGTGTGTGGGTGTGTGAGTTTGTAATCTCCTGTTTGATTAATAAAGAATTTCCGATGCCTATGTTGTGTGGACGTAGCCCAGAATGGTTGGGTGAACCACGGTAAACCTCTGTGTCTTATGTGCTTGTTTTTATTTGCTGTGTATATGTTTTAATCTGTTGTGCATCTGATCTCCAACAAGTGGTATCGGAGCAGTTGGAGGTGGAGCGTGTACTGGAGGTGGAGGTTTGTTTTTGCATTAGCGCTGCGTGGAGGTGCGTTGAATGGTGCTGTCCAACCTGCGTGGTGCTGTGTGTTGCTATGCAACGTGCTGTGCAACGTACTGCGTGGAGGTATTCAGAACTTTGTGTTTAAAAAAAAAAAAAGGCGGTCAAACTTGTTACAATGCGCTGAGAGCCGAGCCGTCCCTGTATTTTTTGGTGAACTGTGCATTGAACTGGTGACAGCGGCGCTGGCAGAGCCGTGTGCTTGGGTCGGTCTGCTGCGTTAACGAACTGGGTGAAGATTTTCCGTGAAAGAGACTAATCGTTCTGTGTGCGGACACGATGCTCTACTGCTCAGGACGGAGTCAAACATGAGGGCGTCATTCGATTCACGCATTGCCTCCTCCTCCCTTTCAAGATTGGTGCGATTGAGGTGTAATTGATCTATCACGTTATCTAATCTTTGAATGCTCAGCCTTTCCTTAATTTTCGAGTTGAAATCGATTTGTAATATTGTATTTCCATGGTTTACAATCGATCTATTTTTTAAAATCCATTGAGAATATGGTATGGTTGCTGCCTGGAGTGCTGCGTGGAGCATATGGTATGGTTGTGTGCGTAGTATTGCTGGAAAAGCTGCATGGAGCGCTGGTGAATTGTTCAAACAGCAAAGGGATTTGGTACAGTAAGGCGTTGGCAGCGTTGACAGGTCGGTTTGTTGAAACACTGCAATTTAAATTATACTGCTTTATTCAAAGGCCGTGAGCCCAGTTTTAATGAGCACAGAGACGCCGCTGCTGAGAGGGCGTGAGGCCAGCGTTGAGCGGCGTTGAAATGCAGAGAGCTGTTTGCAGCACTAAACGCTGAACGTAATTTTGGTATCAGCATTTAAAATCGTTCTTTAACTCGGTCTCCAGTTTTTTTATAAAAAGTCAATTTGCAGTAATGTATAATGCCATTGCAACATTTGACATTTGCAACATTTGCAAAATCGTTTTAGAGGTGGTTTAAAAATCGAATGGTAATTTTTTTTTAAGTGCATATGGCATATGTTAAATCGATTTAAAAGAGGGTTTTTTAAAAGTGTAATATAGATTATATTGAAAAAAAGGGGTGGCACTTTTGTTTGAAGTGAAAGGCCTTTTTTATAGTGAAAGGATATATTTGCATATTACCATTTGATTTGAATATTACCATTTGCATATGGTATAAAGTGAAAGGATATATATATTTTTTTAAAGGGCATTCTTTATTTAAAAGTTGCAATTGGAGATTATTGTTTCTTTTGGTTGATACAAGATGGCGAAAACTCTGAGTGTCCGTTTTGAGAACAATGTGGTTGGAGCCTTGTTGTCTGAGGAGACGAGGAAGAGGTCGAATGCAGACACCTCTACATCAGAGGTAATGATGGCCAGAGGTCGCTCGAGAGAGAGACACTCCGGTGGTAAGCATAGCAACTCTCGTTCAAAGTCTAAAGGAAAGAAGACAAAGGTGAAGTGCTGGCATTGTGGGAAAGCTGGACACCTGAAGAAGGACTGCTGGAAGCGACAGCAGCAAACTTCTAAAGCAGATTCTTCGACAGAGAAGAAGGAGGCAAATGCGACAGATACAGGTTCAGCATCTGGTTCAGGTATGAGCGACGAAGTGTTGTTTGTTAATATGTCAAATCATGATCAACATTGGTTGTTAGATTCCGGTGCATCAAACCACATGTGTATTCATAGAGAATGGTTTAAGACATATAGATCAGTGAATGATGGAGTCGTGTACATGGGTAATGATGTTACTTGCAATATTGTTGGGATAGGAAGTATACAACTGCAAATGTTTGATGGCACAACTAAATTGTTAACAGATGTGAGACATGTTCCAGACTTAAGGAAAAATCTAATTTCTTTAGGAGCATTGGATACGAATGGATATAAAACTGTAATTCAAGGTGGAGTTATGAAAATATATAAAGGTATTTTACTAGTAATGAAAGCTAAGAAAGTAGGAAATATGTTTCAGTTAGAAGGAAGAACAGGGTCAGTTCATGTGTCTACGGTGTCTGAACATGACAGTAGTTCCATTCGCCTATGGCATCAAAGGTTGGGCCATATGAGCGAAAGAGGGTTAAAGATTTTGGCTGATCGCAAGTTACTTCCTAATCTAAGGTCTGAAAAGTTAGATTTCTGTAAACATTGTCTGTTTGGCAAACAAAGTAAGAAAAAGTTTAAAACATGCAAACATACTAGTAAAGGAATACTTGATTATATCCATTCAGATGTTTGGGGTCCAGCCCCTACAGCGTCATATGGTGGCTCGTCATATTTTGTGTCGTTCATTGATGACTTTTCTAGGAAGGTGTGGGTCTACATGTTGAAAAGGAAGTCTGATGTTTTTTCAGTTTTCAAGCAGTTTAGAGCATTGGTAGAAAACAACACTGGTAGAACAATAAAATGTTTAAGAACTGACAATGGTGGTGAGTTTACTTCCAAGGAGTTTGAAAACTATTGCAAGGATGCAGGGATCGAGAGACATAAGACCACGGTTTATACTCCTCAGCAAAATGGAGTTGTTGAACGCATGAACAGGACTCTTCTAGAGAGAGCAAGGAGTATGCTGAGTAACGCCGGGTTACAAAAGGAGTTGTGGACGGAAGCGGTGGCAACAACTTGTTATGTGATAAACCGATCTCCATCGACGGCGATAGACTGCAAGATTCCGCAAGAGGTATGGAAAGGACACCCTTGTGACTATTCTAAACTCAGAGTGTTTGGTTGTGATGCATATGCTCTAGTTCCTAAACATCAGCGAACTAAGTTAGATCCAAAGTCTAAAAGGTATATCTTTGTTGGGTATGGTGTTGGAACAAAGGGATATAGATTGTGGGATCCTATTACCCGCAAAATCATCATCAACAGAGATGTAAAGTTTAATGAATCCTCTCTTGTACAGTTAGATGTAGATGGTAAATTGAAACAGGATGATGTATTTGATTTTCAGCACATTCAGTTTGACAGCACTTCTAATGATAGTCATGATGACCATAGTTCAGATACTAGTCATGAACAGGTTTCAGAATCAAAACATGAACAGGGTTTAGGTTTAGATCATGAACAGGTCTCAGATACTGATCGGCAAGAAGTTCCTACAGATGGTAGTCAGCCAATTGCGGAAGCACCAGAAACAGCTTTAAGGAGATCTACAAGAATAAAACGTGCTCCTAGAAGGTATGATGATTATGTTACTTCAGTTGCTTTGACCGCTAACGATGATGAACCTCTGTGCTATCAGGAAGCTATAGAAGGTTCGAAAAGTGACAAGTGGAAAGCAGCCATGAAGGACGAAATGATGGCCTTGAGTAAGAATGGAACATGGGATCTGGTTGAGCTTCCGAAAGACAGGAAAACTGTGGGATGTAAATGGGTTTTCAAGCTGAAACGGGGTGTGAATGATACGGAAGACAGGTACAAAGCGCGACTGGTTGCAAAAGGGTTTTCTCAGAAAGCAGGCATTGACTTTCATGAGATTTTTTCACCAGTTGTTAAAATTGTTTCAATTAGAATTGTGTTAGCATTAGTTGCTTTGCTTGATTTAGAGTTGCAGCAATTAGATGTTAAGACTGTATTTTCTACATGGAGACTTAGATGAGGAAATTTATATGGAACAACCGGAAGGGTTTGTTCAGCATCGCAATAAGAAATTTGTCTGCAGGCTCAAGAAGTCATTGTATGGTCTGAAGCAGTCACCTCGACAGTGGTACAAGAAGTTTGATTCTTTCATGTTGAGTCAGAAATATGTTAGAAGTGAATATGATCATTGTGTGTATTTCAAGCAATTGAAAAATGGCATGTTCATTATCTTAGTGTTGTATGTTGACGATATGCTTTTAGCAAGCAAAAGCATTGATGAAATCAACAGGTTGAAGACTGAGATGGCAAGGACATTTGATATGAAAGATCTAGGAGCAGCAAGACAGATTTTGGGCATGGAGATTTTCAGAGACAGGAGCAATGGTAAGCTGTGGCTATCACAACAGAAGTATGTTGAGAAGATACTTTTGAGGTTTGGTATGAACAATGTGAAGCCTGTGTCAGTCCCTTTAGCTTCCCATTTTAAGCTTTCTTCTAGTTTATGTCCTAATACAGATGAAGAAAAGGATTATATGTCTCGAATTCCATATGCCAATGTAGTAGGATGTTTGATGTATGCGATGGTTTGTACTCGACTAGATATTTCACATGCAGTTGGGGTTGTCAGCAGGTACATGGCAAATCCGGGTAAAGAACACTGGTCAGCAGTGAAATGGGTGCTTCGGTACTTGAGAGACACAAGTAGTTATTGTATCACTTACAATAAGAGCAGTGAATATGTTTGTGGATATGTTGATTCTGATTTTGCAGGTGATTTGGATAAGAGAAGGTCAACTTCAGGGTATGTATTTACTCTTGCAGGTGGAGCTATTAGCTGGATGTCAAAGCTACAGAATATTGTTGCTTTATCCACTACTGAAGCAGAATACATTGCTGCTTCTCATGCTTGCAAAGAGGCGGTTTGGTTGAAAGGTTTGCTTGGTGAGTTTGGTAGGTTACAGGATAACATCAGGTTACTTTGTGATAGTCAAAGTGCAATACATTTGGCTAAGAATCTGGCCTATCATAGTAAATCAAAGCATATTCCAATTAAGTACCATTTTGTAAGACATGTTATCACTGAAAGGGGAGTCTCTCTTGAAAAGGTGCATACAAAGGAAAACTGTGCAGACATGTTCACGAAACCAGTTTTGTTAGAGAAGCTGCGTTGGTGTTTGGCTTCTCTTGGCTTGCAGAAAAGATAAAATAATAATGAACAGGGCATCAAGCTAATTGTTGTCAAGGTGGAGATTGTTGAGATTTTCTGTTTTGGATAAATAGTCAAAAATCTCAGTAGGTGACAAAAATTAGGAATTAGTTCCTAGATTAGCTCCAGTTTGTTGGGAGGGAGTTAATGCATCCTAAATTTGAGTTGAGAGGATTTATGAGGAATTTAGATTGTCCTTGCTATAAAACAGGTATCCATACGGATTGTTTTGAGTGTTTGGGTGTGTGAGTTTGTAATCTCCTGTTTGATTAATAAAGAATTGCCGATGCCTATGTTGTGTGGACGTAGCCCAGAATGGTTGGGTGAACCACCAGAACCTCTCGTGTCTTATGTGCTTGCTTTGCCTCTGTCGTGTATATGTTTTAATCACGTGCATCCGATCTCCAACAAGATTTACGCAAAGGTCTCTTTGTAGGCGGTGTGAGGCCACTCCTTTTTTCGATATATACTCAAGGACCAACAAAACACAAGCGAACAAGCGAGTGCGAGAGAGCAGATCGTCGTGTGTGGAGTTGCCGAAGAGAATATATCTAAAATGGGTAGAGCTCCTTGTCGTTTCTCAAAACAAGGGCTTAATCAGCCCCCGAAGCCCGAGGAGGATATGGTTCGTGTCACTACATTCGAATTCATGGCGTCTGAAGATGAGAGAGATCTCCCCCGCGTAAAGAGTCAATTACAAGACATCCGTAATATATTGTATGAATACATACTTAAATAGGTATTGATGGGTTACATAAGCTGGGAGAGAATTTGTTTTTATGTCTTCAAATACTGTGGAAAGAGTTTTAGATTACGTTGGATCAATTATCTTCGCCCCCGACATTAAACGTGGTAATATTTCCATCGATGAGGAGGACATCATTATTCGCATGCATCGCCTTCTTGGTAATAGGTATATCGAGCCATGGTGTTAACTAGATTTATTAATTTTCAATTAAATCTAATTTCGCTAAGGGATATTTTGAAATCAGTGAGAATTATTAAAATAAATATTTTTTTTGGATCAAAAAATATTTCTGAAATCAACCATATAAACGTAGATAATTTCCAATCTCAAGAATTTTTGAATGTTGATTTGGTGGACTCATAATACCATGAAGGTGGTCGCCGATAATATATATTGCCAATCAAGTGACCGACAACGAAATCAAGAACCACCGGAATCCTATCCGCAAAAAGAAGGTGCCACCAATCCAAAGAATCCTTACAAAGAAACAAAAGGTAAAAAAATTCAGCCAATCAAACCCCGGCCCATCGTATCAAAAACTGCGATGAATCCAAATGCTGGTAACAGCTTCCGTCGCAAAGAACTCCAGACAAGTTCGATCATTCCTTCAAATTTTTTTAGCAATCAAGAAATTGCGAATTCCTCCTACCATTTTGTAACCAACTTCATGGAGGATCCGGGGCCGTTAAAAATCATCCAAAGCACACAAACACTTTTGCGAACTGGGAGATCTTAATCGCTGAAACATAAATTAATAATTTCAATTCAAATGGGACCAAACAATCCTACATTTTTGACTGGGCCATGGTGAAATCCCGCGACAACGTCAGAATGTTTATGTGATTTCAATCTAGCCATCGTCCGCGACCGTAATATGCTCATCTCCGTGTACTTTTCATTACGTACTTTGAAGTGGAAGAGTTGAAGATCGTAGCGTTAAACAAAAAGTACGAAGGTATGGGTTGTGATCAAAACAAGACATCGACGCTGAACAATGGCCTATAGTCAAATTCGAGGGTATAGATCCGCCGCACATCACGAGATTGGATTCATGAATTGGGTTATATATGAAAGTAACATTTTCAAAAGTTGAGTGAATTCGAATAAATATGCAAACGTGAAAATTTAACTCCCGTTTTTTGATCCATTTGTCGTGAACCGGCGTCTTCTGTCAATTTCATATTGCGTCCGGATAATATATAATACGAAAATTTATTAGGTTCGAAAGCGATTGCGGTACCGTTATTAATATAAATAATTATAACAATGCCCAAATTCATATAAATGTAATGAAGATTTAAAAAAATAATAAAAAATAAATTAATTCAAAGCCAAAAATTCAACAATGTAATGATTAAACCTTTGTCTTCTATTCGAAAGATGAGAAAAATATAGAAGTAAAATTATTATTTTGTAATATGAAATAATATTGTTACATTCTAAAAATACATTGGATTAAATTAAGTATATATCCGTATTAAAATTTTTTTTATAATAAAAAGTAGACAAGATGATAATATGAATTTAGATTAAGTATATTTTTGTATTAAAATTTGTTTATAATAAAAGTAGACAAAAGAGATAGATAATATGAATTTAAATTTAAATAGATGTTACAATTTAACTTTAAATAAGTGTGATATAATAATTAGTTTTTTCTATTTAATCTAAATATAGTTAAATTAAAATAAAAACAATGTATTGAGTGTTATATTATACAAGTTATTATATATATATATATATATATATATATATATATATATATATATAATTATTAATTTTGTTTTATAGTTAAGTAAAAAATAATGTATTAATTATATAATACTAGGTACAAAATGTCAATTTGTTTTTAATTAATTTTATTACTAAGTTAAATAAATTTGATCGGGTCAAATTATGATTTTTTAAGCTTCACTTTATGATAAATCTCCACTATAGAAATCCATTTGATCTTCTCAACATTTGGTAGATCCACGGGGCCTAAATAAATCTAGATTTTCGACATTATTTTTTAAAATTAATTTTATTTTCTAAATATAATTTAATTTTTATTTAAAAATTTTAAATTAAAATTATCACTATCAAAGAACATATTTATTTAAAAAATAAATTTTAAATTATCAAATCAATTATTGGAATATGATAGTCCCACGGCTCTAATTGGTAGCAACTTAGACTATATTAAAAATAAATATAAATTGAAACCTAGACTATATAAAAATAAATATAAATCCTTACTAAATACGATCAACCGAAAAAAATCAAATCATTTATAATAGATATTTTCATTTTGAGAGGGCAAAGTTTTAGGAAATGGTTGCAATTCTAGAAATTTTCTCCTCGAATGAATGAATGTATGATAGTTTAAAGTGTATCACTTTTAAATCTTACCGAATCCCGACTCTCTCGCATTTGGAAGCAAATCCAACTTCCTTGGTCTCGTAATATCTAGTAACAGTGAGCAACATACAACGCTCACGAAGACGTTTCCATGGCCGCCCCAACAATCCGTGGAGGAAGATGGAATCAAGTAAAGGGAAACAACAACCCGCCTAAGCTACCGGGATAGCCAATACATTATAACCAAAAGCCCAAATGTAGTTAAGTTTGATTCGGTCAATGTGCTCCTTGAAAGATCAATGGCAATGATGACATCTTCCAAGTTGCTTCTCATGAGGACTATGTCGCCGGCTTCAATGGCTATGTCCGTATCAACACCACCTATACCCACATCAGCGGCAACAAGTGTCAAAAGAGTCATCGATGCCATCGCCCACCATTGCAACCATCATTCTAGACTCCTACAGAAAGTGAAAAACACAAATTTGAATCTTCTGTCAGCCAAAATGTTGACAGACCTGTGTGGTAGTTACAAAGTGAAAAATGTTGAGAGATCAAGAAAGCTTGTATTCGCATTGACAAGCTCGCTAAAAATGCACAAAAAAATAAGGTAAAAATTCTCATATGGAAGAACCAATTGTTATCCGTGGCCTATGGGAGAAGAAAATAAACCTAAAATGTTGCCCTAAACAACTAGGTACCGTAATTCTTTAATCCTCGTCGCTTTTCCCTTAGGTAGCGTTTCTCGCCATACCGAATTCCAACCTCCTTGGCAATGGTGTTTCATGACTCCCCAATTATCCCCTATGACCATAATACTTTTCACTTTCATCTCGTTTCAAAGTCGACACCACATCATGTTCCTCTCGTTTAACCGAATATGATATTGCAATTATTCCATATAATTCTCCATTGATAGACACCAAAAATACCTATTCTAGACATCCTTCAACCTCCTTCAAAATGTCATAAGAATCTTTAAATAGTAATTCCAAAAATCTACCATCAACTTGATATTGCCTACAAGAATATTCTTGTTGGTGAACTCTAGCCCTAACATTATAGCCTAGTATAGACATGAAATCCTATGCCTCTGCAGCCGTCTTCCGAACTTCCTTCTTCCGAACATTTGGCATACTCAACCACGCCTTAGCCAAAGGATGCTTACTATTTACCTCAGCATAACCCAATATTCAAGTTAGCTAATGAGACATATAATCCCTTAACTCGAATACAACCAAACCTTAATGTTTGTGAATATAAATTTAAGTGATGAATCAACATTATGTTTGGAATAGTTGGCATACAAGAAATGAATCAATGCAAACCTATCAATCCCTCGTACTATGACTTCAAGACCAATATGAGGTCAATTAGGCCACCCAAGATTCAACATCCCAACTTAAAAATATTGATCCAATCAGAAATCAAGAAATAAAGATGGAGGACCTACCTCTCATCACAGTTAAATACCCACAGAAGTCATGTACGATCAAGTTTTGCATAAGTTTAGTGTCAATAACATTTGGTTTTCCAATAGTCAGTGTCCATGTCTTATCAAATATAATGTAGTCTCCTCCCGTGGATAGTAAAATGTCCACCCCCAATGAATCTCTTGTTTTAAAAGAAAAACATAACCGCATTCAAAGGAGCACTCTTTCTCTAATTCTACACAAGCAATTCACATTGGTGAGATATTCTTTCATCGTCTCACTGTGGAAGACTATTTTTCCATCCAACATTAAGGCTGGTCCAGCCTCAAGTCAACCCGTGCTTCAATAAAAATAAAATAAAATAAAAAAATAAAAAATCTTGTACCAATATATCACTTATATCACTTACTTTATGTGTACTCTCAAGTGCCTTCCCCCTTTGATGAGAACACCTTGTGTGGCACCTACTCCGGTACCTACCATGACTACAAGAGGTACACAGATTCAAAGCACAAAGAAAATCTATAACCATGATGTATGCCAAACTCGAAGTGCAAGCTCAAAATCATCCATGGAAGAAGGATCAAAGACTTTGGGTATGAACCAATATTTTCGTAAAACATGTTAGCCATGTAGTGAAGGAGATCACAATAACCTACAAAATAGAAACAAATGTAACATGTTTAGTTTCAAAAGGAAAAAATTCTACATGAGTTAGGTTGTTTCCGTTGGATACTTAATGCCGTTGTGAAGTCAAACCACCAAAGGCTCAATTTTTTTACCCAACTATGGAACAAGAAGAAATTTTCAATCTAAGGACGTATGACTTATCAGTGAAATAAATAACCTTAAAATCTAATTACAAATGACTACCGGGAAACTACTAAAATTGCAATTTTAACATTACCAATGGGGCAAAGAACTTTGAAATTTTGTTCCGCAAATCTCTCGCACTAGTGCTTTAGCCATTTGTGGTGCTTCAACAAGATAAACTATTTGTGAAAGGGCACTTTCCGAGACAACATGTGTAGTTTCATATGGAGTAATCCTATTTTCATTTTCATCGTCTTGGCAATGACTTCTTCACCTATTTGCTTAGCAACAAGCCTATCTTCACCTCACATCATGCTTTCATTGACATGACTTCTTGCCCTCGCACAATCAAACCATCTGGCAGATTTCTCACCCGGTAAAATCTTGTTATACTGGCTGTGTTGACCGGGGCTTGGTTGTTGATTGTACCTTTAGATACCACATTCCCATGGCTATCAAGAGTTAGTAAAGTAGTTGTGATTCGGTGCCAAATCCATAAGCTTGAGAATAGCTTTTGAAGTTTTCCCTTTTGGCTAAAACTTCCAAATATTTTCCTGTAAGAATAAAGGAGATAAGCACACTTGCCGTAGCAAAAGGGCAATTTGGCCTCGCATCCAAACAAAATCGCCCAATTTTCTTTTTCTACGTCCTCGTTTTTAATTAATAAATTAGAGTCCCCATCTCTAGAGCCCTTCATCTCCTCGTAGCTCACCGGATGCTTCAATTCTTATGCCCGCACTTGCCTTTCCGTAATAATAGTTCTTATTGCACATTCTTTTATTCTCCGGACATTTCTATCATCCCGTCTCGGTCACTACCCATTCTACTCCTCCTATTCGTTGACTGCCATATCATTTTATTGGTTTCAAGTGTGTAAACACCACCCCATCCACCATTATTTTCCATGTCACACATCGTGGCCGATGGGCACCGACAAAAGATTGGTCTTGGACCTACCAATATCACAACCGGATTAGCTTTGGTCAATAAACTAGGTTACCGATGGATTCTTCCGTCCATCCATAAATAGTTACTAGAATTGAAAAAAGGAGAAAAATGAGATTTTAAGTGATATCAAAATGCAAATTAGAATACAACAAGAATTTCCAAGACCTTAATTCATAACCCTCTGTTAAGCATCAATGCCTTTAGCTTATCTTGTCTCGTTGTGCTCTTCTTACAGTAATGGCACGAAGATTCCCCCTTGCCCCCATGAGAAGAAACCGAGGGAAAATTGATGCCTTGCTCGGCGGCCTTAACATGAGGCTCGTTTTGTCTTGTATTCATTTCCATGTGCTCGCATGTGACCCGAACATTTGCATGGCGCCCTAAACCCTTTCTGCGTATCCCCGCGTAAATGCATGTGCGTTTGGCCTCTCAATCTCTCCCGCTAAAACCCTTGCCACAATTTTCGCGTAAATGCGTGTTCTTGCCTCTAAAATTCCTTCTCCCAAACTTTTAGCATACTCAAATCACGCCCTTACCCAAAGGATGCTCATCAAGCTTACCTAGAGCATAACCCAATATTCAATCTAGTTAATGAGACATATAATCCCTTAACTCTGAACATAACCAAAACTCAGCACTTTTGTGAATATAAATTTAAGTAAATATCAATCAAGATTTCATGTTTGGAATTGTAACACCCCTAGTTTTATGTTTCTTTTAAAGTTAGACATTTGAACTTTAATCCAAAGGGGAGTGGACCCCAATGGATACATTTTGTGGATGTAATTAAATATTTAATTATGGAAAAATAAAATAAAATAATTTTGTGCAACTCCGACCAAATGAGTAAATTATGAGATCACTTGTTAAATCCGTGAGGAGGAAAGATACTTTCCCCAAAAATCTTTCAAAAATCCTCAAGAATTTATTTCCAATTAGATTTTTGAGAAAATCTAGATTTTCCCCAACGAGGCGAAGAGTAGCTTGGAAAGAGGTAAAAAGTTGGAAAAGAAGTTAGCAAATTTTAAAAATCCCTTTGGGCCAAGGGAAGCCTAGGCAAACAAGAATAAAAAGCATCCCGTAATTCGGGATCGAGAATTAGAAATACTGTGGTTTGGGGAGAAAGCTATAAATGTTTGGTTCCCATCGTACTAGAGGTCGGGGTTATTCTCGGAGGTGATCTCAGCTCGAGGGTGAGTTCGGAGATAAAGAGGGACTTTAAGGTTGTGAGGATTGGTCAATTTCAACAAGTGGGTATGTCTCTAATTCCGAATGGTTTATATCTCTTCTCGCACAAATTGGTTTTACAAACTCATAGACATTAAGATATTGGATTTGTTAGTTCCTACATTTAACAGAATTGTATATCAAGGAATTAACACTCTTAATTGTGAGAGTTGTAGAAATATAAATCCGTGGAGGAGTGTTTCTAGAATTAACACCCTAGAGGTTGGTTGGGATACAACCTCCACAAGAAAGGTGGGCGTACTTCATTTAACAGAGACTCACACAACCATGCACGTTCGTAAAGACCAACAGAGCAGAATGAGAGATTTACCCGTTGGTCCTACGTTTGAAGTAGATCCACGTGGGGTTCAAACCCAACCTTCCTTCCTTTCAACTCGAAATACAAGAAGAAACCAACACACAAAGGACAAGTCGACAACATATATCTACTCTAAATGTTAGTGAGATTCATATAAAACATTAACAAATCATAATGAATGCTTGTATAACAAATATTCTCATACATAAAAGCATACACTAACATGTTTATTTTAAATGCATGGCACTTTCCGTATTATAAATAGCACGTACAAAAGTAATCAAGTGGAGAGATCACTCGATCTCTTCCAAGGCCTTTCGGCAGAACGTCAGTCTCGATCCGTCCACCTACCTCGCTAAGACCTCTTCCAACCGGTGCATACGAGATAACATATAAAGGGATGTGTATCTCAAGAAAAACAAGGGTTTCCTACAATGAACTTCCGGGAAAGTGCAGAGGCATTGTGAATCAAACTTGGATAGGGAATACCAACAGAGTATAATATCACACCTTCTCTCCCTTAGCCATACATGAGGGCTTTTTTACAGTCCCTCCAAGTAGTTTCATAGCTTGTAAATAGCTGGTCACTGGCCGGGTGGTTGAACTACCCGAGTAACCATCGACCCGCCGCGAAATTAGGATTTTTTTATATATTTTTTAATCATTTTAATGGCATACGCGGAAAATTTAGTTGGACTCGCGTATACACGCGGAAAAGTACTGCATAGTCGCGCAGTGATTTTAACGTTTTTTAAGTGAATTTGCCCAAGTCCGTAGGAATGGGTGCTCAAAAGCCATAAAGCAACTATGAATCATGTCAAGGTGAGAAATGATGCTATAACAGATGCCCCCTAATATATGAGGCCGAAGGGGTACATGATGGCCGAAATGTATTATGCACATAGAAAAAAATCTCGCAAGGACAAGAGAGGACTTCACTAGATTTCTACCGCCAAAACCAATGAAAGAAACCGAGAGTCAACCTACAAGCCGAGGCGTACACCCATGCTCACCAAAAAATACATCATATGGAAAGCATCAAATAGATCCAACATGTATACAAGTATATTGAACCGTAAGTACACAATGAATCATCCGAGCATGGCCCGGAACACAAGTCTCGAATCAATGTCTAAGTATCACATATAGAAAGTCGATCAAAGATGGTGCAACCGGATGTCCGATCAAATAAGTAACCTAATCTCCAAGTACCCCATCAATAAGAGGTGGATCAAACGCACAATCACGCAACTCGTGGACCACCACATAAGATGCCGCTCGTGTCAGAATCGCAACATATAAGGGTGGACTCGGATCACCGGCAAGATACCGAAAGGACCGTCAAAATTCGGAACCGAAACATGTCGATAAACTCGAGGTCTTCACCGATCACTATGGCACACCCTCCACACAATGGGAATAAATGAGCTAAAGTCGACCATGTGAGAAATCGTTGATTATCGGGCATTGATGTATCCCGTTAACCAACGAGAGACAACCCACCAATAATGATAATGAGTGTCAAGGTGCCCCCGCACACCGACAAGTGCGAATGAATGAGTTGATGTCGAACACTTGGAAAGAATCTACCAATCAGGAGGCAATGATGAATCCCCACCGTCGATGCGAAGAGTCCGCCACCGATGACCGCAAACCCTAAGGTAACGATTAAAGACTCCCAGATCTTATTCCCGCAGCAATGAGTCGGATTCGGCGGGGAAAAGATCCGCCGGAAGGAAGGCATTAAGGCATCCCACACCGCCCGCGCAGTGTAACCTTGTTAAGATTTGGAAGGAATTTGATTTAAGTAGAGTGATGGAACCAAAACCGAAGTACGTTTCTTCGACGTGCACAAGATGAAGCTAGCGCACGGGAAGAAACCCTCCGAACCAACCAATAATGAAAGCCGCCGACAGCTGCAGGCGAGAAATCCACCGATAGGGTCAAATGGAAATAAAGGTAACGCACGAATCCTGCGGTGATAATGGCGTCGTACGTCGAACACGGTGGAAACCACTCATCAAAGACCCATGATGATGATCAAATGTCGAGCACGAGGTCACCTATCAATGATGGAAATAGGCCCAAGGTGCGGTTTCCAGGTTTGCCTCTCGCAGCAATGTGTCGTAGCGATAAGAGACAAAAACCCGCCGCAAGAAGTCAATGGGACCTTCTCAAACCAAACATTTGCGAAGGACCAAACATCTCGATGTGATAGAACATGACACCGACAAGACCTAGTTGGCCGATCGAATAATGAGTCAAGAGACACCTAATGGCCGACCAGACAGACTTCCCTTGAACAAAAGCAC
This sequence comes from Pinus albicaulis, assembly GCA_034641835.2. NCBI lineage: Eukaryota > Viridiplantae > Streptophyta > Pinopsida > Pinales > Pinaceae > Pinus > Pinus albicaulis. The sequence goes on along the minus strand of CM076581.1, from coordinate 1,068,500,637 downwards.
TGGTGATGACCATGGCAAAGAAAGGTGACATCAGATAAGTCTCCAGTTCTCACAGAGGGCAAACACACCTCCATATGATCAGAAGATAACCAACCTGGGAGAAATCGACAAGGAACATGGTAAGCATTTTAACCTAGGTCAAAACTAGAACCATCCCAAATGAAGGAAATATATATAAGTATATGTGCTTTGTCAAGGGCGACAAACCGATCACATCGCCATCAAAATAACGAAGATACATCCCGTTCCGCTCTTTTTATATTTGATTTTTTTGTCTTTTTTCATATAATAAGCCCTAAAAAAGAATAAAATAATGCTATGGCACAATGGATAGAATGAGTATCACAGCGTATGCACTAGTTCCCCGGGATTGGAACAATCCTATGCTCAATGCAAGGTGGCGAAACTCCGGTCAAGACATCGTAGAACGTTCCATCCATGGGTACAAAGGTGTCAGTCGTGATAGCTAAGTGCATGCAATGGTTAACTTCGTACGTAAAGTCAAGGTCAAAAGTTGGCTTAAACATCGAGTCCAATGAAGCCGGCTAAAGGCCGTGATAAACAAGTAGCCAATATGCAATGCAAAAGAATACAACTTAACGACACTAGGGAGCCTCGAGGGTATAAGCTAGAAAAATTATAAGTGATGAAGTAGAAGAATGAAGCTTCAACACAAAGACATACGGACTTAAACAGACTCTCGAGCCTACAGTGCGCATGGGCAACAAGTGATAGCGAGGGAACTAACTAGGAAGCTCATGTAAAGGAAGGCTCTACCATCAAGTCATGATTAAAAATCTATGAGGAAATGGGTGTAATGCTCATGACTCGATGGGATCGACCCTAAGGAAAGTGATCGTATGGAGGCTAGTATGCAAGATGCAACGAAAGTGATTCCCAACCTATATGCCGTTGAAGATCATATACCTCGCCGTGAAGAGTTGGAAATCATGGATCAAACCGGAAAGTTCAAAATCGTCAAAAATGTACTCGAAAACATACCAAATCGGACACTCTACAATCGAGTTATACAAAGATAAGACGTATTGAAAATAAGCATAAGGAATTTTTTTAAGTAAAATTTTCAATTTTTAGCCATAAATACACAAATTTCCTCCTATTTGGTTCATTATTGCATAGCTGATTTGGAAAAAGAGCTTGGAGCTAGAAACTTGCTTTCATCAAATCAGAACAACCGACCGTCGAATTCAGTGGAAACTTGTGCAGTTCCTTAATCATCCCGTTTATTCATTTTGTCCTTTTGAAAATTAAAATTCATGATTTTTTGCTTAGAAAACCCTTACAAAAAATTGCGTATCCTGGCGACAATGCCGGTTTAATGAAGGAAACCCGCGTATACACGCTACCGTGTACAGGAAAACCGCGTATGCGTTATGGCCGTAACCAAAACAACGTGGCTAATGCAAATTTTATTGAAATTTCTCAAAGATGACCATCTCATGGAGGGAACATGAGCATAGCGCAAGAGACCAAGAGGTCATAAGATCACAGCGACAAAACATCCTCCGAAATTGCGTATTGTTGAAATTATTTAAAATGCCCAATATGAAAAGTAATGTGCGATTGCTGAAATGCTCGTAAATTACCGGGGAACCGCATCAGATTGCTTCATAATTGATCGCATGCCACTACGCATAGAAGTGGAGGATATATATTTCATCACCGGACTCTCCAGGAGGAGACCCGTAGACCTTCACGAAACCCCCGGGAGGGTTAATCGTGGAAGATTATGTCCACTTATATTGCGTAGATAATTCCAAAAAGGTTGGAACGCAGATTGCAATTAGGAGACATTTGGGGATTTGCACATGAAGATCCTCCTTTTCACCACCCAGCAGTAGAGGGCGGACCGCCCACTACATCAAAGGCCCAGACGCAAATGAGTATAGTTGTAGAGTGTTTGATTCACGTCTACGATTGGTGCACACCGCTACAGAACATGAAACAATGCCTGACCTCTATTCACAGTAAAAAACTAAACACTTTGCTATGGTACCACTTTGACAACATTCTTCTTTGAGAGAGAGTTCCAAAATTTTGAGACCCGCAGTCATCTCGACTATCGCACTTCCGCGGACCCAAGAACGTTCGTTGGGCGTACACGATGAAGAGGACCGGGGGCGCCGAGGGTACCCCGCACCACGTGGGATGATGATTTCTTCCCCGTGGTGGGGAGAACAGACCACCGCAAAGGACGACTATCCCTGCGTCGGGATGGACTTCCGAGGAGATCCGCATCTAGTACTTCCACCCGGCGCATGGGAGCAACAGAAGTTTTTTTGCAAAAAAATTTTGACTTATATGATTTTTTGGATTTTTTTCAAATATGTATGAAAAAATGAAAAACAAACATGTTTTTGATTGGATTCATAATGATTGAAAATTAAAAATGATCATGTTTCCCGTATGTTGACCGCTCGTTCGAGGGCCTACCGCCACAAGCGCCGCAGGTGGAGCGAGACAAGGGGTTCCGACAGATTCCCCTCTGTGCCGTGCAGAAACTTGGAGGGACCGACCCACCAAATCCCTATGGCTGCCGTGGGAGGACTCGCTTCGAAGCCATCCAGGACGGTTGTAGGAGTACCCCGGATCGGGCGACTATTCCGTCGTGTGGGCGACCGCAGCTATGTTCTATATAGGAACACGACCGGGCAGGTCTCGTGAGTGGCATGCATTTATATATTAGATGACCGTATATTCTTTTTGAGATCGAATATGATGGGGCATAAGCCCAAGTTTTGTACGAGATTATGGATCCAAATTTTGTAAAGTTTTTTGACACTCCGATGATATATACAATGATATTTGATGTGATGTGATAAATGTATCAAAATGTATGATGTTTTTGATGATTTAGAAAATTTATTGTATTGAATGATTAATATGCCAATCTAAAGCTTGATTAGCTAATGAGTCAAAGAAACCAATTGTCGTACCGAGGAATATGAATGAATGTTAAAAATTGAAATGACCTTTGTAACAAACGCACTTTCAAGAACAATCATAATAAATAAGGATCTCGTACCCAATAAGTGTTGTTCAACCCATAATTACCCAAATGGGAGTCCAAGAAAACTACCAAACGAATCAACACCCAAGGATATTGCCTCCGAGAGTAGATGAATGACCGTTAGCAGTATTCTCGCTACATTATTGGAAGCAGGACCAATGCACTTTCGATACCAACACCGACCAAGGATAATGAAGCACCCAAGTCAAGCTAAGTTCAGTGTGTCTACTAGCACCACTTCCGGGCGAAACCAAAATGACTCATGACATCCAACACAACCTGCCAAAGCAACATCAAAAACATCACCACCTCATCAAAAATCGAAAATCAAACAGATATGTACAAAGCAAAAACTACTATATACAAGCAAAATGCTGTGCCAAAGCTCTGTGCATAATACTTCTTCAAACAGAGCCCATTTCTGTGGCTCCGCAACTCGTTCCTTCAAGTCAACCAAGGTATACGCTCCTTTTCTTAAGGAATTTTTTAACGATATAGGGGCCATACCACATCGACTTAAACTTTCCTACTCCCCAAGGAATCTTTTTTTTCCGCATAGACCAAAACAAGGTCACCTTCGAAAAGACCCTAGGCTTAACCGCCTTATCGACCGAACCTTACTCGTTTTTTATATGCTTCATTCAACGTGGCGGCATCTCGACGTCGCTCATCAAGATGTTCCAGATGAAGAAGGCGTCCGCCGTACTAGAAGTGTCAGGAAGAAGTTCAATGCCTAATTTAAGGGAAGGAATTCCTCGCATTCAATGGGAAATACTTTATCTAATTCCGTGACTAACCGAAATCTTATAAAGCCGCTGCGCTTTAACTACGTCCCGTATGCCCAAAGTGCAGATATAGCATAATATGCCACGGATCTATGTTTATCAATTTTCCTTGAATAATTATCTTCATGATTTATTCACGCAAGCCCACTCGCCCATTGGCCCGAGGATAATATGGAGATGAATGGGGCCCCGCCGAAAACCCAATTTCCGAGAGCAAACTCACTCATCATACTATTTCGAAAGTGACCGCCATGGTCGCGCGGACAATTCTCTAGGTATACCGAAACGAGCGATAACTTGGTTGAAGAAGAAAAGACGCAGCCTCACCATCGTTCCCAAAAGTAGGCATACATAGCTTCGACCCACTTTCGTAAAGTAGTTCATCGGCTACGATAATGTACTTCGTGACCTTTTTGCCGGCTACAAGTTACAAGTAGTATAACCATACCCACTTTGTAAAGGGTCCGATATAACGACAGAAAGCGGAGCCGGACGAGCGCGCATTTTTCGAGCATATACCGACAAGGATGACACTTTCGACCGATTCAATACAATTTTGGAAAATCGTAGGCCGTAAGCATTCAAAGACGCAAAATCTTTTTGGGCCGTAGCAAGCTCGATAAATGACCCCCAGCAAGCTCCACTCGTGAGAATCATTGAGCACACCGCCCTTTTCGAGCATACCGTCTTAGGGATTGAATCAACCCCTCGACGCACAAAGCATCACCAATAATCGTATAATTTCGGTTCAAGTGACGTAGTTACGACGCTCATCTTTCGAAAAAGAAGAGGGAAACTTCGCAATCGAGACACACAATGACATCCCCATACCAAGGATCTGTGGAGAGATTAGAAACAAGTGTTCGTCCGGAAAGGACTCATCACAGATCATCTCCTCTGCTGCTACAACCCTCTCGAGATCAATTCCGCAAAGACTAATGACTTCTTGGATTCGCGCCTATGAACTCTAGATCGACCTCAATATCACAATCCATCTATTATATTTGCCCCCAATCACTCGCTCGCCGAGGACAAATCGAATGGATTGGCACGTCAAGACATAAGTTTTGCGAAGAATAATGTAATGCTCTGAGTCACGCATGCGATGGACCGTCGCTAAGGCTAATTTTTCTATCGTGTGTATCGCGCTCGTGCCCTACCGCCCTCGACTAAGGTAGTAAATAACATGCTCAACAAGAGCATCATCCTCCCGAACCGTGTTCACCGATGGTAGATTCTCACTGTAGCCAGACACAAAAGAAAATTCCCCGTCGTAATCGGTGGACTCGTAAAGGATCGCAGGTCATCGCTTTTTTCAAGGCATCGAATGAGCGTTGAGCGTAGTCGTCCCAAAGAAAATGAACTCCTTTCTTCACCGCCTCCATATATCCCTTTGTAATCTCAAAGATAGTTGACGATAAACCTCCGAAGAAAATTAGACTTCCTCGGAGACTTTGAAGCCGACGGATGAAGACGGGAGGCAACCGAAGTATTGCCTCAACCTCAAGGGATCTACCCTTATCCTTCCCCAGACACGATAAATCCCAATAGCCGACCGATGTTACCGCGAAAACGCACTTGTTCGGATTCAATCGAATTTTATAAAAACGACATCTTTCAAATATTTGCCGGAGGTGACCGTATTGATCCATTCTCTTTCGAGAATGAGCAAATTTCGATCATCTAAGTATGCCTCAATAATCTTTCGATGTCGTGAAGGCGTAAGACAGGTCTTTCGCCGAAAGGTAGCTCCGCATTTTTAAGACCAAAAGGCATTTTCTTATATGCAAACGTACCCCCAGGACAAATAAATGCGGTCTTATGTTGATCTTCGGATGCGTATAGTAATTTGATTACAACTGCATAGAAACCGTCCATGAAGGAGAAAAAATCTCGTTACCAGACACCACAATAATCCGATCAATGAAAGGTGTGGGGTAATTATCTTTAGACACGCCCTTATTCGTGTCTCTCGAAATCGATGCACACTCGAATCGTTCGTTTTTTATCTACCGGAACGGCTTGGAAACCCATTCAGCTCGCAGGAATTGGGAAAATAACCCGCTTAAGCAACAGCCTTTTCAACTTCAGCCTTTGATAACGTCGCCTTCCTAGGATTAACCCATCGGTTTTTGTCGACCGGCTTAGCGTTTTCATACGTCTTGATCTCTGCGTCGGGATGACAGATGGGTTCATGCCGAGCATTTCCTCATAAGACTGCTAAAAACATCCCTATACTTTGGAAGAGTTCGTATAGATTTGAACCCTTTCATGGGAACATTGAGCTCCAATGAAAACGCTTCTCGACAATATTGGGATTCTCGGAGATGTTCACGGATAGTAGGAGAGATCATGCCCATGTTCTTTCCGCATAAACCCGTGCCGGTGCTAAAGGGCTCAAGACTCCGGTGAACAGTCTGTGGAGATCGAGGACTTGAACTTGTTTCGACTTCGCTCAAGTCGTGGAGGGGAAGTAAGACCGATGATGCAAATCATCCCACGGCCTATTTATACCGTCATCGTTCTGCAGATGGCCTCTTCAGATGGAAGAGTGGTATCTAGACAACCTGCGTAAGAAGAAGTAAGCATCCAAGCGTAGCCACATCACCATCCAACTCTTCCGGTGAAAGAGGAGCTGGATCAAATTTCGTTGTCAACACATCGATATGCAATCTCCGCCGCAACTGTGAATGCCATTCCACCCACTTGCCCTTCCTCCAATGTCGCGTAGGGGAAGGTAAGGTCCAAGGGTTCTGAAAAATAATGAGTTCTAAAGAACTCTCTTCGAAGGGGAGCCCCGCGGAGGATGAAATAGCATTAATAGACACCTTAGGAGGAGGAAGATCGAAAGAACCCATCACAGGAAGAATACATTCCAACTCCTAGATTCTCAATGTGCGCCTTAGTATTATCCAACTTAGAAATCGCATGAGTCGAAGGCGTATCCAAAGTCTGCTGTGAGGATGTACCCGCTTGATCCACCGTAACGATCCTCCCTTCGTGGGGGAAAATATACAATTCGAAATAGTGAGGATGCAATAGCATCCATCTCATAAATCCACTTCCTCCCCAACAGAAGGTTGCAGTCCAAGGTCGCATCCACTACTCCTCAACCTCTATGTTAACGTTTGCCTCAAATACGATGGGCAAAGCCTGGACAATACCATGGGGTCCTGAGAATGACCATCGAATGCAAGAAGAACAAGTACAGATGGAAATGTGCCTTTGGGAGATCCAAGTGTCTTCCAACATGTGAGAGACATCACGCAAGTAGAAGCACCCTCATCAACCACCTGCCTGAAGATATTGGTCTTTCGATACGACGATTTAATATGAAATGCCATGTGATGAGGAAGTTCCTTCTTAAAATTAGTCACACGAAAGTAATCGTAAGAGAATTTTTCGACTTCAATGTACCTACAATGGAAGGGAGCATGTGCCAATCGCGCCGAGTCGACAAGACCGGGAGTACCTCTAAAGTCGACATGCTGACGCGCGGACTCGCGCCGCATCTTCTACAATCGAGTAGTTCGGGCAAACCCCCTCGCATTCGGATTAATCGTTGACCGCTAGAAGATGCTTTCGCATCCGAGGTATAGACTCATCAGCTTGGCTTCGTGATATGAAGCGGCCGTAGCACTCGTGAACTTCCTTAGCTTTCGAAGATTCCTCTACGCCACAATCACCGGATCCTCGTAGCCACATCCACGTGAGCACTCATCATAAAGATGTTCGATGAATTTCCTCTCGGCAAATTTCCGCAGGAAGCCCTAGGATTTTGGTTCGTGCCAACAACTAACCGTCGCTCTCTTGGGGAAAAAGTGGTTTACAGTTACCACCGAGAACCAGAAGAACCCCGCCGAGATAACAGCGCCGAGCATCCCCGACTTCTTAAAAGGTGTGAGATGGCTCCCCCGCACAAAGCTTGCATGAAAACTTCACTTTCTTTTTTCTCTCGACCCTCACCAACACGCTCGTTGGTTTTATTTGCATTTCCTTCCTCGTTCTTCGCTCTTCTTCGTTATTATGTCCCTTCTTCTTCCCATCGCATCGTTGATTTCCTTTTGGGATCGAAGTCAGACGCATTTATGGACAAGGACTCCGGAAGGTGATGAATCACAGGCACAACCTCACTGCATGGCGTATTTCGTTGACAACCGCCGCAATGGAGAAAGCAGGGTCGGCCGCACTACTATCGACTGATCCGGGACAAGCCCGTCACCATGTGGACCAGGTTTTGGTTTCGATAAATCCAATTTGGAGCGAGGAGCATTGGGAAAATACTATAAAGCATCCCGATCGAGAATAGATCAACAATCGCCGGGCCCTAAAGATGGCTCGCTTCTCGAAAATACCCCGCATAGGGATACATCCTTTGAAATATCCGAGATCACAGAGATTTCAAAACCACTCGAGAAGGAACTCACCGGAATATGGGCTTTGATAAGCCTCTTCCTTCTCCTCCACCTTCGAATGACGAAATGTGAGTTGCCTCATCCCTCGCTTAAAATTAGCCGGGGAGTTCTGGCCCCGCCCTCATATCCGACAGTAACCGAAAATGGCTTAGAATGTGGACAACGCAAGCCCAAATGTGGCGAAATCGCCCCGTGAGTTTCTATATACCATTTCCGCGCATTTCCAAGCATAGGTGCGTTGGAATAATCTCAACTCGATCGAGTCATCGATCAAGGAGTTCGAAGAGCACCATATGGAAAGTGGTGATGTGGTCCGCCCGTATCCTCCCCATTCTTACCTTCAAACTTTGGAATGTCCGGGCGAAGTTTGGTCTTAGACTCGCAGGTCATCCCGGACCCAACGAATTCCGGTCATTAGTTAATCTCGACAACCGGCAAGTTCAAAGCGTTTAAATCCGTAATCGAGGTGGAGCCCTATAATTCCATCCTTGATGGGATGGATTCCCAACATTCGAAAAGAACAGCTCGGATTTCCGATGAGGCACCGTCGCCGTAAAGGACTCGTAGAAAACGGAAAAAGAACCCTCCTCCCCACGCCGAGTTACCAAAACCCGCACCGCTCCCCCGCCTGCTATTGGGATCGGAAGAGGAAAGCTCCCCTATAGGGGCTCCGGCGTAACAGATAAGAGGAGAAAGGTCTCGATATGCACTCGATGAAGGGAAAGAAGCATTCCTCGATGGACTCGCGAAGAACCGATTCTATGCCCCGTCTGTTGTAAACACAGGATTCCATCCCGTAAAGTAGTCAAACTTTTGCCTCTGCATCACAAGTTGAAACTCGGGTCCGAGACATAAATGGAAACGCACTGAAGAAGGATTGGAACCGGGAATATGCTCAGCCCCAAAGGGGAAACCTCAAACGAAGTCGATCCACTAGCCATGCCGTACATGGGTGTAGATCCGCCCGCACCTATTGGGTAAGGAAAAGAGGATTTCCACCAATGGACATCCCCGACCGGTATGACCGTAATGAGAAGCACATGCTTGGGTGAACCCAAAGCCAAACATAAGAAAGGCTAGAAGCAATCGAAGATGAAGAAGAGTGCGCCCGTGTTGGGGGTCCGAATGCCTCGGCAAAAGACCCGCCGCAGAAGCCGCGTTCTCATCATGGCCATCGAAAGACAAGAATGACATGGAAGATCCGCGTCTCTCGTACTCCGTCCGATGTACCGAATAACAACCCGATGATCAGGAGGAAGAGGAGATGGACTCGTAGCCGGGAAGCCTGCATATTCCTATCTCGAAAATCTTTCTTCCCGAGGAAACAACACCGCGCGAGGTGAGCGAACGCTCCTCTCGAACCGACACCGAATCACCACGAAACCTTCGCACCTTGGTGGGAGGATCTCTCTCCACGCGTCGTACCTGCTGTGTGGAAACCACCGCTAAATCGCTCCCACACCTTCTCGAAGAAGGCTCGCACTCTCGGGAGATAACCCCCGGATTCTCCTCGAACGTCGAGGCGTCGATCACTCACTTTTATACAGATTTATTACATGACCAAAAAGTGAAAAAGTTGTGCAAGCTAGGAGCAAAAGAGCACTCACTAAAATAAAAATCCCCGAGAACAAAGACAAACAAAATTTCTCCATATTTCCGCTCCGGTGATGAGGACCGATACCAAAATATAGGAAAGCGAAGTATGTGGCCTTCCGAAAGCAAGCCCTGGGATGATTAGGGCCTTAACAACTAGCGAAGGTATCAAAACAGCTACGCGACCTCTCAACGACAAAATGCCCTTGTCGGCTCAAGCACCCAAGCTTCGGCATGGGCACCCCCGTAAGTATCACGAAAGTGATGCGACGCTCCCGCTCGAGGTACCATGGGTATTCCCCCCCGCAACAATTCGTGTGGAACCTAGAGTGGCAACTATGGACACCAATCCGTATCGTGTCGCTTTAACGGTCTTGAGGCCGATTCGGGCCTAATCGTAGGGGGGTATCCTCTTTCCTCAACCTTCACTTCCCTCGCTGACTCTCGATGAGCTTCCCAAAATTAATTCCTACCGAGTTGGATTTCGCTCAATTAATCAACTTCTGCGTTCGTTTGAGCCGCCTCGAGAGTTAACTCTCCACTCACCTATTCCAAGGCCCTACAACCTGGCCTAGTTGGTGATTGACTCTTAGTAAAACTTGCTAGTTGATTTTAGATTAAATCGCTTTATTTTAAGGGTCATATTAAGTCACAAGGATAAGGAGATGAAACCAATGGTGTTTTGACGCAAAAGAAATTAATAAAAACTTAACTACATGCACATGCAGCTTCTTGTCTTTCGATGAAAAGTAACTTATACGTGTTCTACGAGACCAAAAATTGTATTTTTCTTTTTCGAATTGCAAACTCACACCACAAAAACTACAATTCAATGATTCAATGCACCTAATGAAAATCACTACAAGCATGTAAATCCTAAGATGCAAAAAATCTCTTAAAACAAGGTGAAATTTCCCAAAAAGCTCCTTCAGTTTTAAATCATCTTTTGTTGTGCAGAAAGTCAATCCTTGAAAACAAGAACTCTTAATACAAGACAGAAAAAACACTTAACAACAAGAAGAAGAAATCAAATGACAACTTCTCCTCAAAATCAAGCCAAAAACTAGAAGCAAGAAACTTCACAAAAGCTCCAAAAGATATGGCCAAACGAAAATGAAAATGCAACAACAAAAAACAAAAACAAGAGACAATGTTTTTTGAGTTTTTGAAATGCAAAAAAACAAAAAAAGCAAAACAAATGTTTTTTTGGGCTTTTTAGTTTTATAAAGCAAGAGTCACAAAAGACCAAGCACAACTATCAAAATCCAAGCCAAAACGAGACCGAATTTCAAACACAAACTTCAAGAATGCTCCCAAAACCTTATAATGCTAACAATAGCAAGATCAATAAGAGCAAGAGAAGACCAGAACCTTGCACCAATCAACCTAGAGAAATAGGTGCAAAAATCACAGCAACAAAAACTCCAAAGAAGCAAGAAAAGTTCTTCAAAATTGCAACAAAACCCTAGCCTATGGAACTCAAGAAAACCAATCAAAAAACGAAGAAAAAAATCGCAATGCAAAGCACAACACAAATATAGAGCGAGTCAAATGAGTTGTGTTTTGTTCGATAAATGGTGACCACCAAGAATGCTCGTGTAAAGCGATCTTGGAACTCAATCCGTAAGGCTATGACCAAAAACAAAACTTTTGCCAAAAGACTAGTTTCCACCGAAACGAAAGAGAGTAGTGTACAAGACATGAAACCACTTTCACACTCCGGGGGCATACGCAGACTTCCGCACATGTGCCCCTCCACAACGCAAGAAGGATCAAGAACCCCCGTAATCCTAAAATTCAAAATCAAGCCAGGGCATACGCGGCCTGCTGCCACCGTGCAACCGTGTATACGCGTCTCTGCTCTAAGGAACTCGCGTATACGCTGCTCTTTAAGACAAACTCGCGTGTATACGTGATCGTGTGCAAAAGAAGAAGCGTATGCAAAGGTAAATAATGGAAAAAAAACAAAAGAACAAGCCTGGAAAAGACACCAAGACTTCGACCGACCCAAGAAAACAAACTGGGAGTGCAATGAGCGTATAAAACTCGGGGCAACTCAATAAATGTACCGAAACAACCCAACAGAGAATCACAAGAATGTGATCCCTCAAAGGAGTCGCCGTCCGTTTCTGTGGAATTAACACCCAGAGGTTGGTTGGGATACAACCTCCACAGAAAGGTGGCGTACTACTTACCGTAGAGACTCACACAACCATGCACGTTCGTAAAGACTAAATAGAGCAGAATGAGAGATTTACCCGTTGGTCCTACGTCAAGTACATTCACGTGGGGGTTCAAACCCCCTCGCAACCGTCCTTCTTAACCCGAAATACAAGAAGAAACCAGCACAAAGGACAAGTTGTAACAACACATATCTACTCTAAATGTTAGTGAGATTCATATAAACATTAACAAATCATAATGAATGCTTGTATAACAAATATTCTCATACATAAAAGCATACACTAACACGTTTATTTCGGGAACATCATGATACTTCCGTATTATAAATAGCACGTACAAAAGTAATCAAGTGGGAGAGATCACTCGATCCTTCCAAGGCCTTCGCACCGTCGTCCCGTATCCGTTCCGGCCCTTACCTCGCTAAGACTCCTTCCAAACCGGTGCATACGAGATAACATATAAAGGGATGTGGTGGTATCTCAAGGAAACAAGGGTTTCACAATGAACTCGAAAGTGCAGGAGGGCACGGAATCGTACTTGGATAGGGAATACCAACAACAGTATAATATCAATAATTCTCTCTTCCCTTAAAGCACACATGAGGGCTTTTTATAGTCCCTCCAAGTAGTTTCAAGTAGCTTGGAGTCAGCTGGGCTACCGGCTAGGTGTTGAACTACTCCGAGCAAATCATCGACCCGCCGCGAAATTAGGGATTTTTTATATATTTTTTAATCATTTTAATGGCATACTGAAAGTGCCTGACGGACTCGCGTATACACGCTAGTGCTACCGGCATAGTCGCGTATGGGGGATTTTACACTCGTTTTTAAGTGAATTTGCCCAAGTCTCGTAGGAATGGGTGCCCAAAAGCCATAAAGCAATCATGAATCATGTCAAGGTGAGAAATGATGCTATAACAAGGAGAATCCAACAGAGTCTCTAAACCAATGTTGGTTTAAATTCGAGGATACATGCTACTCCACGTATGTTAGTGTTTTAACTTTAATCTACTTCGGTTAAATATATGACTCTCGATATGTATACATAGGAGAAAGCAACATGAGATTTTATGTACAAATGTCTAAAATAGAACTAGATAAATCGTATCCGAGTTGTGTAGGAAATAATTGAAAACACCGATGTCCTACATGGTAAATACACCATCTATACCGAAATGTTAAACAAAAGAGAGATTAATTTTCGTATATACTCGGGCCTATTTCTACAAAATAATGAAGTAAATAGCAAATGTTGAAGGAAATAGCCATGAGAGTAGATCGCCTATGACTTAACCACCAAAGCTCTATTGGTAATATACATGTACTACGCTAATTAACATAAGGATGCTAATTAAGATTTAGCATGATGAGATAAACTTTTATATGAAGTTGAGACTACTAATTTAAAAGAAGATGAGTGACAATGGCCTTTACATCGATTGGGTGGATTAGTAGTTAATTAAATTTTATATAAATAATTGGTAGAAATTATTGAAGAATGAGCATTAAAGGAAACATCTACTTGCGTAGTAAAACATAAGTGACACAAAAATATAAGATAATAACTATAAACATAACCTTCATATTTCCTCGTAGGAGACAAGAAAACAGTTTGGAATATATCTTAAACCATGTTACAATTATGGAAAAAGTCCCTTATGGGAATAAACACCGCAGATAAATATTCAACTATGTCACATTAACTATGGAAAATAGAAACAAACCTAGCTCCTAACTCGACTTCAATTATTATTTCTATTATTAATATAAAATGCCCCCCGTAAATTATACTCATTACATCTAAAGGGAATCATCAAAATCGTACCACCGTATTAAGTTATAATAGTAACCACAAAAGAGAAATGGGTGGGGCGAACAAGTAAAGGAATAGAAGAAATAAACTTAGCGACTAAGTAAAAATGAGTATAATACTCATAGTCAAATTTAAATGAAAAAAAATGTGTATATGTATTAGGAAGGTCCTATATGACAATGTTCATTTGAGTTTCTTTTTCCCGCATATTAAATAGACATTGGAGTGCTTAAATATTAATGTTCATATACAAAGGATCCATGGGTAAATTTGGATTAAATACACAAAAGTGCCGAGAACCTCGCATTGGGATTTGAATCTCCCGTAAGGAGACGTCATTATCGAAACCGAGCGACAAGACATTAACCCCGCATATGTAAAATTGAAAGTTCGAGGTCGCAGCATAAACCTACCCGTACAACGCGAAGAGAGATTTCATGAAATGGTGTGACAGTGGAGTACCGTCTACATAAATTAAATGGAATTACAAATAAACAAATAACGCAAAATCTATGCTGTGAGTTCCGTGAGCCCCTACGAAAACTCAATCGAGGGAGAAACGGAGCTTAATTTAGATAAAAGAAAGGATTAGATACCGGGATGAGGCCGAAAGCTTGGTCAACGAATACATTCCCGTGTGAGGAATAAATACGCCTAGAATCACAAAAACAAACTGCCGAGTAAATGAACGAGTTCATGCATAAACCTATGAGAAAGAAATTAGAATGACTAAATAATATAATGATATCGCAGGTGATAACGCCATCTTTCGACTACCAAATGAGGAAGCAAAGATTCATGGCTTTTTGGGTGGGACAAAAATCGAACCCGTTGATACCATTCTCCCCAAGAAACCGGAAAGTACCTAGACCTCATAGAGGAATTATGTTCTCGACCATTAGGAAGAAAAAATTTATATTAGTCGTGGGCGAAATCTCGTGTAACCAAATTTCCCCAACACAAAACAATAATGCAATGCAAACTATAAATTTATGCCTCGATAGGCAAATGAAAACGACATTTTATGAATAACGAAAAAAATCGATATTCAAGCAACCGAATGAAACCAAACAAATAGGAATTGCACTAATATATACCACAAGATACAAAGGATTACTCGAAAGCTAGGATCTGCGACACTATCGTACATATTCCTATGTCAGAGTATACCTACAAGCCAAACCAAATTAAACACAAGGTTTTTTGCCAAGATGAACGACGGAATTTAAACGTGGACAGAAACCTAAGTCTCGCGAATGAGACTACGGCTAATTTAGGGGTCACAGTAGATCGAGGGCTCAAATCAAAGCCCGAGAAGCAAATCAACGACGATCCAAAATTTAATTACCTTGAGACAACATTTATCGTACCCCGAGGAGAGATCAAATAAATTCTAATCCATAACTTGGAAAAAAAACGAATCCACATATACACCAAGTGCTGTGAATGAAGGGAAAAATAATACATGACAAATGATTCAAGGTACGTAGTAGCCGCTCTATACCCAATTCGACCGAGGAAATTAAATAGATGAGCAATGTTGTGTATTGTAACCATGTAACGTAACGAACACAATACCCTAACACATCAACCTTACCACAGACGTAGGAGCTAACCCAAGCGAAATCGTGTCAATGATGGCGTAGCATGCTTTTCTATTTATTCATGAGAGGGAATCACAATTAATATAGTATTTTAACTATTCAAAGGGCTTGCATTAAGATTGAACTACGAATAGTAGAGTTAAGTTGACATACAAAAGTAACCAAATCAATTGCTCTACGCGTATAGGAAATCGAAATTAAGTGGAAATTCGATATTCCTCCATTCTAATAGGTTCGAATTTATATACTCGCCTTTGACACTATGTTAACTACAACCACATTGTAATTATGTAAACAGACAAATATGAATTGGATAAATTAGTACATAGTTAAATTAAAGGGGAACGCATGGAGTTAACAACCATGGGAATGGTGAACAAAAAGGGATTCATGTTAGAATTTAAGACATATATATATGAAAAAATATATATATAGAAAAAAAGGTATATGTATATTCTTACATATGTATAGAGAGTTAAATGGTTAATTGAAATTCATGGTTGTGGTAAACATATGGTAACTGGAGAAGAGACAATGCTAGTAAGAAAACAAGAGAATTACCAAAGTGAGACCCTTAATAGAATTCCGTGTAAGTAAAATGCCTATGTTAATAGGTTAACAAAAAATATATATATTTTGGGGTTTTTAGGGAGAGATGTTACAAAATGGTATCGTAGCTCATGTTATATAAACTCAATGTTTTTTTTGTGCTCACCGTTGTTGTGTGCTCTACCGTATAAATTAATTATTGTTGATTATTACCGATCCGTGTTGTTTAGCATAGTGGTGCCGAAATATAGTGTGCTGAATGGAAGAAGGTGAGGAAATTTGTGTTGATCTCGTGCGATGACGATACACCGCATTCCAACACTTAGTGATGGCTATGTTGCACAACATAACGAGAGATACATTGTATAGCTATTAAAGCGAATGATGCATTGTCATTAGTCAAAGGAGGAGCAGGAAAATCTCATAAGAGAATTAACTTTCGTAACAGCCCAAGAAGGTGAAGGTTCGGGAAGAGGAAGAATGGAAAGTTCTTCGATGAATCTAAGGAAGATGATGTTACTAGGCATCGCATAAGAAGAAAAGGGAATTACAGGGGAATTCCGGAAGATCAAACCTCCTCCTAAGATGGGGAGAAGGAGGAAGACAGTCAAGCCCGGTTGTTGAACATGATTAAGTATTTCTGTGTTTATGAATATGAAAGCAATATGAAGGCGATTAGTCAAGCCATCACTTCACAAGGTAAGGCTACCTTGTGGTGGGAGGAGACGAAAATGGTCCATGCTATCGATGAAAGTTACGCTTACTTGGGAAGATTTCAAGTCAAGTCTAAAAACCGCTATTTGAACGAACGTTACGATGATGATAAAGCAAAATAATTCCATGAAATTAGATCGGGACAACTCACTATTGATGAGTTTGTCACCAAGTTTACAAATATGTTGAGATATGTCCCTTACATTAGGGAAGAGAAGGAAAAGTTACAAAGGTTTTTGAACCGTTCTGCTCGCGGTGTACAAAGAGAAAATTGAGTTTGATAACCCAAAAAACTTAGGATTATTAAATGAGAAGTTAGATTATATGGCTAGCAGTTTTAAAGGAACGTTGAGCATGGAAAAGGTCGTAGATAAATAAAGGTGAAATCAAAGGGAAAGAAACAAAAAACCAGCTTATTTAAAGAATTTTGGTAGGGATCATTAGTGGAAAAGTTTAATAAACCAAAAGAAAGTCAAACCGTCACTTCAAGTTGGTTCCAAACAATTTAGATGGAGAAAATAAGAAGGAAGGCACAGTTAAAATGAGGGAGCCTTTGAAATGATGGGTTTGTGGAGAACCTCATCTGTTGAGGGATTTCCCCCATCGAAACATTCATATGATTATGAGAGATCGAGAAGCTACCACAGTAAATGATATAGCAAGACATATACCCACTATCAGTGCAGCCTTGGAGAATTGACAAGTAGAACACCAAGCTACCATGGTTGAAATGGAAGGTAATATTGCTGACCAATCTGTTACTGTTTTAATTGACCCACGTGATTCTTTGAGTTACATTAGTCCACAAGTGGTAGAAAAATGCAATCTCAAAACTGAAAAATTTCAGCAGTCTTGGTTGGTCTAGTTAGCCACTAGAACCAAGAGGAAGGTAACTCATAAGTTACCCCAAACAGCAATTAAATTAAATGGTTTTCAGATAGAAGTGAATTTAAATATTCTACCCTTAGGCTCATATGACTTGTTGATACGAATGGACTGGCTGGAAAAGAGAAAAGCTATGATGAACTGTTGGGATAAAACTCTGCATTGCATAGATGAAGAGGGGAAACCTTTTATTCTTAAGGGAAAACCAAAACCCATCTCTGTAAGACAAATATCAACACTGGAATTAAAAAGAACAGCTAGGAAAGGATATCAAGTATATGCAGTGCATGTGGAAGAATTAGAACAGCAACCTGATGAAAACCTACTGGATACTTTGCCAGTCGTGAGAGAGTTTAAGGAATTTTTTCCAGATGAGATTCCTCATCTGCCCCCCAAAAGAGAGATTGACTTCTCTATCGATTTAGTGTCGGGAGCAACACCTGTTTCCCGAGCCCCTTATCGAATGAGTCCCCCTGAACTCATGGAACTGAAAATGCAATTGCAAGAATTGCTAGATAAGGGTTATATCAGACCAAGTGTGTCTCCTTGGGGAGCACCGGTGTTGTTTGTGAAAAAGAAGGATGGAACCTTTAGAATGTGCATTGACTACCGTCAACTGAATAAGTTGACAATTAAAAAAAAATACCCTTTGCCTCGAATTGATGATATTTTTGATCAGGTAAGAGGAGCTTTAGTATTTTAAAAGATTGATCTAAGGACTGGTTACCACCAGCTCAAAATTAAAGAAGAAGACATTAGCAAAACCGCTTTTTGAACTAGGTATGGTCACTACGAATTTGTAGTCCTACCTTTCGGTTTGACAAATGCCCCTGCCACTTTTATGTGCTTAATGAACAGTGTGTTAAACAAGTACTTGGATAAGTTCATACTAGTGTTCATAGACGATATTTTAGTTTATTCAAAAAGTGAGGAGGAGCACAAAGAGAAATTGAGGATAGTGCTGCAAACTTTGAAAGAAAACCAGTTATATGCCAAATTCAGCAAATGTGAATTCTATAAGGACAAGATCGAATACTTGGGTCATATTATTTATGAGCAAGGGTTGGCTGTTGACCCTGAAAAGATAAAGGATATTAGAGAATGGCCGGTGCCAAATGATGTTTCAACAATGAGATCATTCATGGGGATTGCAGGTTATTATCGCAGATTTGTGGAAAGATTTTCTGCCATAGCATATCCCATAACCTTACTACAAAGAAAGGGTGTCAAATTTGAGTGGACTGAAAAATGCCAAAACAGTTTTGAACAATTAAAATTAAAACTCACTACAGCCCCTATACTGAAGATTGCAAATCCTGATGAAGAATTTTTTGTGTGTACGGATGCTTGTAGAGAGGGGTTGGGAGGAGTCATGTTCCAAGAAAATTTGGTCATTGCCTATGAGTCTAGGAAACTTAAGACACATGAACAGAACTATAGTGCATATGATTTGGAGTTGGCTACTGTAATTCATGCCTTGAAGATGTGGCGATACTATCTCCTTGGAAAAAAAATTACATTGATGACTGATCATATTAGTCTTAAATATTTCTTTTCACAAACGGATTTGAATGCTAGACAGGCCAGATGGCTGTCTTTTCTGAGTGAATTTGATATGGACATAAAACATATCAGGGGAAATAAAATAAAATTGTTGATGCCCTAAGCAGAAATGCTTGCCAAAATATAAACAACATTGGAAGTAGTGCTAATTTTGATTTAGAAGATCTAGTGAAAAAGGCAGCAGATCAGGATCCAAATTATGAGACACTACAGGTGAAAGTAATGAAGAAGGAGATGGCTGACTACACTCAAAACCAAAAAGGGCTAATATGCTACAAAAATAGATTGTATGTCCCCAATGTGGAAACTTTGAAAAAAGAAATCCTACATGAATATCACAAACAGCCGTATGCAGGGCATCCTGGATATCAGAAAATTTTAATAGCTTTGAAAAAGAAGTTGTTCTGGCCAGGAATGAAAAGAGATGTATCAGAATATTTAGCTAGATGCATGGAGTGTCAACTAGTTAAAGTTGAACGTCAGCATCCTGCTGCTCTTTTAAACCCTTTGCCGATTGCAGAATGGAAATGGGACACAATTTCTATATATTTCATAACAGGGCTACCCAAAACCAAATACCAACACGATTCAGTGATGGTGGTAGTAGACACTTTAACAAAAGCTGCAGACTTCATACCTATGAAATCTACTTTTGGAATAGCCCAAGTAGCGGATGTGTACCTGAAGGAAGTAGTAAGGCTCCATGGGGTCCCAAAGATGATTGTTTCAGATAGAGATGCTAAGTTCACAGTAGCCTTTTGGAAAGGCCTATTTGGGGGCATGGGTACTACGCTGAATTTCAACACTGCCTATCACCCTCTAACCGGCTGTCAAACAGAAAGAACAAATGAGATTTTGGAAGATATGTTGAGAATGTATGTGATGGACAGGCCATCAAAATGGGAAGACTACTTGCATTTAGTTGAATTTTCCTAAAATAACAGCTATCAATCCTCCATCAGGATGAGCCTCTTTGAAGCACTCTATGGAAGGAAGTGTCGTACTCCTTTGAGCTGGAGCCAACCTGAAGATAAGCTCATGTTGGGACCAGATGATTTACAAGAGATGGAAAGAATTGTTAAAAAAATACAAAGAAACATCAAAACAACACAAGATCGATAGAGAAACTATGCTGATAAGAATAGGGTATATTGAGAATTCAAAGTGGGGGAACATGTGTATTTGCGCATTAAACCCAAAAAGAGCACAGTCTATGCTGGAAGTTGTGAAAAACTGGATCCTAGATATTGTGGGCCTTTTTTAAGTGTTAGAAAGGGTGGGACCAGTGGCTTATAAGCTGGCTTTACCGCCCCATGTTAAAGTTCATGATGTGTTTCATGTTTCATTATTAAAAATATATGTACATTATGCTTCATACATTGTTGATTGGAATGTGATACAAGTGGAACCAAAAGGGGAGTTCCTTCCAGAACTGCTTCAAATATTTGAGTGGGAAGAAATTGAATTGAGGAATCGAACGGTAGCAAGAGTAAAGGTGCAGTGGAAGCACTCTAATGCTAAAGAAGCTACCTAGGAAAGAGAAGCTGAAATGATGGAAAAATATCCATTTTTGTTTGAAAAAATGAACGCTAGTAGTTAGATATCAACACCGAGGACGGTGTTTGCTTTAAGAGGGGGAATATGCAACAACCCTAATTTTATGTTTCTTTCAAAGTTAGAAATTTGAACTTTAATCCAAAGGGAAGTGGACCCCAATTGATAAGTATTTTGTGGATGTAATTAAATATTTAATTATGGAAAAATAAATAAAATAATTTTGTGCAAATTGACCAAATGAGAATTATGAGATCACTTGCTAAATCCATGAGGATGGAAAGAGGCAGATACTTTCCCAAAAAATATTTCAAAAATCCTTGAAAGAATTTATTTCCAAATTAGATTTTGAGGAAAATCTAGATTTTCCCCAATGAGGTGGAGAGTAGTTGGGAAGAGGTAAAAAGCTAGAAAAATAGAAAGCAGCTTTAAAAATCCCTAAATAAGGGAAGCCTAGGCAAACAGGAATAAAAGCATCCTGTAATTCTGGACACAGAATTAGAAACAAGCTTTGGGGAGAAAAAGCTTAAATAAGCTATTCCTGAACAGATTAGAGGTTGGTCTGTTCTATAGGTGATCTCGGCTCGAGGGTGAGTTCTGGAGATAGAGGGACTCTAAGGTTGGGAGTATTGGTCAATTTCAACAGTGGAATGTCTCTAAGTCTGAATGGTTTAGTATCTCTTTATGTACAAATTGGTTTTACAAAACTGTTTGGATTAAGATATTGGATTTGTTAGTTCCTACATTTAACAGAATTGCATTGAAGGAATTAACCCTCTTAATTCTGTAGAGTTGTAGAAATAGAAATCTGTGGAGGAGAATCCAGCAGAGTCTCTAAACCAATGTTGGTTTAAATCTGAGGATACATGTTACTCCACATATAAGTTAGTGTTTTAACTTTAATCTGCTTCTGGTTAAATATATGTCTCTGATATGTAGACATAGGAGAAAGCAGCATGAGGTTTCATGTACAAATGTCTAAAATAGAACTAGATAAATTGTAATCTGAGTTGTGTAGGAAATGATTGAAAACACCTGATGTCCTATGGTAAATACACCATCTATACCCAAATAGAAACAAAAGAGAGATTAATTCCTGCATATACCAGTCTATTTCTACAAAATAATGAAGTAAATAGCAGTTAGTGAAGGAAATAGCCATGAGAGTAAACTACCTAGTGACTTAACCAGTCAAACCTCTATTGGTAATTTACATGTACTCACAGTTAATTAACATAAGGCTGCTAATTAAGATTTAGCATGATGAGATAAACCTTTATATGAAGTTGAGACTACTAATTGAAAAGAAGATGAGTGACAATGGCCTTTACATCAGTTGGGTGGATTAGTAGTTAATTAAATTTTATATAAATAATTGGTAGAAATTATTGAAGAATGAGCACAAAAGGAAACATCTACTTGCAGTAGTAAAACATAAGTGACACAGAAATATAAGATAATAACTGTAAACAAAACCTTCCTATTTCCTAGTAGGGGACAAGAAAATAGTTGGAATATATCTTAAACCATGTTACAATTATGGAACAAGTCCCTTGTGGGAATAAACACTAGAGATAAATATTCAACTGTGTCACATTAACCATGGAAAATAGAAACAAACCAACTCTTAACTCAAACTTCAGTTATTATTTCTATTATTAATATAAAATTCCCCTGTAAATTATACTCATTACATCTAAAGGGGAATCATCAAAAATGTACCACTGTATGGTTATAATAGTAACCACAGTAGAAATGGGCAAATAAGTAAAGGACTAGAAGAAATAAACTTAGCCACTGAGTAAAACGAGTATAATACCCGTAGTCAAATTTAAATGAAAAAAAAATTGTATATGTATTAGGAAGGTCCGACATGACAATGTTCATTTGAGTTTATTCCCACAGATATTAAATAGCCATTGGAGCAGTTAAATATTAATGTTCATATACAGTGATCCAGGGTAAATTTGGAAAAAAAAATTAAATACACAAAAGTGTCGAGAACCCAGATTGGATTTGAATCTCCAGAAGGAGACGTCATTATCGAAATCAAGCCGACAGGACATTAACCCTGCATATGTAAAAAACGAAAGTTTCGAGGTCAAAATATAAACCTACCCAGATAACCGAAGAGAGATTTCATGAAATGGTGCGACAGGGAGTACGTGCGTCCACATAAATTAAATGGAATTACAATGGAAACAAATAACGCAAAATCTATACAAGAGTTTCGTGAACCCCTACGCAAACTCAATCGAGGGAGATACAAATTTAATTGAGAGAAAAGAAAGGATTAGATATCGAGTTAAGGTCGGAAGCTTGGTCAACGAATACATTCCTGTGAGGAATAACACAGTCAGAATCACAAAAACAAACTCGCTGAGTAAATGAATGAGTTCATGCATAAACCTATGAGCAAGAAATGAGAAAGACCTTGTAAACAATTATAATGATATCAGAGGTGATAACTTACCCTTTCGACTACCAAATGAGGAAGCAACATTCACGACTTTTTGGGTGGGACAAAATCGAACCCAGTGATAGCATTCTCCCGCAGGCCTGGAAAGCATCGAACTCATAGAGGGAATCTATGTTCTCGACCATTAGGAAGAAAGAACATTTATATTAGTCGTGGGCGAAATCCGTGTAACCAGATTTCCCCAACACGAAACAACAATGCAATGCAAACTATAAATTTATGCCTCGATAGGAAAATGAAAACGATGAGCTTCAGCGATAATGAAAACAAACTCTGATATTCAGTTAAACTGAATGTAACCAAACATATAGGAATCACGCTGATATATACCACAAGATAAGAAGTGGATTACCTGAAAGCTAGGATTGGCGCGACAATGTCGACATTCCTATGCTGAGGCGTAGTTTCCATGTGGCCAAACCAAATGAAACACAGAAGGTTTTTCGCCAAGAGGAACGACGAAATTTAAACGTGATAGGAAACCCTAAGTCTCGAATGAGACTCACAGTTAATTTAGGGTTGCAGAGATCGAGGGTGGGAAATCTGAAAGCCCGAGAAGTAAATCGATGGCGATCCAAAATTTAATTACCCGGTACAACATTTATTGACCTCGAGGAGAGATCAACCCTCGAATCCATAAATTGGAAAAAAAAATGAATCCACATATACACCGAGTGCCAGGAATGAAGGGAAAAATAATACACGCATATCACATTCAAGGTACGAGTAGCTAGTTCATAACGCAAACTCGACTGAAGAAATTAAATATATGAGCAATGCTGTGTATTGTAACCATGTAACGTAAGGAACAAGGTCACTCCAACACATCAACCTTACCACAGGACGTACGAGCTAACCCAAGAAAAATCATGTCAATGATGGTGTAGCATGCTTTTCATTTATTCATGAGCGGGAATCACAATTAATATAGTATTTTAACTATTCAGTGGCTGGCATTAAGATTGAACGACAGACTGGTAGGGTTAATTTGACGTACAAAAGTAACCAAATCAATTGATCTACGCATATAGGAAATCGAAACTCAAGTGGAAATTCGATATTCCTCCATTCTAATAGGTTTGAATTTATATACTTCTCTTTGACACTATGTTAACTACAACCACATTGTAATTTTGTGGGGCCGAGACAAATATGAATTGGATAAATTAGTACATAGTTAGATTAAAGGGGAACGCATGGAGTTAACAACCATGGGAATGGTGAACAGAAAGGGATTCATGTTAGAATTTAAGACATATATATATGAAAAATATATATATAGAAAAAAAGGTATATGTATATCCTTACATATAGATAGAGAGTTAAATGGTTAATTGAAATTCATGTATAGGGTAAAACATATGGTAATTGGAGAAGAGACAATGCTAGTAAGAAAACAAGAGAATTACCAAAGTGAGACCCTTAATATAATTTCGTGTAAGTAAAATGCCTATGTTAATAGGTTAACAAAAAAAAAAAAAAAATTGGGGTTTCAGGGAGAGATGTTATAGGAATAGTTGGGTATACAGGAATAAATCAGTGCGCAACCTATCAATCCCTGTACTACGACTTCAAGACCAATCAACAAATGAGGTCAATTAGGCCATCCAAGATTCAACAGATCCCAACGTAAATGTATTGAACCAATCAAACAATCAAGACGAGAGATTTCTCCTCCTGTAAATCGATTTTGCCTTCAAACCCTACCTCTACTGGTGACGTTTGGTTTTCGGCTTGAATCTCAATGTAGGCACTGGTGTCTGGGACTGATTGAACATCCACCGATGTCGGATTCACGATTTCTTGGTTATGGACTGAGAATAACATAGATGTTGTGTTCATAGATGTCGACCTTCTTGAATTAATGCCTCTAGCTACTGAGCTTTCTAGTTATCCATGTCTCAGAACCAACCACCTGGGGAATAAGTAACGACTTCAAATCAATGGCTAAGGATAATTTAATCGTCTAACAAAAGATCCAACGATGCACACAAATGACAGCAAGGAAATAGGTATGTTGTTTTCAAATAGTGATGCATTACGACATAAATATTAATTTCCAAAAATACAATAATGTAATGATCAATCCTTTGTCTTTCGAAAAATATACCTTTGTCTTTCTATTTGAAAGATGAGAAAAATATAGAATTAAAATTATTATTTTGTAATATGAAATAATAATGTTATATTCTAAAATACATTAAGTATATTTTTGTATTAAAAATTGTTTATAATAGAAGTAGATAACTTTACTTTATGATAATTTATGGTATAAATTTATTTGACCTTTCTCAATATTTTGTAGATTCAGAGTTAAATAGATCTAAATTAATATTTTAAAAATTAATTTTAATTTCCAAATATAATTTAAACATATTTTTATTTAAAAAAATTAAATTTAGATTATTAATATCAAACATGTTTTTATTTAAAAAAATAAAATTATCAATATCAATTATTGAAACTAATGTAAAGTTACGCAATCGAAATAAAATTGAAAAATAATAATATTTCAATTCAAATTTGAATAGAGTTTTAATTTCAAAATATAATTTAAACATATTTTTATTTAAAAAAATTAAATTAAAATTATTAATATCTATTATGAAAAACATGTTTGTATTTAAAAAATTAAAATTATCAATATCGAAACTAATATAAAGTTACCCATCAAAATAAAATTGAAAAATAATAATATTTCAATTCAAATTTGAAGAGAGTGCAGTCTTGGAAATATGCACGGTGTCTTAGGGATGATCGGATGATGCAGTAAGATCCATAATCATAATAAAATGCACAGTATAAGTATACGTTTTTGTTTTTTTAAATATAAATTTGCAATTATGGCAATTTGGAAATAGCCAGTAAAATTTTTGCTTAAGCAATTCCTGGAAAAAGGAAATCTAATAATAATAATTATCTTACGCCATAGTAATGTCTACCAATTCTCCCGTTGATGGGCAACACATGCCATCACGGTAAAGTAATTTGTTGCAATTAAGGTCCCCTTGTAATTTGTGTTTAATGCAAATCAAATTCAGGCATCTGGAACTAGGCACGAAAACAACAAAAACTCCGACATGCAACAGCTATTTTAATAAAAACTTAATTCATATTGGTTAAATGTCATAAATGCGCAGCCTGTAGCCTGTAGCTTTGCCATTTTTAGGCAACCAATATTTCCACTGCTATCTGCCCATTAATGCGGTGGCAGATACAGTGCTTAGACTTAAAATTGTTTAAATCTAACGGTGGGCAGTGTATCTGCCACCGCATTAATAGGCTGAGAGCAGTGGAAATAAGCTTCGCTATTTTTAGGCAACCAATATTTTCACTGCTATCCGCTTATTAATGCGGTGGCAGATACACTACCCATCGTTAAATTTAAAATTGTTTAAATCTAACGATGAGCAGTGTATCTGCCACCGTATTAATAAGCGGAGAGCAATGAAAAAAAGCTTCGCCTAATTTTTCACTTGTGTCTCTATGACAGCAGTGTTATAAAAGGAACGGTGCATTTGTTGTAATTTGTGTTTAAAACAAAATCAAATTCAGTTCTGGAACTAAGCAACAACAATTTTAATAAAAACTTAATTCATATTTGTTAAATTGGCAGCCTGTAATTTTTTACTTATGTCTCTAATTTTTCACTTGTGCCTCTATGACAGTGTCAGTACTGTTATAACAAGATCGTACATTGCATTAATGAGAGGAATGGTTGTAAAATAAAAATACCTAATGAAATAGAAGAAAAAACAAAATAAATATTTTTCCTTTTGTAATGTTAATATTATTTAATTTGAGTTGAAATAGAACAATAGAACTTTAATGGGTAGTTTAAGAACTTACTAAACACGTAACATCTCCCTGGAGTAGCAAGATAATAATAAAAGAATAATAATGTAGTTTTATTATTTTGGTTATCTTAATATATTTATGTTTGGAAAAAATTTAAAGATAGAAATTTATAAAATGTAAAAATTTGTTTGAATATATATATTTTTTTACTTTATAAAATTTGGGTTAATTTTTTGTTTAAAAAAAATGGAAATCACATTTCCTTTTTAAAAAATAGTTCATTTGGAAAATTCAACTCCTAAATTTTCCTTATGAGTGTTTGTTTGTCAAGGCATTATTATAACAATCCATTTGCCCAACATTTGCTTTTTGACCACTAATAATTCAGCATTTATCGTGACAATTTATAATGTTTAACTTTAGAAATGATTAAATTAAACTGTTTTTGAATAAAAAAAATATATTTGTTAATATTTTCTACCTTTTGATTCTCTTAAATGTTTGTGTGTCTTATTTCAACGTTAGTAATATGTGTGTCCATTGTCATCTATAAAATTTGGTCGCCCTCATAATTGGCCAATTTTTCATGGGTATCGTGGTTGACATCTTGTAATCAAAACAAAATAAAACTAAAAATACAAACTAATTTTTATTAATTAACTCTTTGTATTGACTAAATGTAAATATCAATATAAGATCATGTTAATATGGTTGTGTGGAAGCCCCCCGAGCCCATACATAGTAGAGAAACTAAATCACACACCAGAAGTGTCCATAGATATACCAAATATTGATCAATGAACATCGCACCACTTATGAAGCACAAGCAATTATATGTTGATTCAACTGTTTTTGGCCCAAATCAATGGAACTCTTCCATTGGGATTTAACAAAATGGACCATGGACTGCGAAATTCATCTCTACTCCAAAGGATTTTTCATCGTCAAATTTTTCTCCTCGGAACACAGAGACATTATACTCTATGAGGGACTGTGGTTCTAGGGTTCCTCGGAACACAAAGACATTATACTCTGTGAGGGACTGTGGTTCATGGTTTCCGGATTTTTATGAAAATACTATGTATGTCTCAAGAATGCCAATTTGGGTCTGGTTACACAACCTCCCCTTGCATTTATGGAATGAAAGCATTCTTGAGGGCATTGGAAATATCATTGGGATATACATCAAAACAGATACATAATGTTTGGAGGAGAGAATCTACACATTCGCATGTAAAATGAAAAACATTCAGTTGAAAAATAAGCATTTGGAGGAGAGGATCTAAAGGATTTCTGAAAAGCATTCAATTGAAAAATAAACAACAAACATGGATACATCACCTAGATTATAAAAAAATGCATTTAGATGCAAAATTTGCAAACAAACCGAACATTTACAAAACACATGTCCAGAGAAACTTGAAACAAATTATGCATACCCTTTATCAAATACATTTGGGAATCCAAGATAATGATATCCAATATTGATGAATGGATTATAAGACATATTTCACAAGTATTAATATCCCTTCCCTAAAGAGCCACCTTAGACTATGTTTTTTTAATCTTTTTTCCAACTTGGATAACAACTAATACCAATCCTCCCTTTATAAAAATTTGGTTTAATATTTTTAACATCTCTTTGTTCCATATTTTGGAAAGAAATAAAATTTTGTTATCATTAATAATTTTTCCAGTAGCTTTGCTAAAGAGTGTTAGTATTTCCAAAAATAATTCAACATCTCTTTTCAAATCATTATAAAAGATAATAATATCATCAAAAAAATTCATATGAGTTATTGCTAATACCTTTGTAATAAGTACACCTTGAAACACACATGTTCACTTGCCTTAACTAGCAAACGACTCAATCCTTTAGCACTTGAAAAAATAATAATTGTGATAAATGGAACCCTTTTCGTATTCGTATTTGTGCATGGAAGAAAGAAGACATTGAACCATTGATCAAAACCACATAAGACATTTTTTGAAGGAAATTCGTTGTCCAACCTACCAAATATGGGAAAAACACTACATGCGTTAGTAATAAACTGATGTATAACCAACTAACCCAATCATAAGCTTTGGTGAGATCATTATTTAAGATGGCCCCTTTCAGAATTTGAACTTTGACACTATGAAAGCCTTCTTTTTCCACTACTAGAGCTTCATGGATTTGTATTCCTTCAAAAAATCCAAATTTCTTCCTTGTAATAGATTTGGATAAGATAATGTTCAATCTTCTCGCTAGTCATTTGGAAATCACCTTGTATATATAAATTGCATAGGGAAATGGGGGGAAGTCATCAAAGGAAAATGAGGTATCCAATGTTGGGATAAGGGAAATAAAAGTAGAGTTGCAATCATGAATAATTCTTCCCTCCATTCGTAATTCTTTATGAACATTTAACAAGTCACTCCTGAATTTTTTGAAAATTCCTAGGAAAAAATCCACTAGCCAACCATCCAATCATGGGATTTTTTCCTTTTGGATACTATGGAGGACAACTTTCAGACGTTCCTCTGAAACCTCCTCCATTAATGACCTATTCCATAAATCATTTACATAATTGGGGAATAATCGAGTGACTTTAATAGCTTTACCTATGATATCCCCGTCTAACTAACGAAAAAGATTCTACAAATGGTTATTACCTAATTCCATGAGGCCTTGAATGTTTTAGGTTTCCATGCCCTCAAAGTCCTGCAAGTTTGAAATAATATTATATGGTTTTCGACCTTTTTCATATGCCTGGAAAAAATTAGTTTTCTGATTTCCATAGTCCAACCATATAGTTCTAATTTTTAATCGTGTGTCCATTTGCTTTTATTAGAAGAAAATTTGTTCCTTTCTTCTATATTGAGAAAGGCCTCTCTTGAGTGTGCATTTTTGAAGCCTTCCCCCTCCTGATCGAAATGAGCCTAGATTTTCCTCTCAACCTCTATGAGTTCTTGGTGAGCTTCTTGTCTCTTTTTTTTTCTTGAGTCCTAGATATTTTTTTGATTAAAATTTAGGTTCACCTTAAAATATCCTACAACTGTACCTCCCTCTTGAGGATCATATTCCTTTTAGTATTTATTTACGAATGAGAGGAATTATTCTTCTTTTATCCGAATTAATTTCAAACGGGCTTGTAGATATTTGATCCGTCCTTTTTATTTTGAGAACCTTTGGAGAGTTTTATGAAATTTCTCCACTTCCCACCCATTACCTAATGAGGTTGAATCATTCCAGTAGGGCCTCAGAAATGAGAAATTGATCAAGCCTCTTTTCATTTTTTCTTCTTCTACATGATGCTTCCTCTAGGAAAGGGATAGTTTAGTAGGATCCACCTCCATGAACATGTTTCTTTCCAATTTATTAAAAAAATATTCAGCAAATGGATCTAGTCTAGCCCAAGGGTCCCAGATCTTAGACACACCTAGAGAGATGTTATTAGAGAACTTGTGGCCAGTAAATATTTGGTGGAGAAATTATGCCATAATTCAATCTAATCCAAGCAAGGGTCGTAAAGGTTAAGATGATTCATGGATGTACCAATTTATTCCAAGAAGGTTTCGATGCCTCGACCCAAATCTATGCTCCATGAGTTTGACACTTTTATATTCCTGGAGTTACATCCACCATCGAAACTCCCTGAGTGGTCACACACATTAAGGCTAATAAATCTCCATCCACTAAATATGGATTCCAACATTTTTGGTTATTAGTGCCACCCCCAAAGTTTATTGGAGGGAAATAAAATTACATTTGTTTAGATCTACTAACCACCTAAGAGAACAAAATTTGGAGGGCGATGCTAAAACCCTACAATGGAAGGAGATAATTTTAAACAGGAAACCCCTCTCAGGGAAATCATAACTCTAATAACCCCTTGGATGGATTGTTCTTTTCCTGTAGCTAGGTCCTCTTGAGCCTTCTATTTTTTTTTTTACACATGTGACTTCTTGCCTTTCCCCTTCCCTCCATGAGTGGAGAGTGAAATCCTCCCCAAACCCCCTGTTATACCATGAACATGAGAAATGCTCAATTTGGAATGGAGATTATAAAGAATTTCCCCTATCTCTAACTCTTCTAAGGGATACTTCAACATAGATATCATACGAGATTAAAATCGATTCTCGAATTGGGTATAAGGGAAAGTGGTCACCGAGGGGTAGAGGGAAGAAGCTAAGAAATCAAGGAGGTGAGGAGGAATGCCTTTCTCAAATGTATATGACACTCTCCTATATTCTTGAACATAATTAATAGAAAGGGTAGCAAGAAAAGTAAGGGAAGAGGTATTTGAAATAGGGGGCCATGAAAGTATCTTCCAATGCCTGTTCCTCAACACTTTCCTCTTAATACATTTGAATTTACTTTTTCTTTGGGATTCTAGAGGCATTCTCCAATGAATCTTGACTACAAGTCCCTACTTGTGGATAGGGTTATTGTACTTCCATCACTTGAACCACCCCCATGTTTTCTTATGATATCAAAATGACGCTCCTACTTTTTTGAGTCAAAATTTCTGAATGAGCCTTCTTGTGCATTGGTAGATCATATATCTAACCAACTGACCATATTTGTGGCCTCTCCAACACTTAAAAGGAATTCCTTCATAGTCAAGTAATTACAATTTCTAGTCTTTTTTATCGAAATCTATTATTTCTCCTATCCCTTCTAACAGGTTGATATTGATGAGAATACATGTGACTGATTTGTTTCCCATGGATAGGTAGGAGGTTTCATAGGTTAGACAAATTCCCAACGAATTCCTCAGATATTTGAAGATCATATCATCCCAATAATTTGAGAATATACCAAGAAAGCATAGCCAAATTGGAATGATTCCCGTCCTTTCTCTATTGGCATCGAAAAGTGGGGAATAAAAAATTGAAGATTACTGGTGTTGAGTCTCTTTGCGAACGTTTATGAGAAGTTAACTTTTCCTTTGAAGGATCCTTGAAGTTCATCTAGATCCATCCTCTTTCAAACAGGGAAGTCCTAGGGGTATTTTTAACATGAGGATCCAAATCTCTTTCCATCAATATTTAAGGAATTAATGTAAAACTTTCTACAACTTGCTCTGCCTAACAAAGTATTTTCTTC
Organism: Pinus albicaulis; assembly: GCA_034641835.2. Lineage (NCBI taxonomy): Eukaryota > Viridiplantae > Streptophyta > Pinopsida > Pinales > Pinaceae > Pinus > Pinus albicaulis. The sequence goes on along the minus strand of CM076581.1, from coordinate 1,068,468,579 downwards.
AATTTCTGCAGTTTTCTTCATCATAATGTCTAACCCTAGTACTGAAAATAACTTTCGGTGGTAAGGATTCTTCTTTACTTAGTGTTTATTTTTCCTCTTTATGTTTGACACCTTTCCTTTTGTGGAATTCAAGCCTCTTCCTACTCCTTTGTGGAAATCAATTTCTAGTCCCCTTTCTTTGCTCTCTACTGACTTCTAACTCTAACCTTCTTTTCCTACCAAGAGCTCATCAAGGAAACTTCTCGAGGATGATTATAATGCCTCAATTGGTGGAAACAATTATTCCAGAAAATCCCTTGAGAATAAAACACCTTTAGTAGAGATGAAACTTCTAGATACTTCAAGGAGATAATCAGAAAAATAACCTTCTATTTTACTGCCACGAATAAAAGGAATTAGATTTGATAAAAAAGGAGTTTGTATCTTAGAAAAAAATGAAAATAATAAAGGGTTTTGGTGTTGACCCTCCAAGACTAGGATCGAACCCTGTGAAAGCCCCAAATCTTGAAAGTTAAAAGAGAACACCTTAAATTCCTTTTTCTAAATGTCTCCATACCCTTTTCAAGAGACAGTATTGTGGAAAAGAGGCAAGATGGGAGACAAAATTTGAAAATCTTGTGCATCTTTGACCTTCTTTCCTTACCTTGAATTCTATGGTGATTTCCTAGATCATGCCTTCACCGCTTCCTTTTCAGTTTATAGTCTAGTAATTCCCTTGCCTCTTTAAACATTCCCTTTAGATAAATTGACAAATAAACCCTCAATCTACAAAAATCACTTCTTTTCAGTTTTCCTTAACCTTATCTTCAATAATTGGTAACTAGTACCGAGACAAAAATCACTTCATTTTGGTTTTCCTTAAACTTATCTTCAATAATGGATAGCTAGGAACCACTCACGTACTTGGACATTTCCCTAGTCCTAAAAATATATAACAAAAGTCAAAATTGCGTGACTTCCCTGACTCTACAATACTCGCACTTCGACCGGATTCAAGATCACATGGAGCATGCGACCCTCTAATCATTTGCCCTTTATTATTATTATTTAATATGTGAAAAAACTTATTATATTTATACTACTTAAAAAAATAATATAATTAGTTAACCATATCTTTTTACTGTTACAAAGATTTGTTAAATTTTATATAATAAACATATTTTTTTATTAAAAAGTCAATTTTAATTATAGCCAAAATAAGAATTATAAATATTATACCTATAATATTATATGGTTAATTTAACCTTTATAAATTATATTAAAAATTTATTTAGTTCAGTTACACGCATTTTGCACATTCGTAATCCACTAATGAGCTTAATGTGTAAAATAATTCAACGAATGTATATTATTAATGAAAAAGTCATGACTTAAATATTCTATACATTTAACCATAAATCTTATAATGTCCATTGAAATCATATTTGAGTATGTTAAAAAATTAAAGGTGAACAACTAGTAGAACTCGTTTATCCCTTAAAGCATAATTGGCATACTCAAAAGTGACAGTTGAAAATGTAATGAAATTCTTGGCAGATAATGTTTCTAAATACTAAACTACGGAGCTGTCTACTGAGGCAACATAATAGTATGGATTGTAGTTTTTGTAGTTTTTTTTGGGATATTTTAGTAAAAAATATTTCAAAAAATTAAGTAGTTAAAGTGTTTAAAATGTATTTATAAGAGTAAAAATGAATTTAATACTATCAAAAATCTTTAAAACATCTAAAATATTAAAATTTAATAACTATAATCTAAATTTTCAAAATTGTTTAAATTTCTAAATTATTCTATAAATCTTAGATGGGTCTCTTATGGGTTATGGGTCTTTTAGACTAAGAGGTAAACCACATGTTGGAATTTTAAGGGAGAAAATTCATCTAAACCCATATCGAAAGGATCCGGAAGTCGCATCTGTTTTTCAGGTTCCGTACACATATTATAAGAGGAAAAAAAGAAAAATTAAATTATTTACAAATTAATTCTAAACACCAAAATTCCAAAGCCAGAGTTGGTGAGATGTTATTTCACACTGTGGCTCATATCACTTAGCCGCCGTTTTAAATGGTGTTGATGGTTAGATACCATGCATCGAACTCCTTGTGGGCTCCAAATGAGGATAGATGGTCCACGATGACAACTATAGCTTCCCGTATTTTTTTAGTCGCCGAGAGAGCGGTCCGCGATTTCATTCGATAATGTTGAATTCAGGTTTCTAATTGTTTTACGTTTTTTACAATTCAATGGTATATTTTTTTGGTGAGATGAACCATTTTTTCGGTGAGATTTGTTTTCTACCTAATTTAATGATAATGGTTTTAATTGTTTTTATTTTTACAAATTCGACCATTTTAATGAGATCATTGTTTGAAATATATGTGTTTATGGTGAAAATAGAAATGCTGAAAATTTTCAACACTCCGTTTATAATATTTAATTCAATTATTTTAATATTTTTTAACCAAAATTTCAATTATATATACACCCAATATGTGTTTATTTGCCAGTATGATCTCTGCGACGAAGTGCTCTTTAGAATATTTCATGGTCACGTGCTGCTCTTCACTAGCCGAAAATCTAAGCAGTAACCTTTGTGGGCAGGTGAAGTTAATTCTATTTTCGATATATACTCAAAGGCCCAACAAAACACAAGCGCACAAGCGAGTGACAGGAGAGCCGATCGTGAGGTGTGGAGTTGAGGAAGAGAATATATCTAAAATGGGTAGAGCTCCTTGCTGCTCAAAAGAAGGGCTTAATCAGGGGCCCTGGAAGCCCGAGGAGGATATGATTCTGTGTCACTACATTCGAATTTATGGCGCTGGAAGATGGAGAGATCTCCCCCAGACAGCAGGTGAGTCTATTACAACAAATCTGTAATAGTAGTGTATGAATACATACTTAAATAGGTATTGATGGGTTAAATAAGCGGAGAGAATTTGTTTTGCAGGTCTTCAGCGCTGTGGAAAGAGTTGTAGATTACGTTGGATCAATTATCTTTGCCCAGACGTTAAACGTGGTAATATTTCCATCGATGAGGAGGACATCATTATTAACAGAGAACTTAACACAATAACTTGACTTGTTATTTGCATTAACATGAATAGATATTTATACATAATTGAGGAAGCTTCTCGATTCCTGAATGTCGGTGGAGATAGCTTCCTCAAGAAGCTAAGAACTCTCGAGAAACAAGCTTATCGCCCAGAAACATCTAGATGCATTAATTGTTGTCAGCGGAGTAGGTTGAAATTACTCAACCATATACATACACACACAAAATACACTATACATATATACACTCCTGATTAACATGCCTGCTGGTCTAAGTCTCAGCTAGGTTACAACAGTACATGACAACAAGAATTTCATTTTTGTCTTCGTTCTAAATGGTCTATACTTATTTATTTTCAAACGCAATTTCATCTTCTTCATCTTCACCTTTTTTTCCATAAGGTAGTGGTGAAGTTTCTCATTTCTTGATTGCCAAATACCTGTCTTTGCATTTGACATTGCTGCAGGTTCGAAGAACCTGTCCTTTTCAATTTTTTTCTTCAATTCATCAACTGTTTTTGAGTCTTTCACAACTTCAACAGCAACTGCTATTGGGTTCTCTACTGCTTCATGTGCTACTATTGACTCCTTCATGATTTCACTCTCTAAAATCTCTACATCATTCTGTAGATATTCATTTTTCATATTTGGTTGATTCATGATTTCAACCTCTTTAATCAGCTCCGTTGTTGCAAACATGTCATCCTGCATTTGAGTTTCATATGAAGATAGGCATATTCTCTCACCAAACAACAACTCATCAATGAGTTGCTTTTCATGTATCAAACATAACCATTCTTCATGAGATACATAATTTTCATCATATTTGACTTCACAAATTTTTGCATCACAAGGAGTTTCCTGACTATCACATGCTACTCTATTGTCAGCTACACACATACTTTCAGTCTTGATCCCATTTATGATGCTTTCAACACAATCACTATTTTTAACAACAATTTGATCAATTTCATCTTTCTGAATCCACTTTATGCTATACTTCGTTTCAAGAATATGCCAAAACATTTTTGGATCAAATACTTCACCAAATTCATTTAAAATGCTTGACAAGATGTTTTCATCTAGAGCTGAAATAATGAGAAACAATGCTATTGCACGTCTACTTTTATTTTTAGAATTCATATAAGTTTCTTGAACAAATTTCCATAAATCTACTGAACCCAATAATCCTTCCATTTTAACAGCCCAAAGTTCAAAATTTTTACCCGAGAATGATGACAGCACTGGCATTAATCTTTTCAGTATTATATCAGCTTCTGTAAAATCTTCTGGCTGATCCAGATTCATCTCTTCATTAAGCATAAATTCTTCATTGAACATAAATTCTATGGTTGGAATTTTTCCTGCCTCAGCCCTCTCATTCTTTCTTTTCTGCTGTTTAAATCTTCTTTGCCGACCCATGCTTTTAGTCAGCGTGAAGTTCACGTTCTTGCAAAAAGATCAACAAAATACCCTTGCAGAATGCTTTGACACTGGTTATATCACACAAGCTAGTTGCTCGTCACTCGCCCACAACAGGATCAACAGGACACTGAGCCCTCTGCTCTGGCTCAACACAGCTTAACGACAGAGCTTCAATGCTGCTCTTGCAACTCCTACAGCTCCTTAAAAAAACACTTTGCTTCAACGTGCAACAATGCCTCCTCACTATGATTTGTACCACACGCTGGCTGCATACAAACTCGAGGTTCCAACACTAATATGCCAATCTCAACATCCTCCACTTACAGCAAAAATCTCTCACACGGGGTGAGAATCAATTTCTTCCTTGGGCGATTACCCACACTTTCTGCACAATAGTTTTCTATGTGGACTGCAGGTTCACAACAGCTTTACTTGTAGAAAACACCCACGCACAGCGATGAACTGCACACAGGATTTTTGCAGCACACTCTCAATTCTTAACAGAACGGTCCCTCAAAAGCTTACACAACGATCTTTTACCGCTTTCCTGAGCATCAAGAGCTCACGCTCACAGCATTCACAATCGTGTTGCGAACAACACTCTACAACCGTCCACAAATCAGCGTTCACAGTCGCCTTACGATTTGTGTACAACAATCTCTTCACACAAGAGAATTCCTCACAAGTTTCAACGCTGCGTATACCATTAGCACTTATCCACACATCGCGATCTTAAAACCACCGAAAAACAGCTCACTACGCCGGCTCCTCACACCACACGGCTCCCAACTCCAGCACGACTTCACAAAACACCGAGCACACAGGATGGCTACTCTGCCACACTTGCTACACCACTAAGCACGAGCACACAACTGTCTCACTGAGCACTTAGCTCTAACTGAGCACACAGCTCCTCATCGAACACTCACAGCTCTCACAACGCAGCAACTAAGCGGAACCCACTTGGCACTTCAAGCCACCGAGCACACAGCTCTTCACAGCGGTTAGATTCACCGCTCACCACAGTTTACTCCTTTAACTAGGTTCCTCACACACAAACACAGTGCAGGCACTCACCCCTGCAACCACCAAGCCGAAACCATCGGCTCTGATACCATGACAGAAACAAAAGACTCTTCAAAGGAGCTCTGATACCAAAACAGAGAACGCAGCTTAACATAACTTGACTTGTTATTTGCATTAACATGAATAGATATTTATACATAATTGAGGAAGCTTCTCGATTCCTGAATGTCGGTGGAGATAGCTTCCTCAAGAAGCTAAGAACTCTCGAGAAACAAGCTTATCGCCCAGAAACATCTAGATGCATTAATTGTTGTCAGCGGAGTAGGTTGAAATTACTGTTTATCCAACAATTATTCGCATGCATCGCCTTCTTGGCAATCGGTATGGGGAGCCATTGTGTGAACTAGATTTATTAATTAATTTTATGTTAAACATAAGTGATTGTGAATTTTAGAAATATTTGGGAATTGTATGAAAATTATTCAAAAACTATTTTTACTTAAAGATTCAGAAATATTTCTGAAATCGACCATAACAACAAAAATAATTTCCAATCTTCCTAGATCAAGACGAATTTTTGAATGCTGATTTGTGACACATATTCCATGAAGGTGGTCGCTGATAGCAGGACGGTTGCCTGGGCGGACTGAAAATGAAATCAAGAACCACTGGAACTTTCATCTGCAAAAGAAGGTGCCACCAATCCAGGAATCGCAAAGAAACAAAACGATAAAAATTGAGGCGATCAAACCCCGACCCACCAGAATAAAAACTGCGGTGAAACAAACTGAAATGGTGAATCCAAATGCTTGCAACAGTTCTGGCCGCCGTAACTGTACAACTTCAGATCACTCCAATTTTTTTACTAATCAAGAAATTTTGAATTCGTCCAAGTCATTTTGTAACCTACTAGTGGAGGATCCGTTCGCAGAAGGACATCCAGAACAGACAGCCGTTGTGAATGTGAGAGATGTTAATCTGCTTGAAATAGAAGCAAGAAATTTTATTTCAGCGGACCAGCAATCCCCAGATTTCGATCAGTTGGCAGGAAATCCAGCGACAATAGCGGAAAGTTTATGTGATTTGAACAACCTCCTGTCCCCCGACTGTAATATGGTCGGTCCTGTGTACTTCTCGTTGACAGATTTTGAAGTGGAAGAGTTGAACATGGTAGCAGAAACGAAAAAGTACGAAGGTATGGGTTGTGATCAAAACAGTACATTGACAGTTTTACAATGGCCTATGGTCAACGGAGGGTCTAGATCCGCCGCACATCCTGATTGGATTCATGAATTGGGTTATAGAAGCCTCTCCCCTATATGAAAGCAACATTTTAAAAAATTGAGTGAATCTTGAATAAATATGCAAACGTGGAAATAAAACTCCCGTTTTTGATCCATTTGTCGCAACTGACGTGTTCAGTGTCAATTTCATATTGAGTCCAGATATTTTTTTAATATATAATACGAAAATTTATTATGTTGGGAAAGCGATACCGGGACAGTTATTAATATAAATAATTATAATTTCCAAATTTATATCGATATAAATTTAAAGAAAATATAAAAAATAATAAAAATTAACTTATCTCAAAGACAAAAATTCAATAATGTAATGATTAAACCGTTGTCTTTCTATTTGAAAGATGAGAAACATATAAAATTAAAATTATTATTTTGTAATATGAAATAATAATGTTACATTTTAAAATACATTAAGTATTTTTGTATTAAAATTTGTTTATAATAAAAAGTAGAAAGTAAGATAATAGGAATTAAAAATAAATAAATAAATTTAAACTAGTGTTAGTTAGTCTTGTTTTAAAGAAAAAAAAATGTATTGAGTGTTATATTATACTGTTTTATTAATTTTGTTCTATAGTTAAGTGAAAAATGTATTGAGTGTTATATAATACTAGTTATAAAATGTTAATTTTTTTTTAAAATAATTTTATTTGGTAGGTGAAGTAAATTTCATTTTATTAATTTATTATTGGCTTTTGAGTTTCACTTTATGATAACTTATGGTGAAAATAATGTATTGAATGTTATATAATATATTTTTTTAATAAATTTTATTTTGTCAATATATTATTGGCTTTTGAACTTCACTTTATGATAACCTATGGTATAGGTCTATTTGATCTTTTTCAACATTTGGTAAATTGAGAATTAAATAAATCCAAGCTAATATTTTTTAAATGAATTTTAATTTCTAAATATAATCTAAACATTTTTTAAGTTAAAAAATATAAATTTAAATTATCAATATCAATTATATAAAACATGTTTTTATTTAAAAAATTTAAATTTAAATTATCAATATGTTAAATAAATCCAATTTTTATGGTTAAATAATTTAGAGGTATTTTTTTATTGGATTTTTTAAATAAGCTTTGTTTTGATGTCAATATCAATTTCTAATGTCATTTTCTTCATCTATTAATTAACAGATTGTTCTCGTTCTTCGAACAATGGTCTTGGTTTCCATGAATGAGGTTATTGCATATACCCTGCTGCTCTCTCTAATCATGCGAGGATGTTTTGTTAGTTTTTATGTGAGATTATTTTGAGCAGTTAGGATTTGATCAATAGGACAGAAAAAGGGAAATATATTTTTCAATAAACAATTTTGATTTTGTAAATTTTGCTAGTACCTGGTTTGGCCTATTAGCTTCTATATAAAATTTAGTTCAAAACTAGAAAAAGGGGAGAGGGATAGGGATAGTAGAAAAATTAATGTTGGATAAATTATATAATGACTAGAAATATTTTAAACTTTTTATGTAAGTGTTTTGATTTGATTTGACTCAGTCAATCAACTAATACTCATATCTATTTTAATATCCATGGTCACTTTTCATTAATAGTCTCCTTAATGGTATGTAGTTTGGATTCTGAGAATTTTGAAGATGGAACCTGGTCGTTCTATGACATGAATTCATTAACAGATAGTGAATTATTGTGTTTATTTCAATTCGTGTTAGTTAAATTTATACTTGTTTACATTTGGACAAATGATTCTTTAGTGACTTGTCTCCTAAGGATGATATTCATGTTAGCATTCATCAATTTGAGTTTCCTATGAATTAATTCCAAGGATTTTGTGTAATAAATCTAAGGACTTAACCTTTGTCTTTTTAAATTGATGTTCAATGCTCTGTTTTTCTATCAGTAGCTCTTGTTCTCACTGTAGGATTTTCTCATATTTTTCTTTAATCAATTGTTATACTTATGTGGCTTTATCAATTGTGGTAGATGCATAAGCACCTATAAACTGAGTCAACGTTGTAAGATCTTGATATGGATTTTTTTAGGATCTTTTTGTACTATCTCCATGGGAACATCACCTGTTGTAGCATTTTTCGATGTATTACCTTTATTTTATTATTTATCTCTTGAATTGATTCACAAATGAATAATGAAAGCATAATTATAGATTTTTTTATAATTATCAGATAGCATTAGTTAGTTCTCTACATATATCATTTATTCTTGATGTGAATTATTCCAACGAAGGGGAATTGTTTTTTGTTAATTTAAAATATATGAAGCTTTCAATTTTATAGTTCTCACTCTATTATTTATTTGTATTAAGGATTATCAATAATTTTAATTTATAATGAAATAAACAAATTCAAATTGGATTGTATTTAGTAACATTTATCTTTGAATAAATTCATCTTTACTTATTCTTTTGTAGATATAGTGTTTTCCAGTTTTTATTTTTGTACATTTTTGTATTATATGTTTTGGTTTGATCTTGTATATTATTGTAGTATTTTCTTTATTGCATTATATTTTATTGATCATTGAAATTACAAATTAGATGCATTAACACAAATGCTAGTCTTAGTCAATTATAGGATAATGATATGAATTAACCTTTGTCTTTTTATTTGAAAGAGGAAGAGGAATTTATTCCAAAATCTTCCCCAGTGACCATCCCAAACAGCTTGTCCTATTCAAAGAGCCTTGGTCTGGGTCATATCCCCTTTGCTGACTCATTTCTATAAACCCGAGTCAACAGGTGGCAAAGTGGTGACAAATAAGTCTATAAAAAATTCTCCCTAATGTGTGATGTTAGAAGATAAACTAACAACCAAAACACATTGCAATACTAAAACTATTATCGTGGCACAACAAAGGAGTCAAACCAAAATAATTTTATCATGAGTTGTAACACTTGTCACACAATCATATATATCATCCCTGAATTGGGCATACCCATGCCATGTATAATGACTAACAAACATATAATCCCTAAATTGGGCATACCCATGCCATGCATAATGAATAACAAATATTGATTATGAAAATTATATACCTCATATCCATGACATGGCATGAAAATACATAGCCATGAAGGAACACATTGTGTTTCCATTCTTTCAATAAACATAACATAACAACTAGAAAATACAATGTGAATTTATGCCATAATATACATTAACAATATATGTGACATGAATGAGAGTGCCCCAAATGGTATTCAAAATACATATCATAATGGAATTTTCCATGACAAATTGGGAGGGGTAGCATATAAAAACTACTTGCCCCCAATCTAAAGTTATTCATTCAACCTTGATGGTATGATTTTACATCATGTAAATAGATATGTTGATGTCAATCATGGTAGAAATTGTATGATATCGATAGTTGAGGTATACCATTAACATACATGAGGTGAACCACTAATGATGAAAATGTACCCCAAGGCACCTCAAATAATCTAGTTAGTGTGAATAGAGTAAAAATGATTGAATGATTGTAGATTTTATTTACTAGGATTCAATGAGGTAAATCCATTGTCGATAATAAGGAAAATTGTCATTGATGACTACAAATTCCAAGGTACTAGTTGGTTTCTAGATGCATTTCATACATACTGAGTTGACATTGATAGGAAGGAATTTGTTAAAGAAGGTAACTAATGTATCCCCCATCAATTGATTTTGAAAAAATCCAAGTGATGATGTGAATTTATAGAGTCATTATGTAATTGATATTGGGATAACCAACATGGAAGGTCAACAAAACCGCAAGTGGTTAACTCAAGTATACTCTTATGCTGAACATATGAGGCATGACATGGGAATGTCTTGGCAACATTAAATCGTGAGAAAAACATGGTATGTTGCAATGCATGAGGCATTTATGTATGTTCCATAATGATTGGAAGAGTAACCAACTAGAGGAGTAAACAACTCATATTTATGGTACAACTCTTAGGAAAGTTATAACAACAATTGTGGATATCTTATATTCAATTAAGAATATGGAGAACCACTAAAATGCACACCAATTCGAAAAGTTTGTGTCAATACCTCTAATGAAATAAAAGCCAAAAATAGAGATGCAACTGTCAAGAGGCACTCACCTTGCAAAATTAGATTTGGGACATCCCCTAAGAAAAAATAAATTCCTTGAGAATATAGTCAAGGAAAAGGGGTAAATTGATACTAAACATTCAAGGTAATTGAATTGAACATATTCACCAACAAACCAGTGATTTTACCATCCTAACCAATGAGGTAATGATCCGAGGTACAAAAATTTGCTAAAAATGAAGATTAAAGCAACACTTTAGTAGGTTTCTTTGAAGAACCCATAGGTAGACAAATTTAACATAATACAATATTAAAGTAAAATTATTTCTTTCTCAATGTAAAGAAAAAATCCATCTATAGTAGTGTTTTTCTATCCTTGGAACAAATTTCAAATTGAATCCATGATAACAACCAAGTGAGCACCTCTTAGTTTCATTATTCCTTCTAATCTGAGTGGAAAGGTCTATCCACAGATGGTCTCCACCTGTGGTATTGACCCATGGTATTAATAGTAAAAGTATATAAAACAAGGAGGCACAAAAAACAATTTAATTATCAAGTCTCACCTTTCAAAGGGACTTATTGTGTTTTCTTCACAATGTAGCATTAAAAGGATTTTGTGGATTCTATCTTTTTCTTTCCATATATTATGATGTATTAAAGGTATGTTTTTTCATCAATATCTAGAAAATAGTTTCATGGTATATTTTATGTTTCTCTACTTCTCTTTAGTTATTCAAGCCTCCCGGATCTTAGTCCCCAAAATCAATATCATCTTATATTTAGATAATTCTATATTTTTAATTCCCTTGCTTCAAACCAAACAATAAACTAGTTAAAAATAAAAAATCCTTTTTTGTAAAGGTTTGAGTCTCCTAAGCATAAAAACTCCAATAATATCCAAATAAGGAAGCATGTAAGAGTTTTGTGAACATTATAATATTTTGGCCTCTAAAACATTGAAGAAAACTAATAATACTTATTATATTAGATTATAATTAATTATTATCTTCAAAATAATATTAAATTAAAAGCATCTTTTCAAAATTCCAACTTAAAAATTTATTTTCTTTTAACCAAATATTTAACTTCAATCTCAATATTTTCTATGATAAAAACAATTTTTTCCATATGAAACATTTGATTATTACTAACAACAATAAAAATATCTTACAAATGGCTATGTATAGGTTTTAATTAGCTATTATAATATTCCATTTTTTATCTTCTTATATATTGAAATATTTCTCTAAAATACTCTAATATATTAAAATTAAAAACTTTTAATTTTTTTTCTAATTTAAACTACATATTATTATATTCTTTTAGATAATGTGAAATGTTATTATCAAAATTATATAATTTTTTTTTGTAATAATTTGCATTTCCATAATTAAGTGTCATTCTCAACTTTTCACCCTAAATTTTTAAATTTAAAAGATAACAACAAGAAAGCTCCACAAATTAATTTACACATTAATTTATGTACCTCATGAGTGTTATTTCCCGTATATTTATAGGTGATATTGTAACATACCCTTATATTCTCACATGGAAATATAAGGAGTTAGAAATTTTTATACAAATTACCCACCAGTAACTGTCTAAATCACTATTCAAGATTCCTCACTAATCATTAGATAGAATGTTTACCAGTTCATAGTGTAACCTTAGTATAAGAATAGTAAGTGCTTAACCATTAACAACCCGTATTGTAGTACATTAACATAAAACTCTATGATGTAACCTTGCATTCATTTCATTATTCATGTAGTCATCACATGCTTGACATTATGAACATCTCAACAAGAAAGAAATCAACATCATCAATCTGACACAATAGTCAATCACATCATTGAACACCAATATACCTTGGAAACCCCGTAGGGTGAAAACCAACAAACGTTTAATTTTATTATTAAACGCTTGTGAGGGTGTTCACCCCTCACTCAATGGCTTATAAGGGAGACCATCCCTTAACCATTGTTATAAATATTACAATGAAATATACAAATATATAGCTTATTAAAGCCATTACAATAATTATGATAGCATTTACCCACTAATATTCATATCTTGGTGGCATGGATGTACCTACAATGGACCATCCTATAGCTCGCACTCATCTCCATGAACCATTAATAATTTACCTGCCACCATGTTAAGCATAATATTTCCTTTGCAAAAGTTAACATCATTTCCTGCTAATGTTGTCTTCAACATACATTGATGTCAAGATTCATAAAGTATTAATCAATGCATTCATAAATCTCTACTAGTGATGCTTCTCCATCTACTCATGTACATTCATGACATGCAAGTAAAATATCTTGACATGCTTCCTTTAACAACACTGCATATGTGCTAGTTATAAGCAATCACATTAACTAATATTTCCCTTGCATAAACACACACTTGTGCAAGACAATAGCTACATATGCCAAGCATTTCTTTAAAAGAAACTGATACATCAGTTATGATCTTCGTGCATGCGATTTACATAACGTTTATCAAAATAACTAACCTTTGCATGAAAATACATAAAGAAAACTAATCATAATAAATTTTTTTCCTATGCATACAAATGGATATATTTTCCAACACATCTTTCATTTTCGATAAAAAATTTGTAATAAAACATTAAAATACATGTATTATTTTCCAAAAATTATACAAACATTACCCCCATATATATTCCAAGGAAACCAACACATTAATAGGTTCTATGCATGTAATCCATCTTCTTTTCCAAAGAACATTTCGCAATGTAGGCTCACTAAACATGCTATCATTTCCCACATACGACATACAATTGTATATTCTTTCCAATGAAAGATACTACAAATCTTGCATGTATATACATGATCTTATTTCGAAATAAACTAACATAATAATTATGATAACATAATGTATTCACATATAATTTTTCGAGATGGATATAGCTCAATAGATCTTCTATCCATGCAAAGAACATAAATCTTTAACATAATGACTATTTTTTATGCATGCAAGAGCTTATCACAATAGCTCTTCTTTAATGTATGTAACACAAATTCCCTTCTTGGAATTACACATCATTAACTATTCTTTTCATGTAAACATCTAGATAATTCTTTCTCAAAAGGAAGTTAATATAACTTAGTTTCTTTATGTAGTTTCTCATGTTCCCCTTTCAAAAAATTATCATAGATAACCATCTTTTATGCATAAAACTAGGCAACTGTACTAGGGTTATTTTAAACTTTTATGCACTTTTGTTCTTGTATAAACAAGATTCATATGCATATTTTATAAAAATAATCTTTATTTTTAATTAGTTCATGGACAAAACTCTTATCCAATATTTGTGCACCCATGAAGTCTTTAAATAATAAATTTGTATGAACAATATTTATATACATATTTTATGAAAATAATCTTGTTCCTGTATGAACAAGATTCATATGCATATTTTATAAAAATAATATTTATTTTTCATTATTTCATGCACAAAATTCCTATCCAATCTTTGTGCACTCATGCAGTCTTTAAATGAAAACATACGTAGCATTTGCATACATATTCATGGAAACCATTCCAAGAAAATTAATCTAACTAACTTTTATATTTTCTTTTTCATCACCCATTAAAATATTTCACAAATTACCCTCTTTAACCTATCTCCATTTCGAAGAAAAAAATAGCGTGGATAGCATGGATCCTATTTCTTTAAATATAATGTGCAATATTTTCTAGACATTGATGCACATGTATCAAGCATCATTTTCCAAAGAAATTACAATAATTCTTACCAACTCTGTAAAGTATTTCCAGGATAAATCACGATGTTAACTATATCTTTGTGCACCCGAACTAGGTATTACAAAGAAATCATTTTAAATAACAATAGGACATTCAACCATACCTTTCAACACTACGAAACACAGATACTTACTAAGTCAATTTTTCCTTCTCTCACAATTGCTTCCTCTTATAATAGGTGTATGGCCCTCATGAAGATGAGGCATGCATGATTGGTGAGGACATGATATCTTTGGAGAAAGTTTGCAGAGACATATTTGGAGAATCATTTTAAAGGCACCAAAAAACAATGCAGACACCCTTTCCATTCGAAGCATGTGCAATCTCAAATATGAAGTAGTTCATCATGCGAATATAAAATATCCTGCAAACTAATCACTCATCAGAATGGAAATTATGATAATGACATAGAGATTTGTGGGTAGTGTAATTCCATCATCCCCTTAGCAAAGGAAACTCCAGGCTAGAAATGTTTTTCCTCCCCCTCACGCGTGAGGAAAATATTCTTATAAAACCCTCCCCATTTCCAAATCGATTAGCCATACATCCCCTTAACAACCAATTATGTTACAACTTTTACTAAATGTGCCCTAATGACAAGCTCTGTTATGAGCTCAATTAGTCATTGCAATAACCGATTCTTGATAATCAAAACTAACTCACTACGGTTCTTATTTTCAACCAGTTATAAAATATTTAACTTACTAAATATATTAAGTTTTTATGGTATGCATGTTACATACTTCCTACCTTAAGGGGAACACCATCCTCGATGTTCTTCTCTCACTAAAAATTTAAGGGGATCCTTCTCTTTCAAAATAAAGCACTTCCATTTCCAAGGAATACCATTAAAAAAAATAAATTAGAATCTCCATACCCACTTACCATTAATTACTAGTTACTATTGAAAGTAATGGTGACTTTTACACAACCACTCTGAGAATGGTTGAACAACCCACAGTAAGTACAATGCATGACTAAAAAAATCAATTACATTAATCACATAATTTCAAACAAATGAAATACTTGCAACTATTGAAATTTCATGTAATATCAAGAGATTTTTTAAATAGATTACTTCCACAAGTACTCAAAGAGCACCAACCCTCTAATCAATGCACCACAGCACACTGTCTTAGCTCCTGCTAAAGACATTCACACAATACTTCTAAAAGTACTCATATACCACCAAACCTCTAATCAATGCACCACGTGCACACTGTCTTAGCTCTTGTTAAATACATCCACAAAGTACTTCTAAAAGTACTCAGAGAGCACCTGCTCTCTAATCATACAAATAGTCAATCAATGTATGAAGTGCATATTGTCCTAGCCCCTGCTAAGAGATTCAAAAGATTAGTAATACAATAAAATGAACTTATACTTTATGTAATTCCTTTCCGAGCACTAGGCTCTTTTCCTCTCACTATCTACATAAGATATTTACACAATCATATAAAAAAAATTCATTTTAATACAATTAGTTAAAATTTTCTTCTATGAGAACCACAATGATAAAAAAATTCTCCTCCCAACCCATGGGAATTGGTTTCCACAACTAAATCGAGTAATTTTCACATCCAGATAGTTCTTTAACAAACACCATATTAGTTCTAGTCTGGAATTCCACTCGCCAACTAGCTCAAGAATTCGAATGACAACCAAATGTCCAATATAGGATTCCTCTTGGTAGCATCCTACCTATTCCTCTTCCAGCATCGTCTATGAGGAATTTTGGGCCACCTCCAACAAGCTCCAAAATCAATAGAGCTGCCTCGTGTTTTTTCCTCTTCACCATCTTAGCCAACCCTTTTATTTTACTGAGATAATCTATCTCTAGGGAGAGAAAATCCAGGCAGGAAAGTGCCATCAACCCCTCTGGGTAGGCAACCACCATCAACCCAAGGCCTTCTAGCCTTTCACAATTGTTCACAACTATTTGACATGTTAAATTTCTCTTTTAGCATTCTTTCCCATAGTAAATTACATAATGAACTATGTGCACATTCTACATAAATAAAAAGGCACTTTATGTACATCATACATCATACTTTGCCCTCAACATGGGTCCAATGATATCTAGATTAACAGGGAACATGAATAACATACATGTGTTATACATTATTATTTCCCAAATAACACAATCATGCATATTATAACATTATACTTTAACATTTACGGTTGCAATTCGCATTTCAATGTTTTACATTCATAGGTTTTATTGTTGCCATTAAACTACCCATGCTTAATATCATCAACAATGCTAGTCATAAATATGCATTTCTTAAATAAGTATTATCTTCTGCAATCATTTTAGTTTCATGCATACAATTATGTCATGCAATATATATATATATATATATATATATATATATATATATATATTCATTAATGTGTATATGTCAATAATGAATAGGATAAGAGTGCAAACATTTCCAATTCAGACAATGTTCTGTTACCAACATTCTGAAACATGAAGTATTTACCATAATCGCTTGTTCACAACTTTCAATAAGCTTTAATCAAAATCAATTCATTCTTATAAGTTTTATCGGTTAGTCATGCATCGCTAATAAATTCTATTAATAATCTTAATGCATCCATGACATGAATCATTCAACAACTAGCGTTTATAGTCAAGTTTCACTACTTGACTCGTTATGTATTTTTAACATCTAAAAGGTTTCATTCAATTTCATTTTAAGCACTTTATCATTCTCTTCAAGGACTTTCCTCATATTTTGCATTCATGCATTAGTTTCACACACCATCACTATACAAATTCATCTTTTTCAAGTAGTGCAAGGTAAATTTAGTTATGTCCATTAAATAAATTAGTAATATTTCATATATGCAAATGTTAATAGTCAACTCTCACTTTGACTAGTGAGTACTCAGGTTGTTCACAAGCGCAACAAAGGTTTTATGGTATTTTATCCTCAACAAAATTCCAATGTTATGAAAAATTGTTTTGCAGTAGAATTTATTACTTATTACTGTTAAATATAGTTATGAACATGAATCACACATCTCATGTCAAAAGTAGATTACTACATATATCAATCAATATGTAGATGGCTATAATCATAACTTAACTGATGTCCTTTTGTAACATACCTCAATTTCTTTTCGCTTAACAAATCCCAAAGGTGCAAGTTCTGCAACCTTTAGCTCTGATACCACTTGTAACATACCCCAATATCTTCACATGGAAATATAAGGAGTTAGAAAAATTTTATACAAATTACCCACGGGTAATTATCCAAATCACTATTCAAGATTCCTCACTAATCATTACATATAATGTTCACCAGTTCATAGTGTAACCTTAGTATAAGAATAGTAAGTTGCTTAACCATTAACAACCACTATTGTAGTACATTAACAAAAAGTTGTATGATGTAACCTTGCATTCATTTCATTATTCATGTAGTCATCACATACTTGAAATTATGAACATCTCAACAAGAAAGGAATCAACATCATCAATCTGACACAATAATCAATCACATCATTGAACACCAATATACCCTGGAAACCCCGTAGGGTGAAAACCAGCAAACATTTAATTTTATTATTAAACACTCATGAGAGTGTTCACCCCTCACTCCATGGCTCATAAGGGAGACCATCCCTTAACCATTGTTATAAATCTTATAAGGAAATATACAAATATCTAGATTAAAGCCATTACAATAATTATGATAGCATTTACCCACTAATCTTTGTATCTTCATATCTTGGTGGCATGGATGTACCTACAATGGACCATTGTACATTGGACCATCCTGCAACTCACACTCATCTACATGAACATTAATCATTTTCCTACCACCATGTTAATCATAATATTTTATTTGTGCAAGTTAACATCATTTCAGGCTAATGTTGTCTTCAAAATACATTGAGGTCAATATTCATAAAGTATTAATCAACCCATTTATAAATATATACTAGTGATGCTTCTCCATCTACTCATGTACATCCATGACATGCAAGTAAAATATCTTGACATGATTCCTTTAAGAGCACTGCATATGTGCTAGTTATAAGCAATCACATTAACTAATATTTCCCTTTCATAAGCACACATTCTTGCAAGACAATAGCTACATCTACTAAGAATTTCTTTAAAAGAAACGGATACATCAGTTACGATCTTCATGCATGCTATTTACATAAATTTTATTAAAATAACTAACCCTTACATGAAAATACGTAAATAAAACTAATCACAACAAATGTTGTTCCTATGAATACAAATGCATATAATTTCCAACACATGTTTCCTTTTCGATAAAAATTAGGTAATAAAACATAAAAATACATGTACTATTTTCCAAATATTATACAAACATTACCCACATATATATTCCAAGAAAACCAACACATTAATATGGGTTCTATGCATGTAATCCATATTCTTTTACAAACAATATTTCTCAATGTAAGCTCACTAAACATGCTATCATTTTCCACATACAATTGTATATTCTTTCCAATGAAAGATAATAAAAATCTTGCATGCATATACATGATCTTATTCCGAAATAAACTAACATAATAATTATGATAACATAATGTATTCACATATCAATTTTTCAAGATGGATATATCTCAATAGATCCTCTATCCATGTAAAGAACATAACTCTCTAACACAATGACTATTCTTTATGCATGCAAGAGCTTATCACAATAGCTCTTCTTTAATGTATGTAACACAAATTACCTTCTTGGAATTACGCATCATTAACTATTATTTTCATGTAAACATATACATAATTATTTCTTGAAAGGAATTTAATATAGGTTAGTTTCTTTATGTAGTTTCTCATGCTTCCCTTTCACGAAAGTATCATAGATAACCATATTTTATGCATAATTCCGAAATAAACTAACATAATAATTATGATAACATAATGTATTCGCATATCAATTTTTCAAGATGGATATATCTCAATATATCTTCTATCCATGCAAAGAACATAACTCTCTAACACAATGACTATTCTTTATGCATGCAAGAGCTTATCACAATAGCTCTTTTTTAATGTATGTAACACAAATTACCTTCTTGGAATTATGCATCATTAACTATTCTTTTCATGTAAACATATACATAATTATTTCTTGAAAGGAATTTAATATAACTTAGTTTATTTATGTAGTTTCTCATGCTTCCCTTTCACGAAATTATCATAGATAACCATCTTGTATGCATTAATATAACTTAGTTTCTTTATGTAGTTTCTCATGATTCCCTTTCACAAAAATTATCATAGATAACCATCTTTTATGCATAAAACTAGGTAACTGTACTAGGATTATCTTAAACTTTTATGCATTCTTGTTGTTGTATGAACAAGATTCATATGCATATTTTATAAAAATAATCTTTATTTTTCAATAGTTCATGGAAAAAACTCCTATCCAATCTTTCTGCAATATGTAGCCTTTAAATAATAAATGTGTATGAACAATATTTATATTCATATTTTATGAGAATAATCTTGTTCTTGTATGAACAATATTCATATGCATATTTTATAAAAATATTATTTATTTTTCATTAATTCATGCACAAACCTCCTATCGAATCTTTGTGCACTCATGCAGTCTTTAAATGAAAACATAGGTAACATTTGCATACATATTCATGGAAACCCTTCCAACAAAATTAACCTAACTAACTTTAATATTTTCTTTTTCACCACCCATGAAAATATTTCACAAATAATCCTCTTTAACTTATCTCCATTTTGAAGAAAAAAATAATGTGGATAGCATGGATCCTATTTCTTTAAATATAATGTGCAATATTTTCTAGACATTGATGCACACCTATCAAGCATCATTTTCCAAAGAAATTACAATAATTCTTACTAACTCTGCAAAATATTTCCAAGAGAAATCACAATGTTAACTTTATCTTTGTGACTTACTAAGTCAATTATTCCTTCTCTCACAACTGCTTCCTCTTATAATAAGTGTATGGCCCTCATGAAGATGAGACATGCATGATTGGTGAGAAGATGAGATATTTGGAGAAATATTGTAGAGACATCTTTGGAGAACCATTTTAAAGGCACCAGAAAACAACATGGAGACCCTTTCCATTTGAAGCATGTGCATTTTCGAATATGAAGCAGTTCTTCATGCGAATAGAAAATATCCCGCAAATGAATCGCTCATCAAAATGGAAAGTATGATAATGACATAGAGATTTGTGGGTAGTGTAATTCCATCGTCCCCTTAGCAAAGGAAACTGTAGGCTAGAAATGTTTTTCCTCACCCTCACGTGCAGGGAAAATATGCTTTTAAAACCCTCCACATTACAAGTTTGATTAGCCATACATCCCCTTAACAACCTATTCTATTGCAAGTTTTACTAAACCTACCCCAAAGACAAGCTCTAATGTTAGTTCAATTAGTCATTGTAATAATGGATTCTTCATAATCACAACTAACTCACTACTGTTCTTGTTTTCAACCAATTCTTTGAAATTTTTAACTTAGTAAATATATTAAGATTTTATAGTATGCATGTTATAGATATCTATTTGCACTTATTTATATTTAGATTTATTTATATGTAAAATATTATAATTGCTTATTATATATATATATATATATATATATATATATATATATATATATTAAATAAAAAAGAGAATAACAAGAATTGATATATAAATTATTTAAAAATTTATTTACAATATTCTTTTTGTAAATTCTATATTGGTGAGACTGCATCATAGTTATGTTCAAGAATAAAAACCACGCATCACAATCTATCCAAAACTTAATAAAATTCAATTATTATATTATTAATATTAAAAATTCATCATATAATCATTATATATATACTTATACCAATACATTTAATTATTATATATCCAAATTAATACATAACTATTTAAATATTACATATTAACTATATTTTATAAATTATTCTAATATTAAATAATACACTTACATTATAAGAATTATCTCTAATAATCATTACCCCTATATATACCTTCTCAATTGTAACAAGACGAGCTGCACAACAACATGTCCATAAAAGTTTCAAGAGTGAGGTTTGGCAGTTTGGAAATAAAGATTGTTGTTTGAAAAAAAATTGTCTTATGCTACTTATTTGTTTATGATTAAAGGTCTTTTTTCCTGGAAATCAGATTATTTATATTTATTTTAAAATAAAAAAGAAATTTAATAATACTTATTAGCTTACATGTATTTATTTTAAAATATAAAAAGAAATTTAATTTTAGTTCATAATTTAGTTAGATTTTTAAAATATAAAAAGAAATTTAATTTTAGTTCAGAATTTAGTTGGATTTTAGTTCATAATTTAGTTGTACATTAACTTTTTGATATGTTATTTATTTCAAAATATAAAATGAAATATAGAAAAAATATGTTTTTAATATTCTTATTTATTCATAATAAAAACAATATTTAAATAGTGAACTTTTTTGATAATAAAAACAGTTTGATTTTAGTTCCGAATTTAGTTGGACATTAAAGTTGTGATATGCCATTTTTGTGCTTGTGATTAAACATCTTCCCGTTAGTAAATATTTCAAAATATAAAATGAAATCTAGAAAGATTATGTTGTGAATATTCTCATGGAAACAACAGATTATGAAAATAGATAAAATAGACTATGTTCTGAATATAATTTCATTTAGTTCCGAATTTAGTTAGACATTAAATTTGTGATATGCTATTTTTGTGCTTTTGATTAAACATCTTCTCGTTAATAAATATTTCAAAATATAAAATGAAATTCAGAAAGATTATGTTGTGAATATTCTCATGGAAACAACCAATTATGAAAATAAATAAAATAGATTATATTTTCAATATAATTTCATAGAAACAACTAACTATGAAATTATGAAAATAAATTATGTTATGAATATAATTTCATGGAAACAACTAAGTATGAAAACAATAAAAATTTCTATCTATATAAAATTGTTTATATCACCTTGCTATATAATATAATGTAAAGGCACGAAAATTCACGTTTGTTGGAAATTAATCTCAATTACCGCAGTAAATGAACTGGGAGCAGCCATACCTCAGTTAATGTTTTGCCTGTGCAGGGAAGGCTAAGTACCGAGTAGAATTCGTAACCCATTCCGGCACAGAGATTAAGTAATTAAAGTCAAATAGGAATTTAATGCATGGTTATTAAATGTGCATGGGAAAAATTTAATCCCCAAGTTTTGTTTAGTTCACACAACTTTTGTAATGTTCAGGAAATGATGTTTTCCCATACTTTATATTAAATTTGGTCTGTGATGAATTAAATGTGTTAGATATATATATATATATGTTTAGTTTTTACATGTAATGTTAGAGTGGGTAGAGAGAGCATAGAGAAAAAATATAGAGAGTGTTGTGTGATGTGGTGGATGTAAGTCTAGAAAGACAAGAGGAGAATATCATGGAGTGAATTTTGGTGGGTGCGTGAAAATGGTTTTTAATGTGTGTTACTGTACAACCCTGGTGAATGTAAATCCAAGTAAGAAGTCTTATTTTACTTGTGAAGGAGCCGCAATCTCCTTATGTTGATGTATTTCATATGTTGAAATTTTAATATAATGTTTGGTTAGTTGCGATATAGTTCTAGAATTTTCACGTATGTGTTTAACCGCAACACTTTATTTTACTCTGTTTCACCATGAGTAAAATTAGTTGAGAATATTTTCTCCTCTCCATAGTTGCGATTTTAATCTCCGCCACTCTGTATTGAAAAGAAGATTCATATGATTTTATTTCCGCAACTGTATGGTATGGATTAAGTGAATTCCGCAACTCTGTGTAAACTTCAGTAATTATGCTGTCTTGGTTAAAGTAATTTCTGCAACTGTGTGTGAACTTCGTGTGTTGAGGGAAAAGCATTTACTGCCTCTGTCTTTTAATGTTTCTAACGTGGTATAGGAGCGGGCTTAAAATCTTAGTAAAAGATAGTGTTTTTATTGAAGAGCTAAAAGGAGTTCTGAAATTGTGTGTTGAACGTATTCTCTAGCAGTGAGAAAGTTTTCACGCAGTAAGAAAAGTTTTACATAGTGAGAAATTTGTTTACACAGTAAAAATGGAAGCAAAAAGCACAAGCTTGACTAATCCACAAATACCTCAGTTAAATGGAAAAAATTACAATTATTGGGCCATTACAATGAGAGCCTTGTTTGCTTCACAAGATATATGGGAGCTGGTGGAACAAGGTTTCCAAGAACCAGCAGATGCAACAACATTGGCTGCTTTGACAACAACAGAGACAGATGTCTTGAGAGATAACAAGAAGAAGGACATCAAAGCCCTCTTCTATCTCTTTCAAGTAGTGCATGAGAGTATATTCCCAAGGATTGCAGTAGCAACAAGGTCTAATGAGGCATGGGATATTCTCAAGACAACCTATCAATGCATGGAGAAGGTGAAGACAACAAAGCTACAAATGCTGAGGAGAGACTTTGAAACTCTCTGTATGAAAGAGTCTGATAACATAGACTCATTTTTCACACAAGTGATTGGGTTGGTTACCCAGATAAGGTCTCATGGAGAGAGACTTGAGGAAAGAAGAATAGTGGAGAAAATCTTGAGAAATCTACCCTCAAGATATGATGCCATAGTAGTGGCAATATAAGAGACAAAGGATCTCTCACAATTTTCAGTGGATGATCTTTGTGCATCCCTGATGTCTCATGAACATAGACTGAAAAGAATAGTGGACTCCTCATTGGAGCATGAATTCAAGACACATATGTATTTTGGTCGAGGTAGAGGTCGAGAAAGATCAAACTACCGAGGAAGAGGAAGAAGCCCACACAGAGGTGGAAGAAGTAGCCCTGCAAGCACAAGTGGAAGGGGTAGTAATCATAATCAAAGCGAAGGCTCAAGCCAACACCAAGCACAAGGACATAGGCATGAAAAATCCCAAGTCCAATTTCATTATTGTAAAAAGTATGGACATTATGCAAATGAATGTAGAAAGAAACAAAATGAAATGAATAATAGACAAAATGCAAATTTTGCAAAAGAAGATAAGAACCAGGTAATGTGCTTCTAACATGTAATGTAGCAGAAGAAAAATGAGATGATGTATGGTTTTTAGACTCAGGATGTGGTATCCACATGACTAGAAACATAGCAATGTTTGCCAATCTTGATGAGAATGTGAAGTCTGAAGTGACAACAGGGATTGATAGCAAAGTCTCGGTCATGGGAAAAGGAAGAGTGTCAATATTGACAAGGAAGGGAGAAAATAAATTTGTGCCAGATGTATATTACATACCTGGCCTGAAATGTAATCTTCTAAGCATTAGACAACTCGTGAACAAGGGCTACAATGTGTTTTTTAAAAATGATGTGTGTACTATCATGGATATACCTCCAATTAAAAGAGTCATTGCTAAAGTGCATATGACAAAGAATACGATGTTTCCTCTCAAGCTCAGAACAGAATTGAAGGAAGGAGGTGTGGTAGTAGCTGACCACAAGTGGTCTTTCAAGAAGAAGTGAAAGACGAAAACTGGTTATGGCATTTGAGATTTGGACATCTCAATTTTGGAGGTTTTAACCTCTTGTAGAGAAAAGGCATGGTAAAGGGATTACCACTCATAGAAAAACTAGACAGCCTATGTGAAGGATGCATCTTGGGAAAACAACACAGAGAATCATTTCCAATAGGGAAGAGTATAAGGGAAAAATCACCCTTGGAGATTTTCCACTCAGATTTATGTGGACCAATGCAAACACCATCTTTAGCTGGCAGTCATTATGTTTTGAAATTCATAGATGACTACACAAGGAAGACATGGGTCTATTTTCTAAAATAGAAAAGTGAAGTGTTTGGACAGTTCTGTCACTACAAAGCTCTTGTCGAGAAGCAGAGTGGGCACTACATCAAAGTGTTGAGAACTGACAGGGGTGGAGAATATATCTCCAAATATTTCCTACGTTTCTGTAAGGAGAATGGCATACACAAGCAATTTACCACAAGGTACACACCACAACAAAACGGTGTTGCAGAAAGGAAGAATAGGACCATCATGGACATGGTCAGAAGTATGTTGAAGGCAAAACACTTGCCAAATGTGTATTGGGCTGAAGATGTCAATTGTGCAGCGTATATTTTGAATAGATGCCCAACCAAATATGTTATGAACAGAGTTTTGAAAGAAGCATAGAGTGGAGAAAAGAAGTTTGTCACTCACATGAAAGTATTTGGATGTGTGGAATATGCACATGTCCCAGATCAACTAAGGAAGAAATTGGACAACAAGAGGGAGAAGTGTATCCTTATTGGATACAATGATGATTCCAAGGCATATAAAATTTATAATCCATCCACCAATAAAGTTATAATCAGCATAGATGTGCAGTTCATTGAAGAAGAAGCTTGGGATGGAAGCTTAGAGAAAACGGTGAATGTGAAGACAAGTTTGTCTCACGAAGAGCAAGAGGAATGCACAACAGCAAATAATACCTCCACGGTGGTTCCTCCTCCACCTACACAAGCACAACAAATCACACCACAAGATGGAAACAAAACATCCTTGAGAAATCAAGGAAGTGCTTCTGCAAGCACACCACAAGGATCAGAAACTCCCTCGATTTCCAGTGGAACTTCAAGAACACCAAGAAGACCAAAATTCAGAAATATAAGTGAAATATATCAGCAATATGAAGCTAATAGCAGCGTTGGTCTAAATTTATTATTTTCATTATTTTGTCATGTAGATGACCCAATCCATTTTGAAGATGCAGTGAAGGAAGAGAAATGGGTTGCGGCAATGAATGAAGAGATAGAAGCAATCGAAAAGAATGACACATGGGAGTTAGTGGACCTCCCACAAGGTAAAGAAGTCATTAGAGTGAAGTGGGTCTATAAGACCAAGAGAAATTCTGAAGGAAAGATCAAAAGGCACAAAGAAATACTTGTAGTGAGAGGTTACAAGAAGCAACATGGAAGAGACTATGTAGAAACATTTGCGCTAGTAGTGAGGATTGAGACAGTGCGTACAGTGTTTTCAATTGCAGTGCAACAGAAATGGAAAGTCTATTAGATGGACGTAAAATCAGTGTTCTTGAATGGAGTGTTGAAAGAGGAGGTGTATGTCGCACAACCTCCTGGATATGAAATAGAAGGGCAAGAACAAAAGGTGTGTAGGTTGTGAAAAGCTCTGTATGGGTTGAAGCAAGCATCGCATGCATGGTACAGCAGGATAGATGCTTACTTGCTGGACAATGGGTTTGACAAATGTGACAGTGAACCTACTCTCTACATCAAACAAAGTGACGGTAATATTCTTATTGTCATTTTGTATGTATATGATTTGATTTTTACAGGCAGTGATGATTTTCTCATCACTGATTTCAAAGCAGTCATGAAAAGTGAGTTTGAAATGACTGATTTGGGTTTGTTGAGATACTTCTTGGGCATAGAAGTAAAGCAAAATGAAAATGGAATTTTTATTTCTCAAGCAAAGTATGTAGTAGAAATTTTGGAGAGGTTTAATATGCAGAACAACAAGCCATCACCAACTCCAATTGTCATGGGGTTGAAGTTGAGCAAGGAAAATTGCAGCAGCAATGTCAATCCGACATTATACAAGAGCATGGTGGGCAACCTAATGAATTTGACCGCAACTAGGCTTGATATAATGTATGCAGTGAGTTTGGTGTCGAGGTTCATGGAGACACCCAAGGAGACACATTGGCATGCAGCGAAAAGAATTTTAAAGTATGTCATGGGACAAAGGAGTATGGTGTTTTGTACTCCGCAACTGATGATTTTAGATTGCTTGGTTACACTGACAGTGATTGGGCAGGAAGTGTTGATGACAGAAAGAGCACATCAGGATATGTTTTTCATTTCTGTTCGGGAGCCATTTCATGGGCTTCCAAGAAGCAGCCGATAGTGTCATTATCAACAGCAGAAGCTGAGTATGTCACCTCAACAGCAGCAACATGTCAAGCAGTTTGGATGAGAAGGATGTTGCGGGATTTATGTCGTGACCAAGATGGAGAAACCACTATTTTCTGTGATAACAGTTCAACAATTGCACTATCAAAGAATTATGTCTTTCACAAAAGGACAAAGCATATTGATGCCAAATATCATTTCATAAGAGAATTGGTTAACAATAGTGAGATTGTGTTGCAGTAATGCAAGTCAGAAGAACAATTTGTAGACATCTTCACAAAGCCATTGCAACATGAGAATTTTGTTTATCTTAGAGATTGTCTAGGAATGGTCAATGGCGGCAGTTGTGATTAAGGGGGAGTGTTGGAAATTAATATCAACCACTGCAGTAAATGAATTGGCAGCAACCATACCTCAGTTAATGTTTTGCAAGTTGTGGATTGCGTGTGCAGAGAAGGATAAGTAATGAGCAGAGTTCATAACCCATTCCGCAACACAGATTAAATAATTAAAGTCAAATAGGAATTTAATGCATGGTTATTAAATGTGCATGGGAAAAATTTAATCCGCAAGTTTTTTTAGTTCACGCAACTTCTGTAATGTTCAGGAAATGATGTCCACCCATACTTTGTATTAAATTTGGTCTGTCATGAATTAAATGTGTTAGATATATATGTGTTTAGTTTTTACATGTAATGTTAGAGTGGGTAGAGAGAGCATAGAGCAAAAAGATAGAGACTATTGTGTAATGTGGCAATGTAAGTCTGGAAAGACAAGAGGAGAATATCGTGGAGCGAATTTTGGTGGGTGCGTGAAAACAATCTTTACTATGTGTTATTGCGCAACCTTGATGAATGTAAATCCAAGTAAGAAGTCTCCGCCACTCTGTATTGAAAAGAAGATTCATATGATTTGATTTCTGCAACTGTATGTTATGGATTAAGTGAATTCCGCAACTCTGCGTAAACTTCAGTAATTGTGTTGTCTTAGTTAAGGTAATTTCCACAACTGTGTGTGAACTCCATGTGTTGATGGAAAAGCATTTACTCCCACTTTCTTTTAATATTTCTAACAACGTTGAAAGTTGATAGTTGATTAACGATGTTTCAAATTATAGGTATCAAGAAATATTTTGCTGGTGGGAATTTCTACTTTACCAAATATGCACATTTGACCAAGAGACCACCATTGTGATATATATCTTTTAATATTTATTTATTGTTGTTGCGGAGGTATTTATTTTAATTTTTTTTATGTCATATTTAATTTTTAAAAAGGTTCGTTATTGATTACTATAATATAACTTTTGGTTGCAGTCATGCAAAACTTCCTCCAGACTCATGTCACAGTTACAAATTTTGGTTGTAGTGATGTCAGGCTTCTTCCAGACTCATGTCACAGTACGCATGCCATTTATCCCATACCCTTTCCCCAGTGTAACTAAGATTTACCAAATAACACGTTTGATACCATGATCAAAACAAATAAAAAATGAAAACAATGATATGAAAAATTATGCCCAAATAAAACCATGGCACAGAGAATTTCTAAAATTATAACATGGGCATGCATTTGAAGATTTCCGAGCGAATGAAATTTAACAGTTGTGACTCACCCGACTTCCATCTTGCATTCGATGGAACATTTAACCGACACTTGTTTTTTAGTGTTTACATCTACGGCTTCCCCAGTTAGTCGAGCAATCTCAATCTCATTCGCTTCCCGCTCGTTCTGACAGCGCTCTGCAATTTCCGAAAAATCTTCAAAAGGTAGACGTCACATTATAAATCCTGCTGGATTATTATCTACTTGGTTGCACCTTAATCCTTCTAGGTTAGAAACATAGGAGATATTGCGGAGCTTTTTAGGAGGGGTGCATGGAGAAGCGCAGATTGTTTGGGTACTGGGTTAAAAATTTGCAATATTTTTGACTGTTGCATTTGCATTCCTTATACCCGTCTTGGTATCTCTTCACCCCTAATCAGGTATTATTTTATATTCTCCTTTAATTACTGAATAGATTCAACCGATCTCTATACTTTTATTTCCGTATAACTGCCCTTTAACTATAAAGAAACAATTCTACCCTCAATGGGTTTTATTGAAAACATACGTGTTCCTCAAATTAACGCCCTTTCCTCTATCTTCTGGGTCATTTTTTGGGGATTATAGGTTGGAAAATAGTTCTCCATGAATTCGGTCCTTAGGGTTTTTGTGGAATTTATATTATTGTTATGGATTTGGTAAATTTTTCTGATGGCTTTTCAGCCTTCATAGTTTTTCGTATTTTAATTTCAACCCAAGTACATAAGTTTCCTCCTCTATACATAAGTTCTTCTGTATGCATCATATTGGCAACTCGGTCTTTGAATTGTAGTGGCTCGTCCATTACTACAAGGTCATTGCAATGTACAAGTGGAGACCTCAGGGCGTTACTGTGCTTCAAGGCCAGAATTATTAATGCCACTTCAGGGCATTTGAAATAATGGAATGGCACCAAATTATCGCAGTGGTAGGCATTATCCTGCAACAATCAAACTGCACGAGTTGTAGCGGTTTTTCATAATGTTAACAACGCTGAAAATCAGAAGCCTATCTTACCTCTTCTAGAGTATAAATTTAAACATGTATCTAAGCATCTCTCACTGTAGTGCAAATTTCAATATCTCTTTTGTTGGGTTTTGTAGTAGACTTTTTGGCATTTTTTCTTTGATCCTTTCCTCATTTTCATACCACTAAGCTAGATTTGACAAGCCTAGAACTATGTCCGCAGACCCTTAAAATAACTCATTTCTTTTGTATAATTTATTTTGATTTTGTTGCTCGTTAGAGATTCATTTATATACTCTAACATTAATTTTAAGAAGCACTCAGGCAGACTTCCATTTTAACTATGTTGGAATATGTTCTTGAAATTTCTAACATTTCATATGACTAGTCGTTAATTTCAAGAAGACTGTCATTTTAATTTCAGGAAGCGCTCATGCAGACTATCATTTTAACTATGTTGGAATGTTGTTGAAATTTTTTAACATTTGATATGACTTGTAGGTCTCTCCAATCATTGAGGATTTTATTTTCAAGATTTTCTCCACCCAAATTTCTGGTGTTAATTATCATTTTCTTGAGGTAAGATTTTTCTTCCTTCCATTTAATAGTTGGAACCTTTTTATACATGTCATTGTATATTTGTATGTTTCATATATTTAGAAATCTGTATATTGTTGGTATAGCCTCTATACATTTCTTTCGAAAATAGTTTACTGCATTTTCTTTATTTAAAATGATCAAATAGGGTATAACCTTGAAAAATAGTAATAATCCAGAAATCTGTATATTGCTGATGATAGCCTCTATCCATTGCTTTTCAAAATAGTCTATTGCATTTTCTTTATTTAAACTGGTCAAATAATTAATAGGGTCTAACCTTGAAAAATAATAATACTAAATAATAATAGTCTAGAAATACTAAATAATAATAGTCCATAGTAATAGTAATAGTAATACTAATAGGGCAGCAAAATAACAATTTTTTGAAAGTAGAAATGGTATTTTTCAAAATGAATTTCTAACAGAGAGTTGTGTTGTACCATTTTATTCAATGTGCAGCAAAACAACATGATGCAATGTGCAACAAAAGAATAGTTATTTTGCAGTTGGGCCTCAAATCATAATCATTCAGCGTTTGGGGTTCCACAAAACTCCAATGAAGCCTGACCCCTCGCAAGAAAACTACCATATAGGGTAATCAACTACCATATAGCATACTCTCTGAAGCTGAAGCGGAGAGAAACTCTCTGAAGCTAAAGCGGCAAGAAAAACATGTAAAGCAAAATCACAAGCCACGTAGCAGTACAAGAGAAAAGAACAAGAGATAATGAAGCCCCGTGTACTAGAACTCAGAAATAATGACACCAGGACTCACAAATAATAACAAATAATGACAGATAATGGCACGTGCGTAGATGCATGTAGATAGCCGCTTGAATCCGGAGAAAACATTTAATGAAAAAATGTTTTCAACTTCCATTACTGGAATATGAAAAAAATGACTTCACAACAAGTTTTTTAAAACAAAAATGACTTTACAACAAGTTTTTTAAAACAAAGTTTTTGATATAAAATGTGGATTTTGGCCTCGAAAAGAGGCCAAATAAGACCTCAAATATTTTCAAGATTTTGAGTAGTGAACTGAAACTCTCGTCATTAAAAAGTGAACATGCATGCAAATAGCCGCTTGAATCTAGAGAAAACATTTAATGCAAAAATGTTTTAAACTTCCATTACTGGAATATGAAAAAAATGACTCACAACAAGTTTTTTAAAACAAAGTTTTTGATACATAATGCAGATTTCGGCCTAGAAAAGAGGCCAAATAAGACCTCAAATATTTTCAAGCTTTTTATTAGTGAACTGAAACCCTCGTCATTGTTTAATAGGCCGAGGAAAAAGTGAAAACCCTCGTCATTGTTTAATAGGCTGACGAGAAAGTGAACAAAATCATGCACAAGAAACTTGCCTAAGTTTCAGTTTAAGCATGCGATATATTTTTAGCAGACTCATATTACAAAGCATTTCGAAACTTGCCTAAGTTTCAGTTTAAGCATGTGATATATTTTTAGTAGACTCATATTCCAAAGAATTTCGATTACAAAAGTTCCTCCTTGCCCTGTTTCAGTTTAAGCATGTGATATATTTGTTTCAGTTTAAGCATGTGATATATTTTAAACAGACTCATATTCCAAAACATTTCGATTACAAAAGTCTCTCTCTTCCCTATGCTTACAAAAGTTCCTCCCTACCCTGTTTCAATTTACACATGTAATATATTTGTTTCAGTTTAAGCATGTGATATATTTTTAACAGACTCATATTCCAAAACATTTCGATTACAAAAGTGTTTCCCTTCCCTGGCCAAAAGGCAGGGACTAATAAACATCCATGTTAAATCTATTCTAACTTTATCATTCAAATTCATATTCATATTATATAAATTTTATAAATTTTAAACTTAATTTATTACATAATTTATTTATATTTTATAATTACTTTTTCCTCATATATCATTTGAGGTAATTTTGTAAATAAATTCATATATGAAATTTTCTTATAAAAAATATAGTATATAACAATTATAACTAATCGAAGAATCATTGACCCAAAATATATAATTATTTAGAAATTCATGTTATTTACTTCTTATTATTATTTCATTTTTTCGCTTACAAAAAAACTAAAACTATTTTATTCGTAAGTTATATAAAAATATATTTGACATATACACAAAACATGTGTATCTTCTGATTTTTTTGTATTTTTTGTTTATGCCTGTTGACCAATCATATTTCTAAATATCATCATATTTCTAAATTGATATATGAGGTAATTTTGTAAATAAATTCATATATGAAATTTTTTTATAAAAAATATAATTAATCGAAAAATCATTGACCCAAAATATATAATTATTTAGAAATTCATGTTATTTACTTATTATTATTATTTCATTTTTTCTCTTAGGAAAAAACTAAAACTAATTTATTCGTAAGTGATATAAAAATATATTTGGCATATACACATGTTTGTGTGTATCTTCTGATTTTTTTGTATTTTTTGTTTATGCCTATTGACCAATCATATTTCTAAATATCAAATTAAAATAAAGTGAAATAAAATAAGTTTCACCCTATTATTTTTAATAATTATTTTATTTAATAAATTGTCATATTAGTTCACAATAATTGTGTTATATAAAAAGAGGTTGATCAACAATCATGGTAGATTTTTTGGTTGGAATTGTTCTATAAATTTAATTTTTTTTTTCTTTCTATGATATTCCTTGTTCCATTTGTATTCCTTTGGAGAGATAACTTGGGATAAAATTAAAAAAAAGATTTTTTTTTTTTTTTTACGATATTCCTTGTTCCATTTGCATTAGTTTCGAGAGATTATCTTCTACAGTGTTCCATTCTTGTATATATGTGAGCTTGAAAAACTATTAAAAGAGGTCTTGATAATGTTGCACTTCATTTAACTAATTAATCACATTCAAAGAATATTCAAATATTTTGATATATTCATATTTTTTATCTCTTAATAGGGCATTAAATTTTGATATATTCATATCCTTTATCTCTTAATAGGGCATTAAATTTTTTCATTCCATAATTTTTGTTGGATTATTGGTGCCTATTTCCAAACCCATTTTTGTATGGAAAACATGAGACATTGAGAGAAAAAGAATGAATCCTCGTCCACATCACTATTCATTTTCTTCATTTTCTTGAGATGCCCCATCAAAAAAATCCCATGGTTTTGAGGTGTCTAGATCCTATGCTTTTATAGATTGTGTGGTGTATAATCCTTTTTCTCATGGAAAGTGTGTGAGAATTTCCTAACCTTTTGTTGACAAATAATGATGAATATATTATTTGTCCTGTAATATGGATTTATTTCGAGTAAGCAAGCATGGGTCTAGGAGGTCATAAGTGGGAGTGATTTAAAGATACATTTGTTGGGAGAGGAAAGCCACAATATCCACACTCCTTCAACCCCTTCCCAATTCCAGAAACATGAATAACCCATAACCAATTTGCTAAAGCTCTGAACCTATAAAGTGAAAGTGAACTGAATGAAAATACGAGCTATCGTTTCATCATTCATTTTCCAAAATACACACCATCCCAACGCAATATTATATTGCATTTCCATGGCATCTCGTGTAGGGGATTTTCTTTCCAAGAGACATCAAATAAAGACACAGAAATTTGTGGGTAATTTGGAGTTCCATACTGATTTATAGCACCACTTCAGTTCTTTATTTACTCTAGCTACATTAAAGTGTATGTCCTCGAGCTTTGGAGAGTACAAACCAACTAGAGAAGAAACCCATACCAATTCATCCTACCTATCCATCAATATGATATGTCCTTCTAAAAGAGAAGATAAATACATATTCCAAACTTCATGAAAAAATTCCTCCAACCCCAGTTTCACTGTTCATTTCCAATCCTCTCTCCACAAAGTTGTGTTGGTTGGTCTATATATATGAGAGAGTTTAGAAACCCCTTTATCCCTAAGTAAATTTATGAGGGGCTATGGAAGGACATATGTCTCGCAACAACCGAGCAAGGATCGGTTCTAATTATTACTTTATAACCATTACCTATTCACCATGATAACCCATTACTTTAGAACCATTACCTATTCACCATGATAACCCATCGCTAATGAGATCAAAGGATTTTAGAACTATTCGCCATATAACTAGGATGTTTGTATGAGAATTATCCAACATTCTTATTAATTCTTTCAACACACTCGGGGAAATATAATTTTAATATACCACCACAAACCAGAGGCTCTAAGTGGAAATAAGTCTCCATCAACATTTTTCAGTTAGAGCTTTTTAGAAAAGGAAAATTTTTACTCAACCCTACTCTCCTAAGAGCTTTGACAATCTTATTTTGTCCCATTTGACCCAAGGAAGAACTTGTCGATCTTGAGTTATTGTCAAGAGAAACTTGAAACAAATTATGCAGGCATTTTATAAATTAAATTTGGGAATACAAGATAATGACATCCAATATTGACAAAGGGATTCCGAGACATATTTCAAAAGTATTAATATCCCTTCACAAGAGAGCGACCTTAGACTATGTTTTTTTAGTCTTTTCTCCAACTTGGATAATAACTAATACCAATCATCCTTCTATAAAAAATTGGTTTAATATGGAATCCTAAGTACTTCATGCCTTCCCACAAGTTCTCTTTTTCGAAAGGAAAGATACGTTTAATATGTTGAAGATATATCTTCCACCAAATTTTTGTCATCTAACCTGTTACTGTTAGATGGACCAAAGTACACCATGTAAGACCAATTTGATCATAGTAAAATTGTTTTCACTATGAAAAATAATTTAATAACCCATAGTTTATTAAGTTATTTCTGGTCTAAACAGGAAACCCCATGAGCAATAATTGAATAAATCCTTATTTGTTTGATTTTACTCAAGGAATAATTAATTAAACCACTCTCTAATTAATATTCCTCATCATATTTAACCCAAAACAGGAAAAATAACTAGCTAAGTCATTATTTATCTTATTATTTCTAGGAATAATTATTTAAAATGAAACCCCATGAGGAATAATTGAATAAATCCTTATTTGTTTGATTTTCCTCAAGGGGTAATTAATTAAACCACTCTTTAATTAATATTCCTCATCATATTTAAACCAAAACAGGAAAAATAACTAGATAAATCATTATTTATCTTATCATTTCTAGGAATAATTATTTAATAATATTCATTGTTAAATTTGACTAAATCATTTATAAATAATTGAATAAATCACTATTTATTTAATTATTACTCAACCACATTCTTAAAATAATAAATAAATCATGTGCCTATTTATTATTTCTAAATAAAGGGATTTGACCAAATTCAAATTCTTTTTCCCTCCAACAAAAATAATAAAATATTCCATAAAAGTTGGATCTAGATTTGGTTAATAATATTTTAATTATGCACCAATATCTAGACTAACTAAATATTTTATTATAAATAGAAGGGCTTTTCCATTCATTCACTAACTTTTGTTGCCTAGAAATCACTCGTGATCTATACTTTTGGTCTAACTTTGATCCTCCCATCATTGTCATATTTTCCTACTTTTTTCTTGTGAGCTCCCTTTGAGTTCCATTTTTGTTTGTGTTTTCTGCACCATCAAGAGAGAGAAAGATCTTAGATATGAAGCGCTAAGGACATAAAAGAACCCATCCCATTGAGGGGGACTAGTAACATATTTCTATGTTTCCTTCCCAAGTGTCATAATACAAAAAATCCTTTAAAAATTCTTGTCTTGTTCATTGGATGCATGGAGAAACTCTTGCATATTATTCGATGTTTAATGACTTTAACTCCATAGATCTAGATTTCTGTAGCATTCATTCTTATCACTAACTGCAGATCTAAGGAAATTGACAGCCATATTTGATGTTAGGGCTCTTTGTTATGCATAGTTGAAGTGAGCTTTTTTCGTACGCTTGCAATTAGAATTCACACTAACATCTGGTGACTCCACAAGGGTTTATAATTATGACCACTGTCATTTTTCAGATCCCTACATGACCAGCTGCTTCAACCCCTAGGGTTTTTCTTTAGTTCATTACTTTTCATTTCTTGATGTTGTTTTTAACCTTTAAAACCCAAAAACAGTGAAAATTCTAACTTCCTTGTGTTTTTGGGCACTTTGCGCAGGTAAAATGTATCAACTGCAATAGAGATGGCACTTTTTTTTTAAATCTTCTCCCGAGACTGTCAGAAGTGCAGGTCACACTTTTTGGGCCAAAAAATGTGACCTCAGCTCTCATGTAGCGGAAAAAATACTGAAAGCTACAAAACCTGAGTGGAAAACAGGTCAAAAACTGTGACCTGTACTTTTTGAGGGATTTTTTTGTGATTTCTATGGGTTCATCTCGGGCACTGTGCAGTGTTGTCTGACCTCCCTCTCCACCTGTCTTGGATCTTTACTTACTTAATTTTACTTTTTGAGGTTTGAACCAAGCCCTTGAGGGCTTTAATACGCTTCCCAATTTTTAGGAGGAGTTTAGCTGAAGCAGGTCTTCTGAGATTTCAGTGTTCTCAGCCATTTTTCAGATCTTAACCTATACTTTCAAACCCATCTTAGATCGATTATTCATCCATCAAAAAAACCTTTTTTCAGTTTGTTTGGTCCTCCTTTAGGGTCCCCTCCATTTCCCTACATGTTGTAGCTTTTCGCCACCTTTTTTGTAGAATTTTTCCTTCTGGTTTTTTTCTCTTTTCTGCCCCTTTTTTCAAGAGATCTGATATTTAAATCCCTATCCCTCCCGAATTTAGATCCATTGGTCATTTTCTGTGTTTTCACTAAATTTCGCCCACCCATAGACTAGTTGTTGGGAAACCCTCCTCCTTGGGTTTAAATTCGTGTATCTTTAGCTTTTTATTTTACTGTCGCATTCAGTTTCCTTTACTGCCATTTTGAGTTTTATTTATAGATATACATCATATTTTTTCTTTTTTTTCTTTACACACTTCTGGGTAGTTAAAATTAACACACTTATCACATACATGCGCACCCTAAGCGAAGAACGCCTAGTTTACACCTCCAGGCCAAGACTTAAACATTGTAACTAATTGATCCTGCACAGATCCTGCACCTCCCTACCCTTGTTTAATTCTCTTCCTTATTGCGTTTTGTGTATCTTTACCATCATTCCACCCCCAAGGCTTTCATCCCGGAGACTGCAAATCCTTCATCCACAGTTTCCATTAGGATCCCTTTCACATCCATACACTCATCCTCCTATGGGTTATGGTTTCCGTCAGGGAGGGGCCAACTCCTCGAGCACTTTTTCCACTCTCGCGAGCATGTATCTAGGACATAGCATGCCTCACGCCTTTGCCCAACTGCATCCTCTGATGCCAGGGCCTGCTTTTTCCCAACCTGTTTACCCCAATGTTGCTCAACCTCCTTATTATCTGTATCCGCAACCATGCGCTCAAGCTCTTCCAGCATAAGCACCTCCGCCTCCCATGCCTTCTCACGCTCTAGGTAATCCAAGAAACAGTCCCCAAGGGAATACATCTAACACTGAAACCCAGCAACATCGCACTCATCCCAAGTAGAACAGGCCTCTTCAGATAAATAAGCCTTGTTCTTGTTGTAGTGTCCATGGTCACTATACCCATGATTGTCCCCTTCTACCTTAGATGCGTTAACTATGGGAAGCTTAAGAAGCATCTCGAGGACAACAATTCTTTGCTTCGGTTCCTCCCTATACTGTTCCTACTCAACCAATTGTGTTTACTAATCCTTTCCCCCAACAAGGATATGTGGTTGCCCAAACCCCTGAAGGTTAGGCGGCCACCCAACCTCCTCCATTTGGTAGCTCTAATTGCTAGATCCTTATGATGCAACCTAACCAGACCAATACCGCTAACCTCAACCTTTAGACTCGTTCCCACCAGTACAACAAGCCCCCCACTACGTCTACCACCGAGCCCCCATCTTTAGGTCCCATAGAGCCTCTTTCGACACCCAATGGTCCTTTACAGATCCCTCAACTTAAGGCAGAGGTTCATACCAATATCCCCAAGGGAGCATTACATCGAAATACTTCTTCCGGTAAAGCCTCCCACTCCTACTGTATAGTATATGACTTGGTGCAATCCCCTCCGGCCATGTCAATGCTGGAAGTTCTCCAGTCATGCCCTTCACAAAAAAATCTCTACTAACTGCTATGGTCACTGTGGATCCTTCATATCATCGTTTGATTTTCTTCGACATAGGCAAGTTAGCACATCCCCCCTTCCTACATCCATCACTTTCCAAATCCCTGTCAAGATCTAAAATGCCAACATCTCTCATTGTATCATTCTCAAGGGTTCATCCACTTGTGTGATGTCCGCTTCTGTTTGGAAACAACTTGGATCGCCCGAGTTAGCCCCTTCCACTATCACCCTTCGTGCGTGGGATGGCCACTCTTCCTAGCCCCTTGGCACGTTCCACAATTTTCCTATTACTCTTGCATGCAAGAATGTATGTGTTAACATTGAAGTCATTGATGCCCCCTTAAACTACAACATTCTATTGGGTCATAGCTACACTTATGCAATGTTTGTTGTCCCATCTGCGGTTCACTGTAAGATGTGATTTCCTCATAATGGAAATATTGTCACCATCGATCAGTTGACATATTACGAACTGAACTCCCAAACCTCTCCAGAGTCTATTATTTCTTTCGTGGCTAATAAAAAAGAAGTTGAACCTCCAACCAGTGTCTCACCTAGAGTCTATAAGGATTCATCTTTGCTTGGTTCATTCCGTGGTCTCCCCCCTCCTATCTCTGACCCTAGTTCGTCAAATGTTTGCATGATGCAATTGTCTCGCTACGACCTGAAACGGTTTGGTTCGACAAGTCTAGCCCCACTCTCCACAACCTGCTCCTATTACTTCAATTCAGCCTTCAAGACCTCCTCCTCAAGGCCCCTCATCTGTAGCAAGTGTCCATGATCCTATATATCCTCCTGGAATAGTTCCCCCTAGCCTTAACCACCTCGGGGCTGTCCCACTTGGCCATTACCCCTCCAGTCAATTACTGTTTCTTACTGCCCCTCCTGGAGTATTTTCGGTACCTATTATGG
Source organism: Pinus albicaulis (assembly GCA_034641835.2). Lineage (NCBI taxonomy): Eukaryota > Viridiplantae > Streptophyta > Pinopsida > Pinales > Pinaceae > Pinus > Pinus albicaulis. The sequence goes on along the minus strand of CM076581.1, from coordinate 1,068,428,810 downwards.
CTACCATGTCCCTTCTTAACATGACCCTGGGGGTCCCAGTCTCATACATTGATCTTCAACCAATACCTCGCTTGGTCAGCCAAAACCTGCCACTGATTTGACCCTGTTCTAGCTGGTCTTCATGACCCTTCCCTTTGCTTCTATGCCTCGGCCACCTCAACAGGAACCTAATCCTCTTACGAAAGCCTCAGTGAGGGGGCAAGGCCCAAAAGAAGGCACCTAAGGAGAAGGTCACCCAGACAACCCCTACTCTTCCTCAGCCTCCAAAGCATACCCCTTCGTGTGCTTTGTGTGATGTTGTCAGTCATGCCACCCATAACTGTCTTGAATTGCCTCATCTCAAGCCCATGGTCAATGAAGCGTTTCTTGAGTCTGATATCCCAGAGGTCCATATCACTTTACCCGATTCAGCCCTGAAACTCAAGTCTTTGCACACAAATCATCCTTGTGATTTGTGTGATTTACATGACCATTATACTCACCTTTGTCCCCACCTCGACGAGTACTGCACCTCTTTGGAAGTTGTCTGCCAATTCGAGGAAAAGCACAATGAGTCCACCTTTCCCTTATTTGCAAGTTTTTCTTTAGCAGAACCAGAGGACACATCTGATACCATTGAAATTCCCCCTCCCAATGTCGAGATGACGGAGCCTTCAGCCACCATTCTCTACCTGTCATCATCTATGAGATCCACGATGGAAGACCCATCTGGGAATTCCCCTTTTGTTTTTCCTAACCTCCCTTCAGCGATCACCTTAGGCTCAACATCGGTGGATCCTTTATATACTTGTTATTCTATCACCCTCCGTGACAATGCACATGTAAACCTCATTTCTCATGATGATGAGTCAAGTAGCTTCGTCGCATCACGTGGTCTTTCTATCACCATTCACCCCATTGTCTATTGTGATGATGACATTATCAAAGTATTTACCACCCCTAACTTTATCTATCCCCCCTTACATAGAACACATGCATTCAAACCACATACACCTTATGGCCATTAAATTAACACCCAATGTTTGGGTAATAGGGCACCAATATTGGAGAGTCCAGGAGAAGAAATTATCCACAATTCTCCTAGTGCATCTGGTCGTGTCGACTCTAGTACCATTATTATTCCCCATTTAGAAGAACCTCTAGAGTCCCATATCACTTCATATCACTCTAGGGATGATCCCCCTCATCATTCCTTCATCTTACATCAACAACCCAGTCCCTTAGACATTGTTGTTGACCAACCTCTATATTTTCTCAGTGAGCACCAGTTCATTATCTCCAAAGGCACTCTTTGATATAGTTACACCATATATTATGCTCCATAAGCTCCTTTGGCTAGGGGCATCATTCCCACCTCTGCATAACAGATCATTCCCCCCCATCACATGTGCTTGGGGGCATGATGACACCCCTGGCCATCTTCTCATATGATTACTATAAGTCTTGACCTAGACCCCATCAATTTAGGTATGGTCGATTGTCCTCCCATTCCTTGGGTAGTTGGACCTACCGGCCTCTCCGACGAGCCATATATCGTAGATGTTTGATACCCTAGCTTAAAAAATTCTCCTTTGTGTGATACCATACTTACCACTTCGTACCTCTGTTTAACATGGTGGGCGAGGATTATTGTAGACCTTCTCTTGCAGTTCGTTCTAGAATGATCTCCCCCATTCCACCATCATCCCTGGTGTCAGTATATCAGTCACTCTACTATTATCCCTCGTGCCTTAGTTTAGGATTCCTTATTACCTCACCTATGGAGGATCTCCTTCTATTGAAATGAACTTATTCATTCTAGAAGACATGTCTAGAGGGTGGTGTACCTTGGTTCTAGCTTCCATTCTTGGTCGTTGCCTCGGATCAGGCGAAGGGACCCCTTATTTCCCTTTGACTTGATTGTTTCTCAGTTCTAGCTCCTTATGGCATGATCGAGATATGTATACTTGATGGTTCAGTGATGCAGTAGATTGTACCAGTGATTCTTGGGTATGTGTGAGATGTTTTAGAACTCATGAGCCGGTGGCCCTTTAGGTAGCCCCCCACATGCCCGGATGGCGTCTTTACTACAACCTTGGATGTAGCTCCAAATATTTGATGGTTCCGGCGTCAACTGCTTGCAACACCTTGTTAGTTTGCATGTATCATTTAGATTTTCAGAGCCCTTTCCTGTTTTATAGGGTCTCTTTGGTTGTAATTATATCTCATGTACTAAGATATTATTGTATAAGTCCCGACTGTTGTCCCAGGCATAGTATGTATGTGGATCCATTATTATGTTTTTTATCTCACACATGTTTATTCCAGCATGTACTATATTGTTCAGTCCCATGTTTGTTGGACGCAACATTATTCTTTGTACTTTGTTATCTCGATGGGCATGAGTATGCCTCCCCTGCCTCATGTAGAACATGTACTCACTCACAAAAGATACTTGTCACACTTGTAAGTCTCGCCTCCTCAGGGTATTGTCCTCTTTTGCTTCAGTCCGCCTTATATTTCTCCCTCTCTGAATCCCCTTTGGTGTCTAGTGATTAACTTATTATAACGTACTTCGATCATATGATTAGCTCCTAACACTTGCACGTTAGGGGGCAATCTGTTACACCAATTTTTGGTCATCTAACCTGTTACTATTAGATGGACCAAAGTACACCATGTAAGACCAATTTTACCATAATAAAATTTCTTTCACTATGAAAAATAATTTAACAACCCATAGTTTATTAAGTTATTTCTCATATAAACAGGAAACCCCATGAGGAATAATTGAATAAATCCTTATTTTTTTTTATTTTCCTCAAGGGATAATTTATTAAACCACTATTTAATTAATATTCCTGGTCATATTTAACCCAAAAAAGGAAAATTAATTAGATAAATCATTATTATCTTATTATTTTCTAGGACTAATTATTTGAAACATTATTTAATAATATCCTTGTTAAATTTGACTAAATCATTTATAAATAATTGAATAAATTACTATTTATTTAATTATTACTCAACCAAACTCTTAAAATAATAAATAAATCATTTATTTATTAATTATTTCTAAATAAAGGGATTTGACCAAATTCAAATTCTTTTTCCCTCCAACAAAAATAATAAAATATTCCATAAAAGTTGGATCTAGATTTGGTTAATAATATTTTAATTATGCACAAATATCTAGACTAACTCAAATATTTTGTTATAAACAAATTTTTTTTTCCATTCATTCACTACCTTTTGTTACCTAGAGATCACTCTTGATCTGTACATTTGGTCTGACTTTGATCCTCCCACATTGTCATATTTTTATACTTTTTTCTTGTGAGCTCCCTTTGAGTTCCATTTTTATCTGGGTTTTCTGCACCATCAAGAGAGAGAGATCTTAGATCTGAAGTGGTGAAGAAATATGAGAACCCATCCCATTTAGGAAGATTGGTAACATCTTTCTATGCTCCCTTCCCAGGTGTCATAATATAAAAAATTCTTTAAAAATTCTTGTCTTTTTCATTAGATGGACGGAGTAACTCTTGCTTATTATTTTTTGTTTACTACATAGATCTAGATTTTTGTATCATTTATTATGATCACTAACTGAGATATAAGTAAATTGACAACCATCTTTGATGTTACGGTTGTTTGTTATGCATAGCTAAAGTGAGCTTTTTTCATATGCTTGCGATTAGAATTCACACTAACAATCTCTTCCTTCCATATTTTGGAAAGAGATTAAAAATTTCTTGTGATTAATAGTTTTTCCAGTCATTTTTCTATAGAGTGTTAGTATTTCCAAAAAAATTCAACGTATATTTTCGAATCATTATAGAAGATAAGAATATCATCAAAAAAATGCATAGGAGTTATTTTTAATACATGGGAAATGAGTACACCTTGAAACACACCTCTTCACTTGGACACATCCAACAAACGACTCAATCCTTCAACACTAGGAAAAATAATAATGGTCATAAAGGGAACCCCTGTCGTATCCCTTTTTGTGCATGGAAGAAAGGAGACACTGAACCATTAATCAAAAACACATAAGGCATTTTTTAAAGGAAATTCATTTCCAAACCTACAAAATATGGGAAAAGCACTACATGGGTTAGTAATAGAGTGAAGTATAACCAACTAACCCAACCATAAGATTTTGTGAGATCAATATTTAAGATGGCCCATTTCATAATTTGAACTTTGACACTATGTAAGTCTCTTGTTCCACTCCTAGAGCTTCAAGGATTTTTCTTCCTTCCAAAAAGCCAAATTTATCCCCTGAAATAGATTTGGATAAGATAATCTTTAATCCTCTGCCTAGTAGTTTGGAAATCACCTTGTATATACTAATTGCATAGGGAGATGGGGGTAATTCATCAAAATACAGTAGGGTATCAATTGCTGGGATAAGGGAAATAAAAGTATAATTGTACTGATGAAAAATTCTTCCCTCCATTCGTAATTATTTAAGAACATCTAACAAGTCATTCCCTATGTTTTTGAAAATTTCTCGAAAAAAATCCACTACCCAACCATCTGATCATGGGATTATTTCCTTTTGGATACTATGAAGGAATAATTTAGATGTTCCTCTAAAAACCTCCTTCATTAAATACTTATTTCATTCCTCATTCAAAAATCTTGGGAAAAACTGAGTGAGTTTTATAGCTTTAACTATGATATCCCCTTCTATTCAATGAAAAATATTATAGAAATGGTTATTACCTAATTCCATGAGGCCTTGAAAGTTTTAGGTCTTCATTCCCTCAAAGTCCTGCAAGTTCCAAATAATATTACATGGTTTTCAACCTTTTGCATATGCCTGAAAAAAATTATTTTTCTCATCTCCACAGTCCAACCATATAATTCTACTTTTTAAATGCGTGGCCACTTGCTTTTATTCTAAGACAAAATTTTCCTTGCTTCTAGCTTGAGAAGGGCCTATCTTGAGTCTACATTTGTGAAGCCTTCCCCCTCTTGATCTAGATGAGCCTAGAGCTATCCCTCAACCTTTATGAGTTCTTGGTCAGATTATTGTCTCTTTTTTTTTGTTGAGTCCTAAGAATTCTTTTGATTAATTTTAGGTTGAACTTAAAATATCCTATAACTGTATCTCCCTCTTGAGGATCATATTCCTTCTAGTGTTTATTTACTAATGGGAGGAATTCTTCTTCATTTGGCCATGATGAATTCATTTCAAACAGGCTTGTAGACATTGGATCCATCCCTTTTATTTGCATAAATTTTGGAGAATATTCTGGAACATCTCCACTCCCCACCCATTTCCTAATGAGGTTGAATCATTCCAATAGGGCCTTAGAGATGAGAAATTTCTCAAACCTATTTTCATTTTTCTTCTTCTACATGATGTTTCCTCTAGGAAAGGGATAGTTTAGTAGGAACCACATCCATGGACCTTTTTCTTTCCAATTTATTAGAAAAATATTCAACAAATGGATCTGGTCTAGCCCGAGGGTCCCATCTCTCTAACACACCCAAAGAGATGTTATTGGAGAAATTGAGGCCAGTAAATATTTGGTGAAGAAATTATTCGATAATTCAATCTAATCCAAGAAAGAATAGTAAATATTAAGAAGAGTCATGGATGTATCAAGTTATTCCAAGAAGGCTTCGATGCCTTGACCTGAATCTATGCTTGATGAGTTTGAGACTTTTATATTCCTAGAGTTCCATCCAACATCCAAAACCCCCTGAGTGACCACACACATCAAGGCTAAGAAATATCCATCCACCAAAAAGGGATTCCAATAATTTTTTTTATTGGTTCCCCCCTAGAGTTTCTTGGAGGAAAATAAAATTACATTTTTTTATATATAATAACCACCTAAGAGAAAAAAATTTGGAGGGAGATGCTAAAAAAATGCAATATACGGAGGGAATTTTAAATAGGAAACCCCTCTTAGGGAAATCATAACTCTAAGAACCCCTTGGATGGATTTTCTTTTTCTGTAGCTAAGTCCTCTTGAGCCTTATCTTTTTCTTTTAACACAAGTGACTTCTTGCCTTTCCCCTTCCCTCCGTGAGTGGAGAGTGAAAGCTTCCCCAAATCCCTTGTTATACCATCAACATGCAAAAGGCTCAATCTGTAATAGAGATTATAAAGGATTTCCCCTATCTCTAACTTTCTAAGGGATCCTTCAACATAGATATCATACGAGAGTAAAATCAATTCTTGAATTGGATAGAAGGGAAAGTGGGCAACGAGGGGTAGAGGGAAGAAGCTAAAAAAGCAACGAGGTGAGGAGGAATTCCCATGTCAAATTGATATGAAACTCTCCTATATTATTGAACACAATTAATAGAAAGAGTAGCAAGAAAAGTAAGGGAAGAGGTATTTGAAATAGGATCCTTGAAAGTATCTTCCAAAAACCCATTCCTCAATGATTTATTCCTAATACACTCGAATTCACTTTGTCTTTGTGCTTGTGGAGGCCTTCTTAAGTGAATCTTGACTGCAAGTCCCCACTTGTGGATAGGGTTCTTCTACATCGATCACTTGAACCACCCCCTTTTTTTCTTATGATATCGCTCTTATTTTTTATAGTCAAAATTTCTTAATGAGACTTATTGTGCATTGATATATGATAATATCTAACCAACTGACTATATCCGTGGCCCCTCTAACACCTAAAAGGAATTAATTCATAATTAAGTAATTGTAATTTCTACTCTCCTTGACTGAAATATATCATTTCTCCTAACCCTTTTCAGAGGTCGATCTTCATCAAAGTACATGCCAATGATTTGTTTCCCATGGATAGGCATGAGGTGTCATGGTTTAGACAAATTCCCAAAATTCCACAGATATTTGAAGATCATTTCATCCAAATAATTTGGGAATATACCAAAAAAACATAGCCATTTTGGGATGATGGCCATCCTTTCTCTATTTTCATCGAAAAGGTGGAAATAAAAATTTGAAGATTATTGGCGAGTCTATTTGCAAAAATTTATGAGAAGTTCACTTTTCCATGGAAGGGTCCTTGAAGTTCAGCTAAATCCATCCTCTTTCAAATAGGGAAGTCATAGGGTTATTTTTAACATCAGGATTTAAATCTCTTTCCATCAATCCCTTTAAGGAATTAATGTAAAACTTTCTACCCCTTTCTCTTCCTAACAAAGTATTTTCTACAATTTATGTAGTTTTCTTCATCATAATGACTAACCCTAGTACTGACATTAACTTTGGGTGGTAAGGATTCTTCTTTATGTAGTGTCTCTTTTTCCTCTTTGTATTTGGCACCTTGCCTTTTGTGGAATTCAAGCCTCTTTTTGCTCCTTTGTGGAACTCCTTTTCTAGTCCCCTTTCTCTGTTCTCTATTGAATTCTGACTCTCACCTTCTTTTCCTACCAAGAGATCTTGAAAGAAACTTAACAAGGATGATTACAATGCCTCAATTGGTGGAAACAACTATTCCAGAAAATCCCTTGAGAATAAAAAAACTTTAGTAGAGAGGAAAATTCTAGATACGTCAAGGATATCCTCAGAAAAATGACCTTCTATTTTACAACCGGGAATAAAAGGAATTATATTTGATAAAAAGGGGGGTGTTCCTTAGAAAAAAAATTAAAATCATAAAGAGTTATGGTGTTGACACTCCATCGCTAGGATCAAATCTTGTGAAAGCCCCAAATCTTGAAAGTTAAAAGAGAGCACCTCAAATTCCTTTTTTATAGATGTCTCCCATACCTTTTTTAGGAGAAAGTCGTGTGGAAAAGAGGCAAAATGGGGGACAAAATTTGAAAATCATGTGCATCTTTCACCTTCTTTCCTTTCCTTGAATTCTAGGGTGGTTTCCTAGATATGGCCTTCACCGCTTCCTTTCAATTCATAGCCTACTAGTTCCCTTGCCTCTTTATGCATTCCCTTCAGATAAACTAACAAATAAACGCTGAACCCAGACAAAAATCACTTTTTTTTGGTTTTCCTTAACCTTATCTTTAATAATTGGTAGCTAGGACCTAGACAAAAATCACTTCATTTCGGTTTTCCTTAACCTTATCTTCAATAATTGGTAACTAGGAACCACTGACATACTTGAACTTCTCCCTACTCCTAAAAGGTTTTGCAAAAGCCAAAATTGTGTGAATGCCCTGACCCTACCATACTAGCAGCTTCCATTAAAAAATAAACATAGATTAACTATTCACTTGTACAAATATTTGTTTAAATTTTGGATAATAAACATATTTCTTTATTAAAAAAATCAATTTTAATTATACTCAAAATAAGAATTATAAGTATTATATCTATAATATTATATAATTTGATATAGTTAATTTAAATTTTATAAATTATCTTAAAAAATTATTCAGTTCAATTACACGCGTTTTGCACATTCATAATCCGCTTACTGTGTAAAAGAATTCAACAAATCTAAATTATTAATGGAAAAGTCATGACTTCAAAATTCTATACTTTTAACCATAAACCTTGCAATCTTGTAATGTCCATTGAAATCACATTGGACTATGTTCAGAAATTGGCAGGTTCAAGAGCGACAGATGAAAATATGATAAAATTCCTGGCTGATAAAGTCCCTAAATAGTAAACCACATGTTCAAATTTTACACGTGAAAATTGAACTAAACACATATCGAAAGGATCCGGGAGTCGCATCCATTTTTCAGGTTCATTCAACATATTATATGAAAATAAGGGTGATATTATCTGCAAATTGATTCGAAACACCAAAATTCTAAATGCCATAGTAAGTGAGATTACTTGCAAGTTGATTCCGAACACCAAATCTCGAAAAGCCAGAGTTGGTGAGATGTTATTTGACAGTGTGGCTGATATCACTTAGCTGCCGTTTTAAATGGTGTCGATCGTTAGATACCATGCACCGAACTCCATGTGGGATCCAAATGAAGATACATGGTCCACAATGACAACTATAGCTCCCCATATTTTTTTTTAGCGGAGAGGGCAGTTCGCGATTTCATTCGATAATGTTGAATTCAGGTTTTTAATTTTTTTCAGGTTTTTACAATTCAATGGTATATTTATTTGGGTGAGATGTACCATTCTTTTTGGTGAGATTATTATTTGAAGTATATTTGTCTTTGTTTTCTTGTTAATTTAATGGTATGATTTTGAATTTTATATTGATAATGTTTTTAATTGTTTTTGCTTTTACAAACTCAAACCATTTTAAGGAGATCACCGTTTGAACTATATATGTTTACGATGAATATAGAAATTATGAAAAATTTCCACACTTCGTTTATAAATATTTATTTCAAATTTATTATTTCAATATTTTTTAACCAAAATTTCAATTATATATACACGCCATATGTGTTTATTTTCCAGTAAGGTCTGTGCTCTTTAGAATATTTAATGGTCACGTGGTGATCTTCACTAGCCGAAGACTTACGCAGTAACCTTTGTGGGCAAGTGAGGCTAATTCTATTTTGGATATATACTCAAAGGCCCAAAAAAGCACAAGCGAACAAGCGAGTGCCAGGAGAGCCGATCGTCAAGTGTGGAGTTGCGAAAGAGAATATCTAAAATGGGTAGAGCTCCTTGCTTCTCAAAACAAGGGCTTAATCAGGGCCTTGAAAGCTCGAGGAGGATATGGTTCTGTGTCACTACATTCGAATTCATGGCACTTGAAGATGGAGAGATCTCCCCCAGAAAGCAGGTGAGTCCATTACAACAAATCTGTAATAGCAGTGCATCAATACATACTTAAATAGGTATTGATGGATTAAATAAGTGAAGAGGATTATTTTTTTCAGGTCTTCAACGCTGTGGAAAGAGTTGTATATTAGGTTGGATCAATTATCTTCGTGGTAATATTTCCATCGATGAGGAGGACATCATTATTCGGATGCATCGCCTTCTTGGCAATAGGTACGTGGAACCATTGTGTGAACATAATTTTACTGAAGATTTAGAAATATTTTCGAAATGGACAATAAAAACAAGAGTAATTTCCAATGTCCCTCGATCAAGAAGAAGAATTTTTGAACGCCGATTTGTGACACATATTCCATGAAGGTGGTTGCTGATAGAAGAATGGTTTCCCGGGCAGACCTACAATGAAATCAAGAACCACTGGAACTTTCATCTGGAAAAGAAGGTGCCAATTAAAAATTTGTTAAAATATATAATTACTTCTTGCATGGAAAGTTAGACAAACAGTTAAGTTAATTAGTTGAGTTGAGTGATAGATAGATTTGGTGAGTGAGTTAGTGAGTGAGTTAAGTGAGTGATGATCAACTTTAGTTATGTGAGAATCTGTGCATGTCAATTTAGGTTAAATACCCTTCACCGGGTTCATTGTATTCATTGAGTGAGATTGTGATTTAGAGAGATTAAAGATTAATTGAAGAGCTGTAGCTCATTGTTTTGTGTCTGAAATACTTGTGTTATTGTGTGATTAAATCCTCTGTCTATCCAATAGATTGGTATCAGAGCTGAGGAAGGATCAAAAGATCCATGGGCGAGCAGATCCACAGAAAGAGGCCAAGAGCAGAAGGCCGTCAATTTTTTTTTACGGGGAAGTCCGCACGTTTTCAGTGCAGCACCTATGAAGGGTCCGCAACTTCTTCTAAGAAAAACTACGAAGTTTTCGGCAAGCACGGTTTTATTAGAAAAGTTTTTTATATATATAATTTTTTTTATAAAAGATTTATATTATAAAACCATATATTAGGGTTTTTGGGATTTTTTTTTTAAGAAGCTTTGCAAAGATTCTAAAAGGAAAAAAGAAGAGAAATTTAGGGTTTTTATCAGAGAAGATTTTTTTTTTGAGGCAAGATGGCCACATCAAATTTTCAGCCACAACTTCCTTCTTTCACTGGGAAATATTACCATGTGTGGGCTATTAAAATGGAGACTATGCTAGAAGCACATGATGTATGGGCTCATGTCAATTTCGGGTTTGCAGAACCTCAGAACGACGTAGAAGAATGAGCCCTCAGCAATGCAGACAGAGAGGAATGGAACAAAGACAAACGAAAGAATGCACAAGCGTTGCTTCTTATCCAGCAGGGAGTGGACCGAGCAGTGTTCCAGAAGATCATGATAACTTCTTCAGCAAAGGAAGCATGGGACACTTTGGTGACAAGTTATCAAGGTATGACCAAAGTCAATATTGTTAAATTGTAGAATATTAGGAGAGACTTTGAAATTCTGTAGATGAAGGAGATAGAGGACATTGATTCCTTCATGAATAGGGTCATTTATATTGTCAATCAGTTAAAAATATATGGTGGAGATTTTAAATATCAAACAGTAATTGAGAAGGTTCTTCGATCTTTGTCTACCAAGTTTGATGTTGTGGTAGTGGCCATAGAAGAAGTAAAGGATTTGGAAAAACTGAAAGTTGATGAGTTGATAGGATCCCTTCTATTGCATGAGGCGAGGATAGACAGAAATAAGGATTCCACTTTAGAAACTACCTTCAAAAGTCAAGTTTATATTTCAAGAGGTCGAGGCAGACGTCGATCGAGAGGCAGAGGATGTGGCGGCATCTATGGTGGTTAGCGAGATGGCCGAGAAGAGCATGAGCATGAAAGTGGAAGTAGCAGCAGGCGAAGCTTTCATAAGAATCAAAGGTTTGACAAATAAGAGGTAAAGTGTTATTACTGCAATAGATTTGGTCATTATGCTCGTGACTGTAGGAAGAAGATAGTTGATCAAGGCAATCAGAGAGATAATGTTAGTACAAAGAATACTAACTCCATGTTTCAAGCATGCAACACCATGCATGAACCGTCTGATAAGGTCTAGCTATTAGACAGTGGTTGTAGTAACCACATGTCAGGCAATAAGAATTTGGTTACAAATTTGGATGTTGAAGACATAGGTAAAGCTGGGAACTAGAAAGACTGTGGACATAGATGGCAAAGGAGTGGTCAACATTGTGACCAAGCAGGGGGAGCCAAAGACCATATCAGAGGTGTATTATGTCCCTGGACTCAAACAAAATTTGATAAGTGTTGGTCAATTGACGCAGAAAGGATACAAAGTTATCTTTCAGGGGAAACAGTGTGTTATTTACAAAAAATCCCCAAGCAAGCAGCTAATTGAAAAGATGCAGATGACAAGGTACAAACTCTTTCCTCTAATTATGAACTACAACGATCAAGTTAGTTCCTTTACAACTGCATGTTTTGATGATTACTGGTTATGTCACTTTTGATTTGGACACTTGCATTTTTCCAGTTTAATGTTGTTACAACAGAAACAGATGGTCAAAGGTTTACCTCCCATCAAAGAACCTACTAGCACTTGTGAGTGTTTCACCTTGGCAAAGCAACGCCATGAAAGTTTTTCGAAAGGAGTTTCTTACAGAGCAAAGAAACCACTTGAGTTGGTGCATACTGACCTGTGTGGACCTATGAGGACACAGTCAATTGGTGGAAGCTGTTACTTCCTCACCTTTATTGATGATTATAGAAGGAAGACTTGCGTTTACTTCTTGAAGTAGAAGTCTAAAACCTTTGCAAAGTTCAAAGAGTTCAAAGCATTAGTGGAGAATCAAAGTGATTGATAGATCAAGGTATTGAGATCCGAGCATGGTGGAGAATATGATTCGAAGGAATTCCATGAATACTGCAAACACCATGGAATCAAAAGATAGTTTACGACTAGATACATACTGCAGTAGAATGGTGTAGCAGAGAGAAAGAACTGAAAAACCATGAACATGACAAGGAGCATTTTCAAATTAAGACACTTGTCTAATAAGTATTGGGCAGAAGTAGTTTTATGTGTTGTTTATGTGATAAACATATATCCTACAAAGAGTGTGATGAACAGAGTTCAAGAATAAGCATGGTCAGGTATGTCATATAGTGTATCTCATTTCAGAGTTTTTGGATTTGTAGCCTATGCACATGTACCTAAGAAGATAAGAGGTAAATTAGATGATCAAAGTGAAAAATGTATTTTTACTAGTTATAGTGAGCAATCACATGCTTTCAAATTGTATAACCCTGTCACCAAGAAGACAATCTCTAGCAGATATGTTGTGCTCAAATAACAAGAGTCATAGAATGGGACTGTAGACACACTAAGTAATGCACAAACACCATTGATGGAAGAAGATGATGTAGAAGAAGAGGAGTAGAAAGAACCAAGAGAGCAGACACCAAACAGAGTTGAACACTAGCAAGGACTCCAAGATTTTCAGTGCAGCATGGATCTTTAAGTAGATCAACAGACTAGAGCGAATCAGGTAATGAATCAAGCAATGGTAAGAAAAATATGAGCAGTCTAAAAGATATTTATGATGATTTGGATGTTAGTTCAAATTTTGCATTGTTGGCATTCCAACCTTATTTGTTTGAAGAAGAAATCAGAGATGAAAATTGGGTGCAAGCCATGGATGAAGAGATGAGTTCAACTGAAAAGAATGATACATGGGATTTGGTTGATTTACCAAACGATAAAAATCTCATTAGTGTCAAGTGGGTGTACAAGACTAAAGTGAATGAGAAAGGTGAGATTGACAGATTTAAAGCAAGACTTGTAGCAAAAGGATTCTCGCAGAAACCGGGAATAGAATTTGGGGAAACATTTTCTTTGGTAACCAGATTGGATATTGTAAGAGCAGTTCTGGCGACAACAGCTCAGAACAAGTGGAAAGTATATCAGATGGATGTCAAATTAGCCTTCTTGAATGAAATTATAGAAGAAGAAATTTATGTGCAGTAGCCTCCATGTTATGAAGTTGAAGGTAAAGAAGATAAATTTTACAGATAGAAGAAAGTGCTCTATGGACTGAAGCAAGCACCTAGAGCATGGTATAGTAGAATTCACAGTTACATGATCAAGAATGGATTTTGCAGAAGCAACATTCAACCTACATTATACACAAAGGTAAATGAGCATGGACGGATTTTTATTATTTTCTTATATGTTGATGATATGATTTTTACAGGTGATCTTGAGTTAGATGAATTTAAAACAGCCATGATGAAAGAATTTGAGATGACAGATCTTGGTCTCATGAAATATTTTCTTGGCATTGAAGTTGAGAAATCTGAAAATGGATTTTTTATTTGTCAAAATAAATATGCAAGATATTTGTTGAAAATATTCAGGATGGATAATTGCAAACCTATACCCACACTAGTTGCAATAGGTACAAAGTAAAGTAAGGATGATGAAGGGGTAGATGTCAATCCAACTCTATTCAAAAGATTGGTTGGCAGCCTCATGTATCTCACAGCGACAAGACCAGATATTATGCAAAGAGTAAGTTTTATTTCCAGATTTATGGAGACTCCAAAAAACACACATTGGAGTGTTGGAAAAAGAATTTTGAGATAAATAGCAAGAACCAGAGATTATGGAATAATGTATGCAAGTACATAAAATAAAGAATTGATTGGATACACAGATAGTGATTTTGCAGGAAGTTTGGATGATCAGAAGAGCACATCCGATTATGTGTTTCATCTCGGTTCAGGAGTGATAGCATGGGAATCTAAGAAGCAGCCTATTGTGACACTATCATCAGCAAAAGCAGAATATGTAGTTGCGACTTCAGCAGCATGTCAAGAAGTACGGTTAAGAAGCATATTGGATGGAATCAAGCAACAACAATGAGGATAAAAAACGATATACTGTGACAACACTTCAGCGATTGAACTATCCAATAATAGTGTGTTTCATCAAAAGAGCAATCATATTGATACTAGATATCAGTTTATTCGAGAAATTGTGAGCAATGGAGAAGTTCACTTGAAGCCTTGTAGATCAAGTGATCAATTGGCTGATATCTATACAAAGCCATTAGTAGTAGATTTGTTTGAGTTTCACAATAGAAACTTGGGTGTTGTAAGCCTAGCTGAGACATAGACTAGTAGGCATGTTTGAGTTGTCATGAGTTATGTTTTAGTTTAGCGGTCGTAATTAAGGGGGTGTGTTAAAATGTATAATTACTTCCTGCATGCATAGTTAGACAAACAATTAAGTGAATTAGTTGAGTTGAGTGATAGATAGATTTGGTGAGTGAGTTCAAGAGTGAGTTAAGTGAGTGATGATCAAGTTTAGTTATGTGAGAATGTGTGCATGTCAATTTAGGTTGAATACCCTTCATCGAGTTCATTGTATTCATTGAGTGAGATTGTGATTTAGAGAGATTGAAGATTAATTGAAGAGTCGCGGCTCATTGTTTTGTGTGTGAAATACTTATGTTATCGTGTGATTGAATCCTTTGCCTATCCAACCAAATTGGGGCGATCAAACCCTGACCCATCAGAATAAATAATGCGGTGAAACACATTGAAATGGTGAATCCAACCTCCTGCAACAGTTTTGGCTGTAGTAACTGTACAAGCTCAGATCATTCCTTCAATTTTTTTAGTAATCAAGAAATTGTGAATTCATCCAAGTCATTTTGTAACCTACTTGTGGAGGATCCGTTCACAGAAGGACATCTAGAACAGACAATCATTGCGAATGTGGGAGATGTTAATCTACTTGGAACAGAAGTAAGAAATTTTACTTCAGCGGATCAACAATCCCCACATTTCTATCAGTTGGAAGGAAATATAGTGACAATAATGGAAAATTTATGTGATTTCAATGAGCTACTGTCTCCCCACTATAATATGTTCGGTCCTGTCTACTTTTCCTCGACAGATTTTGAACTGGAAGTGTTGAACATGGGAGCAGAAACGAAAAACAGTACAATGGCAGTTGTACTATGGCCTATGGTGAATGGAGGGTCGAGACTCGAGAGCTGTCGCACATCACAATTGGATTCATGAATTGGGTTATATATGAAAGTAACATTTTCAAAAATTGAGTGAATCTTGAATACATATGCAAACGTGGAAATTAAACTCCCGTTTTTCATCTATTTGTCGCAACTAACGTGTTTAGTGTCAATCTCATATTGCGTCCAGAGTTTTTTTTTTATAAAATTTGTTATGTTGTGAAAGCGATAGAGGGAAAGTTATTAATGACTGTTATTTGGTTAAGTTGTGACTCACACCACCTACCACCTATAATTGCCCAATAAATATAAAACAACCATATATATATATATATATAACACATTTTTATATTTATTAATATAAATAATTATAATCTCCAAATTCATATAAATTTAAAGAAAATATAAAAAGTAATAAAAATTAACTTATTTCAAAGCCAAAACTCCAATAATGTAATGGTTAAACCTTTGTCTTTCTACGAAATATGAGAAAAATATTGAATCAAAATTATTATTTTGTAATATGAAACAATAATGTTATATTCTTAAATGTATATTTTGTATTAAAATTGGATTATAATAAAAAGTAGACAAGAAGATAATATGAATTTAAGAATAAATTTAAATTTAAACAAGTATTACATAATAGTTAGTTGTTATCACTTAATTTAAATATAGCTAAATTAAAATAAAAAACAATGTATTGAGTGTTATATTATATTGATTACTAAATGTGAGTGTTTTTTAATTATTTAAATATAGCTAAATTAAAATAAAAAACAATGTATTGAGTGTTATATTATATTGATTAGTGAGTGTTTTTTAATTAATTTTGTTCTATAGTTAAGTAAAAAATAATGCATCGAGTATTATACATATTAGTTACAAAATGTCAATTTTTTTTAATTAATTCTATTCTTTAATTAAAATAACTTTGATTTAGTCAAATTATTATTGGCTTTTCAATTTTACTTTTTGATAACCTACATTATAAATCTATTTAATCTATTACAATATTTGGTAGATTGACAATCAAATAAATTTAAGCTAATATTTTTAAAATTAATTTCAATTTCAAATTATAATTTAAACATATTTTTATTTAAAAAATTAAAATTAAAATTATCAATATCAATTATAAGAAATATTTTTATATTTGAAAAATTTTAATTTATGAGATTACCCCATCAAAATAAAATTGATAAATTGAAAGATAATAATATGTCAAATCAAATTTGAATAGAGTACAATCCTAGAAATATGCACGTTGTCCTATGAGATGATGCAATAAGGTCAATGATCATAATAAAATGCACAACTTAACAAATATAAGTTTTCGTATGTTTTTAGTAATATCAGTTTTATTTAAAAATTTTGTTTTTGCTAGCTAAAATTTGCAATTATATCAATTTGAAAATAGTTAGTAAAAAATTTGAATCAAAATATTCGTGGAAAAAGGAAATCTAATAATTATAATTATAGTACGCCGTAATAATGTCTAGCAATTCTCCCGTTGACCTCGGTGCCATGGGCAAACACATGCTATCAGGGTAAAGTAATTTGGTGCCACGAAAGTCTTTTTGTTGTAATTTGTGTTTAAAACAAATCAAATTTAGGCATTTGGAACTAGGCATGCAAAAAGGACTCCTACATGTAACAACTATCTTAATAAAAACTTAACATGTGTTATAACACGTGAGAAGTGGCTTAAGTGTAAATTAATTGTTATGTTATTTATTTGAAAGAGATTAAATATTTATTTTTTAAGAAAAAGATTATGAATAATGAACATAAATTAATTATGTTTTTGGAAATAAAATTTAATTATGGAATTGTGGTTCCATAAAACTAAAAGAAGATTGAGAATGAAAAGCATTCCAAGAACTGAGAGTGGTTGAACAGAAAAGAGTTAAAAAACAGTTACTTTTATTTTGGGGATAAAAAGTACATCTCAATGATGAAAAGGGGTTTTGTGAATGAGGAAAGATGAGAAGAGAGTGAAAATTCCTGAGCTGGTGATGACCAATGGAAAACACTTAGTAATCCTGAATCCTGGAAAAGAAGAGCACTAGACTAGGGGTCCCGAGGTCTCTTCTGGAATTTCTGTCAACCTACTCATCTAAGTTTGGAGCACGAGGGGAAATGAGGACGTAATCACCTCTCTCATGGTAAGGAGGACATAATCAGCGAGTTCTGAAACAAGATAAGTAAACAGACTGCATAAACAATAAGAACTCGAATTCATGTTTAGATATAAATTTTTAAAAGAGAAATTGTTCCTTAAAATTATAAAATGAGGATTTTTACATAATGCATGCTTTAGATGTATATTTATTTGTACTTTTTAATAAATTCAAGAAATCACAGTAGAACTATTAATAATATGTGGACTGTGTAAAAGTACATTTGTTGAAGTTGTTTCATGTTTTCAAGAAAGAATAGTGTTTATATTATTAGTCTAAACAGAACAAAAAACATCTACTAAAAGTAAGAACTAGAAAAACTGTTAGTTCAGGGTCCATAGTCGAAACCCTGGACCCCAGAACTGGTCTTTAATCGGTTAGTCTATGATACACACGGACAATACAGTTGCAGGAAAACAACTCAAAACTCAGATGGTTCAGACATCTCTATTTAACCAAAAATTGAAACAGAAAAGAAGATAAAAGGAATATTACAGTGTCTGTCCTTGTAGGATGGAATAAAAGTCTCTATATGAACATAATATATATAAAAACTCTAGAAATAGCATGCGAAGTGGAAACCCTGATATATGGTAGCTAATGCAAAATAAACTCCACATAGAAAACTTTCTTTATGTAGAAAATAATGTAGAAAACAAAGGACTAACTCTGTTACGGGCAACAATGATTACAAGCTCTTCGAACAACCATTAATATTAATGCAAGAGTACAGTAAAGTAATGAAAGAAAACATGACATTTATATACATATCAATAGAAACAATAAATGCGGTGGTTTCTATTCAGAGGAAGAAGCCAAACTTAAAGAAAGACCAAAATATTTATCCTTAAAGAATTCAGGGGTCAAATAAACGTTCACAGTGAGGATTTATATAACATTTAAGAACACTATTGCACAGAGGAACTCTCCTCTTAGGCTGGGTTGTGTCCTCAACTGACAACCAGGAGTAGCCATTAAAATTACAACAAGAATTCAAAAATTGCATGCAACCGTTCTACACAGGGTGGAGCCCTCGAACACAAAGAAAACCAAAGGGAATGGCAATCAATTCCTTAAAAAGTAATCCTCTAAATTCATAACGTCACGAAGCACCATGGAGCTAAGACTAGAGGGATTTATGCCGAGAAACTAAGACATAACGGAGAATCTTGTACCTGTTAAGGAAAAAAACAGTATCAAGAATGAAACCGAAGCACACCAATGGAATGATAACCACACTATGTAAACTATGGTCATTAAATTGCAGTAAGTTTACCTTCTTCAAAATTGAGACATGAAGATTAGAAGCTATACTCTTCTATTTGCTAAGGGAAAGATAAAATTAGGGGAAAACCAAAGTTACATTACCTGGTTAGAAATTTCTCCGTAGGCTATGACAGTAACACTGCATGGAGGAAAGGCATGAGAAAGTCTTAAAACACAAAGCTATGGACAAGAAACATACGCTAGCGAGAAACAACTATAAATAATTAAGTATTTAGAGGGATTACCACCCAAATGGAGTGGATAGCAGTAGCTAGACGTTGGCAGCAGAAACCTGAAACTCAACCATAACCTAGAATGTAGGCTACCCCAGCAGTGGAGCAGAACTTTTGCGATCTGCTAAACCACCTGCAAAAATTGTAAAACAAGGAAAACATCATAAGTTTCATGACATGAATTTTCTATGTTGTAAAGGTATAAAGTTACAAGACTATAGAAGAGGTTTCACATACCTGTAGAGGTTCCATGGTCATCAAGGCCAAGCGGAGAAGATCGAATGTTGGTCGAACGAGCTAGGAAAGCTGCAAGGTTGCAAAGGGGAAACACCGCCAGAGCCCGAAGCGAATGAAGGATTCAATTAGGGTTGAGCGGGGTCATTACCCTAAATGGGTGTTGGGAGATCATAGTCATAGATCTCTAACACTAAGATCCAATGGATGCCAGCAGGGCAAGTGTCAACCATGAACCCGAATTGCCATGCGAAGGGTATAGAAAATCTTATCTCTCTTTTAATATTGAGCAGACAGCGAATATCAATAAGTCAGATGAGATCACATAAAATAAAAATTAAGTGATTCTACCAATCTTCACCTGTCCCTTTGGGTTTAATTATTCATGTTATGAGTTCCAATATATTTATCACCAACCTACATTTATATGCAAAAGTAAACCATAACATTATTGCAAACATAAGTGCCAAATAGAGTTAAGAGGTTAGGTGTATATATATATATATATATATATATATATATATATATATATATATATGTCTGTATGGTTAAAATAATGAAGTCCCATGTGGAATATATATATATATATAGTGAATTATTAAATAGCTAATGTTAAATGAGGGGATTTGTATAGTTACCATGATAAACAAAATAATTATGAAATATATATATATATATATATATAAGAAAATGTAATTTTTATTATTATTGTTGAAATGTTATGTACGTTGCAAGTGGTATGAGAGAAGCGTTCACATGATGGGACCCAATGGGCCACTTAACATGATAAATTATTGTGTGTAAATGGTGCACTGAAAAGAAATAACATAGTAGAAGAGAAAATGAGAGGATCGACACAAAAAACAACCCAGAATGCAGGAGAACCTACACTCCCATACGATCTGGAAATGAATCCAGAAATGGGGATTCAGCTGAGTGTAGATCGGCACCAGTAGACCAGTAGACTGCTGGAAGAAAAACAACATCAAACCAGTATACTGCTAAACACTGTGAAGAAGTTACAGGAAGAAATTTTTTGGGTTATGAGTTACAATGAATGCCTAATGCAAGAGCAGGAAAGGATACTCAAAAGCATTTCCGATAAAAAAAATTAAGGATTGTTACAACCCATTCCTGAAAGAGATATGAAGGAAGAAAATGAATGACAAGCTAAGGACCAAACTAATGACAGAGTGGAAAGAAGCCATTCACAACAAATTAACAAGAATAGAAACTATAATGAGGCTGAGTCTAACGACGTGTCAGAACAACAAGAAATTAAGAAACAAAAAGTGGAGTTACAAGGTGACTTTCAAAAGATTAAACCACCTACGTTTGATGGAGAAGCGGAGGAAGTGGAAGAAGCTTGGTTGATTAATATGAATAAATACTTTCAAGTTTATGAGTACATCAACAACCTTAAAGCCATGTTAGCTATCTATCAATTGAGAGAAAAGGCTACCCTGTGGTGGGAGGAAGTCATGAATGTCCGTAGTATTGAAGACCAGGACGTGACATCGGATGAATTTCAGTAATATTTTAAGGAAAAATATCTAACAGAACATTTCTATGTTGAAAAGTCCAGAGAATTCCATGATTTGAGATTGGGTGAAATTTCAATGGATGAATACATAACCAAGTTCACTTCTTTATTAAGATACGTTCCTTATTTAAGAGATGAAAAGGCTAAGGTTCAGTGGTTCTTGAGTAGTTTTACCACCCACATGAAACAATGAATTGAGTTTGTAAATCCGAGGACCATGGATGAAGAAATTTGAAAAGAGAGAATGTGTTACCAGCAGTCCAATGCAAAAGGAGAAATATGCAAAAATTGGCAGCCCATAAAAGGGCAGAAAAGCAGTTCAAATTAAAAAAATGCGAGGACCAATAACTTCAAGAATTTTGCAAGGAATTCAGTGAGAAAACCGTTCAGAAGAAACCATCAAAGAACTCGATGGCCTATGGAAGAAAAGCCTAGAGAAATAACTAGAAACCACCTCTATAGTGCTGGGGGTGTGGCGAGGCTCACTATCATAATAATTGCCCACAACGAGGAAGAAGTGAAACAATGGCTAACCTACAAGGAGCCTCTACGGTGGGAGAAGTGGCCTAGAATATACTCAGAATTAATGCAGCTTTGGAGGATCGGCAAGCGGATTATAAACCAATGATGATAGAACTAGAAGGTAAGTTAATTTCAAAAATTATTTCTAGTTTGGTTGACCTAGGTGCCATTTTAAGTTATGTAAACCCCAAAATAGTAGAAATATGTAAATTAGAAAGTCATAAATTAAAAAATACCTGGGTGGTACAACTAGCCACTGGGGAAAAGAGAAAAGTTTGTGCCAAAATTCCAAACTGTACACTGGAAACTGGAAACCAACAGTTAAATGTGGAATTGAATATACTGCCTTTGGTATCCTATGATGTACTAATAGGCATGGATTGGTTGGAGAGACATTGGTATTTGATAGATTGTAAAGAGAAGATTATATATTACAGAATTTAAGATGGAACTTGCTAAGAAATACAAGGAATCAAGAAGCCCTTACAATTTCGTCCTATCACAGCCTCCCAAATGACAAAGTGTATTAGAAAAGGATGTCAGATATATGCGAATCAGGTGGGTTTTGCTAGTTCTAAGGAGAAGAGCCCTATGCTAGAAGGCATATCAATAGTACAAGATTTTGAGGATGTGTTTCCGGAAGATGTACCAGGTTTACCTCCAAGAAGAGACATCGATTTCACCATTGAACTGGTGTCAGGAGCATCACCAATTTCAAGAGCACCATATTGAATGAGTGTACCAGAGCTAACTGAACTAAAATTGCAACTGCAAGAGTTGTTGGAGAAATGGTATATTCGACTGAGTGTGTCCCCTTACGGAGCACCAGTGTTTTTTGTAAAGAAAAAGGATGGAACCATGTGACTGCGCATGGAATATAGACAACTCAATAAATTAACAGTAAAAAATAAGTATCCCTTGCCACAGATAGATGACGTGTTTGATCAGGTGAAGGGGGAAACCATGTTCTCGAAAATAGACTTAAGGTCTAGATATCACCAGATCCGATTTAAAGAGGAGGATATATAAAAGACTGCTTTTCGTATGCGATATGGGAATTATGAGTTTGTGGTATTACCATTTGGTTTAACTAATGCACCAACAACATTTATGAGGCTGATGCATGGCATAGTTCACCCCTTTTTTGACAGATTTGTGCTGATATTCATTGACAATATATTGATTTATTCAAAAAGCATGGAAGAACACAAGGATCACTTAAGGATAATATTGCATATGCTAAGAAGACATCAGTTTTACGCCATGTTTAGCAAATGTGACTTTTTCAAAGAGCAGATATAGTATCTAGGCCATGTCATTTCCATAGAAGGAATAATAGTCGATCCAGAGAAAATTAAAACAATTATGGAATGGTGAGTACCCCAAAACATGGTGGATATCCGTTAATTTATGGGGCTGGTTGGATACTATCCATGGTTCATAGAAGAATTCTTGAAGGTTGCTTTTCCAATTGCATCTTTGCGGAGAAGGGGAAAAATATTTAAATTGATTAGGGAGTGTCATAATAGTTTCGAGAAGTTGAAACATTTGCTGACCACTGCCCCGATGTTAAGGGTAGTTGACCCCAAAAAAGAATTTGAGGTCTGTATTGATGCTTGTAAGGAAGGTGTTGGGGCAATTTTATCACAAGAAGGAATAGTGGTTGCCTATGAATCAAGAAAACTAAAGGAGCATGAACAACGATATTCAACCTATGACTTAGAACTGACAACAGTAGTGCATGCACTCTGGGTATGGAGGCACTACTTTTTAGGGAAGAGATTTTTGTTAAAATCGATCACAACAGCCTAACCAACTACTTTAAGCAAGTTGATATAAACTCTCATTAGACAAGGTGGAATGCTTTCTTAAGCGAATTTTATTTCGATATACAACACGTAAAAGGAAAATAAAATCGTGTGGTGGATGATTTAAGCAGGAAAATGCCTTGTATATATGAAATTTTTTATAATAAAATAGAATGTAAATTTTTAGATCAGATAAAAGAGGAAGCCGAGAAGGATCTTGAATATCGATTTTTAAGGCAGCAGGTGGACGAAGCCAGAAGATAGGAAAAACCTTCTAATTATGGAATTAACAAAGACCAATTGTTAATCTTCAAAAGAAAGTTATACATTCTGAATCGAATGAATTTAAAAGAGCTGATCATGAATGAGTACCACCGTAGTAATAATTTAGTACACCCAAGATAGCAGAAAATGTTAACAACAATTAGAAAAGTTTATTTCTGGCATGGTATGCGAATAAATATTGCAGAGTAATTAAAAAAATGTATAGAATGTCAACAGGTTAAGGTGGATCATCAACACCCAGAAGGATTGTTGCAGCCTATATCAGTGCCGGAATGGAAGTGGGAATTTATATCCCTAGATTTTATTACAGGTTAACCAAGATGAAAAAGACACAATGACTCTATTATGGTGGTGGTTGATAGATTGAGTAAGTCAATAAACTTCATACCCGTACAGTCTACTTACAAAACCGTGCAAATAGCAGATATCTTCATGAGAGATATTTTCAGACTGCATGGCATTCCAAAGACTGTTATATCATATAGGGATGTGAATTTTACTTAAACATTCTGGAAGGCCTTATTTACGGGTTTGGGAACCCAAATAAATTTAAACACCACTGACCATCCCTAGACAGATGGACAAACTGAGCGGGTGAATCAAATCTTGGAAGATATTTTGCACATGGACACGATGGAAAAGCCAACGAAATGGGAAGAATATCTACATTTGGTAGAATTTTCATACAACAATGGTTACCAAGAGTCTCTTAAGATGAGTCCCTTTGAAGCTTTGTATGGGTGACAGTGTCGTATTCCCATCAATTGGAGCAGCCTCGAAACCAAGTTGATGCTTGGACCGAAGATGTTGGTTGAGATGGAACAGCAAGTGAGAAAGATCAGACAAAATCTGAAAGCAGCTCAAGATCGGCAGAAGGTATATGCAGATAAAAAGAGTACTTATGGGAATTTGAAGTGGGCGATCATGGGTATGTAAGGATTAAACCTAAGAAAAAAACACTAAGGTGGACCTCCTGTGCCAAGTTGGCTCCCAAGTTTTGTGGACCTTTCCAGATATTGGAAAGAGGGGGACTTATGGCTTATCAGTTGGTTTCGTGTGTCTTTACTAAAAAAATACGTGCATGACCCAAAGCATGTAATCTACTGGAAAATCATTCAGGTAGGGTAATATTAAAGAATCACATCTTAAAATACCAAGTTTTATGAAATTTTAATTCAAGGTTTTGTTGAAGGTAGGTTGAACTAGACGACGAATTTATGGTCGAACATCAACGTATACTCGATTGGAGAGAAATCATTCTCCAGAGGTGAGCCATCACCCAGGTTAAAGTGCAGTGGAAGCACTTCATCTCGGATGAGGCTACTTGGGAAGATGAAGGTTTTGTGCGTGAGGCTTACCCAAAATTGTTTGCCGAGCTAGAATGAAAGATCGAGGACGGTGTTTCCTTCCAGAGGGGGAAGTTGTGACAATTGGCTTAAGTGAAAACTAATTGTTATGTTATTTATTTTAAAGAGACTAAACATTATTATTTGTTAGAAAAGGATTTTGAATGATGAACATTAATTAATTATGTTTTTGGAAATAAAATTTAATTATGGAATTTTTGTTCCATAAAAGTAAAAGAGGACAGATGATAAAAAGAATTCCAAGAACTAAGAGTGGTTGAGCAGAAAAAAATTTAAAAAACAATTACTTTTCCTTTGGGGATAAAAAGTACATCCCAGTGAGGAAAATGGGTTCTGTGACTGATTAGAGATAGAAAGAGAGTTAAAATTCCTGAGCTGGTGATGACTAGTGGAAAACACTCAACAATCTTGAATCCTGGAAAAGAAGAGCACTGGACTAGGGGTCCCGAGGTCTCTTCTAGAATTTCGGTCAACCTACTCATCTCAGGTGTGGAGCATGGGGGGAGATGAGGAGGTAATCACCTATCTCATGGTAGGGAGGACATCATCAGCAAGTTCTGAAATGAGATAAGTAAACAGACTGTAGAAACAGTAAGAACTAGAATTGTTGTTTAGACAAAAATCTTTTAAAATGGAAATTGTTCCTTAAAATTATAAAATGAGGATTTTTACACAGTGAATGTTGTAGATGTATATTTATTTGTACTTTTTAAGAAACTCAAGAAATCATAGTAGAACTGTTAATAGTATGTGGACTGTGTAAAATTACATTTTTTAAAGTTGTTTCATGTTTTAAAGAAAGAATAATGTTTATATTATCAGGTTAAACAAAACAACAAACATCTACTGAAAGTAAGAACCAAATTTTTTTTTAGTTCAGGGTCCATAGTCGAAACCCTGGACCCCAAAGTCAGTCGTTAATCAGTTAGTCTATGATATACACGGGAAACAGAGGTGCAGGAAAAAAATTCAAAACTCAGATGGTTCAAACATCTCTATTTAACCGAAAACTAAAACATAAAAGAAGATAAAAGGCATATTATAGTGTCTGTCCTTGAAGGATAGAATAAAGGTTTCTGTATGAACGGAATATATATAAAAAATCTAGAAAGATCATGTGAAGAGGAAACCCTAAAATACAGTAGCCAATGAAAAATATATTCCAGATAGAAAACCTTCTTTCTGTAGAAACTAATGTAGGAAAAAAAAAGACTAACTCTTTAACGAGAAAGAATGATAATGAGCTCATCGAACAACCATTAATATTAATGCGAGAGTCCAGTAAAGTAATGAAAGAAAACATTACATTTATATATATATATCAACAGAAATGATAAATGTGGCAATTTCTATTCATCGAAAGAAGCCAAACTTAAAGAAATACCAAAAGATTTATCACTGAAGAATTCAGGGGTCAAATAAACGTCCACAACGAAGATTTATATAACATTTAAAAATACTATTACACAGAGGAACTCTCCTCTTAGTCTGGGCTGTGTGCTCGACCAAAAACCAAGAGTAGATGTTAAAATTACAACAAGATTTCAAAAATTGCAAGCAACCATTCTACAGAGAGTGGAGCCCTCGAACACAAAGAAAACCAAAATGAATGGAAATCAATGCCTCAAAAACTAATCCTCTAAATTCATAACGCTGCGAAACACCATGGAGCTAAGACTGGAGGGCTTTACACTGAGAACCTAAGAAATAACTAATAATCTTGTACCTGTTAAGGAAAACAACAGTATCAGGAATGAAACCGTAGCACACCAATGGAACGATAACCACACTATGTAAACCCTGGTCATTCAACTGCGGTAAGTTTACCTGCTTCAATATCGAGACATGAAGATTAGAAGCTATACTCTTTTCTTTTCTGAGCGAAAGATAGAATTAAGGGAAAAGCATCGTTACATTACATGGTTATAAATTGCTTCGTAGGCTATGAGAGTAACACTGCATGGAGGAAAGGCATGAGAAATTCTTAAAACACAGAGCTATGGACAGGAAACGTAAGCCAATGAGAAAAAAGTAGAAACAAGTATAGATACTTAAGTCTTTGGAGGGCTTACCGTATGAAGAGAGTGAATAGAGGTAGCTGGATGTCGGTGGCAGAAACATGAAACTCAGCCATAACCTGGAATGTAGGCTACCCTAGCCATGGAGTAGAACCTTGTGATATGCTAAACCACTTGAAAAAATTGTAAAACAAGGGAAAATTCATAAATTTTATGAGCTAAATTTGTTGTGCCATAAAGGTATAAATATACAAGACTGTAGAAGAGGTTTCTCATACCTGCAGAGGTGCCATGGTCGCCAAGGACGAGTAGAGAAGATCGAATTCTGGTCGAACGGGCTAGGAAAGCGGAAAGGTTGCAGAGGGACAATGCCGCCAGAGCCCAAAGCGAATGCAGGATTCAGTTAGGGTTGAGTGGGGTCAATACCCTAAACAGGTATTGGGAGATCATAGTCATAGATCTCTAACCCTAAGATCCAATGGTGGCCATCAGGGCAAGTGTTAACCATGAGCCCAAAACCCCATGTGAAGTGTGCAACAAATCTTATCCTTCTTTTAATTTTGAGCATACGGTGAATATCACTAAACCGAATGAGATCACATAAAATCAAAATTAAGTGATTCCGCCAATCTTCACCTTTCCCTTTGGGGTTTAATTATTCGAGTTATGAGTTCCAATATATTAATCATCAACCTAGATTTATATGAAAAAGTAAACCACAACATTATTGCAAACATAAGTGTCGAATAGATCTTAGAGGTTAGGTATATATATATATATATATATATATATATATATATATATATATATATTTTTGTATGGTCAAAATAATGAAGTCCCGTGTGGAATATCTATATAGTGATTTATTAATAACTAATGTTAAATGAGGGGATGTGCATAATTGCCATGGTAAACAAAATAATTATGGAATATAGATATAGATATTTATAACTATATATATATATAAGAAGAAAATGTAAATTATTATTTTTTTATTTTTGAACTGTTATGTACGTTACATAATAGGAATGGTACATTTTTTATAATTTATGTTTAAAAAAAATCAAATTCAGTTATTTGGAAGGCACAGCAAAAAAAAAAATACTAGGACATGCCACTAGTATTTTAATAAAAGCTTAATTCATATGGAGTAGTCCAACTATTCTACAGAATTCTCTTTGGGTTTTGCTCAGTCCCATAGTTAGCGAGACTACTTTGAGTAATCCCAGTCAACTCTTAGTCAACTCTCGGTGGGTCGTCTATCTCTATCTCCATCTCCCAAAAGCTCTTTTGTCCAACTGTTGGCACTATACTTTTCGGGTTTTTCTCAGTCATGTCACGGGAAAAACTACTCCTGTTAATCCTCGTCAGCTCTCGGTAGGTCATCTATCTCTATCTCCATCTCCTAAAAGCTCATTTTGTCTCACTTCTGGTAGGATAGGACGTATTTCTAAGGTTGGTTGTCTGTTCTGTTGAGGTACCAGCAACCTAACTCTCTTGTTCTCTTTCACTGTTTTCCAACATGTGACATCCATTTGCTAGGATACCATGTTATGATCCATTTAATTGAATTTGAGATTTGAAAGTGGAGGGATTGGAAATTAAGTTTATTTCAAATATTTTAACCATTTAACTGAATAATGATTGTGAGGGAGGCAAAAGGGAGGAAATTTGGAACCAAAATCTCTGTATCTACACCTATGTAAGATCTAGGAGTTTTTTTTTCTTTGGAATCTACATTTATAAAATCATATCCTAAAAAATTTAAAGCATGTATATTTATATTTACAGAATCAAATTTGTCCCTTTTCCGTTAGAGGCTAAGGATGAAAACAAGCTACATCTACAGTAAAATAAGCTACATCTATAGAAATCCAAACAAAGTTTGTAACAAATTTTCCCCTTTATTGTTCCATGCTGAAGATGAAAAGAAACTGCATCTATAGAAATCCAAACAAAAGATGAAAAGAATTTACAGAATCCAAAATTTTCCTCACTGAATCCAAACAAAAGAATGTAAATATTACAAAACCAAAATTTTTTCCTCATTGGTCCCCGCCGAGGTTGTAAAGAATCTATAGGCATGGCCATTCTTAATTTTTCCATAGTGAAGCCTTAATTATGAAGGTGGGATTTGTTGGATGTTTAAGCCATCTTCCATTAGGGTCAGTGGTCAAATTTCTCGGGTAGTCTTAGTGACTTGCTTTGTTTGAATTTTATTTTTGTTTATTTCATATTCCAAGTAGGGGTTTGGAAGAATTTATGGCATAATTTCTAATATCTTCTTATTTGTGATTTTTGAAGCGTGGGTATGACTAATTTGTGTTGTTGGAAGGCTTGTGCATGAAGTATTTGTAGATGTTGAATTTCTAGTTGCCCGGAAATTGCTTTAGATCGCCTTTGTTTTTGAAACGGTAATTGTTTCTTTTTAATAAACAAAATTGTTACCTTTTTCAAATGGGAATTCAATGGCAAGGTTAGGTGTCCATTTGACTATTCCACTATTATATAAAAATGGAATTTGTAGAATTTTTTTCTAATGGAGTCTATTTCTAAATTCACATATTATTTCATTGGTTTAATTTTCATGGCAAAAAAAATGTGATTTTAAAATTATAAAGCTTATGTTTCCATTGGACTATTAGAAAAAAATGGAAATTGTAGCATTTTTCTTTTAATGGAGATTATTTGTAAATTCACACATTATTTCATTAGTTTAATTTCCTCGGCAAATAAATTATGATTTTTAAAATTATATTTAACAAGATTGAAAATTTTAATATCTAAAAAGTTTTTTAGAAAACTAAATCATAACTTAGAAAACTAAAAGCTCAGACCTTGCAAGCTCTATTCAATGAAACTACTTAAATTTTATCTAAAATGAATGAAATAATGTGTAAATTTAATTTAGACACAGTTGTGTGTGGGATGGATTGATGCTATTGGTGCTAGTGTGATTTAGATCAAAATCCACTTGGATAAAGTGATATTTTGTTGTAAACCTTTAACTCTTCAACGAAAGTTAAATTAACAATAGTGTTAATTTAAACAATGTGCAAAATGAAACAAAGAAACTTTGCTAAAGGTGTATATGAAAAGATAAATTGTGAATTTTCCAAGAGATCCACATAATTATTCAAATTTGAATGCAAGGTGAAATTTTTTGAACCAGTTTTAAAATAGTTTTTGAGTCCACTAAGGAATGTGTTTTCAGAACATTATGTTGCTAAGACTAACATCCTAATTTGGGGACTGATGACTTGCTATGTTGTTGGTCAAATAAATCCGCTTGCCCTAGGACTTGCTTGTTGTTGGTGAAAGAGCTACAGAAACATAGTTGTAGTTGTTGTTCAAAGGTTTCAACAACACAGTTGTAGTTGTTCATTGTTGAAACTATGTTGTGGCTACTCCCTGTTATAGTGGTGGCTACTCTCTTGTACTTCTACAACCTTTTCTTTGTTGTTGAAACTCACTTGCGGAAACTCTCTTGTACTTTGAGACAACTCTCTTATACTTTGGGGCAAGTCACTTGCTAGTTGCACTTTGCAACAACCCTTCTGTAATTTTTTTAGTTTTGTTGTTAAAACAAAGTATTGTATATGAAAATTAATATTTATAAAAAATCTTTATGTGTTAAAATAAATTTAGAATTTTAAGAAATTTTCATTAATAATCTATTAACTCACTTGGGGCAACTCTCTTGCACTTTGCTGAAACTCCTTTGTAATTTTTCTTTGTGTTGTTGTTAAAAAAAAATATTGTATATGAAAATTAATATTTATATTTATAATATATGTATATAAATATCTATTATATTTTATAATTCAATTTTTTTATGATATTAATCATTATCATTATTTTTTTCTATTAAACTAAAAATTTATTAATCATTATTTCTATGCATAGTTGGTGTGTTAGGTGTAATGAGAGATCACTAATACACATTAATTATGAATAAAAGGTAAAAATATCTCACATTTAATTCTATTGGCTCCAATTCCCATCCTTCCAAGACAATATTTCCAAATGGTTGCAACCAAATTAATTGGGATTCTTGGAAGGATGGGCATTGGAGCCAAGAAAATTCAATGTGAAATATTTTTACCCTTTTATGAATAATTAGTGAGTATTAAGGTTCCCTCATTACACCTAACACACCAATTATGCATAGAAATAATTGTACAGAGGATATAACACAAAGAAAACAATATTATGAAGAAACCAATTAACATTTTTAATAGTTTACTAATGAAAAATTTAAAAATTTAAAAATTTATTTTAACACAATATTTTTTTTAATGAGTAAAATTTTTATTATGTTTAAATTTTAAAAACCACTAACAAAATTTTAATGAAATTTTCATGTTTTTTTTCGATAAATAATAATAATAATAATGATAAATATCACAAAAATGTTGAATTATAAAATATAATATAACATTTTCCAAAGTCTTCATAATATTTTATATTTAAAGAATTCAAAAGAGTTGGTATACATATATTATAAATAGTTTTTATAGATATTAATTTTCATATAAAATACTTTTTTTAACAACAACACTAAAACAAATTACAGAGGAGTTACTGCAAAGTACAAGAGAGTTGTCGCAAAGTTCGAGAGAGTTGTCTCAAAGTACAAAAGAATTTCACCAAGTGAGTTGTTGAAACTTGGTTTCAACAACAAACAAAAAGGTTGTGGAAGTACAAGAGAGTTGACACCACTATAACAAGGAGTAGCCACAACATAATTTCAACAACGCACAACTACAACTATGTTGTGACAACTCTTTGAACAACAACTACAACTATGTTGCGGAAACTCTTTAAACAACAACATAGCAATTCCTCAACTATGTTGTGACAACTCTTTGAAAAACAACTACAACTATGTTGTGGAAAATATTTAAACAACAACATAGCAATTCCTCTCAAAACCTTGTTACATTAACACTCTGGACAACAACATTCACATTGGGCCAAGGTTCCCCAAAAATTTTTGATGCCTGCACTTTTATAAAACTCACTATTTGTGCTTAAAGTAGAAAAAATTCCCATATTGGCATAACCACAATATGTTTTAAATTTGTTTGCTCTAGAAAATACCCAAATTAAGATATGAGTCTTAAAAACATAATGTTCCAAAAGAACATCCAATGGTGGACTCAAAAATATTTTAAAACTAGTTCAAAAAATTTTCACCTCCATTCAATTTTGAATAAGTTTCTGGATGGCTTGGCAAGTTCACAATTTTTTGTTTTGATATACACCCTTATTTTATTTTTATTTGTCACTTTGTTTAAATTAACATTATTGTGAATTTAATTTTTCTTGAATAGTTAAAATTTTACAACAAAATAGCACTTTATCTAAGTGGATTTTGACGTTGATCAAAATCATACTAACACCAGCATCATCAATCCATCCCATACACAATTGTGTCTAAATTAAATTCACACATTATTTCATTCACTTTAGATAAAATTTAAGTTGTGTTATTGAAGAGATCTTGCAAGGAATGTGATTTTAGTTTCTAAACTATGATTTATTTTTCTCAAATACTTTTGAGACATGAAATTTTGCAATCGTGTTAAATTTATAATTTAAAAAATCACAATTTTTTTTGTCCAAAAAAATAAACCAATGAAATAATGTGTGAATTTAAAAATAAATTCCATTAAAATAAAAATGCTACAATTTTCATTTTTTTCAAATAGTCCAATGGGCACATGAGCTTTATAATTTTAAAAATCACATTTTTTTGCAAAATTATACCAATGAAATAATGTGTAAATTCAGAAATAAACTCCATTAGAGAAAAAATACTACAACATCCATTTTTTCTAATAGTCAAATGGACACATAAACTTGTCATCGAATTCCAATTTGAAAAAAAATAAAATTATTTATTACAAAGAAACAATTTCCATTTCAAAAACAGAGTCGATTTGAAGCAATTTATGGGCAACTAAAAGTTCTACATCTACAAATCCTTCATGCAAAATCCTTCCTACAACATAGAGTAGTCATACCCATGCCTTAAAATAACTAATGAAATGATATTTGAAATTATTCCATAAATTATTCCAAAGTGCTACTTGGAATAAGAAATAAAGAAAAATAAAATTCAAACAAAGCAAGTCACCAAGACTGCGCAACCATGCAATTCATGAACTTAACCACTAGAAAAATAAATAAATTCAAACAATGCTAGTCCCTAAGACTGCACGACCATGCAATTCATGAACTTGATCACTGCCCCCAAAATGAAATAAAAATATCAATAATTTGAAATGGCCTAAAGATCCAACAAGGCCCACCTACATAATAACGACTCCACTACGGAAAAATATAGAATGGCGCTTTCAAATTTGTAGATGTATATTCTTTACAACCTCAGCTAGGACCAATGAAGGAAAAAAAATTGATCCCCTAAATGTAAATTATTTACATCCTTTGTTTGGATTCTATCAATGTATATTAAAAAAAATTGATTCTGTAAATGTAAATTATTTACATCCTTTGTTTGGATTCCATAAATGTAGATTCATCCCATCCCTAGCCTTGAACAATGAAGAAACATTTTTGATTCTGTAAATCATTTACATCCTAAATTTGGATTTCTGTAGATGTATTTTCTTTTCATTTTCGGTGTGGAACAATGAAGGGAAAAATTTGATTATGTAAATATAAATAAACATTCTTTACATCTGTTAGGATAGGATTCTGTAAATGTACATTCCAAAGAAAAGAAAATGCCCAGATCTTACAGAGGGGTAGATACAATATTCTGGTCCCAATTCTTGTCTGAAATTTCCTCCACGTTGCCTCCCTCACAAGAATTGTTGAGTTAAATGGTTAAATAACTCGAAATAAATTTAATTTTCAATCCCGCCACTTTCAAATTTCAAATTTCAAATTGTATTGTATGGATCATGAAATGGTATCATGGTAGATGGATGTCAGATGTTGGAAAATAATGGTCTCGGGTTGATGATACCTCAATGGAATAGACAACTGACAGTAGAAACAAACAAAGCCTTTGGGAGACAAAGATGGAGATGGATGACCCACCGAGAGATGACGGAGATTAGGCAGAGTAGCATAGCCGGTGACGGGACGACAAAAAACCCAAAGGGAATTCCGTAGAATAATTATACTACTCCAATTCATATTGGTTAAATGTTATAAATTGGCTTCTTATAATTTTGTCTCTAATTTTTCACTTATGCCTCTATGACAGTGTCAGTACTGTTTACAGGATGGTACATTGCATAAATAAAGATGAATGATTGTAAAATAAAAATACCCAATGAAAAAGAAAAAAAATGAAAATAACGATTTTTAAAAATAAATAATTTTGCTTTTGTAATGTTGACATTAGCTAACACTTTTTAATTTTAGTTCAAATAGAAAATTAATGGGTAGTCAAAAAACTTACCCAACACATAATATCTGCAAATATCTTCCCAAAAATAATTTTGTAGTTTTATTATTTACACCGTCTTGATAATTTTTGGCCTTTTTTGAAGTAAAATAATTTTATCTTATAAAATTTGGGTTAATTTTTTCTTAGAAAAAATAGAAATCACATTTTTTTTTAAAGAAAAATAGCTTATTTGAAAAATCCAACCCCTAAATTTGCTTTATGGGTCTTTCCTTCCGAAAGCACAACTATAGCAATCCATTTGAATTCCATTTTCATTTTTACCACTAATAGTTTATCATTTACCATGACAACTTATAATGTTTAACTTTAGAAATCATTAAAGTATTTTTTTTAAAATAAAAACTATATTTGTTAATACTTGTTACCTTGTGATTGGGTTAAATGTTTGTGTGTCTTATTTCAACGTTCGTGACATATGTGTCCCATGTCATCCATGAAATTTGGTCACCCTCATAATTGGCCATTTTTTTTGGATATCGTGGTTGGCCTCTTGTAATCAAAACATAATAAAACTAAAACTACAAACTATTTTTTACTAATTAACTCTTTTTATTGACTAATTGTAAATATCAACATAAGATAATGTTAATATGGTTGTGTTGAGTTAACATATATTTATTATTTATAAATAAGAACCAAATAAAGATAATATCATTGAGAAATCCAAATTATAATGTTTAATTTTGAAAAACAAATATTTATTTTTAATATTATTGAAATTTTTATTTTTCAAATATTTGATGGGACCATGACTTTGAAGGTCTTATTGCAACCTTTATTCCATGTGGAAAACTGAATCAATTTTTTTCCATAATTCTAGATATAGTTGCAATATTTATACAATGATTTTTAAATATTTGTGTAAGGATTTTACATTTTTAAGGTTCTCACGAAAATGACCATAAATTAATATCAACAATAAAACCCTTAATATTCACTTGTGATAAAAATACATGGTCAATTGTTAGTGAGAAATACTTTTTTTTCGGTATGAAAATGAGACACGTTACACAAAAGCCAAACTCCTCCCTCGAAATAGACTCGGAAAGATATGCTTTAGTCTTCTGGCTAGAACTTGGGAAATCACCTTGTATATACAATTGCATAGGGAAATTGGGTGAAAGTCATCAAACGATAGTGAGGTATCCATTTTTGGGAGGAGGGTAATAAAAGTAGAGTTACAAGCAAGAAGAATTATTCCCTCCCTTCTTGATACTTCAAAAACATTCAACAAGTATTCCCCTATTTTTTTGAAAAGGCCTAGGAAAAAATCAACTATCCAATTGCTTGGTCATGGGATTTTGTCCTTTTCAAAACTATGGAGGAGTACTTTGAGCTCTTCCCCAAAAACCTCCTCCATTAATGACCTATTGTCTTCCTCATGTGCAATCCTTAGGAAAAATTGAGAAATTTTAATAGCTTCAACTATGGTAGCCCCTTCTACTTGATGGAAAATATTACGGAAATTGTTCTTACCTAATTCTACAACGCCTTTAAAGTTTCAGATCTCAAGGTCCTTAAAGTCCCGCAAGTTCAAAATAGTATTATATGGTTTCTAGCCTCTCGCATATGCTTGAATAAACTTAGTGTTCTCATCTCCATATTCCAACCATATAACTCTACTTTTTAACCGCCAGGTGACTTAATTTTCTTATAAGAGATTTTTTTTCCATGCTTCCATCTTGAGAACAACATCTCTTAAGTCTGCATTTTCTAAGCCTTCTCTCTATTGATTTTCATGAGCCTATAGCTACCTCTCAACCTCTATGAGTTCATGGTTACCTTCTTGTCTCTTTTTCTTGGCCTAGTCCTTATATAGTATTTATATTAACTTTAGGTTCACCTAAAAATACCTTACAATTGTATCTCCCTCCTGAGGATCATATTCCTTCTAGTGTTTCTTTTCTAGTGAGAGGAATTCCTCTTCTTTTGGCCATGAGGAATTAATTTTGAATGGGCTTACAAGAATTGGATCTGTCCTTTTTATTTCCATAAATTTGGAGAGTGGTATGAAAATCCTCTACTCCCATCCATTTCCTAATGATGTTGAATTGTTCCACGAGGTCCTCAAAAATAAGAAATCCTACAAGTCTGTTTACAATTTTTTCTTCTCCTATGTGACAATTTCTCGAGGAAGGGGATATTTTAACAGGATCCATGTCCACCAACCTATTTCTTTCCAATTTATTAGAAAAATATGTAGCAAGCGAATTTGTTCTAACTCAAAGATCCTTGGTCTCAAACAGACCCAGGGAGATGTTCATATCGCCTCCTATTTCTTAGGATATTCTAAAACATAGAAATAGTAAAGTATAACTTGGTCTAGCATAGAGTTAGTTAAAGTTTGTTTCTTGACTATGTACTTTTGTAACTTATAATCTGACGGTCACGATATGTAGTGATGTGAAGGTTCATTATATCCTCGGTATTACCGACACTTGATCTGTGGCTTAACACCCGATTGGTCCATGATCTCTCTTTAAAGAGCATGGAGGGTTATTCGTCTGGTTATAGTTTATGAGAGAAGGTTATTTAAATTTTCTTTCTTTATAAAAATAAATTTCCTGAATTTTCCACGTTGGCTCAGGTCATGGATTGTTTCCATATTTGAGGGTTTTAACCACGTCAAATACTGGTGTACTAATCTGTGATATGTGTGTGAGAAGTGAACTTTGGTGTTTGATCTAAGGAAGTTACCCTGTAAATTCATACATGGTATCAGAGTTGTTTAAAGGTCGCATCCATTGTTGATCCAAATCTTAAGTTGGTTTGACTACATACGACTGTCATTTTCCAGATATACTATTTCTCACCACTTTTAGGTCGGGAGAACTACTTTGTTATTTTTGGAGCCTTCTAATGGGGAACACCTTTCATTTCATGTGAAAAGGTTTTTGGGTGCCCTAGGTATGTCATTTTATATTTGGAGGTAATTTTTTTTTTTTTGCAGTTATATTTAATTATCCCTCTATTTAAGTCATTTTTTGTATTACCGGATTTATACCCTCTTCTTTGTGTATTCTCTTTTCTCTGTGTTGTGTGCGATGTGGCAAACCAAAAACAAAAAGACAAGATTTTTCTCCTACGTATGCTCTTTCCCCATGACTTTGTGCGATCTCGGGAAATAAAAAAAGTGAGAAAAATATATAGTTTCCAAATGGACTAACCAAAAATCTAACAGAAATTCGTAAGGTTTTTACTTTTTTTCTATTTTTTTTTTGTGTGGCTGTTTTTTGTAGGAAAAATGCACGCACAAAAAAAAAAACCTTCATCCCTTCCAACAATTACAGAATCATTTTACTAGCTCACTTGGTGTAAAGTTACTTTATCAGAATAGAGGTCATGGGTTCAAGTCTCTTTGTCAAGTTACTTTTTCTAAAAATCTTTTTGTAAAGTCACTTTTTTCTAAGAAAAAACAACTACTTGTTTTTTTAAAAAGGCACGTGTAACTTATATTTTAAAGTTACTTTATGTAATAGTATTTCTCACCCATTATAAAAAGTGAGTCACTTACAGTCTAAAATCACTTTATCTTTTATTCAAGTTACAATATACCTGGTCATTAATTCATAAAGTAATATTGTAAAAGTGACTCTCACTTATTTATGAAAGTGGGTCAGATAAAGTAGTTAAAAAATAAAGTGACCTTATTATATTATGTTTGGAAAGGGGGGGAATTTAGAAAAAAAATGTACAACTTCATCATCAACTTTCATCCTATCATGTGACTACTTGGCATATACTACAACATTTCTTCAAAAATCATAACTTCTTCATTCAGAAGCCGTTTTTAAAGCCACTTTTTTAACTGACCTATTTTTTCGAGATCTTTCCATTGGAGTAGTTAGTTTAAACCTTTACAACTTCAGTTTTTAAAAACAGAAAGTGCATGCCCAATTATTATTAACAACACTAATTATTTCCAATGGCTATCCTACATGGTAGACTTAAATGGCTTTGTAGAATAGCCTCAAGACTAGAATCTAAACCTACTGATGAAGATAAACATGCTAAATGGGATAATAAACAAGATCAAGCACGAGGGTTGATAAGAATGTCCATTTCTAAAGATCTTAGATTTCATATATAAGAAGTTGACTCCCCTTATGAAGCTATGAAAAAAGCTAAATACTGTTTTCAGCATTCAAAATGAAATCAGAGCCCACCAACTTGAAAATAAGTTGCTTACTTTGGACCTCAATAGCTTCTCCTCTATTAAAGTTTTTTGTCCAAATTCAAGACCCTTAGACTTATTTTAGAAGGTTGTAAGGTAAAAAAAGAAGATGTTATTCTTATCTATTCCATTCTTGCTAAGCTAAGCTCTGCATACTCTATATTTGTTTCCACCTTCCATTCCACTAGAGAAGCTCTCATTTGTCAAGGAACGTCCTACAAGTCCCCCTCTTTTGAGTCCTTTTGTGATTCTTTGATAAGAGAATAATAAAGCTCTTACAACTTGGTCTTATTAATAAGGGAAAATCTTCTAAGAAATCCTTAGCAACAACCATATCCAAAGAATCCTAAGAAGCAACATCCTAAAAAGAATGGTCCTAAACCAAACAAGGGCCTTAAGAAATCTCAGTCGCAAACTGAAAAAGAAACTCAACAAACTGATAAGGAAAATAAAAACAAAGGGAAGAACACAGATAGACATTTCAACTTTTGTAATTGTGATGTCCACTTAGAGTCAAAATGTTTTAAGAATATGGAAGCCTTGGAAGCAACAATTAAGAAGCACAACATCCATTTGGAGAGCTCTACAAATTCATCTTCGAGAATGACACTTTCTACATGTGGTTTTCAGGAATCAAGATATGATTATGCATTAAATGTATCTTCTTCTTCTCATTCTCATGAGTGGATCATTGATTATGGAGCCTCTTACCACATGGAAAAAAATAAAGCCATTTTTTTCCTTTAAATGATTGTAACACCAAAATATTTATGTTGGTTATGATAGATCTCTTAGTATTGTAGGGTCTAAAACTATTTATCGAGATAATGGTCAGTTTAATTATGTATTATGTGCTCCTAACTTGTCATTTAACCTTCTATCTGTTTATTATATAACTCATTTAGGTGAAGGGAAAATCGTAGAATTCTCACCTCATGATGTTGTAATTAAGGACCTAAGAGATCCTAGACATATTTTAGCTACTAGAATTGTTGATGATTCCACAAGGTTGTATAATTTTGACAACTTTGGGTCATCATGTCTTCCCACCATTTTTGTTTCTCATAATGATTAAGTGAGAAAACTTTGCATGAGCGATTTGGGCACTTAAACTATCGTGCTCTTCAAACTCTATGTAAATAAAATATGGTGAAAATATGGTGTTTTTTCGATTGTGTACTCGGAAAAAATCATCGGGATATTTTTGAGAAACGTGCCTCTTGGCACACTTCAACCCCTTTGTAGCTTGTGCACAATGATTTATGTGGTCTACTTCTAGTTGTTTCTTTCTCTGGCTACAAGTAATTCTGAATTTTCATTGATTATTTTTCCAAACGCACTTAGGTATACTTGTTAAAACTCAAGAGTGAATTTTTTAACATGTTCTTGGCCTTTAAGGTCTTTGTTGAGAAACAATATGGACATCACATTATTAAGTTAAGATCTGACAATGGAGGAGAATATGTTAACAAAAAATTTATCAACTTTTTCACTAAGCATGGCATTCAATTGCAACATACTATTCTGTATACTCCACAAAAAAATGGTGTAGCTGAATGGAAGAATCACACTCTAAAATAAACAGCTAATTATATGCTTCAATCTAAAGGACTTAGTCTTAATTTTTGGGAAAAATAAATTAAATGTGAAAATTACATATTAAATCACACTCCTACTAAGTTTTTAAGGAATATCACTCCAAAAGAGGCCTGGAGCTCAATCAAACCAGATCTAAGTCACTTTCGTGTTTTTGGAAGTGAAGCTTGGGCCCATATTCCAGATAAGAAACATAAAGCCTTAGAACCTAACAGTGAAAAATGAATTTTTGTTGGATATTATGAATATGTCAAATAATATAGACTTCTTCAACATAAATCCAAAAATTTAATCATTAGAAGAGATGTAAAATTTGATGAAAATGTATCGGCCTGCCTAGTTTGGCAGGTGTGCCACCTTTGGCCTGTGAGCTTGATTCGACATATGTGCCACCTCTCGCTATATATTCTGCTTCTAAAAATATTCCTTATACTTCGGATGACTACAAAGAGGATGAAAATCCTCCTCCACCTCCTCAGGATCTTCCTTCATCTCCACAGCTTCCAAAATGGGTCTGCTCTACTCTCAATGCAACAGGTTCTCTTACAGGGGACCCTATAGATCAACGTCATACATGTTTTCAGTTCGATAGGGCCTCTTCCTTATTGGCTCAATTTATAGAAAATCATGATACATATACCTTTGAAGAAGCTTCTGGTCATCCTGATTGGGATGCAGATATGAATGAAGAATATTGTTTCTTATTGGAAAATGATACTTGGGATTTTGTTCCTCTTCCAAACTAAAGAAAACTTGTTAGATGAAAATGGGTTTATAGAACAAATGTTGGGCCAGATGGAAAAGTGGATAAACATAAAGCTCATATTGTTGCTAAAGGATTTTCACAAGTTGAAGGCACCGACTATACCTAAACCTTCTCCCCTGTTGCCAAAATGAATTCTATTTACCTTGTTCTTTCCCTTGTTGCCTCCTTTAAAAGGGAAGTCCATCAGATGGATGTTAAATCCACCTTCTTACATGGGGAATTGCATGAAGATATCTACATGGAACAACCCCCTGGCTTTATCCAAAACAACTCTAGCCTTTTTTATCACCTTAAGAAGTCTTTCTATGGTCCCAAACAAGCCCCTCGGTCTTGGTATGCCAAAATGCATAGATTTGTCTTAGATAATGGATTTTCTAGATGTCATTCTGACAACACTATCTACACCAAGAAAGTGGGTAAGTACTTAATCATCCTTGTTATTTATGTTGATGATCTTATCCTTACTAGTATTGATCCCAACCATATTAATCATGTGAAGTTTAGCCTAAAAAATAAGTTTGAAATGACAAACTTACGATACTTGAATTATTTTCTTGGTCTTCAAGTCTTGTAATCCAAAGAAGGTATTACCCTTTCTTAGTCTAATTATGCGTGTGATATTATATGCCACCTTCACATGGAAGACTGTAAGCCAACACCTTCTCCCTTTCAGTCTGGAGTCAAGATTTCAATCACCTGTACTTCTCCTGAAGTTGATGCTACTTTATACCATCAACTTGTTGGAAATTTTTTGTATATAACCCATATCCGTCCTCACCTTTCCTTTGTCATTGGTCTTATTGCTCGTTTTATGCACAAACCTCATGAAAGTTACTAGAATTTATTTAAAATAATACTTTGAAATATTCAAGGCACATTTATGTTCATGATACATTACAGTGCAGGAGCATATCCATTGTTAATTGGTTTCACTGATTCTGATTGGGCTAGTGACCATGATGATCGAAATTCTATTGCAGGTTGTGTATTCACTCTTGTTTCAGGACCTATTACATGGTGTTGTAAGAAATAAAGTGAAATATATCTTTATTTGGTAGAAGCATAGTATTGTGGTGTTATTGAAGCCAGCAAGGAAGCCTTGTGGCTTTGTTAGATCCTGTCTTAATTTGGTCTTCATTAGGAGCATCCAACTACACTTTGGTGTGATAATCAGAGTGTCATTCAGATATTAAAAGTTCTAGTTTAGAATCACCGCATGAAACACATTGAGCTACACTTACACTTCATCAGAAAGCTCATTCATGATCGTGTTCTTGAATTTTGCTATTCTTAAACCAATGATCATGTTGTTGATATATTTACAAAGTATCTCATAGAAGTTAAGTTTACCAAAATATGATCTATGCTTGGGGTTCAGGAAAGTTATCATTTAGGGGGGATAGGCTCTAATTCCTCCTTCCTTCTCCTACTATGTCACCTTTGTAAATCCTTTAATCATATCCAAAGTTGTTCTTAAGGGGGGATGTTAGGATATTCTGACACAGGAAATAGTTAAGTATAACTTGCTCTAGCATAGAGTTAGGTAAAGTATGTTTCTTTACTATGTACTTTTTTAACTTATAATCCAACGGTCACAATATGTAGTGATTCGATGGTTCATTCTCTCCTTGGTATTATCGACACTTTAACCATGGCTTAACACCCGATTGGTCCATGATTTGTATTTAAAGAGCATGGAGGGTCATTTTTCTATTGACTGTTTATGTGAGAATCTCATGTAATTTTTCTTTCTTTATATTAATATATCTCCTGAAGTGGTCACGTTGGCTCAGGCCATGGACTATTTCCCTCTTTGAGGGTTTTAACCACATCAAATACTGGTATATCGATATGTGATCTATTTGTGAGAGGTGACCTCTGGTGTTTTAACTAAGGAAATTACCCTATAAATTCCTACACTATTATTAGAGAATTTGAGGCCACTAAATATTTGGCGAAGAACTTATGCTAGAAGTAAATATAATTCAAGTAATGGATGTAAATATTAAGAATAGTCATGGACGTGCCAAGTTATTTTGAGAATAATTTCATGCCTTGGACCAAAAATATGCTCTCTGAGTTTAATAATTTTGTATTCCTTGAGTTCAATCCAACATCCAAAGCCCTTAAGTGACCACGCACATCAAGGCCAGGAAAAATCCATCCTCTAAAATGGGATTCGAATAGCTTTGCTAATTTATTGTCATTCACAAAATCTTCTTGGAGCGAAAAGACATCAGTTTTGTTTAGATATACTAACCACCTAAGAGAATATTTTGTCGAGGGACATGCCAAACCCTTGCAATCAAATGAGAGAATTTTCATTGTGAAACCTTTCCTTTGGTAATTGTTTCTCTAAGCACCCCTTGTATGGATTGTTGTTTTCCTCCAGCTACGTCATCTTGAGCCTTTTCTTTTTCTTTAGTCAAACGTGACTTCCTCCCTCCCCCTTCCCTCCATAAGTGGAGAGTGAAATCTAACCCAAACCTCTCCCTATACAATTTACGCGGAGAATGATCAAGTTGGAATGAATATTATAAAGGTCTTCCCCTATCTTTGATTTTTGAAAATGATCTTTCGACATAGAGTTCATTGGGGAGTAAAATTCTTCCTTGACTTCAGTACAAGGGATAGTGACCATCTAGGGGTAGAAGGAAGAAGCTACGAAAATAAGGAGGTGAGGAGGAATGTCTATTTTATATGGATCCCATACTCTCCCATATTCTGGAACATAATGAACCAAAAGATTAGCAAGAAAAGTAAGGGGAGAGGTATTTTAAATAGGATCCATGAAAGTATCTTCTAGCACATCTTCCTCAACAATTAATTCCTAATACGCTAGAATTTCCTTCATCTTTGATATTTTGGAGACCTTGTACAGCAAATCTTGACAATAAGTCCTCACTTATGCACAAGGTTCTTGTACCTCCCCCACTTGAACCACCACTTTTTTTGCTTCTTAGATTCGAATTGTGCTCTTATTTTTTAGAGGCACAATATCAGAATGAGCCTTCTTGTGCATTAAAAAACATAATATTTAACCAAATGGTCATATTTATGGAACCTTCAACACCTAAAAGGAACAATTTTCTAGTCAATTAATTGCTATCTATCCTCTCCTTTACTGATATCCATCATTTATGCTAATAATTCTTAGAGGTCGGTGTTGATCAAAATACATTATAATGATTTATTTACATGGATATGTATGAGGTGTCGTTGTCCAAATGAGCTCCAAATGAATTTCCTATATCCTTAAATATCAACTCATCCCAATAATTTAGGGGAAGGCCAAGAAAACAAACCCAAATTTAGACGATATCCATCCTTTCTCTGCTAACGTCGAAAATGGGTGTTACAGGTCGATTTGGGCATCATCCCAAAACATTGATCAGTATTCATTAGGGTCTATCATACTCTAAATTGGTTGCTATTGTCGTAAACAAGTCACCACATTGATGGTATTCCTTCATGAAAGTGTCACTGCTTATATGCCATTTGAAGTGCCCTATCAAGCTATCAACACACCCCTAGACAGTTGCAACTACTTTGCAGAGCATGTACTCCCTTGAAAGGCTATGTTACAAAGGATATAGGCCCACTTTGGACTGTGTTG
Source organism: Pinus albicaulis (assembly GCA_034641835.2). NCBI lineage: Eukaryota > Viridiplantae > Streptophyta > Pinopsida > Pinales > Pinaceae > Pinus > Pinus albicaulis. The sequence continues at coordinate 1,068,384,063 of CM076581.1, read as the reverse complement.
GTTGACTTGAAGCTAACTGTTCATTGGATTCCAGGATTTTTTCCCACTTCTAGTGACTCCTAGAAGTTGTTCTAGCTCTCACCTCATCTGATAACCTCCAATCAGGAACCCATGAAGTCATTAAACCTCATATACTCCTATTCCCATGAACAAGGAAACCTATTAATCCATTTTTAGGAAATCCATTCAATGATTCATTTATTTCAAGCTACCTTCATCTACTTATAAATAAATCACTGAACATAGTGCACAAGAGAGCAAGAATTTGTGTTAAGTAGAGTTAAGCTAGTGAGATATGAACTCTTGAAGGTGTCTGCATGTACTGTGACACTATTGCATAGTTTATGCCAGATGCGATGAGGATGGAGCTCAAGCTAGATGAGTTACAACGAATCAATCAACTGGTTGTAATCTTCCTTCTACTTCATAATAAAGACATTTTTTCCTTTCCTAATGCATGTTTCGATGATGTTATATTTGTATGAATGAATTTAATCTATTAAATTTGTTTAAGTTGAATAGATCGTATTTTCTTTATGTTTTTTTCTATGTTCTATTTGCCATGGCAAGTATCAATCAAACGAGTGAAATTGGATTGAGAGTGAAGAAAGCAATGGAGGGAGGTGAGGGAAAGCAACTATATTACAAGTAGGTTTCTCTCCCTTTATCTATTCATGTTATGGAAAAGATCACATATATTTCTTTCTCTTGTTCTAAGTGAGCCACCACACTTAGGGAAATCATACTTATCCATAGTTTTATATTTATTTTAAACAAATTGGTGACCATACTCGGGACGACGGATCGTTCCTTGTGTTTTTTTCCTTGTTTATCAACATCTAGTAGAATTTACTTGCTTTTTTTTAGTCATTTGAATGTGTCTTACCAAAAGTAGTGTGATTGCTTGCTTTTTCAGAGAGTCCTCTTCCACAAACGCATTGTTGGTCTTGACACGGTGCTTTGCATAACAATGTTGGCTTAGGGACAGTGCTTTGCAACACATTGTCTCCCACTCAGGGGTGCATTGCTCCTGTGTCCAACCAAAATATATCTGTTTTTTCTTTTTCCAATTGATGTCAATGTTTGTTTGCTGAAGTTTTGAGTGACTGAATACCTTCAGAGACCAGTTTACCTTTACTCTTATTGCCTCACTTTGGATTTGTTTGATCAATTTTTATTTGTGTTTTATTTATCATTGTTAAATAGTTACAAAGTTAAATTTACATTTAATCAGTTCATTATTTTCGAAAAGAGGAAGTGTCGTTTAAGTCTTCATTTCTCTTGGAAGTTTTGGCTGATTGTTTGTGCATTAGTTTCTTTTTCGTTCATCTAAACTTAAAGTAAAATTAAAATAAAAACATGAATTTTCATATAGGGATTGTGAGTGCTACTTGAGGAAAAATTTAGGGAAAATTTTCATTTAGATCTGCTCATTGATGATTGCAAATTATTTGATTGCTCTACCTCTACTAGCTAGTTTTTCATTGACAAAAATCAATTCAAAACAAATTCTTATCATTGTAATTGCATTCTAGGAATGTTCATACATCTCGCAGTGAACCTGAAAGACAAATTGATAAGCAAGATCAACATAAAATTTATTTGAATATATCTAAGGAAACATTGTAACATTAACGATAAAATTTAGAGGTATAGGTTAGAAGACATGTTTCAATGTCATTAAAAATAGTAGTTGTCATTAAATGTCTGCGATACATTCCGAGTGTGATACATCATTCCACGTATGTAAGTATATTGGGGCTCTTCCATGTACTTTTGGGTATATTAGGCGGTGTTCTAGTACAAAAAGTATAAGGGGATGATCTCATTGTGCGGTTTCGCATTAGACAATGCTATTACGGATTGGGCTGCCACCTACCTTCACGTATATATGGGAGGACAACATAAGGTTGCTGACCATCCATAGGTAAGAAAGTTGGATACTTTGTACCTGTGATACACCGAACACAACATTCAGGGAGATTTCTTGCACATATATTAAGTCCTTGGTTTACTGAGGTAGTATATTTCAGTTCATAGTTTCTTGGTAAACCTTTTTCCTAGTATCACCCTCTTTTTTTATTTTTTTTTGGTTTAAGATCAATCAGAAATCGTGGAAGAAGATCAAACCCTTCCCCGTTGTTCGCGTAGGATAGCGAATAAACCTACATTACCGCCAGAAGCTACTCCTATTAGATGAAGGCGTGCTCACCCTACCGAGTCCGGTACCTCTGGAACTATTGGTGCTACATCATCTGATATAATAGAGACATATGATCCTTTGAGTACTGAGTATCAAGTCATTTCAAATGATCCCAGTTTATCTACTACTATCGAGACAAAAATCTTAGAGTTACCTAAGGACACTGAATTTCAATCCAATGAAATGGTGAATCTTGAACCTAAGTTTGTTCAATTGGAAGAGTATCTAGTAGTTTATCCCGAAGTTGAACAACAAGAAGTTGTTCTGGTACAACCATCTGATCCTTAGCCATATTTAACTGTCGGGTCTTCCTCTTTACCGCAGAGTTTACCACCTAAAATTTATCTCAGGCCTGACAGTAAATAAATTCCACCTAGTTTAATTGTCATTGAGGAAATACCACAAGACGAAAGATCGCCTTCGACTCCAACTCATTTTAGGTCAGAGGTTAATCTTTATCCATCCTTTCCTCCTTGGGTTTACACTACTCTTTTTCATCCTGTTCGCTCTCAAGTTCCCGTATATTTGTTAGAGTATTTGTTGGTTTATTTAACCTTGGTAGAGACAACATCCCGGACTGTACCATCTGTTATAGTTGCGACATCATCTACTATTTATTCATCTTTGATGTTTTCGACGACACTCAAGGAACATCTATATGGTGGTCCATCCGTCCCACTAGGTTACCAAGATTTAAATGGAACCTACTCTAATTTCTCCTCTAGTCCATGTAACTTGCCCATGTCATCATCTGGAATTATATCTAATTCATCTATTACAAGTACTAAATGTCCTAACCCTCAATATCATGCAGGTCCATCTAATTACCATCCATCTTATCCAATATATGTTGGATACCCATCATATTAAAGTTAGTATGTGCAATATCCCTATACTCCATATGCTGGGGGGAAGCAAATGTACGGTCCATATGGAAATACTCCATCGTATTACAGTCCATCATATGCTGGAATTCCAGTTTGTCAATGTCAGCCTACTTTTCGTGTTCAGGTGCAAACGGTTGTGTATCAGTATCAACCGGTTCAACTTGTTGCATCTCTACCGACTACGCATGTTATTTCTTCTATGGTTGTTGCTTAGTCTGCTCAAGTGGGACCGTCCACCCTTAACCATCAAGTTTAAGGTTTACAGACTCTATCTTCCCAAGCTGGTATTTAACAACCATTTGTATTGGGAATTTCACAACCACGGGCTAGTTTACCTTCGTCACAGCCTTTTACTGGTCTAGTTTGTTCACAACCAGGTTCGATTATCCTACCGGGAAAAATCCATATTATCATATACCATGGTAGTCATAAAAGCCATTGCCTCAATATTAGAATTATCCAGGTCCTTGTCAGCAAGGCCACCCCTATCTAGGTTACCAACAACAAAATCCATATTCTAGTGCACAAAGGCCGACGACTCAAGAGATTCCATCTTATCATGGCTATTCTCACCCTGACCTTAATCGAAAGTTGCCATTTGTTGAAACATTAGAATTACCGAATTTAATCGGCTCACCAATGATGCCATTAATTATTTACCTTAGTGGCTAATGATTCCACCTAAATTACCCTTAGACATTCCCAAATTCATTGGAAATTCTGGAGAAGACCCCTCTACGCATGTAATGACTTATCATTTATGGTGTTCATCAAACTCCTTAAATGATGATTATGTTAGATTGTGTATTTTCCAGCGAACGCTTATAGGTATGGCTGCGAAGTGGTACATTGAATTACCATGAGCTTCGTTTGATAACTTTACAGTTTTAGCCACCACCTTTTTAACCCACTTCCAGTTACCCATCAGATATGAAACTGGAACAGAAATTTTGACCAGCTTTAAATAGACCACTGCTACTCATATATCGGTTCATAAACATGAGTGGTGTCATCGTCATCGAATGGTTAAATTTTTTTTTCCTAATCAACTTTTAGCTGAATGGTTTATTAAGTCCTTGTTTCCATCTATCATCGAGGATGTGGCCAAAGGCGATGCTGTCACTGAAGAGAAAGTCATTTATTGTGCCCAGTAACTGGATTTTATTTACACCCAGTTTGGCACGCTCAATGAAAATATTCCAAATGCACCATGATCAAATTTTAATGTTCCTCCTACTCCATCTGGTCAGGACATTCATTCCAGGGATGGTGTGATTAGTTGTATTAGTGCTCTGGAAAAAATTCGACTATCTATTCCTACACTTGTTTTTTCAAATCAAAAACCTACTGCATCTAATCCTGTGTCTTCTTCTGAAATCCATGACGTGTCATCTGACAAAGGAAAAAGTGAAAAGCAACAAGGAAATAGGAAGAAGGGAAAAATACAAATAAATCAAATTCACCCCCGCAGGAAAAATCATCTGATTCATCTGGTTATTTTCAGAAACCTCGTTACCCTTGTTTGGTATGTAATGATGAGAATTTTACGCGATATTATCCTCACCTCTCGGAAGTCCCAAAGCTTCTTAAGACTTTTGTCGCATCTGCAGTGTTGAAAAATCCTTTTCGAAACCCGGAAACCCATATGGTTGCTATGGATCCTCCTTCTAGTTCATAAGTTCTTATGCAATCCGCCACGAAGCCCAAAACTGATGTTTTGGAATCGAATCGAGCCAAATATTATAGTAATCCATTATCTTCGTCAAATGGTCAGGCTAAAGATCAACCTACAACTTTGAATTCGACGTCGTCTGACTTGGTTCTTCCGCTTATCTTTCCAGAGTTAACAATAAAGCCGCTAAAGGGAGTAATTCATAAATCGACACTCAACCCTCGAGCCCGCACTCCTCAAAATTATAATGTAGTAGAATATCTAGCTCAGTCAACTTTTGCTATGTCAACGCTTGAGGTTCTTCATAATTGTCCGTCCCAGAAGCAGGCTTTGTTGCTCGCGATTGGTGGAATTGATCTGGCAGATACAAATCTTTTAGTCCTTAATCACGTGGTTTATGTGCCAAAATTAACATCAGAGTTAACATTATTGATTCAAGTACATGTCCTTAATCGCCTCATTCATCGCACTATCATATATGAATGCACATCTACTTGTATCATGTCAATGAGTTGTTGGAAGTCACTTGGCTCGCTGACTTTGTCACAATCACCTACGACATTGAAATATTTTTATGGTCGTACATATAAGCCTTGTGGAATTCTTAATAACCTACAAGTAGAATTAGGGGAAAATAAGTTACTATTGAATCTGAGATCATTGACAGACCCCTCGACTACAACATTTTACATAGAATACCATCAGTTTATGCTATGGCTGCGGTAGTATATATCTATTTCCGTATGATCATATTCCCCCATAAAAGAAGTATCGTAGATATTGATCAACTCTCATTCTTCGCCTTTGGTTCCCCGGAAACTGGAAGCGTTTTGTTAGTTCATGAACCACCACCTTCTCTTCAAAATATTGGTGTAGGAATCTTTAAGGACCCTTCCATAATGGGCACCTTTTCGTTACCTTCGCCTGTGACATCAGCGGAAATCACACATATAGAGACCTGCAACATGACATCTTCCACTTCATCTAACTTAAGGAAGATGCCTAATGATTTTGAAATAGTTAGGCTCAGCAACATCATGTCGCTAAGTCCAATGGAGCTAGCATAGAAATTAATTTTTTAGGCCTATGCGGCCAATCCAAATCCATTGTTGCCTACCGTTTGGGTTAATCGTTCTTCGAATTTTGATACTTCTTTTGATCCATTTTCATGTGTATTCTCGACTGATGAGAGCATTATGGAATCCATAATGTCAGAAGAAGAACCATCGGAGTCATCACATTAGTGATCCCATTTTCTAGATTATAGTGAAGATAATCCATCTGAACTATAGCACCCTACCGTCATTTATTTCTTGATGAATTCTATTCCTATCCAAGCCATCGATTCTAAGAGAAACCCATTGAATATTGAAGAAACAATTTCTATCGATATTTCAATCGAACCTGGTATTCTAGAAAACATTCATGTTGATGTGTCTTTTTCTCCATCTGAACTTGAAATTTACTGTGCTCTTTTTCATGAATTCAGAGATGTATTCGCTTGGTCATATGAGGAGATTCTAGGTATCGACTCCAACATTGCTGAGCATGAGATTAAAATGTATCCTGATGTTAAGCCAGTGCAACAACACCTTCGTCCTGTTCACCCAAATAAATTTGTTTGCATTCGTTAAGGGAATTTTTAGATCTAAAATGGGATTCCTAAGGAAATTATAAAATAATAGTGGAAATAATCAAATAATATTTGATTACATCATCAAATTTTAGAGGGAAAAAAGGAAAACCTACCTTTTAAAATCGCATTTTTGACTTATCTCCCTATGGGTTTACTCAAATTTTGAGCGGAAACTCTCTTTGGATGCATAATTTGATTTCCCATAAAAGGAGTACCCATTTTTCATACTTTTGATGGACACTGCTACATGGAAAATGAGAAATACATGAAAAATGTGATTGTAAACACATTTTTTCCTATATTTCTCATTTTTTATGTAGCAGGGTGCATCAAAAGTATGAAACATGGGTACTCCTATGATGAGGAATTAAGTTTTGCATCCAACAAGTACTCCTGCTCAAAATTTGAATAAAGAATTACAGAGATAAGTTGAAAATACGAGTTGAAAAAGTAGTTTTATTATTTTATTATTTTTTAATATTTTTACTTTTTTACTCCAAAAATGGTGAATCATCCCCCATGATTCACATCATCATCTTGAATCTTATTGGTTCTTATAAATTTTATTTTTGTTGTACATTTTTCCTAGGAGGCCCATTTTAGACCTCAAAATTCCCCTAATGAAAGAAAAGGTTGCAAAAATTTTGTGTGCTGGATTTATTTACCCTGTTCTGCTTACCGATTGGTATATAACATTGTTCCTGTCATGAAGAAACAGGGGAAAATTAGAGCGTGTGTCAATTATAAGGATGTTAATATTTCTTGTCTGAAAGACAACTATCCCACTCCCTTTATCGATCAGATTATTGATGAATGTGCCAGATGTGAAATATATTCTTTCATGGATGGATTCTATGATTACAATCAGACTAATATTGTCCTAGAGGAACAATATAAAATGGATTTTATTTGTCCTTGGGGCACATTCGCCTATCAGAAGCTACCTTTTGGTTTAAAAAATGTTGGGGCCACATTCCAGAGGGAAATGAGTTATTATTTTCATGACATCAAACACATAGTTCACCCATATCTAGACAATTTACCTACACATTCACGAAAACAGGCTGACCACCTGCTACATCTGAGAGCGATTTTTCTATGATGCTGCCACTATAAAATACGCCTCAATATGCACAAATGTGCATTTGGTGTTGGTACTGGTCGTTTTCTTGAATTCGTCGTGTGAAAAGAAAAAATTCAGCTTGATCCATTGAAGGTCCAGACTATACTTGATTTTCCTGCTCCTTCCAATCTGCTTTAGTTACAAAGAATCCAAGGGAAGTCTAACTTTATAATGAGGTTCATTCCTAAATACGCTGATATGGCTAAAGGATTTACTCGAATCTTAAAAAAGGGATACCCTTCCATTGGGATGAGGTTGTGCAAGCTTCCTTTGGTGTTCTTAAAGATTCCCTAATCCAAGCATCATTAATCTATCCCCCAACTTATCATAGTGACTATTTCCTGTATCTCACCACTGCAGATACAACCATCACTATGGTTTTGGTCTAAGAAGAATATGGGATTGAACATTCAATACATTATTTGAGTCACAATCTCAATGATACGGAAGTTAAGTACACATACATTGAGAAGTTCACTTTGTCAGTCGTTCAAGCTGTACAAGTATTTCTCCATTATATCCTTCTCCAAAAGACCATTGTCATTTCGGATTGCAACCGTATGACATATATTTTGTCACATCAATTGTTTGGGGAGGGGGGATATTCCAAATGATTCTTCATTTTTTAGGAGTTTGATTTGGAATTAATAAAATCCAAGTTAAATAAATCTTTGGTGTTTTTTGAGCTTATTTGTGACCTTCCTTCGAGTAGTATCGATCCTACTATGGAACCATGAATTCCTAATGAGTATTTGTTTTTGATCGAGTCATCTCACCCGTGGTATGGATATATAATCATTTATCTCCAAACAAAAAATTATCAGCCCAATGCCTCTCGCTCACAACAACAATGTATTCTATACCAAGCCAAAGATTATTTGATCGTTAGCAATACACTTTATCGTCGTGCTATAGATACGATTTTAAGGAGGTGCCTTGCACATGAGGAAGCCAAAAAAGTTCTGAATGATTTCCATTCCAGTGCATGCAGTGGAAATTTGTCTGCCTATGCTACCGCTGAGAATATTCTATGCGTTGGTTACTTCTGGCCTACCATATTTTAGGACTACATTATCGCGGTAAAAAGTTGTCATGCTTGCCAGATATTTGATCGTAAAACCCGCCTTCCACCAGCACTAATGCATCCTGTCGTCGTTGTTGGACCATTTGCAAAATGGGGCATTAACTTCATGAAATGTAACCCCCGCTCGTCCGGGGAGAATGGGTATATTATTATTGTCGTCAACTATTTTACCAAGTGGGCTGAGGTGATGCCTACATTAAACAACACAGGATAGACAATTGCATTGTTCTCTTTTAACCATGTGGTTATCCGGTTTGGTGTAACGCAAGCCATAGTCACAGATCATGGAAAACATTTTCGCAATCACATGATGGATGAGTTGACTGCCAAGTTAGGATTGTCACATGATAATTTTACCCCCTATTATCCGTAGGCTAGTGGACAAGTTGAAGCTATCAACAATATTCTTAAGTGTATGCTTCAACGCATGATTGGGGTTCATAAACGAAACTGGAATTTCATCCTATACTCAGCTTTTTGGGCATATCGAACCTTGGAGAGAAATGCGACCGGATTCACTCCCTTTCAGCTAGTTTATGGTATGGAAACTATCTTGTTGATACGATTCGAAATACCATCGTTGAAACTCACGGCTGACCTGCTACCTAGAACTTATGTAGAATATGCACGTATTTTACATCTCATCCATCCAGCTGAAATGCGTCGTGAAGCCACATTAGCCAACGAAGTGCATAAAATACGAATTAAGGTACAATATGACTGCAATGTCAAGCCTTGCACCTTCTCGGAAGGAGACATGGTCTTGCTTTATTATCGAGAATCTAATAAGATAGGAATATGGAAATTTGAACCATTATGGCATGACCCTTATATTTTCAAGCGCATTCTAACTAAAGGCACCTACGAGTTGGTATATTATGATGGGATTCCATTGTTGTATCTTAAACACCACTATGCCTAATTTTGTGTAGTAAACATTGTATTATATGCTTTGATTATGTGTGTGTAGCAGTGTGCCTTTTAGAATTTTTCATGTGGTTAGTAATCCACTTTGCATTTGTTGCAGATGTAAAAATATTAGAAACCATTTGTTGGATATGATGATGGTGCTATTCATAGTGCTCAAAATTTATCCTCTGCAGCATGGGCGATATTCACTCCAAGTGGCGATTTAGTGAGCTTCCAAGGGATTTTTATCATTCGATCAACCAACAATATCGATGAGTATAGCAAGTTCATTGAACTACTCTATGATGCCATTTCATTTGGCATTTGCTACATCATCATCAAGATGGACTCACAAATTTTCATACTACAACTTACTGGCATCTATACTATCTAAAATCAAGTAATTCATCATATGTTCCTTAGGTTTCATCTTTTGGAAAGACACTTTGATTACATTCAATATCAACATATTTCCAGAAAATTTAACACTTTGGTTGATTCACTAGCGAATTATGTGTTAAAAATACATTTGCAACATATGAAAAGATAGATTTTCAATTCACATCATACAATTGAATAGGATTTCACATAATCATAGAGAAATAATGAAAGTAAAATAGATTTATATTGCTTTTTTTACAAAATTGTGTCTAAGACATGTTGGTCATCTGACCTCAAAATGTATATAGAAATAGTATAATATAAGTAAACCTATTGGTTCTCATGATAGCAGTTCATTTCTTGGGCTATCATGCACAATAGCTTCATCCAACGGCTAGGCACACCAATGGTATGGAACTGCAGCCTCATAGGTAAATCTTGGATCAGGGAATCTGGTATCCCAAGAGTGGATCCCTCCACATGCTGTTGCAACTCAACAAGAGTCGTAGCTAAATCCAAATCATGTAGGACTACTTTTTCAACAATCCTCTCTCCTGGTTCTCCCGCCTTGTGTGCACGAACCACTGCTCAAATGATACCTACATTTTCATACATAAAACATAAGTAGTTTAGTCTTGGAAACATAAAAAAACAAAAAAATATGTAAACAAACCCCAAAAAATCAAAAACATGGTCAACATTTTACCAATAGCACCCCATTGAGTGGTGGCTGGTAAAATCAAACTTGGATCTCCGCGGATGCTCCTTTATGAATATATTTTGTCTTTGGATCCAACTAAAGAATGTAGTGGAAAATGATATTGAAGACTTACCAATGTGTCTAGCCATCAACTCGACCCACCACTGCATTCATGGATCTCTAGGACCAGCTAATGCCAGCGTCACTTGTTTTGGCTGCATCAATGGAACTTGCTCCAAAAAAAAGTGTTCAAAATTGACCCATAACTGAAATTTTTGGTCTTACCGCTTTTTTCCTTGGTCAGTTGTTCTTTCATCTGAAAGACTACTGCTTCAGCACAGTTGAAAACGGTTGGCTCGAGACACTCAAGCGCGTACTGCATGTATGATTTATTCGTGACATGTAGTGTCACACTACCAGCTAGTTTTGCGATAGAGAATAGGAGAGTGTGCAAAGTCATATCATGCACATATTTGATATTTATATTTCCATCTTTACTAGACTCAGATCCTGGTCATCAAAACTATCGGATGTATTCCTTCGCTGTTTCACCTCCACGCGTGGAGCCTACAAGGGAAATGGGGGAACCACATCTCGAAAAACCTGTTAGAAAGTAAATATCGTCAACCAATATTGGGAGAACTTTGTCCCCAATTTGAAATGCATGTATCGCTAGTTCCCATGAATGGATCAAGAACTGCAATAGTTCTATGTGTTGTCTCATCCATGATAATCAGAAGTACTTGAGCAACCCACAGTCTTTGAGGGCTCTCATTGTGTCAGGATCGTTTAGGGGGACCATATCTTCTTCTTCATGTTCTCTTTCTCATCATGTAATAAACATTATGATCTGATTAAAGTATGAAATCACACCATATTCTTAGTTAGGATCCATTTCATGCAAAACAGTTCGGAAATTTTGGGCGGAAACAAACATGCAACTTTCTGAATTGTGCCCAACACACCCCTGAGAGGGAGATAGGGCGTTGCAGAGGTACTAGGCCTCTTTCCAGTCTCTCTATAATGCACTTTTCATTCAAGGGTGCATTGGCCCTAGGGCATTGTATATTTAACCTAGGGGCCCCAAAAACCTATAAAAATGTGCATGAAACTGAAAAAGAATGCATTCAATAAAAAGAGGAGGGTAAGATATTCTACATGGTCCGGAAAACACGAGAAATTATACACACAATTTTTCACAATAAGTTGTTGAAGTTTGAGGGTAAAATAGCCTCAGTGCACTGAAATTCAAATCGTAAAGGTGAAATGGTAAAAATGATTTGGTAATTTCTTAATTTAGTAATCTTTTTTATTAATTTATGCATATTTAATTAAATGACTATGGTTTTTACCCATTTTTACTATGAAACAGGTATTGTTAATCCATTTGATGTTTCTTTGAGTAGGTTTGCAGCTAATTATAGTGAGTTAGTCGTGCATGATCATGGAATGCGATACTGACCTCAAAGCATAGTTTAATATTTTTTTTGAGCTTTATTAAACATGAAAAAAGAACTCAAAGCATAGTTTTATCTCTTTTTTGAGCTTTGTTAAACATGAAAAAGTAATTCAAAGCATAATTTTGTCCTCTTTTTTCGAGATTAGTTAAACATGAAAAAGGAATTCAAATCACTCTTTTATCTATTTTTCGAGCTTTGTTAAATATGAAAAAGGAACCCCCCTGGAGTTCTCTTCCAGCTCTTTTCAGACTCTCAAAATATGAAAATATTGTTGAGCACTTGTCCTTTTGAGCTCATTAAATGAATTGAAATGAAATCTACTGATTATAAGTTTAACCCTTTTCTGGACTAATATAGATCATGATAACGAAAAAGTAAAACCCTAGTCGAAAATGGCTAGAAGGTTCTCTTAGATATTATTTTACACCTTTTTGATCTCATAGTTTAAGAAATCTCTCGTCAAACATTTGGGAAAACCACCCTAGCCTGGGACCTGCTGCGTTCCGTTTGGTATGGTGGCTCCGACTGGATTTAAAGGACCAGTTTCCTTGTAAATAAATGGATTGGATTGGATGGGTGGAAATGGAACTAAATTAACCGAAATAAAACTATCTAATTTAAGCTAAATACTGATAAGGAAATTCTAACACTAACCCGGGTAATTATATGTGAATACAACTTAAGATTGTTCCAATTCAACAATAACCATGAAAATGTATTATTAATTAAATTGAAATATGCAGAAACAAATAAAGATAACTCTGTTTAAGAAATTAAACAGAGTTATATTAACATATTGCATTCATCATTGTATACCATTTACATGTAACTATGAAAAATAACGTTTCAATTATACTCAGAAATGATATATAAAAGGAAGCGTTGTCAAAGCAAATATACATATAAATGATAGCAATTTTAAAACGAATATCATAAAACAAAAGAGATCAACAGTGAACAGATAGAAATACCTTGTTCATCTTGAAGACTTTCAAATGCAATCTGATACTCTATCCAATAACTCTAATGCAAAATCAAATTCCAAGGTACAGAAATGCAACACTTCAAAGATAATTCCACATGAAAATCACTAGATGTGATCCTTTTCAAAAAATATATAAGACAATGGAGTACAGAAATGCAATCTCCAAGTCCAAAAATATTAAGATCCAGGACCTCTCTCTAAATGCATGAGAGGGGTTTAAATACTACTTAACTAACTCTAAAAATAGTTTATTACAAAAAATAAGGATTCGGTTCAATGACCGTCCTTTTCCTAGGCTAAAATACAGCGAAATTAAAACTAAATCTATCTATCTATGAATTTGATCTTGAAACTTGCAGGCATCTAGCATGGTTTTGAGAAGATACGGTTGACCGACTTTAGAATTCAACTGTCCTGAAAAGACAGAGTCGGCAAGCGTAGGAGCAATCTTCTCTGTAGCATTGATGATACAATTGAGCGCACTGTGCTGACTGTGTGGCTTCACTAAGTACATACAGTATGAGTCCCAATTCAATCTTGTCAGCCCTTGGATGGATTTTTCTCTTTCTTCTGCCTTTTGCCTCCATTCTGTTTGCAGTTGATTTTCCTGTGGGAGATATCCTGGAACAGTTTCAGGAATCAAGTTAGCTTTGTGTAAATTTTCATTTACACAATCAGTGAGAGTGTTTGCCACTGTAGCCGCCTCCTCTGCTGCCTTTTCTGCCCTTCTGATTTGTGCATCCCAATTATTAAACAGTATTTCTTTATGGTTCTCATTAATGATGGGTGCACCAGCTTTTCTGCCTTCTTCTGTCTTTTGCCATGCCAGATAATCATTGATATTTTCATTAATCAAATCATAATCATTTCGTAAATCTACAACATGATTTGTGATTTTATCACTCTCTTGGCACAAAGAGTTCCATTGCAAGATTTTTTGGCAGAAAACTTCCTCTTGTTTCAGTAGTTGATTTTTCAAAGAGATGGTTTCTGAAATGAATTCAGGAAGCTTAGGATCATCTTTATGCTGATCTTGAATAATTTGTATTTGTTTGTCTTTATCAGCCAGGCTTTTTTGATGTCCTGTTTGCATTTCTTGAAGTTGTTGTTGTAACTCTTCAAGTTTTAATTGTGCTTCCTTATTGGCTTGTACCTGTTGCAATTGCTGTTGCAGAGCTTTTATCTGTTCTTCTTTTTCATCCAACAAAAGTTGTATCTCAACTGCTTTATCAATTGTTGCAGAAGCATAAGCTCCTGTTATTTGAGATAACTTAGTGAGATTATGAGTAGGCTCTGTGGCAAGATCTTTCCACAAAACATCTACTTGTTCTGGTTCAGTAGCAATTGCACTTTCTATTTTTCTCTTTTTTCTTTGTCTCTTTACTACTGCTTTGTATTTTGGGCTATAAAATACGTCCAGAGGAGGAATGTCTTCTACATTAAGTACAATTTCAGAGGAGGGTGTGATTGGTATGTGCTCTGTTACTGCGGCTGTGCTGCTTGTTCCTGTGCTCAAAACTTTGGTTGTCTGGACAGGGGTCTGTACATTCTGTCCTTCTACATTAATCAATTGATTAAAAGTTTCCCATTCTTTATCTAACTCAATGGTGACTGGCTGTTGCTGTACATTGGTTGGAGGAGGATTTGTTTGTTGAGAAGTCAAAATTTGCTGTTGAGTAAGCTCTTTAGATTGTGCAGAATCTTTAATGGATTCTTCCATTTTATCTTCCTTTTCTTTAGACTTATTGGAGTGTTCAGAATCTCTATCAGATTTTGATTTGGATTTACCTGTAATTGAACTGCCGTTCTGCTGTTAAGACTAACACTAGGAGTTTGCTCCCTTGCAGGCTCTAAGCGTAGATTATCCAAAGGAATAGGAATTAGTCTCCTTTCTCTGTAAAGCTTGAATTCATGGAATTCCTCTGGAGATAGCTGAGCTTGAGCTGAATTCAAAACTTCTTTGAATGAATTTCTTGCTTGGAACATATCATCAAAAAGATCCTGTTCCCCGACAAATTCCCTTACTTTGATTGCATTGGTAAAATTCTTAACAATATCATTTGGGTCAAATAACCTTCTTGAGAATTTGAACAGCTGTAGGCATGTAACGTTGCCTATCTCGTGAAATGCATGACCAATATCCAACAGTGAAAATGTTCCACATTTTATGGGAAATTGTGGCCAAATGCTCTTTTTCTTGTCTTTTAAATCTTTTGTCATACCTCCCTGGCCACAGGTCTGATAAGCAATTTCCCGAGCTACAAGTCTATCTGGAACATATAAGGGTAAAACATGGGGAGAAGCATAACTTCCAAAAAACCTAATATAGGTGAACAATTCTTCTCCAAACCATCTTGCGACGGGGAGAATATCAACCTCTGTTTCTGAGGATAACCTCGGGGCATCCTTATTATACAATGTTCTGTACAATGGCAGCATTATTCCATGACAAATTTGGTAAAAATGGGGGACAAAATTAGACACCCATAGTTCTTTATGGTATACATGAATGGGCAAAGGATCGTGGATAGTCCATTTCCAGCCCATCACAGGGAATTTAGAGACATAGCAGATGGCGTCCATGACATAAGCAGATAAATAAAAAGGCGGATAAACCCGCTGAGAAACATTTCGTTTAGACCGGTATTGAAAAATAGCAGTGGTGAGATTATCAGATAGGATTTTGGCCCAGTCTACAATTGTAGAATTAACAGCCGCATTCAACAAAGGAACCCATTTGGGTAATATCATATTTATGTCAGGCTTTCCAAAAAGCCTGCATAACATGGCAGCAGTAAAACAATAAGGAGAGGTAAGTGAACTCGTGCTGTACATACCTTGTTTGTTTTTCTTCAATGGTTCACTTCTTTTGGTCCACTCCTTTGTGCATTCTACCAAATTTGAGTGTTCTTTGGCAAAATCTTCCATAAATTGCTTGTTGAAAGATGCCTGAGGTTCTAGCAGCTTATACATTAATCTCAGATCATCTATGGTGAATGACCCGATTAGCTCTTCAGATGGAGTTCTGAATTGTCTGTCTGAAATATCTGTGCTATCCAGCACCCATCTCACCATGTCTGTGTATGGGAGAATCCTTGGCCTTGCTGCTATTCTATGCAGAAATGAGCAAGCCAAGTCTCTAAGGTTTGCTTCAGACGTATCCTTGGAACCTGCTGTAGCTACAACTTTTATCACCACAGGGTTTTCTTCCTCTAGCAGATTATACATTCCTCCCAAGTGGATATACCAGCATCCTTATTACAGGTGGTGTCTGCATATAGCGAAGCCATTTCTTTGTTTTCAGAACTCGAGCTCTTCTCCTTCTTACCCATAGTGTTTAGCGGAAGCTTTGTATAGTCGTTTTCTCCTTCGTCCCTACGTTTTACGAATAAATGAGAGTAATGATATAAGAAAGGTGATGAGACTGTTTAAAATGTGAAAGCGGATGAAATATGATATTTTAATCGTGAAATGACTTTCAATCTGAACACAATCTCATTTACCATTAATAATCAATCCAATCATTTAATTTAATCATTAAAGCGCATAACAGATTTGACATATGGGAAGATTGCCTTGGGATAGCGCGCCTACGTGAATCTGCGACATTGCGATCTGCGATTTGCTGCGCAATATCGCAATATCGCAATGTCACAATATCGCAAAATGAAGTCATCGCAGTTATGAAAATAGCGCAAAAGCGGAAATTGCGCAATAGCGCAAAAGCGCATATCGCAAAATCGCAAAAGCGCACAATTGAAAAGAGCGCAAAAGATATTCATTAATCATTTCTGTTTTCTGCGCTATGCGATCTGCGACCAATGCGTTTTATAAAAGATATATACCATTTGGTTATGGATGCGCTATCTTGTTTAAAGAGCAATTTTATTATGATCTATCATAAACTTAAGTGTTTTTTAATATTCTTTCAAAAGGATTTCTATAGGTTTATGATAGAAAGTTTTATTTTAAAAGGCAAACAAATCCTAATTGATTTTTTGTATTTTTAACTAAGGGTCCTCATTTATTTAGTATTATTACTAATATTAAATAAAAGGGGGGTTGTTGTTGGTCACAACAATTGGCGATTCACTGAAAGAAACAGTTATCTCTGAAAAAATAAAATGAACATTCTATCTTTAGTAAGTAAAGGTTTTTAAAGATAATGAAAACTATCTTAGGATAATTCAAATAAAATGTGACTATGAAAAAGAAATAAAAATCATTTCATAATTTCTCTCTAATTCCTTAAGAAATAAAACATTTTGGGTTATCTCAAGCTTTGACTGGTGTTAATAATAAAGTAAGTGGATCTCTCCAAGTTTTGGTTTTATAATATACTCTATTGCCATAGGTATTGCCTCTGCTGCCAGCAAACGTTCATAGTCTCGACAGGGTTACCTTTAAACCATTAACCATTCATTGTCTCATCCAACTAAAATTATGACTTTTTAAAAGATAAATTCATAAGACCTATTATCTCATGTTTTTGTCTTTTATTTATTTTTATTCTTAAGAGCCATTGTTCTGGTTTGGCAGTCAGTTAATAACAATGCCATTCACTAGTTATAATTAAACTGAACAAGCTGGCTTGTGATGAGACCCCTTGTCTTATATTTATAAGCCATTACCCTGTTTTGGTATGCAGTATTGGTAATGTCAGTTTTATTACTCCTTATGAACATGGTAAGTCGGCTCGTAATGAGACCTCTTATCTCTTAAAATTTTCGTATAATTTCTTAGAATTACATTCTAAAAATCACAACTTAAATGGATGGGGTGAAATAGTTTTATCCTTAAGAATCAATGGATGACAATTTTTAGAGTTTTTTGAATTCCAAAACTTTGAAAAAATCTATACTTTGATAGATAACCTTTCTCTGCTTAATAAACTTTATAATGATTTACATTTTCCTCAAGTTTTCAAAAGATCATGTAAATGATTGAAATAATCTTTTCAAAGTTTAACATCTTATTTTAAACTATTCAAAAACTGTGATCATTACTTTAAAAAATTTTATTTACACAAAATAAATATTTATAATATTTTTCCGAAGAAATTTTCTCAAATAGTAAACAGTCAATCAGAGACTCATAAACAACCTTTATTTGTAAAAACAAAAACAATCAAAAACTTTTGCAGAAAGAAATATGTACAGTTTAAGAAGGGGTTACCTCCTTATGAAAAGAATTTCTTCAAGATAAGCCCATTTACAGGAAGAGATTCTCTCTTACCCGTTAGATCTTGGAGTATGAATGTATTTGAGCTTATCTTCTCAACAATTTGAAATGGTCCAAGCCACATTTTCTGAAATTTGGTATGTTTACCTTTTTCTTCGTGTGCTTTATCCCATTTCAAAACGAGATCACCAATTGACAAAATTTTTGAGCCGGTAGAACTTGCATCAAAAGAAGATTTTACAAGATGTTGATGTTTTTCATGAGTAATTTTTGCTTTATCCCTATCTTCTTCTAATTTAAGGATTTGATCATATCTCAATTGAATGGATGAAGAGGGATTTTCTTCAATAAACTGCACTAGGGCTAATGATGGAAGAGTTAGATTTGATGGTATCACAGCTTCTTTTCCATAAACCAGATTGAAAGGTGAAGTCCCTATTGAAGCTTTTTCAGTGATACGATCAGCCCATAATGCAAAGATTAAAGATTTATGCCAATTCTTTTGATTTTGATCAATGGTCCTTTTAATGATTTTGATAAGGTTTTTATTTGTGGATTCAACTAAACCATTACCTTATGGATAATAATTTGCTGAATATTTCAATTTAAAACCTCTTTTGACTGCAAATTCAATTAAACTATTTCCAGAGAAGTAAGATGCATTATCAAAAACAAGAGCTTGAGGTACACCAAACCTGGTTATGATGAATTGATCTATGAAATCAATAATTGCATCAGAATTGGCTACCTTCAAAGGAATTGCCTCTACCCACTTTGTAAAGTAATCAGTTGCAGTAAGGATGTACTTGTGCTGTTTGGAAGAATGAGGTACTATCTCACCAATAATGTCAAGCCCCCATTGTTCGAATGGTTGCTCAATAGTTACTGGTTGCAAAGGAAAAGCTGGTTTCATTTGTCTTCCACTTGCAGTTTGACAAATTTGGCATTTCCTTACGTAATCATGCGTATCTTTAAAAAGGGTAGGCCAGTAATAACCAGCACGAATTATTTTGTGAGCTGTGGTATCACCTCCAAAATGACCTCCTGCTGGTCCATCATGCAACTCCTGCAAAACCTTTTCAGCTTCAGTCTTTCCAAGACATCTTAATAAAATTGAATCATAATTTTTCTTAAATAATACATTATCAATGATCTCATATTTAATAGCCTTTAACCTTAAAGCGCGTTTACTCTTATAGCTGAGATTAGAAGGAGCATACCCATTTTTCAAGTAATAGATAAGATCAACATACTGAGATTCAGAATCTGTAACACTTATCTGACTTACTTGAATATCTTGATTTGAATTTTGATTTTCTGGTATGTTATGAGCTCCTGCCAATAATCTGCAAAAACCTTGTCCTCTAACAATCTTAGCTGGTTTAATATCAATATCATACTCTTGTAAGGCTGTTACCCAGTTAGCTCTCTTTTCTCCTACTTCTTTTTGAATTAATAATTGCCTCACTGCAGAGAATGGGACAATGATTTTTGTATGTGTTTTCAAGAGAAAAGGTCTGAAATGTTTGATTGATTTAAATACAGCAAAGGCTTGTTTTTCAACATCTGAATAATTAAGCTCAGCTCCTTGCAGATTTGAACTAAAGAAAGAAATTGGTGCTTCGATTTCTTGATCATTGAGTTGTGTTAAAACGACTGCATAGGATGTTTCAGTGGCCAGAGTATACAAAGTAAAATCTTTAGAAAAATCTGGGGTATTCAATGCTGGTGCATTAATGATAGCTTGTTTGATTGCCTCAAAAGCTTCTTTTTCTTTATGCGTCCATTTGAATATTGAATTTTTCTTGATCATATTTTGCATAGGTAAAACAATTAAAGAAAAATCAGGAATAAATCTTTTAACAAAATTGATCTGTCCAAGAAATGATTGCATGGATTTTTTGTTATGTGGTAAAGAAATATCATAAATTTCTTTCACTCTATCTGGATCAATATATATACCATCTTTTGACACAACAAATCCTAAGAGTTTTCCTTCATCTAAAGCAAAGAAAGATTTCTTGGGATTTAAGGAGATACCAAACCTTCTACATCTTTCAAATATTTGTTTTAAATCATTTAGATGATTGGCTCTCTTTTTTGAAAATATTGTTATGTCATCAAGATAAACAACAACTGATTTATTGATCAGAACTTTGAATGCTATGTCCATGGCTCTTTGAAAAGTTGCTCCTGCATTTATTAGACCAAAAGGCATTTTTTGATAAGCATAAGTTCCCCATTTTGTTCTGAAAGTTGTTTTCAATCTGTCATCTGGATGAACTAAAACTTGATTATAGCCCGAAAATCCATCAAGAAAAGACATAAGTTCAGAACCAACTACCTTTTGAAGTATCTGTTCCATGGTTGGCAATGGGAAATTGTCTTTTAAACATGCCTTGTTTAAATTTCTGAAATCAATACAGATTCTTATATCACCATTCTTCTTCCTTACAGGTACCATATTGGAAACCAAATTAGAGTGCCTGACTGGAAAAATGATTTTGGCTTTCAAAAGTTTATTAAGTTCTGATTTGATTTGACCTTTGAGATTTGGATGGATCTTTCTCAACTTCTGTTGAACAGGTTTAATATCAAGAAGCATTGGAATTGTATGTTGAATAATCGAAGTATCATATGTTTTTAGATCATCGTAATTCCAAGCAAAAACATTTTTATACTTGTTCAGCAGTTTAATGAATGCATTCCTTTCCTCTGGTGTTAAATTGAGTCCTAAGTTAACATTTTGAGGTTTAGAATCAGAACCAAGATTTACTAATTCAAACTTCAAAGTAGAGCTTTGAAGTTTAGCATTAGTGACTTTCTTGAATCTGTCTTTAATGTCATATAAATCCTCTAATTTAACAACAGATTTTGAAATGGGGTTTTCATTACCTTTTGAAGCAATTTGTAAATCATGATCATCTTCGTCAATAATTTTCTCATCATATGATTTCTCTGAAGTCATGAAATTTAGAATATCTTGATCATGATAGAATACTCTCCAATTTGTAAGATTATCTGGGACAGATGGACGAAAAATCAATTCTACAGAAAACCTATCAGGACTGCAATCTTCAGCAGGTAGGAGTTTAGATGCAACATTAGCTAACAAGTCAGCTGATGTATTCTGATTCCTAGGAATAGGAGAAATATTGAATGCTAAAAATGAGTGGTGAGGTCTTGTACTAGGGTTTGATAGTGTTTAAGATGTCCTGAAAGGAAATGAATAGTATTCCTAACTTGTTTAATGACAATTTCGGAATCACCAAAAACTTTCAAGTATTTAACATCTAACCCTATAGCTTTATAAAGTCCTTGAACCAAGGCTTCATATTCTGCGGTATTGTTAGTACACTCAAATTCTAATCTACATGATAGCATGGTTTTCTCCCCATTTGGATCAATTAGGATGCATCCAGCTCCAGCTCCATCACTAGATTTCGATCCATCAAAATATAATGACCAAAATAAAGACTTATCTATTGGCTTATTTACAATTACATCTGAAATATTTACAATTCTGGAAGTATCAGATTGTGAAAAAATTTCTATCTGAGAAACAAAAGTATTTACAGAAAAAGGTGATTGAGGAGTTTTGAAATTTCCAAGGAATGATTCAGCAGAATAGCCTCCAAGAATATTGTTGTTGAATGCTACAAGTTCATTAGGTTGTTCAAATTCAGTGACAGTGTGCATCATATGTTTTTCTTGTTCAATTTTGATTTGATTTGGTTTCCCTTTGTAGGGAAGCCACATGTGTGAATAATCGGTTGAGATATAACCATTAAGTTTCGCAGACCAGTCCCTGCTCAAGATTAATCCATAGAATTCAGGAATATCAGCAATTAGAATATCAATTCTTTGGACAATCCTAGGATCTGAGGCTAATCTGATAGTAACTGAATTAATTTCTCCTACCACTTGAACTTTAGAGCGATCCAACTGAACAATATGAACTGCTGATCTCTGTGGTTCAATATTCAATTTAGCACAGACAGAAGTAGGCATTATATTGGAGGAAGCTCCAGAATCAATCAAACAATTGTGCAGATTTTTATTGTACATCTCATAAGTCAAAAGAAAAGGAGGAGTTTGAGAATTTTACTTTTCCCCAATGAGCACAGTATCAGTAGCATCTACCTTATCTGGTGGCTTACCAGTTCCTCTTGCTGCTTTTGCAACTACACCGCTTGGTAAAGGAGCAATTGGTGTAGCATTTAATTCTTTCAATAGCAACTTTTGCTGGTGTTTCAGTTTGCTGAGTTCATGTAAGGAAATGTTGGCTTTGATATTTTTCATGTCTTCAACAATGTTGTATTCCATAGGATCTGACACTACTAAAGTTTTCGCTGTTGATGTGAGAGGATTAGAAGAGGATGGCTGATTTTGAGTAGGTGATGGAGAAGTTTTCTTCATAGTGGGTTTGTCTTTGGTACTTGGAGTTGTAATTTTCTTTTTAAGAACTGTTTGCACTGGTTCCGCTGTGGATTTACTCCTAGTACTTACAGGCATAGCTTCTTCACTATCAGAATTAGGGAGAATAAAATCCCACATTCCATTCAATTCAGCTATTTCTTCATTTTCATTTTCTTCATCTGATACTAGAGATGTATCTTCTTCTTCTTCCTCTTCCTCTGATTCTGCATTAGAGATTACATTAGGAGGTTTAGATTCAACTTGGTTTCTTCTGAAATTTCGGAATGGTTTCTTGGTAGAAGTTTCAGCGACTTGTTTTTTAATTTCAACCATTTCATTTGACATGGTTTTAAGAACTTTCTGTAAACCTTCCATGTCATATGGATCTTTGGCCTTTTTCTTTGAATCATCTCTGAAGCTGACCTTCTTTGATTTCCTTTCTTCAATAGCATTTTTCTTTTCCAGAGAAGTAATACGTTTTTCTACTGCAATAGCTTCTTTCATATTCTCAGCCAATGTAGGCTTTGCAGCTCTGTCTACGAAAATTGCTATGTTTGAGGGTAAGGCAGTTATATACCATTCGATTCTGACTTGATCACTAGGTTGTGAATCTGTATGAATTTTTTTCAAGAGTTTGTTGAATCTAGCATTGAATTCTTTTATAGGTTCCTTGGTTTCTATTTTCAAATTTGAGAGATCATTGAGTAAAGTTGCAATTGATCGATCATCTCCAAATTTGGTCAAAAAATGATCTGCAAAGATGTCCCAACTCGTTATAGATCCTGATGGTAATGAAAACTACCATGATCCTGCTACTCCCTGAAGAGTATATGGAATAATCTAACTACAACATCTTCATGTATGACTCCATTCAAATTAATAGCCAGCATAAAATTATTGATATGTTCTTCAGCTTGAATGTTAAGATCTGGGCTAAATTTTGGAAGCCATTTTCCAGGATTGTCTGGTAAATCATGTAAAGGTGCAGCCATGTTGACTGCTCCTGGAGTAGACCATGGTCTCTGTGCCATTATTGGGACGACTATTGGAGGAATACCAGAAACTGGTGGTATTTGAATTGAAGTGGTTGGAATAGATGATGTTGAGATTGATGAGAATTGAGGAGAAGATGTTTGTGGAGATGATGATGAAACAACTGCACTTTGTTGAGTTGTGGTTTTGGAAATAGGTGATTGAATATGAGATGATGAACTTGTATCACTTTCTGTTTCCGATTGAATTCTTTTTGTTTTTCCCTTACTAGGTAAAGGAAATTCTTTCGGAGGAATACCAAGTTTTTCACTTTGCAACCTAGTAAGAGGTTTTGAAGGAATAAATTTTGAGCTTACACTACCTTCAGATATTTCAGACTCTTCTAAAGATAATGAGAATCCTTTCAATTTATGAATTAGATATTGAACTTCAGGAGACTCAGGATGTTGTTTGTCTGAATGTTTTAAGATTTTGGTAGTGGGTGTCTGAATATTTTCTGCAATTTCTTCTCTTGGATTCTGAATTTCAGAAGAAATTGAAGAAGTTAATGAGGGTGTTTTGCTCTCAGAATGGCTTGTGGATAAAGATTTACTTGCCATTCATAGCTCAGGCCCTTCTTCTAGCGCAAAAAATGTTGAAGCCTAGAAAATCTCTGCTTCAAACATCGGGGAAAACCACCCGGTCGGGACCTTAAGGCAGCTCCTTTTCCGTTTGGTATGGTGGCTCCGACTGGATTTAAAGGACCAGTTTCCTTGTAACTAAATGGATTGGATTGGATGGGTGGAAATGGAACTAAATTAACTGAAATAAAACTATCTAATTTAAGCTAAATACTGATAAAGAAATTCTAACACTAACCCGGGTAGCTATATGTGAATACAACTTAAGATTGTTCCAATTCAACAATAACCATGAAAATGTATTATTAATTAAATTGAAATATGCAAAAACAAATAAAGATAACTCTGTTTAAGAAATTAAACAGAGTTATATAAACATATTGCATTCATCATTGTATACCATTTACATGTAACTATGAAAAATAACGTTTCAATTATACTCAGAAATGATATATAAAAGGAAGCGTTGTTAAAACAAATATACATATAAATGATAGCAATTTTAAAACTAATATCATAAAACAAAAGACATCAACAGTGAACAGATAGAAATACCTTGTTCATCTTGAAGAGTTTCAAATGCATTGTAATACTCTATCCAGTAATTATAATGCAAAACCAAATTCCAAGGTACAGAAATGCAACACTTCAAAGATAATTCCGCATGAAAATCACCAGATGTGATCTTTTTCAAAAATATATAAGACAATGGAGTATAGAAATGCAATCTCCAAGTCCAAAAATATTAAGATCCAGGACCCCTCTCTAAATGCATGAGAGGGGTTTAAATACTACTTAGCTAAATCTAAAAATAGTTTATTACAAAAATTAAGGATTCGGTTCAATGACCATCCTTTTCCTAGGCTAAAATACAGTGAAATTAAAACTAAATCTATCTATCTATTAACTTGATCTTTAAGCTTGCAGGCATCTAGCATAGTTTTGAGAAGATGCGGTTGACCGACTTCAGAATTCAATTGTCCTGAAAAGACAGAGTCGGCAAGCGTAGGAGCAATCTTCTCTGTAGAATTGATGATACAATTGAGCGCACTGTGCTGACTGTGTGGCTTCACCAAGAACATCCAGTATGAGTCCCAATTCAATATTGTCAGCCCTTGGATGGATTTTTCTCTTTCTTCTGCCTTTTGCCCCCATTCTGGTTGCAGTTGATTTACCTGTGGGAGATATCCTGGAACAGTCTCTGGGATCAAATTAGCTTTGTGTAAATTGTCATTTACACAATCAGTGAGAGTGTTTTCCGCTGTAGCCGCTTCCTCTGCTGCCTTTTCTGCCCTTCTGATTTGTGCATCCCAATTATTAAACAATATTTCTTTATGGTTTTCATTAATGATGGGTGCACCAGCTTTTCTGCCTTCTTCTGTCTTTTGCCATGCCAGATAATCATTGATCTTTTCATTAATCAAATCATAATCATTTCATAAATCTACGACATGATTTGTGATTTTATCGCTCTCTTGGCACAAAGAATTCCATTGCAATATTTTTTGGCAGAAAACTTCCTCTTGTTGCAGTAGTTGATTGTTCAAAGAGATGGTTTCTGAAATGAATTCTGGAAGCTTAGGATCATCCTTATGCTGTTCTTGGATAATCTGTATTTGTTTTTCTTTATCAGCCAAACTTTTTTGATGTCCTGTTTGCATTTCTTGAAGTTGTTGTTGTAACTCTTCAAGTTTTAATTGTGCTTCCTTATTGGCCTGTACCTGTTGCAATTGCTATTGCAGAGCCTTTATCTGTTCTTCTTTTTCATCCAACAAAAGTTGTATCTCAACTGCTTTATCAATTGTTGCAGAAGCATAAGCTCGAGTTATTTGAGATAAATTAGTGAGATTATGAGTAGGCTCTGTGGCAGGATCTTTCCACAAAACATCTACTTGTTCTGGTTCAGTAGCAATTGCACTTTCTATTTTTCTCTTTTTCCTTTGTCTCTTTACTACTGCTTTGTATTTTGGGCTATAAAATACATCCAGAGGAGGAATGTCTTCTACATTAAGTACAATTTCAGAGGAGGGTGTGATTGGTATGTGCTCTGTTACTGCGGCTGTGCTGCTTGTTCCTGTGCTCAAAACTTTGGTTGTCTGGACAAGGGTCTGTACATTCTGTCCTTCTACATTAATCAATTGATTAAAGGTTTCCCATTATTTATCTAACTCAATGGTGACTGGCTGTTGCTGTACATTGGTTGGAGGAGGATTTGTCTGTTGAGAAGTCAAAATTTGCTGTTGAGTAAGTTCTTTAGATTGTGTAGAATCTTTAATGGATTCTTCCATTTTATCTTCCTTTTCTTTAGACTTATTGGAGTGTTCAGAATCTCTGTCAGATTTTGATTTGGATTTACCTGTACTTGAACTGCCGTTAAGACTAACACTAGGAGTTTGCTCCCTTGCGGGCTCTAAGCGTAGATTATCCAAAGGAATAGGAATTAGTCTCCTTTCTCTGTACAGCTTGAATTCCTGAAAATCCTCTGGAGATAGCTGCTCTTTAGCTGAATTCAAAACCTCTTTGAATGAATTTATTGCTTGGAACATATCATCAAAAAGATCTTGCTCCCCGACAAATTCCCTTACTTTGATTGCATTGGTAAAATTCTTAACAATATCATTTGGGTCAAATAACCTTCTTGAGAATTTGAACAGCTGTAGGCATGTAACGTTGCCTATCTCTTGAAATGCATGACCAATATCAAACAGTGAAAATGTTCCACATTTTATGGGAAATTGTGGCCAAATGCCCTTTTTTTTCTCTTTTAAATCTTTTGTTATACCTCCCTGGCCACAGGTCTGATAAGCAATTTCCCGAGCTACAAGTCTATCTGGAACATATAGGGGTAACACATGGGGAGAAGCATGACTTCCAAAAACCCTAATATAGGTGAACAATTCTTCTCCAAACCATCTCGCGACGGGGAGAATATCAACCTCTGTTTCTGAGGATAACCTTGGGGCATCCTTATTATACAATGTTCTGTACAATGGCAGCATTATTCCATGACAAATTTGGTAAAAATGGGGAAAAAACTTAGACTCCCACAGTTCTTTATGGTATACATGAATGGGCAAAGGATCGTGGATAGTCCATTTCCAGCCCATCACAGGGAATTTAGAGACATAGCAGATGGCGTCCATGACATAAGAAGATAAATAAAAAGGCGGATAAACCCACTGGGAAACATTTCGTTTAGACCGGTAATGAAAAATAGCAGTGGTGAGATTATCAGATAGGATTTTGGCCCAATCTACAATTGTAGAATTTACAGCCGCATTCAACAAAGGAAGCCATTCGGGTAATATCATATTTATGTCAGGCTTTCCAAAAAGCCTGCATAACATGGCAGCAGTAAAACAATAAGGAGAGGTGAGTGAACCCGTGCTGTACATACCTTGTTTGTTCTTCTTCAATGGTTCACTTCTTTTGGTCCACTCCTTTGTGCATTCTGCCAAATTTGAGTGTTCTTTGGCAAAATCTTCCATAAATTGCTTGTTGAAAGACGCCTGAGGTTCTGGCAGCTTATACATTAATCTCATATCTTCTATGGTGAATGACCCGATTAGCTCTTCAGATGGAGTTCTGAATTGTCTGTCTGAAATATCTGTGCTATCTAGCACCCATCTCACCATGTCTGTGTATGGGAGAATCCTTGGCCTTGCTGCTATTCTATGCAGAAATGAGCAAGCCAAGTCTCTAAGGTTTGCTTCAGACGTATCCTTGGAACCTGCTGTAGCTACAACTTTTATCACCACAGGGTTTTCTTCCTCTAGCAGATTATACATTCCTTCCCAAGTGGATATACCGGCATCCTTATTACAGGCGGTGTCTGCATATAGCGAAGCCATTTCTTTGTTTTCAGAACTCGAGTTCTTCTCCTTCTTACCCATAGTGTTTAGCGGAAGCTTTGTATAGTCGTTTGCTCCTTCGTGCCTGCGTTTTACGAATAAATGAGAGTAATGATATAAGAAAGGTGATGAGACTGTTTAAATTGTGAAAGCGGATGAAATATGATTTTTTAATCGTGAAATGACTTTCAATCTGAACACAATCTCATTTACCATTAATAATCAATCCAATCATTTAATATAATCATTAAAGCGCATAACGGATTTGACATATGGGAAGATTGCCTTGGGATAGCGCGCTTATATGAATCTGCGACATTGCGATTTGCGATTTGCTGCGCAATATCGCAATATCGCAATATGAATTCATCACAAGAAAATAGCGCAAAGCGTATATCGCAAAATCGCAAAATCGCATAATCGCAAAAAATCGCATTATCGCAGCTAAGAAAAGCGCACAATTGAAAGAGCGCAAAAGATATTCATTAATCATTTCGTTTTTTCGCGTTTATGCGATTCGCGACTAACAATGCGTTTTTATAAAATATATATACCATTTGGTTATGGATGCGCTATCTTGTTTAAAGAGCAATTTTATTATGATCTATCATAAACTTAAGTGTTTTTTAATATTCTTTCAGCGGGATTTCTAGGTTTATATGATGTAGTTTATTTTAAAAGGCAAACAAATCCTAATTGATTTTTGATTTTTAACTATGGGTCCTCATTTATTTAGTATTATTACTAATATTAAATAAAGGGGGTTGTGTCAGTCACAACAAAATGATCCTAGGGACACTTATATGAAAAATAAATTCTGGAGTTTTATTTTAGTCCCTTTTCAAACTCTTTAAACATTAAAAAGGACTGATTTCTCACTATATTTATACTCATTAAAGCATCAAATAGCAAAGAACTTGTCCATCATGACAAGATCGAGTTTCACCTTCACTGGACATTTTAAAGCATCAGATAGAGATGGATTCACCCGAAGGGTGGAATTATACATCAAGCATGTGTTATCCTCCTCAAGATTTAAAAAAAAAATAAGGAGGTACTGGTCAACAATGAATGGGTAAAATTGGAAAGGGAAAAAACACTTTATAGTAGCAAGTCACTCTTGAACATGGCACTTATTCACTTCATATTCGTGATTTTTTGGGTTGGGTAATCTCCTTGATGGTCTATAATACCTATGGTCTATCATACCATCCATCACTTCAATTTTGGGTCAAATGTTGTCAATTCATTCAGTGTCACTGATATGTTCAAGAGAAGTCACTCAGTTATCCCTCATCCTTTGCAATACTCATAAACCTTAATTTCATGGAAAATATTCCTAAACATTACTTCATATGTCATATTCTGTCTTAAAAATCATTACTTTTGTTTTGTGTTGTTGATGAGGGAAGCATCAATGCCCTCCTATGATGAGTCGCTTCCTGTCGACATGAGATCATCATCCAAGAAGTTTATTTAGAAACAAACATTCAAAAACCTTGGAGATTGCTTACATCAACGACAGGTTTCTCGTTTCTGATGATACGTTGACATCATAGGCCTTCAACTGAAAGACTTCGTATGGTTTTCGACATAAAATAATTTATTCACACCATGCAGAATTTACTGTAGTATCTTGAGAGCCATTATCATCAATGGTGGTTTCTCTCGCATCTGTTAATGGCTCACATTATTGGTTGGTAATGATATGGTGTCTGCCCATGTTCGACTTCAGATTACATATTCACATTGATAGAATCGTACTTTGAGCGATTGAGTGAATGATATAGAAGACCTTAGATCTAGTTTCATCCATCTGGGTTGCGATTTTAGGAGAAGTACCAAATCATTAGTACGATGGTCATTATTCAGATGGTTGTCCAAGAATGGGTCTATATCTGTATATGAATTTATGATGTTATGATAGTTTATGTGTTGATTATGGGATATGCCTCCCTCAGCAATTCATGTACAAGATGAAAAAATACCATGATGTAATGTATTATAATTGATGCAGGTCATTGTCCTCTTCGATTCTGTTATCACTCAGTAATTTTCCCAATGCTAAAGAAATAAATCACTGAGGTAACCACAAACCTACTTCTGAGATTAGGATCTAGCCTTCCCAATGCTTAGAGAGGGTCTCTCTTAATGATTTGACTTTGTTGAGTTAATTGATTTTAGGTTAGTTAAGCATGCTTGATTCGGATGATTTTGATTTGTTAGTGGAATTACTGATTTAGATGGATAGATGACTATCTATTTTCCATTGGTATATGGAGTCAATATATCAATAAAAAATAACAGAAACACATGATAAAAGTGGTGTTACAGGGTAAGGTAGCTAAGAAAAATCAGATCTTTTAGGTTGAATGGTGAAGCCATAATCAAGGGAGAGAGAAATTAAGGATTATCAGATCTAGATATCAGAGGAAAAAATTAAAATGAATAACTGTTCAGAACATAGTGTACTTAAACAAATTCTGCAATAATATTCCTGTTATAACATTTAAATTTGGAAAACAAGAAAGTTTATGGAATACTTAAGAAAATAACATGAATAATTGAAATATACTTCATTGAAGTGGCTCAACACATGAATCATGTAAAGAGATGCCTTTATTATTGTCTTGTTTGTAAACTGAAGAAGTACAGTAAACCCTCAGGTTCTAGATGAGTTCAACTATAGAAATTTTCAGGAATCCACACTTAATACTTCAAATGGATGAAGTATTTATACAAAAATTTTACAAAATATCCTAAAATTGATTAGGATTTATTCAAAGAAATTAAAATATCTGGATGAAAAAGGTAGTGACACCTTTCAAATGATTGAAAGTTTTCCCTGTTTTATTTGATTGATGTTATCTGTTTGTTTCTTTAATACATGTTTATCTCTCAAGTTGTCTTCTTCCTCTGTCTTTCATCTGTTTACTCATTCACCTGTCTGTGATTTTTCTACCTTTCATCTGTAGTAAATCACATTGACTTTCCTTTATTTCTGTGTTTTTAGTCAAAATTGATTTTAATAGAAGACATTTGTAACTTCATGTAAAATATGTCCTTCATTGTTGTTGAGGTAAATGTTTCATCTTTTTTTAACCATCACTTTCTCTGTGTAAATGGTTTTTTCTGTTGTATTGTTGCACATAATCTTCTCCTGAATGAAGCCTCTGAATTCAAATGTTGAGATTCTGGATGAAACAGGTTTTGGAACTAGTATCAAAATTATTTATCCAAGCTCATGTTCTACATATAACTTGCAAAATAAAGCAAGCATTAATGAAAACAAGGTTTTGCAGGGAGGCGATATGGCTTAAAGGAACAGGGAAGGTCCGTGAAAGGATTCTAGACTGTGGAGGTGTTTCAATTCTACTTTAGAACTGGATTTACTTTCGCAATTTAAATGGAGACAAGAAAATAAATGGAAATAATGAAATTTTATATTTCACAAAACTCTGTGGCTTTTTGTTGAGTGCAGGAGTGGTTTCATGAATGGTCTATCACACAGTTTAATAGTGGTTTGGTGGTTTATGTTGGAGGAGTGCGATAGAACATGGAAGTGTCGCGTGGTAGGGGAGTGGGGGTGCGAAACCACCCATTTCGCAACTCCCCGTGGTTTTAAACGTCGAATATGCGAGGAATGTGAAAGGGCGTGGGAGCCGTTGGATCTGACAACAAATATTGGATGGTTGATAAATTGTTGGGGTTTAAAAATATGTGGGACTTGGGTTATATATGTGAAGGGGTATAATGAGTTGAGATATACATATGAGTGTTTAGGGGTTACAAAGCAGAAGGTCAATGAATATATAAAGTGGGAATTAATAATATATAAAACTATGGGATAAAATGATATAAAGGGGTTTGTAAAATATAACAGTGGAGGGGTTATTAATATGACATCGGGGAAGGATTTTAACCGAAATGAGCCTGACATATATTAAACGCTCAAAACTATGAAAAGGTGGGTTTTTGCAAGTTTTGTTTGAAATATGGGGTTAGTAAAGGGAAACAAAATTTTAATAATGAAAATGGATTTTAAGCTAGGAAAGGTGTTTTAGAAAGGAAAAAGGGTTATAATAGGGGGAATATCAGTAAGTGGAATGTGTTCTTACATGGGAAAAGAGTTGGTATAAGGGGAAAGTTAGCAATGGGCTTAGTGTCATGAGATAAATCAAAATGATGTTTTCCATAACATGTGAAAGTATTATACCTACCCTTTATTTACCCTAACATTTTTACTTGCTTTATTGGGTGCATTTGAGCTTTCAGACCCTTTTATTTTTCTTTTAATAAGAAAAATAATCTACTTCTAACCTTATAACTTCCAATGGCTCAGATTAAACTAATGAGCTCATTTATTCTCTACCTAACTACTGATCTGCCAAGATTAAATGGTTTGGCTAGATCTTTATTCACGAACTAGTATAACATGAAATTTAAAGCATGAATAATCAAGATTAAACTGTATTATTATCGTGAATTGTGCCATTTTGGACAGGCTGCACACAATTTTGTTTACAAAAGTAACTAAACTAAGAGTAGTGGCATTTGAATGTGCAACACTTTCAGAATTTATTCTTGTTTATTTCTGTGGGGTTCATATTTTATATTATTTTTTGATCTCTTTCTTTTGGTCCTTTTATTTTTCTTTTAGGAAGTATTACCCTCTTTTCATTTTTTAAATATGGGAAAACATTTGCAGAAAGAAAAGGTATGTACAATATTACAAGCCTTACATGGTTAGTTCAAAATTATGAACCCTATTATTATAGGACCCTAACAATGGCTCCACTTGGGGATGGCATCTCCTTGTGAGATGTCAAGAACACCGTTGATTAGTGGCCTGATCTATGGGCTTGATCCCAAGCGTGCACATGCTTTGTTGTATAATCTCTGATGAAAATATTGAACTAAAATGAAACCCTTTTCTACAAAATGAAATCTGACAAAATTTGAACTGAAATCTAATCTGAAATAAACTTGCCGCTGAAAACAAAATCCAATCAAATTGAAACTCTACCTACTTACTTTAATCAGCTGTACAATTGCTGATTAGGTAAAATGAAACATCCAATGCATCCATTCAAGCATTATATACATTGATTTATTTTGCTGCATTTTATTTTTTGTTATCAAAACTGAATTTCTACAATTAAATAGAAACTTATCAACAAATGTAAAGATAAGGAAATATTTAATTTCCTTTGTTGACTCTACAAAATTTACAAATGGATCTTCCAAGGCATATGCACTAATTTTCAACTGATCCAAACAAATGTACATCTGTTCTGGATGGCCTTCATGCCATGAAACTAAACTGTTGTGATGATATTTCTATTGACGGAAATGTCTATTTCATGAGACTTTTATCATCTTGATTATGAAGCTCATAGTCAGTAAATGCAGAAATGTTTTGGATGCATTCATCATCCAACACATCAGCTATTGGATCATAAAAAACTTGGAAGGATGGATGAAACTTATTGGATATGGGTTTCAATGGGACTTCATAGATTTCTGCAGGCTACTCATCCTTTGTTTCAAAGATATTATACCAAATTCCTTTAAAAACTGAAATGATTCAAAACATAGTGGTATAGAATTTCATAACTTTAACTGTGAAACTGAAGAATCCTGGTCAAGAGTTTCATTTTCTTCTTTTTTTTCAATAATAATACCTAAAGAGTAATGATTTTTTATTGTTTTAAATTTGTCTCTGATGAATTTAAATGAAGAAAAAAAAAGAGGCAAAGATCCTTCACTTATTTCCAAATTTTCTACATTTTCTTCTTCACTCTCATAGCTGATATGTATTGGCTGATCACTGTATTCAAGCTATTGAAACTGAATTTCCTCATCCCACAAACTAGCTACTGATTGCTCTGTAAAGTTAGCTTGAGTTTGGAGAACATAATTATCATCATACTGATTATACTTAGGAAAATCATTAAAATAAGGAATTTCCTCAAACATACACATTATATCAGTACATTTCTCTTCCACATATTCATCTAGAAATCCATTTTCTAATCTATGGTAGTTGGAATTAGCAGGAATTTATTCATGGCTAGCAACCTCTTCTTTTATTGCAATCAGTGGGTCATGGTGATCTTGAACGAAAAATTCATCTTTCATGGTGACCTTTTGTATTATTTCCTCTATTATTCTTACCAAAATGTAGAGTTTTACCTCTGCAGTGTTGTTCTTCTCTTCTTCTACTTTCAAATTTTCCCTTCTAATCAACATATTAACTTCTACATCTACTGCAATGTTTTGCATTTGTTCAAGTGTTGAGGGGTTTCTTTCTATTAACTGAAATTATATTTCTGTATCAAATTCCTTTGGATAATGCAAGAGAGCTAAATCAAGATGAGGTCTTATATTTTATGGCATCGAATAATAAAATTGATTAAATCTGGCAGAAAATTGTTGTATTGTTTTGTTTGGCTACCTTTTTAACTCATTATATTCTTGTATGATCACAAAAAGTTTGACTTTGATTATTCATATATCAAGGAAAAATTTGACAAAATCTTGGAAATTTGAGATGCTTGCAATAACTAGATTCTTGAACCAACTTTTTAGTTTACTCTGTAAAGAAAGAGAAAAAAGCCTGATTCTAACATCATCTTCATCAATCTCAAATAAGTCCATATAATTCTCAAAACCTTGAATATGTTTTTGGGCATTGATGTTACCATTCTCTCCATCAAACTTAGGGAGATATTTGTAATAGTTATCAGGGAAATCATGGAGTATATGAGGTAAGATGAGTGGTTTATATCTATATAGAACTTTACAAGGTATAGGGATATGTATAGAGATTGTAAGATTAGTCTTGATTACTTGAGGCTTATCCATCGGAAAATGATCATCATAAGTTTCAGAAGAAATCTGCTCAAAGGGATAAGGAGATTTTATATTTACAATTTTCAAGGGAAAGTAATCAAATACTAATCTAAGATGTTATCTAAAATACTTTATACATTGAAAAACCTTCTTGATGAAAAAGAACATGATGTCTTGGATTGTAATCCAAGTTCGAAACCTGATCTTCTCATACTTTTCTTTCAGGTTCATTCCTCCAGTGGAGTCTTGATTTTGAAATTGATTTGGAGTCGCTAGGTGGATGATTTTAACCTTTGTGTGTCTGATCACTTTCCACCATCGTAGATCAGATATGATACTTGTATAATATTTCTGAAGAATATGTTTGTCTCCCTAGTATGGTCGTCGATATGTTACCACTCAGTAATTTTCCCAAGGCTAAAGAAAGAAATCACTGGGGTAACCACAAACCTACTTTTGAGATTAGGATCTAGCCTTCCTAATGCTCACAAAGGGCTCTTTCTTAATGATTTAACTTTTTTGAATTAATTGATTTTAGGCTAGTTAAGTATGCCTGATTTGGTTGATTTTGATTTGTTGGTGGAATTACTGATTTAGATGGATAGATGACTATTTATTCTCCATTGGTCTATGGAGTCAATACATCAAGAAAGTAGAACATAAAAAAATGATAAAATCAGTGTTACAAGGTAAGGTAGTTGAGCAAAAGCAGATCTTTTAGGCCGAATGGTGAAGTGATTTTCAATCGAGATCAAGGAGCAATTAAGGATTCCTTAAACTGGATAATGAAGAAGGTGAAAGGGGTCAAATGGGATGGGAGAGAAATCAATGATTCTCATATCCAGATATCAGAGGAAAACATCAAAATGAATAACAGTTCAGAACAGAGTGTACTTAAACAAATTATGCAATAATATTCCTATTATAACATTTAAATTTGGAAAACATGCAATTTTATGGAATACTTAAGAAAATAACATGAGTAATCGAAATATACTTCACTAAGTGGCCCAACACATGAATCCTGTAAATAAATTCCTTTATTATTGTCATGTCTGTCAACTGAAAAAGTATAGTAAACCCTGAGGTTGTAGATGAGTTCAACTATAGAAATGTTCAGGAATCCGCACTTAATACTTCAATTGGATGAAGAATTTATACAAAAACTTTACAAAATATCCTAAAACTGATTAGGATTTATTCTAGGAAATTAAAATATATGGATGCAAAAAGGTAATGACACCTTTCAATTGACTGAAAGTTGTCCTTGTTTTATTTGATTGATGTTATCTGTTTTTTTGTTTCATTTTGGTTTATCTCAAACACTATCTTCTTCCTCTGTCTTTCATCTATTTACTCTTTCAATAGTATTTGATTTTTTTTCCTTTCATTTGTAGTAAATCACATTGAATTTCCTGTGTTTCTGTGTTTTTAGTCAAAATGGATTTTACTAAAATACATTTGTAACTTCATGTAAAATATGTCCTTCATTGTTGCTGAGGTAAATGTTTTCATCTTTGTTTAACCATCATTGTCTCTGTGTACATGGTTTTTTCTGCTGTATTGTTTCACATAATATTCTGTTGAATGAAGCCTTTGAATTCAAATTCTGAGAGTCTAGATGAAACAGGTTTTGGAACTAGTATCAAAATTATTTATCCAAGCTCCTGTTCTGAATATAACCTGCAAAATAAACAAGCATTGATGAAAACACGGTTTTGCATGGAGGCGATATGGCTTAAAGGAACATGGAAGGTCTGTGGAAGGAGTTTGGACTGTGGAGGGGTTTCAATTCTGCTTTAGAACTGGCTTTATTTTCACAATTTAAATGGAGACAGGAAAATAAATGGAAATAGAAAAATTTCATATTTCACAAAACTCTGTGGTTTTTCGCCATTTGCACGAGTGGTTTCATGAATGGTCTATTGCACAGGTTAACAGTGGTTTGGCGGTTTATGCTGGAGGAGTGCAATAACACATGGAAGTGCCGCATAACACGGGAGTGGGGGTGCGAAACCACCCATTTCGCAACTCCCTGTCATTTTAAAGGTTGGATATGCGGGGAATGCGAAAGGGTGTGCATGTCATTTGATCTGACAATGGAGATCATATGGTTTATAAACTATTGGGGTTTCAAAATAAGTGGGACTCTGGTTATATACGTGAAGGGGTATAATGAGTTGAGATATATATATGAGTGTTTAGGGGATACAAAGAGGAAGGGTTAACATGTAATGTTGGGGGTGGGGGTGGGGGGGTCAATGAATCTATAAAGCAGGAATTAATAATATATAAAATTATGGGTTAAAATGATATAAAGGGGTTTGTAAAATATAATGGCGAAGGGGTTATTAATAGGAAATCGAGGAAGGATTTTAAACGAAATGAGCTCGACATATATTAAACGCTCAAAACTATGCAAAAGTGGGTTTTCGCAAGTTTTATTTGAAAGATGGGGTTAGTAAAGGCAAGGGGAATTTTAATAATGAAAATGGGTTTTGAGCTAGGAAAGGGGGGTTTTGGAAGGAAAAAGGGTTAGAGTAAGCGGAATATCAGCAAGGGGAATGTTTTTTTACATAGGAAAAAAGTTGGGATAAGGGGAAAGTTAGAAATGGCCTTAGTGACATGAGATAAACCAAAATGATGCTTTCCATAACCTGTGAAAGTATTCTACCTACCCTTTATTTACCCTAAAATTTCTACATCCTTTATTGGGTGCATTTGAGTTTGCAGACCCCTTTATTTTTCTTTTAATAAGTGAACTAATATATTTCTAACCTTATAACTTCCAATGGCTTAGATTAAACTAATGAGCTATTTTATTCTCTACCTAACTACTAATCTGCCAAGATTAAATTGTTTGGCTAGATATTTATTCACTAACTAGTATAACATAAAATTTAAAGCATGAATAATCAAGATTAAATTGTATGATTATCATGAATTGTGGCATTTTGGACAAGCTGCACACAATTTTAGTTGCAAAAGTAACTAAACTAAGAGTAGTGGCATTTTAATGTGCAACACTTTCAGAATTTATTCTTGTCTCTTTTTGTGGCATTCATATTTTATATTATTTTTTGATCTCTTTCTTTTAGTCCTTTGATTTTTATTTTAAGACTTACCCTCCATTCATTTTTTAAATATGGGAAAATCTTTGCAGAAAGAAAATGTATGCACAATATTACAAGGCTTACATCGTCAATTCAGAATTATGAACCCTATTATTATAGGACCCTAATAGGTTCCTCCTCATCGCGTCGTAAAGAAAATCAATAAACATTATCATTTTTTACTTCATGCTTTACTGGACAGCTGTTATAGGTCGATTTGGGAATCGTCCCAAAATAGTGATCAGTATTCATTAAGGTCTATTGTTAGTTTGAATTCTAATCGCAAGTGTACGAAAAAATCTCACTTTAGCTATGCATAAAAAAAAATCCTAACATCAAATGTGGTTGTCAATTTCCTTAGATATGTAGTGGGTAATCAGAATAAATGCTACAAAAATTCCATATTATATGGAGTTAAAGACATTAAATAGCAAAAATAAGCAAGGTTTTGCTCCGTACATCCAATATACAAGACAATAATTTAGAAATATTTTTTTGTATTATGACACCTGGGAAGGGAACACGGAAAGATGTTACCAATCCCCCTCAATGGGATGGGTTCTTGTATGTCCTCAATGCCTTAGATCCAAGATCTCTCTCTCTTGATGGTGCAGAAAACCCAGACAAAATGGAACTCAAAGGGAGCTCACAGGGAAAAGTAGAAAAAATATGCCAATGTTGGAGGATCAAATTCAGACTAAAATTATAGATCAAAAGGTGATCTTAAGGCAACAAAAGGTAGTGAATGAATGGAAAACCCTTCCATTGATAACAAAATATTGAGTTATTCTAGATATTGGTGCATAATTAAAATATTATTAACCAAATATAGATCCAACTTATATGGAATATTTTACTGTTTTTGTTGGAGGGAAAAGGAATTTGAATTTGGTCAAATCCCCTTATTTAGAAATAATAAATAAATAAATGATTTATTTATTATTTTAACAATATTAAGGAATAATTAAAAAAATAATGATTTATTCAGTTATTTATAAATGATTTAGTCAAATTTAACAAAGAATATTATTAAATAATGATTTAAATCATTATTCCTAGAAAATAATAAGATAAATAATGATTTATCTAGCTAATTTTCATGTTTTGGGTTAAATATGACTAGGAATATTAATTAAACAGTGGTTTAATTAATTATCCCTAGATGAAAATCAAACAAATAAGGATTTATTTAATTATTCCTCATGCGGTTTCTGGTTTATATGATATACAACTTAATAAAATATGGGCTATTAAATTATTTTTCATAGTGAAAGCAATTTTACTATGGTAAAATCGGTCTTACATGGTGTACTTTAGTCCATCTAATATTAGCAGGTTAGATGACCAAAAATTAGTGTAACATATTTTCCCCTAGAGTGGGAGCATTAGGAGCTAATCGTATGCCCGAAGTACATTGTAAGAACACAATCAATAGACATTGAAGGGGAGTCAGAGAGAGAGAAATGTAAGGCGGGATGAAGCAATAGAGGAAAAGACCCTAAGGAGGTGAGACTTATAGGTGTGAAAAGTCACTTTTATGAGTGAGTACATGTTCTGCATGAGGCGGGGAAGGCATACCTATGCCCGCCGAGATAACTAAGTACAAAGAATAATGGTACCTCCAGCAAACATGGGACTAAACTATATAGTACTTGCTGGCATAAACATAGGCTAGATTAAAAAACATAATGGATCCCACATACATACTGTTCCTAGGACAACATCTAGGACTTATACAATAATATCTGAGTAGATGAGATATAAGTACAACCAAAGAGACCCTGTAAAACATGAAAGGGCTCTGAAATTCTAAATGATACATGCAAAATAAAAAAACCTTGCAAGTGGCTAAGGCAGGAAACATCAAATCTTTAGAGCTACATCCAAGGCTATAGTAAATAGGTCATCCAGGTATGTGGGGGCTACTTGAAGGGAAACCCCCTCATGAGGGTTGAGACCTCTCACATACACCCAGGAATCACTGGTACAATCTGTTGCATCACTAAACCATCATGTATACGAATCTTGATCATTCCATCAAGATTTGGAACTGTGAAACAATCAAGTCAAAGGGAAATAAAGGGTCCCTTTGCTTTATCTAAGGCATCGAACAAGAGTGGAAGCTGGAACCTAGGTACAAAGCCTTGTAGACCTGTCTTCTGGAATGAATAAGCTGATGTTGACAGAAGGAGGCCCGCCATAGGTGAGCCAATAAGGAATCCTCAACTAAGGCATGAGAGATAATAGTAAAGCAATTGATAGACTGACACCAGGTATGATCGTTGAATGGGGGGTACTGAGTAGCAGGCTGACGACTTCCCTTGTTAGAGCATAAAGGGTATGGATGACCTAACAGCTACTGACTCGACTCGAGAGGGGATAGTGGACAGTATAACTAGGGGCCTAAATGTGTGACACGAGAGAGGTACATGGAAAATGAGGGATGGAATACTATGGCAGGAGACAAAGAGACTCAGGAGAGACTCCATGGATGCAATGATGACTCAAATCAGATGCTCTAAACAAGGGTGACTCGATGATGCTACCACACAGGACAGGCCTCATGGGGACTATAAAAACATGAGTACAAGATGGTTACTCATGAAGAAAATCAACAAGAGAATTGACAAGTATGAAGGCAAAGTGGTGCCCCAGGTACAAGTATCGTAAGTGAAGAAATTCGATTTTGAGAAGCAGTGAAGTGACCCTTCTTGGAAAAAAGGCGTCCAGGTGAAGTATCAAATCACCAAAAATGAAAGGATGCCCATTTGAGTTATCAGTGAGAGCTTTCCAACGGTGCTGACAGTTTGTCAAACCAAGCTATGGTGTGGTCATAATAGGAGAAAGAAAAATCTGGGGTTTCTCTTTTAATAACACATTTTCCTTCCAATTTGATTCATTTGCAAGTGTAGTTGTGGTGAATGTAGAGAGGAGAAAAGGCCCTAAATCTTGCGGTGATCGTAGGAGAAAAATCGAGCGTTGGAATCAAGATCCGTTATTTGCAGGTAAGAGGCCTAACCATACTCTTTCAATTCATTGGATTAAATTTTCATATTAGGCGCCTAGAGCTAAGGAACAAATGCCTGCTCATATTCTCAGTCGGGTCGGACATTTTGGGGCCTTTTCTGTGACCTAGGTAGCAGGTATTGGGCAGAAAACTGTGGCCTATCCCAAGAATGGCCTGAAAAGTGCAACCTGTCAAAGAGAGGGGTTTTAGAGTTGTGTTTTGGATGAGAGCTGGGATTTATGGTTATGAGACAGTCTTTCCTTTCTACATGCTAATAAACATGATGGTTTTGTGCAGGTATGGCAGATTTGTGGATCAAATCGAGAGAGAGAGACCTGGATAGGTTACTTTCTGAGATCCAAGAGGATCATGAAGTCCGCACTACTTTGGCCACGTTTAGGGTCCTTAAATTTGTGGAGAACCCATTAATGAGGGCAGGAGAGCCCTTGTTGGCATGAATAGTTAGCTATAGGGACCCGGATCATGAGATCTTTATATTGTAGCACCACTAGATCGAGCTGACAGTTCAGGATATATATTTCTTGACCGGTCTCCCACCACTGAGGATGGTGGGAAACACACAGCTAGTGTTACCGCAAGGGTGTAACATTATGGAGTTTGTAGAGTGCCATTGTCTACCAAGGGTCAATGTGAAAGGCACTCAGATACTGATCAGAGATCTAGAGAGACTAGAGACTCGTGTTGTGGCTGTAACAATACTACGAATCCTGGGCAACCAGGTGCTCCACCACATCACTCAGGGGAAGATGATGCTGGTTAAGGGAGTATTGAGTGGGACCTACTATGGGTGGGCCCAAATGATGTTGTCATCATTCAAATGATAGTTGTCGTTGTGCAAGCATTAGGTGAACCATGACTATGCATATGGCACAGTTCTTTGCTCTCTCTTCTTTAAGAAGATCCTGACACTTTGGCCTTGTATACAGATCCAGGATGGGGGCCCGCGAGAGCCCAGGATGCGCCATCGGGGGCATCTGCTTTGTAGAGGAGGAGGTGGGGTAGTCAGAAGGGTGTTCCGACCCAAGTTTTTTACGCATTGGGATCAAGTGCCACTATACATAGACGACTATCCCTATATTGGGATGAAATATCATGGGGACCCAGACTTGCCACTTCTGCCAAGTCGAGCATGGGAGCCAAATGGTAAGTGACAAGTTTCTTATCTTTTATGGTGCATTTTAAAGTTTCAGAATATTTTATATGGTACTGATTCATTCACTTTTGATATGCAGATATAGCACCAGTGAAACCAGCCGAGTGCATGGGGCGGCCTACTGTGTCAGGAGTTGTAGAACTTAGTGGATTGAGGGGAACTTAAAATGAGGATGATATGGCCCTCCTGGAAGATATCTGCCATAGATGTGAGATGCTACTGATCGAAGTTTCTGAGTGCGGCTAGAAGGACCTTAACGACCAGTACATAGAGACATGTATTGGTCTACCCTAAGAGTGGCAAGGAGTCATGCGGCACATGGAGATGACCAGATAGGGGATGCATGATCTATGGGCTGTAGGAGCCGAGCCATTGGCCCGGGACCCTCCAGATAATGATTAGATGTAGGGTCATGAGGTTCCCCTAGTTTTTTTTTTTGTAACATGCTATGGGCACGTCACATGTATCAGAGTTAATGGACTCTAAAACATTTTGAACGATAAATATTATGGATATGCATCGTTTTATGGTTTATGGTTATTTTCTTATGTTAAATGCGTGTGATAAATGCCAATATAGAATATTGTTTGCAATTCTATCTACATAGTGATTCTGAGCTATAGGGACATGACTGAACTTAATGATTTCAAATTCATGCATTAAGAGTTTCACTCGTAAATATATTCTAAAAAGGACGGGATGATGCACATGATAGACACCATTCAATTGCATGACAAGAATCAAAGAATCTATACAAACATGAAAGTGAAGGATCCGATGGTCAAGGGAATCGTCTAACAGACCTATCACTGCATCATATTGGTCCTAGTTATTAGTGGTAGCACCAATGCATACGTCGTTAGAGAGGACAAGCGAATGAAAGGAGGTGAAAATGGCCGATGCCACCCAGGCTAGATTCCAGGAGTAGCAACTTGCACCATCAACATGGCTGATATGGGGTGTGGATGGGAGATCCATCTGAAAGGTGCCACAAGAAAACATATGAGAGGATGATGAACAATGTTGGCAACTTGAACGCAAGGTAGAAATAAAACAAGCACTATTAGAGGGAACGCTATGGGTAGAATATCTACCCCCCCGCACACTGACTAGTGGATGGTGTGGGGACGCTGCCTTGGGGGAATCTTGTGCTCAGGTTGCGAAAGTCACCATAAACATGGATGGTTCCATTTTTCTAATGGGCTGGAGAGATAAATTGAGGGGTGGAAAATTCTTCCATGATGTCGCCATCATAGTAGAAGATGTGGTGATTGGTGGAAGGATGACAACATGATGCGGCGAAGCTACCTGAGTCATCATCATGAGAAGAGAGGTTCACATGCCCATCATCATGGAGGGTGATAGAAAAACAAGTAAATTAAGGATCCACTGATGTTGAGCCCAAGGTGATCGCTGAAGGGAGGTCAAGTGAAACATAAGGGGAAGCCCTGGATGGGTCTTCCATTGTGGATCTCATAGACGATGACAGGTAGAGGATAG
This sequence comes from Pinus albicaulis, assembly GCA_034641835.2. Classification (NCBI taxonomy): domain Eukaryota; kingdom Viridiplantae; phylum Streptophyta; class Pinopsida; order Pinales; family Pinaceae; genus Pinus; species Pinus albicaulis. The sequence continues at coordinate 1,068,340,310 of CM076581.1, read as the reverse complement.
TGGCCGAAGGCTCTATCATCTCGACATCAGGAGGGGGAATCTCAGTGGTAGTGGATGTGTCCTCTAGTTATTTCGAAGCATAACACATAAGTAAGGGAGAGGCGAACTAATTGTGCTCAACCTTGTATTGGCGAACTATATCCAAAGAAGTGCAGTATTATGTGAGGCACAGACAAAGGTGGGTATAATGGTCATGGAGTTCACACAAAGCACATGGGTGTTTTGTGTGCATAGCCTTGAGTTTCTTGGCTGAATTCAGTAAAGCAACATGGAATTCTGGGACGTCAGACTTGGGGAACATGATGTTAACCATGGGCTTGATACGATGAAACTGAGGATTATGATGGGTGGCATGACCATCAGCATCAAAAAAATCACATGGAGGTGTATGCTTCGGAGGCTTAGGAGGAGCAGGTACTCGAGGCTTTTGTAACAGGAGTAGATTCCTGTTGAGGTCGCTGAGGCATAGAAGCAAAAGGAGGGGTCATGGCGACCGGTTGGACCAGGGTCAAAGCAGTGTAAGGTTTGAGCTGAGAAAGCAGGGTATTGGCTGGGGGATCAATTTACCAGAATAGGATCCCTAGGGTCATGTTGGGAAGGGTCAAGGTAGCCATAACAAGTACCAAAAATACTCCAGCAAGGGGAGCAAGAAATGGTATCTGAATAGAGGGGTAATGGCCACGTGGAACAACTTCGAGATGGTTAAGGCTAGGGGGGACTATTCGAGGAGGAAAGAGAGGATAAGAGACACTAGAAATAGATGAAGGGCCTTGGGGAGGAGGTCTCGAAGGTCGATTTGAAGTATTAGGAGCAGGTTGCAAAGGGCGGGGTTGCTGACTAGTCGAACCAGACTGTTTGAAGTCAAACTGAGACAATTGCATCATGCAAACATTCGAAAAGATATGGTCAGAGATAAGAGGGGGGAGAAAAAGGAAACAACCAAGAAAAAATGAATATCTATAGACTCTGGGTGAGACACTCATTGGAGGTTTAACTTCTTGTTTATTATCCATCGAATAAATAATGGACTCTGGAGACGTTTGAGACTTCGGTTCGTAATATGTCAGCTGATCTATAGTGAGGATACTTCAATTATGAAGAAATCACATCTTACGGTGAACTGAAAATGGGCAAACAAACATCGCATAAGTGTAGCTACAACCTAATATAATGTTGTAGTCTAAGGGGGCATCAATGAACTCAATGTCAACAAAAACATTTTTTCCCGCAAGAGTAACAGGATAATTGCAGAGCATGCCAAGGGGTTGGGAAGAGTGGCCATCCCATGCATGGAGGGTGATAGTGGAAGGGGCTAATTCATGAGATCTGAGCTATTTCCGAACAAAGGTAGATGTCACGCAAGTGGATGCCCCCTTGTTAGTGGTAGAACGGGAGACATTGGCATTTGGGATCTTAAGAAGTATTTGGAAGGTGACGAATGCAGGAAGGGGTGGATGCTCTGACTTGTCAACATTGAATACAATCAAATGATCATCTGAAGGATCCACAGTGCCCATAGAAGTTAGCAGAGATTTTCGTTGTGAAGGGCAAGACTAGAGGACTTCCAACGTTGACATGGTGATAGGGGATTGTGCCAAGTCATCTACTATATTGTAGGTATGGGTAGCTTTACTGGAAGTAGCGTTTCGGCGCAACAATCCATTGGGGATCTTGGTATGTACCTATGCCTTCCTTAGGTTGTGGTATCTATAAAGGACCAATTGGTGTCAAAATTGGCTCTATGGGAGTTGAAGATGTGGGTTCGGTTACAGACGTAGCAGGAGGCTTGGTGTACTGGCGGGACCGAGTATGAAGGCTGAGGTTAGTGGTATTGGTATGGTCAAATTTCATCATGAGGATCTGGTAGTCAAAGGTACCAGATGGAGGAGGTTGAGCGGCCCCCTGACCTTCGGGGGGTTGGGAAAACACATATCCTTAAAGAGGGAAAGGATTGGTAAACAAAATTGGTTGAGTAGGTGAAACATTAGGACGGATCGAAGAAGAGGCTTGTTGTCCTCAGGATGCTGCCTGAGCCTCCCATATTTGACACATCTGAGGTAAAATGGGACAATCATGGGTATAGATACCATAGACACTGCAACATGAATAAGGCATACTCATGCGAGTAGGCATGTCCTGCTTAGGCTGAGTGCCATTTTGTTGGGTTGCAGTGTTATATGTATTCCCTTGGTGATTGTTTCCTAGATTACCTAGAGTGGGTTGTTTTTGGTTTCATTTCCTCTTATTTTTGGAAGTGGGAAGATTATTCTCACTCTGTTGGGCATACACCTGACCCTAAGTGGGGAGTGGATGTTGTTCCGAAGCTTGAGAAGGGAAGGGAGGCTGAGGTGCTTGTGCTGGAGGAGCTGGAGCACCAGGCTTTCAATATTGATAACAAGGAGGTTGAGCAACATTGGGGTAAATAGGTTGGGAAAAATCAGGCCCTAGCATCAGAGGATGTGGTTGGGAAAAAACATGAGGCATGTCATGTCCTGGATACATGCTGCTAGGAGGGGAAAAGGTGCTCGAGGAGCTAGCCCCTCCATGAGGGAAACCGTAACCTATGGGAGGATGAGTGTACAGATGTGAAAGAGATCCAATGATACTGTAGACAGCATCAGATTCCCCTGGTGCGTTGGCACCACCAAGTCTAGGGATATAAGGTAAGATGGTATAAACATAACCAGATTGCATGTACATCATCATATTTCAATGCAATGTGGAGGGAAGATTCCTCGGTATGAGGAAAGTGAGATGCGACATATTTACCAATAGCGACCAAAAGGGATTTGAGAAACTACTCCATGTAGACATGGTCTTCAAAAAAAGGGACTCAACATTGGCTCTTCCTTCTGCGTCATTCCTGAATATGGTCAGATAGGCAGTTGGTAGAAATTTGATGGAAAGAGGTCAAGAGTTTGGTATCAGTGTCATAGCTAAGGGGAAGCTAGAAGTAACACAGAAAGGCCTTGGCAAGGGTCACAAAAGTAGTATGAGAGGAGGAGGCCTGGTCAACATACCACTTGGAAGCTTCTCCAGTAAGCGTATGCTATAATAATCGAAGGTAGACAGACTCATCGATGATAGAGTTAGAAGAACACCACATGTGGTAAGAACGAACATGGTTGGTAGGATCCTCTCTAGCACTTCCTTCAAACTTGGGGATTTCTGAAGGAAGCTTGGTTGGCATAGCAGGCCAACCTGGATCATGGTGTATGGGGTCATTAATCAATTGGTTGAAATCGGGAAGGCTTATACTTTCCATATAAGGAAGCAAGGGAGCAGTTGGAATAGTTCATGTTTCAACGCCACTAGTAGTGTTTCCGGCATTAGGGTCAGGGCCACCACCAGCATTATGTCCTAAACGAGACATGATGAAGGTGAAAGGTGGAGGAGAGCCACAAATATAAATAGAAGGGGAACCTGATTAACTAAAATCAGAGTCGGAATGGGGAATCAACGGAGGACGAACTCGGACCCTCTGCGGTGGAGTGAGCCTTCCTAATGGAAATTGAGGATGAAGTCCTTGGACTCTCTTGGATAAACGCCCTGGGGGCACAATGATGGTAAAGAGACACAAAATGCAATGAGGAAGAGAGGTAAACAACAACAAGCAGATGTAGATCAGTTGATTACAATGTTTAAGTCCTGGCCTGGCTGTGTAAAACAGGTGCTCTTTGCTTTAGGTGTGCGTGTATGTGATAAGTGTGTTAATTTTAATTAAGCCCGGATGTTTGTAGAGAAAAAAGAAAAAAGATGTTGTACAATTGTAAATAAAACTAAAATCAACAGTAAAGGAAACTGAAAGAGACAGTAAAATAAATAGCTAAAGGTGCACAAATTTAAACCCAAGGAGGAGGGATTCCCAACAACTAGTCTATGGGTGGGCTAAATATACTCAAAACACACCAAATGGCCAATGGCTCTAAGGTCAAGAAGGACAAGGATCTAAAGGTCATAATGCTCGAAAGAGGTGCAGAAAACAACAAAAAACAAGAGGGAAAAATGCTGAAAAATAGGTGGCGAAAAGCTACAACCTGAAGAGAAATAGAGGGGAACCTAAAGGAGGACCAAATAAAAATGAAAGAGGTGTTTTGGATGGATAAATAACCAACCTGAAATGGATCTCAAAGTATAGGTTCAGATATGAGGAAATGGCTAGAAAACACTGAAATCTCAAAGGACCTACTTCAGCTAAACTCCTCCTAAAAATGTCCAAGCATACTGAAGCCCTAAGGGGCTTGGTTCCTACTTTTAAGAGTAAAACTAAGAAATCACATTCCCAAGATGGGTAAAGAGGGAGGTCAGACAACCTTGAAAAATGCCCCAGACAAACCCAAACAAACCACAAAAAAATCCCGTAAAAAGTACAGGTCACAGGTTCTGACATGTTTTCCATTGAGGTCGTAGTTTTTGAGTAGTTATCTACTACTCGAGAGCTTAGGCCACAGTTTTTGGGCCAAAAAGTGGAACCTGCACTTTCAACTATTTCGACAGCAGGTTTCAAAAAAAGTGTCATCTCTGCTACAGCTAATACCTGTTACCTGCGCAAAAGGCCAAGAAACACACAGAAGAATTTTTACTATTTTAGGGTTGAAAAGGTTAAAAAAAACATCAAGAAATGCAAAATAATAAGTTGAAGAAAAACCCTAGGGGTTGAAACAGCTAGTCATGTAGGGATCTAAAAAATGACAAAGGTCGTAATTCTAAACCCTTTTGGAGTCGCAAGTTGTTAGTGTGAATTCTAATCTCAAGCGTATGGAAAACACTCACTTTATTTGTGCATAACAAACAACCCTAACAGCCCTAAGGTGATCAGAATAAATTCTACAAAAATCTAGATCTATGTAATTAAAGACATTAAACAACGAAAATAAGAAAGATTTTGCTCCATACATACAATAGACAAGACAAGCATTTATAAAGAATTTTTTTTATTATGAAACCTAGGAAGGGAACACAGAAATATGTTACTAGTCCCCCTCAATGGGATGGGTTATTGTATGTCATCAGTGCTTCAGATCCAAGATCTCTCTCTCTTGATTGTGCAGAAAAACCAGACAAAATGGAACTCGAAGGGAGCTCACAAGCAAAAGTAGAAAAAATATGACAATGATGGAGGATCAAAGTTAGACCAAAAGTATAGATCAAAAGATGATCTTAATGCAACAAGAGGTAGTGGATGAATGGAAAACCCTTCTATTTATAACAAAATATTTAGCTAGCCTAGATATTGGTGCATAATTAAAATATTATTAACCAAATCTAGATCCAACTTATATGGAATATTTTATTATTTTTGTTCGAGGGAAAAGGAATTTGAATTTGGTCAAATCCCTTTATTTAGAAATAATAAATAAATAAATGATTTATTTATTATTTTAAGAATTTGGTTAAGGAATAATTAAATAAATAATGATTTATTCAATTATTTATAAATGATTTAGTCAAATTTAACAAGGAATATTATTAAATAATGATTTAAATAATTATTCCTAGAAAATAATAAGATAAATAATGATTTATCTAGTTAATTTTTCTGTTTTGGATTAAATATGACCATGATTAAATAGTAGTTTAAATAATTATCCCTAGAAGAAAATCAAACAAGTAAGGATTTATTTAATTATTCCTCATGGGGTTTCCTGTTTAGACCAAAAATAACTTAATAAACTATGGGTTATTAAATTATTTTTCATAGTGAAAGCAATTTTACTATGGTAAAATTGGTCTTAAATGGTGTACTTTAGTCCATCTAATAGTAACAGGTTAGATGACCAACAATTGTTGTAACATCTATCATACTCTAAATTGGTTGCTACATGCCCTAAACAAGTCACCACATTGATGGTCTTCCTTCATGAAAGTTTCACAGCTTAGATGTGATATGAAGTGCCCTATCAAGCTAGCAACGAACCACTAGATAGTTGTAACTACTTTTTAGAGCATCTAATCCCATGCAAGGTTGCCTTGCAGAGGATCTAGGCCCACTTTGGAGTGCGTTGGTTGAGCATAAGATATTTTTTCACTGGATTCCAGGAATCTTTCCAACTTTTAGTGACTTCTAGAAGTTGTTCCAACTCTCACCTCATCTGATAGCCTTGAATTTGGAACCTATGAAGTCATTAAAAATCTTATCCTCCTATTCCCATGATCAAGGAATCCTCTTCATCCATTTTTAGGAAATCCATTCAATGATTCATTCATTTCAAACTACCTTCATCTACTTATAAATAGAGAATTGAGCATAGTGCACAAGAGAGAAAGAATTTGTGTTAAGTAGAGTTATGCTTGTGAGATATTAACTCCTGAAGGTCTTTGAATGTATTGTGATGTTGTTGGATTGTTGATGTTGGATGTGATGAGGATGGAACTCATGCTGAATGAGTGATGGCGAATCTATCAACTATTTGTACTCTTCCTTCTACTTCATAATAAATACATTTTTTCATTTCCTAATGCACGTGTCGATGATGTTATATGTGTATTAATGAGTTTAATCGATTCAATTTGTTTAAATTGAATAGATCGTATTGCCTTTATGTTGTTTTCTGTCTTCTGTTTTCCATGGCAGGTATCAATCAAGCGAGTTAACTAGGATTGAGAGTGACGAAAGCGACGGAGGGGGGCAAGGGAAAGAAAACAGATTACAAGTTGGTTTCTCTCCCTTTATCTATTCATGTTATGGAAAAAATCATATATCTTTCTTTATGTTGTTGTAAGTGAGCCACCACACTTAGCGAAAACATACTTATGCCTAGGTTTGTATTTCAGTGAAAGAATGGGGGACCAAAAATGGAAGGTAACTGGTGTAGAGACTATTTTCCAAACTTTCTAAGAAGTTAATTTTACTCAAAAGGGTCCTTGAAGTTCATCTCGATCCATCCTTTTGTCCGCGACGAAATTATAGGGTGATTTTTAACATGAGGAGCTAAGTCACTTTCAACCCATTCTTTTAAGGAATTAATTTTAGACTTTCTACCCCTTTCTCAACCTAACAAGGTATTTTCTACCCCTTACTCAACCTAATAAGGTATTTTATGTGATTTCTACAATGTTCTTCATCATAACGTGTAACCCCAGTACCAAATTTAACTTTAGGTGGTTACAGTTCTTCTTTATGATATGGATTTTTTCCATCTTTGTGTTTGGTACCATGCCTTCTATGAAATTCAAGCCTCCTCTTGCTCTGTAGAATTCCTTTTCTAGTCCCATTTCTTCACTTTCAGCTAACTTCCAGTCATCACCTTCTTTGGCCACGAAGACCTCATCAAGGAAATTTCTCAAGGATGATTACAATGCATCAACTGGTGGAAAATTTGATTCTAGAAAATCCCTTGAGTATTAAAAACCTTTAGTAGAGATGCAATTCCTAGATACTTCAAGGATATCCTAAGTGAAATGACCTTACGTTTCAGTGCTATAAATAAAAGGAATCAAATTTGATAATGAAATGGGATGCACTTTAGAAAAACCTTTTGAAAATCATAAAGAGTTATGTCCCCGACCCTTTGTTAGGCCTCTGTAATTTCGTAGAGTGGCAAGACTAAATGCTGCAGAGACTACATCAAAAACCACTTTGGGATTCTAGGATCTAGCCCTCCTAAATCCAGAGAGGGATCTTTCTATAAGTGCAAAGATTGATTTATCTTTTAAGGTTTTAAGTATGATATTAGGCTAGTTATTAAGAACAAGGGTTTTTTGTTTTTTTGGTTAGTCAGGTATGATCTTTAATTGGATGGAATATCACAAAATGAAAGAGCTCAAAAGAGGTGAAGATGCAAGTATATTGAGAAGTGTTCAACAGATAGGATTAGTGTGAAAACAACTTTAAACCATTGGGCAATGGAGTCACAAAAGGGTTTAGTTGTGCAACAATTTCAAGAGTGGTCCAAGGGGCAAGTCATCTATATCAAAATATCCTTTATATTAAATGATGGAGTGGAACATTAAAGTGTTGAGAAGGTAGAAAAATTCAATAATTTCAACAAGTATTTACCAAATTTCCATACAATAAAAGCCTTCTTAAGAAACTGTTTAAAACCAACCAAAGGACAGGGCTAACCATAAACTTCTTTGGAAAAGCTTGTATTAAAGCTAACTCATCAGACAACAATCCAATAATCTCACTAGACTACTTTTAGGAGGGATGAAAACATATAAGAAAAAAAAATTCAGCTTTAGATCAGGTCAGATGCATTAAAATCAAGACTTGCTTTCAGCATACTCTTAGGGAAACCTTAAAACAACCTTTGGAGAAGAAACTAGAAGATAGGGCATACCATAGAATTTTCTAGTTTAACTCTACTTAGCATGTAATGAAAATATCATTCAAGAAATTCCTTTCAAGTTTTTCACATCAAGACATGGACTAACCAACATTCCTTGATAATGTTTACATTTAACTTAAGTCATTCTTAAATACACAATTGGAGGAAAACATAAAGATAAAGCTTATCAGTGAGAGTAGGGTACTTTTAAGAGTAAATCCTAGCTCTATATTTGCTGTTCTTTATCAGAGAAAAGTGAAAAAAATGGAATATATGAAAGGAAAACAAAAATATTAAGAGGTACTTCACCAATGATATAGACCAGGATCCCAAAAATCATCTTGTATATTGATGTCAATCCAGCTACAAACTACATGTCCAATTTTTCATCACAGCAACAACTTCTCTTCTCAGCCTAACTTCTTCAATAAATTAATAGAGCTTCAGACTTCAAAATTTATTTACATTCAACAATGATTCAATACAACAACTATTACATTATGAATCCAATAACCAACAACATCTCATCTTTTCCAGAAGTATTTATAGAAGAAAGAGGAGGTGGGATAAAATAAAAGATCTCTAGTTCAATTAATACAAGTTAATTCTTCTCTGCCTTTGAGAGGCTCAAATGGAGAATTTTTCTGATATTTCTGTGTATTAATTGGTTTCATTAAGTATTTAGGATACTTGGCAGATTTTGTTGTCTTTAGAACTGTTTAAGTAGGCTAGCAATAACTCTGGTTGTCCTTTAACAAAATATCAATGATAAGGCAATAATTATGCCTTGCTTTGATTTATCAAGGCTTCAGGTGGCTCTTTGGTAGCTGAAGAGGATAATTGGCCTCTGATGTGGCAGTGGAGGCCTTTCAGACTGATAGATTTCTTTGTTTTTCCTTAAAAACACTTTAACTTGCTTTTGGTCTGTGTTTAAGCTTAATTAGGCCTTGATCTTAATTTCTTCGGGTCTTCATCCTTTAACACTGTCTATATCTGTGGATTAAGCCTTTGATACCTGAGTTTGTGCCTTAATCCCTTTAAACTCTAATAAAAAATCTTTAATTCTTCACTTATGCTCTGATATTCACCTTTGACCCTGGTACTCTTTGTATAATTGGTGTTTACTGCTTTTTTGTTGTTTTGTAGGCGTGCAGAAGGTTTACACAGGTGGAGGTGTTTGTTTTCATGAATAACTCCTTGGATCCCTTCCTGTAATGAAGGTTAGGAATCGTCATTCCTGGACTTCGTGTTATTTTTGAGACAATGGGAAAACCCCATATAACATACACAAACAAACAAAAATTATATTAACCATTTGAAAAATAGGTTTAAACTGCTTTGGAGGTTTTGGGCGTGAGGGAGAATCGGAGTCGTCCGATTAGAATATCCAACGGTTGAGATCATCCGATGAATTTGCTGGGGATAATGGACAAAGGAAAATGAACTGGGGTCGTGATATAATGAGGGCCGTTCGATTAGGATAATGAATGGTGGAGATTGCTCGATCAAGTCGTTTGGGAGAAAATTAGATGAAAATTAAATGAGGGCGAGATTAAGTTAGGACCTTCCGATCTCAGAGATTGACGGCTAGGACCAAATAAGGAGTTACATTGTGGAGGGGGGAGTGGTATAGCGGAAAACCATTAGTGTTCTTCATGTGGCATTCAAGTGGTTTTAGATTTTGGTCCAAAAAAACGTGATTCCATTCATCGCACGACACGTGGATTTACAAAACCACCCATTTCGCGTTTTTTTGGAATGTTAACATTCAGGCGCAAAAAAAAAAAGTGAAACGCAACGTCTGTCGTCGGATCGGAGGACCCAGATCTGACAGTGCGGATCACATCGGACGGGAAAGCTGCACAGAAGGGGTGATAGTGGAATACACGTGGCAGAGCATGAGTGGGTAGGTATTCTATGAGGCGGGAGATAGGTCCCAAAGGAGTTGGGTCTATATGGTTGAATCCTGACCGTTGGATCGAATGATCGGACGGTTATGATTTGAATCAGGGATCGCAAATAGGTGGAGAAAAGGGGATGGAACTTGAGATTTTCGCGATGCAACAGAGCACTGCCTGTCGGATCTGGGAGTAAGATCAACGGTCAAGACTCAATCGAAGGGGTAATGGCTAAGGGTTATGGGCAGAGTGTGACTAGATCCTAGCCGTCGGTTCTTATGGATTTGATGGCTAAGATTAAATCGGGAGGATCGGTATCGGAGGAGGAAGAGGGAAAGGATAAAGGGAAACTGCGATTACCGATTTGCGATGGAGCGAGAACTGTTGATCTGAAAACTAGATTGACGGAGGAGATTCAAAGATGGGGCGGAGAGTGTTGATTGGGAGAAAAAGGTAAGGTGAAATGGGTGGAGAATGAATAACTTGATGGCCGTTGATCCATACAGATCGACGGTCCAGATTAATTTTAAAATTAAAACATCGGGGCAATGAAATAACAATGGAAAAATGGTTTTTCTCATGGTTTTTTAGGTTCTAAGTGCCCAATTGCGGGGCTTAAGGACACATGGAGGAAGGGGCTTAAAGGTCATAAGCCCTTGGGGGCTTAAATGCCTTATAATGTAAAAATATTGTATTAGGCCCAAAAATAGTGTTTTTTAAGCCAAAATTGGTGTTATGATAGGTGAAAGACAGGGTTTTTAAAAACCAAATAAGGTGGGATATAAGGTTTTAAAGAGGATTAGGATGATTTGAAGGTTAAATGAAGGGATTTTATGAAGGGAATAAGGGTAAAAAAAATGGAATTATTTGTGAGTGAGAAAAGAATTAAAATTATGGGAAACTAGGGTTTTTTAAGTAGTCTTTCTCTTGGCAAACAACAAGTTCCTTAGGATAAAAAGGGAAACGACAGTGAAGGTTAATTCAAAGGGAAAAGATCTTCATAAGACTTTAAGAACTAACAATTTGGAGATGAATTGTTTCTTAAAGGCTAAAAAGAGATTTAGCTACCATTTGATATGGCAAATTTTATAGGTGGCTAACAGTGGCTCCACATGGGGATGGCATCTTCTTGAAGATGTCAAGAATCTTCAGAGACTTTCTTTGGAAGTTGACCAATGCCGTCATCCATTGGGCATCAAATTTTCTTTTCTTTGGCTGACCTTCTTTGATCTGATAATCTTTTCAGAAATTTGAAACAATAGAATGCTATCAAAACAACATCTCTACCTACCCATTCCTAATGATCCTAACATTTTTTATTCTTTCAGAGTGCATTTGAACTAGCAAACTCTTTTCATCAAAATTTTATTCTTTTGAAAATAGGAAACAAATCTATTTCTACTCTTATTTCTCCATGAACTCAGTTTAAACAATTGAGTTCATAAATTCTCTACCTAACTACTATCTGTCAGGATTAGACTGTCTTACAGACCTTTATTCTCTAAATTCTAAAACAGAAATTAAAAAGCATCCATGCCAGGATTAAAGAGTCTAACTTGCTGCTGATCTATGGTGTAAAAACAAGTTGCACATAGACTAAAATTTGCAGAAAATGAAAACAAAATTGTGAAGGCTTAAGATCTGAAAATCAAAAACATCCTTCATTTTTCTTCAGCTCTGGTTTTGATTTTGATTGAGCTATTTTCTCTTTATTTTTTGGTTCAAGTTTTGATCTTTTTAGAACCAGTTCTTCCATCTTTGGCTCAAAATTTAAACATATTAGAGCCATTCTTATTTTGAAACTCATAGGTTCAGATTTTGAACTTGTTTGAACCTTTGTTTTTCTATCTTAATCTACCTTACCGATAAGCCAAGATTGAGCTGTTTGGCTGATCTATTCACTAACCTATCAACAGTAAATTGAAAGCTAATTAGTCATGATTAGGCTGTGTGACTAACTATAAGTGTGTTTTTTAGGAGTGGCGTTTGAGCTTGCACACTTTCAGATTTTGTTTCTCTTTTTTGGTATGGGGCTATACCTTTCTTGTTTTTACAATCTGCCCTCTTTTCTATCTTCTATTGTTTTTGTATTTTTATTTTTCTAACTTTGAATGCAATGTTCAAACAATGATATTTTAGAATGGAAAGTAAAAAAGCTTTGAACTGGTATAGTTAATAAAAATAATGTTTGAGCATCCTGCCATTGACAGGACCTCCAAAAAGTTCAGTTCCATTCACTTCTTGCAAGAAATAAGCATTGTTACTAGCAGTAGAATGAATGAGATAAGGGCTTAGCCATAATTTATCAAATTTTCCATGTTTTCCCTTATCTTCTCTCTTGGAATACCACTTCAAAACTTTGTCACCAATGTTGAAATCACTGGCCTTTGTTATTTTATCAAACAGCTTCTTGGTGTTTTCTTTATTGTGTAATGCTCTGTTGTAGACTTCCTGTCTAGTTTGTTGAAGATGTATAGTCTGATTGATTATTCTTGTGATATCATTTTCTTCATACTGTACTTCTTGGATCATCTTCATGACTGGCACTCCTAGACTAGTTGGAAAAATTGCATCTGCTCCATAAACTAGCTGGTAGGGAGACATTCCAATTTATTTCTTAAGTGTTAATCTGTCAGCCCATAGTGCATGTACTAGATTTGTATGCCATGATTTCTTATTGTTTTCCAGCAACTTCTTGATTGTGTTCACCAAACTTGTTTTTGAGGATTCTGCTAACCCATTACCTAGAGGGTAATAAGCAGTAGAATGGCCCAATGTAATCTGATATTTGTGACAGAATTCAACCATATTTTTGGATCCAAATGCAGCAGGATTATCAGTGATAATCTTCCTAGGACAGCCAAATCTAGATAGGATATGATTTTCAAGGAATTTTATGATGACAAAGTCATTGGCTTGCCTAGAAGGGATGGCTTCTATCCATTTGGTAAAGTAGTATGTTGCAGTGAGAATCCATCTATGTTGGGCAGATGAGGCTAGATGGATTTCCCCAATGAATTCTAGACCACACTACTGAAAAGGAGCTTCAACAGTGATTGGATGCAAGGGTAAGGGAAACAATTTTCTTTTGCCTTCAAAGATTTGGCATTTGTGACAGGCAATAATTATTTTATGGACATCTTGAAAGAGGGTGGGCCAATAGTAACCAACTCTAAGGATTTTATTGGCAGTTGTCTTCCAATAGAGGTGGCCTCCACATTCTCCTTCATGGAACTCATACTTGATCTTATTTGCATCATTGTCAGGAAAACATTTAAGCAATAATCCACTAGCATTCTTCCAATATAGACATCTATCCAAAATGTAGTATTTAACAGCTTTCAACTTTAAAAATCTTGCCTTTGTTTTAGAAAAACCAGGAGGGGTGTTCAAATTGAGAAAAATATATAAAATATTAGCATACCAAAATGAAAATAGAAAATGATCTTTAATAATGGGAGTTGACAATTCCTCCCGTTCATCTAATGCATCTATCATCTTTATATCAAGAGCTTCAAAATTATACTCAACCATTAATATTGCTAGTCCTTGGTCTTTTATGAGCTTAGTGGGCTTGATTTTTAAATCATATTCAAGTATCAGAGCAATCCACTTTCCTCTTTTTCCATATAGATCTTGTGTTAAAATGTCTTTTACAACTGAATTTGGCACAAATGCAATTATGTGGGAATGTAAAATGTAAAATTTGAAGTCCTTTCAAGCTTTGACTAAGGCAAAGGCTTGTTTTTCCATAATATTGTACTTCAAAGGTGCATCTCTTAATGCCTTACTAAAGAATGCAATTGGCTGCTCTTGTCCCTTCAAGTTTTTCTGTTATAGGACAACACCTATAGTGTGTTCTGATGCAAATGAAAAAATGAAGAAATCCTTTGAAAAATCAGGACTAACAAGAACTGGTGTTTTGGTTAATGCTTGTATTACCAGTTCAAATGATTTCTTTGCTTCTAAGGTCCATTTAACTCCTTCTTCCTTTTTCAGCATGTTTTTTATGTTTCTAAGGAGTTCAACTAAATTGGGTATAAGCCTTCTCAAGAAATTAATCCTCCTAATGAAAGATTGAAGTTCCTTGATGTTTCTAGGATGGTTGAATTGCAATATACCATCAATCCTCTTTAGGTCTATCTTTATCTCCTCTTATGATATGATGTGTCCAAGAAGTTTACCTTCTTGGAGACAAAACATTGTCTTCTTTGGATTTAAAGATAACCCATATCTTTTGCATTTCTCGAAGACTTTTCTTAAGTGTTCTAGGTGTTCTTCATCTGTTTTGGAAAAAATAGTGATATCATCAAGGTAAATAATGATGAAGAAGCCTAATTCTTCCGAGAATGCAATATCCATGGCTCTCTAAAATGTGGCACCAACATTCATTAAACCAATGGGAATTTTCACATACATGAAAGTACCCCAAGGTGTAGTAAAGGCTGTTTTGAGTTGATCATCAGGATGTACTAATATTTGATTGTAACCTGAGAAGCCATCTAGCAAAGAAATTCTTTTAGAACTGATTACCTTTTGTAATATGTGATCCATCTTGGGTAAAGGGTAGTTGTCCTTTAATGAGGCTCTATTTAGGTTTCTAAAATCAATACAAAGCCTTATTTATCCTGTTTTGTTCCTAACCAACACAATATTAGATACCCAATCTAAATACCTAATAGGGACAATAATTCTAGCTTCATACATTTTCTTAATTTCTTTCTCAACCAGGGGTAATTGAACACGGTTTATTCTGTGCAATTTTTGTCTATAGGGCTTCTAGTTTTCTTTGAGGGGTATCTTATGTTGAATTATCTCTGTATCATAGGACTTTAGATCCTCATAAATCCATGCAAACACATCGGAAAATTCCTTAAAGAGCTCAATGTATTTCAGTTTTATGTGGGCTGGAAATGTTTTATACAGTTTAATCATTTTTGGCTCTTCTTCACTGCCTATGTTACATTCTTCTACTTCATTTTCAACAAGTTCCAGTTTTGGTTTTTTGGAAACATCATTGAAATCAAGTAACTCTTCTGGTGGGACCAGACCTTTAGGCAAGCTTTGATTGTTAGATTGCAGCATTTCTAAGTCTTATTTTTCTAAATATGCACTAATTCTGTTGTATGTTCAAGTTTATTAGATAACAACTTTATATCAGCAATCTCTGGAGACTTTATTTCTTCATCAAGAAGATTTTTTTCAATAGGACATTCATTTTCATAATCTGAATCTAGACTTGGTGGCTCAAATTCATTTCTGAACTGTAGGAAGTCTTATATTTGTTTATCTCCCTCAAACACCTACCAATATTTTTCATTTTCTGGGACAACTGGTCTAAATTTGACTTGGGTGGTGCATTGTTTGGTTTCATAAGATGTTAGACAAGTTCTAGCAGAAAAGGCTAAACTATTGGCAAGGACATTTTGGTTTCTTGGGACAAAGACAAGATGGAATGCATCAAATGTTTTCAATAAATCCATGACATAATTTCTATAGGCTCTAAGTCTGGGGCATTTGGCACTATATTCCCCATTCACTTTCCTAATAATCAACTCCGAATCTCCATGAACCTTTATGCTTTTGGACCCTAATTTCTTCAATAAGTGTAGGCCTAAAAGGAGGGCTTCATACTCAGCTATGTTATTTGAACATTGGAAATGTAATCTGTAAGAATTTCCTTCAGCATGATTTTTTTCAGTGTTGTGTATCCATATGCCTTCTCCGGCATTGTTCTTAGTGCAAGACCCATCAAAATTCATACTCCAAAGAGGACTAGTTTCAGATTTAGCAGTTTGAATACTATCCTCTTTATCTTGTGTGCTTTTAGATTTCTCTTGTAAGTCAGCACTATGTTGAAATTGTTCTAGTTCCTCATGTTCTTCATTAAGTTGAGGACTCTTCTCTTGAATCTCAAGGTTGACAAGCAATGGAAGATTGTTTTGTAGCTCTAGACCTGTGATTAATTTGTTGTGATTTTCTGACTTGACAAACTATTTTAATAGTTTTGCCTTGTCTTCCTCCTTTTCTATATCTGCTACTATGTTACAGTGAGGGGTGGCCACTAGGTCAGTTAAGGTTTCTTTCTCATTAAATGTTTCATGATTGAAGAGAATAAACGAGTCAAGGCCTGTAAGTACAGAATAAAGAGGAGATTTTTTTTGTTTCTCTTGGCTACTGACTATGTATTTCATGTGAGATTCCCTAAAAATTCTTCTAGTTTGATTAAAAACAGGGATGGTTGCATATTTCATATCCATTTTCATTTTTCCTTGTAACTTAGCTCCCCATGATCTTGATAACAGCATACCATATTTGGGGGGTACATCAGACACTACAATATCCATCGCTAAACATCTGGCTGGAATTTGTGCTAAGTTTACACAGAGGTCTTTGATCAAACCTAAACATTTCACTCTACTGAAGTCAAAGGAGTATAGATATTTGTATGGTCTAGTGATTTCAAGGCTAGACTCTCCATTACTGCTTTGGGCATTAAGTTATGAGAGGCCCCTGAATCATGCATAGAATTGTGTAAAATTTTGTAATGAATTTTCAAACTAACATAAAATGGAGGAATTGGCCCTTCTTGGTATCTTCCCTCAATATTAGGACGGAATAAGAGCTCTGGTTGGTCATCATTGAGGTTGAAAGTGTCAATATTTTCTCCTATGTTGAAGGCTTTCAAAATTTGTGATCTATATACATATTGGGTGACTAATTCAGTGAGAGGAACAAAGATTTTTATCTTGGCAATTTCCTGTTCCAAAATAAAAGGCATCTGACTTTTTACAATGCTTGTTTCAGCCTTATTAATCACCACTTTATCAACAAAATCAGTTTTCTAATTTCCTCTATTTACATTGGTCAAAATTGTTTTAATAGGAGCACTAGCTGAGGTGCTAACGCTGCTAATATCTGCACTCTGTTTTTCGTTCATTTGAGTGCCTTTCTCTTTGTTTTGATCAGAATTTACAACCATTGTTTTATCTTTTTGTTTTGTAACTTTGGGTTTATTCACAAGGCTGTTTTTGGCAAAATTTTCAGAGGTTTTTTTCTTTGGAGAATCCTGATTCTTTTTACTCCTAAGGTCATATTATTTTGGAGTCTCTATGATGACATTTTCCAATTCTTGACAGTAATTTTCATCTTCCATTCTTCCATCATCATAGGGTGTATATAAACCTTGTTTCATATTGATAGGAACATCAAATTTATCATTGTCTAATCCCAGCATGTTTATGTCATCTTCCTCTGTTTGTTCAATTGTTTCTTCAACATCACTTACATAGTTTTGATGAAAAGGAGGAATAATCTCCTGATGAGAGTCTCTTGGTCTGTTTTGAGGTTGGTTTCTCCTGAAATTCTGATTTTGATTTTGAGATTGATTTCTGTATTGGGGAGCTGATTGGTTTTCTCTAGATTGTGCCCTCTCAAGTATCCTCACCTTTTTCATCATTTCTTCTATCATCCTTTCCATTTTTGAGCTAGATGTGGAGGGTGAAGATTCCTCCCTAAATGATACTTTCTTCTCATTCTTCATCCTGGCTCTTTTCTCCATCAGATTTACTTCTACAGCTAAGGCTCCTTTCTGCATTCTTCTAAAGTCAAAGGATCTCTCTCTCTCAACTGATAGGCCAATTTGGGATCAAATCCTTCAGGAAATTTGTTAAAATCTGAGCCTTGTGGAGGTTTCAAGTCTGGGGGCAGTGCATTATAAACACTATTGAACCTAGTGCAATAAGCTTAGACACTTTCCCCAATGTTTCATTTGAGATTGTTGTAGTCTGAAAGTATTTGGAGAGGGTTTTTCCTGACTTCCCATTTGTTTAAAAATAACTGATGAAAGGCTTGGAGGTCATTAATATTGTTAGGGGTTAAGCCTTTGAACCATTTTCTTGCTTCCCCCCCAGACTTTGAGCAAACAATCTGAGTTTGACAGTTTCATAATCAATCTCATTTCTATCAAAATATTCATTCATCTTGTCCACATGTTGTGAAGTAGTAGTAGCACCACTGGCATCATATAATGGTATCTTGTACTGATAGTCCTGTGGTAGATTGACTAGAGGTAAAGGAAGGAATAGAGGGGCATACCATGTTGCCATGATAGGAGGTTGTTGAAAGAATGGGGTGGTTTGAACAGTGGGTGTATAGATAACAGAAGTGGATGGACTAGAAAAAGGTTGTTGAGCAGATCTAGGATGAGAGAAACCAAAATTATGAAGGAAATGCAAATCAGGTGGGGTAGTTTGTCTACTACCAGGATGTTCACCTCTATCTTGGGATGAAGGGGGAGACTCAAAATCTATCTGATCTATATCACCAAGTGACCTAGTTCTGAATGGGTTTCTTAAGTCAACTTGTGAATCTTGTAGAGCTATAAGGTTTTCAGGAACATAATTAGCTCTTTCGAGTGATCTAACAATAGTTGAAGCTTTGGCCTTAGAAGATTTCCTAAGAATTCTTTCAGGGTTGTCAAATATCTCAGGAGGATTTGGGTCAGGATAGGCTCTAGTATGGATTATTCTAGAAGCCAAAATGTTGAGTTTTAGACTCACTATCAAGAAAATTTTAACCAAATATGATAGTCTTTAGGAGGCTAATTGATCCTTTAGCAAGAAAAATTTAACCCTTTAAATCTTCTTAACTGAGTTTGTATGATGTTATGATAGTAATGGGTTTCCCAGTGGAGTCTTTAGGTCTTTTTAGGATTGTGGAGACACCAGGTGAAATTTTTTTAGCTTTTGTGAAGGTAAAATGTTTTATGGTTCCACCACCATGTTTATTATGAAGCCAGTCTGAAATATTTTTGGATTTTCTGATTTTTTACAGTCCTATGGGCTATAAGAGTGTCCTAAATCTGTTTCAACACTTAGCTAAGGTGATGAGACAAACATAGCTTACTCTTATGGCTTAGCTAGCTGATTCCTTCAAGGTTTGATAAGGCTCTATGAGAATCCTAAGGGTTACTTAGTTTGTCACTGATTCAAATAAGTCCTATCATAATTACCATTTTCTTTGGTAGTGCTTGAAGAGAGCTACTTATACTGCACTGAATTTAGAGTGTTTTGTTTTTAAGGATTTCAATCAGAATTGCCAAGTGGAATCTGTTAGAAAACTAAGGAAAACCAGCAGGCCTATTGATGTTCAATGGAGTCACCAGGTGAAGGATTTTTAATTGATTTTAGAGCTTGAAAGTTGTTCACCATCAACAATCAAAACCACTCTAGGAAGACACTTGGTTCATTGTTAAAAATGGGATTATCTAAGTTGTGAAGTTATCTATTACTTCAGAAAGTCCCCAGTATGGTCGCCAGAAATGTTAGGCCTCTGTAATTTAGTAGAGTGGCAAGACTAAATGCTGCAGAGACTACATCAAAAACCACTTTGGGATTCTAGGATCTAGCCCTTCTGAATCCAGAGAGGGATCTCTCTATAAGTGCAAAGATTGATTTATCTTTTAAGGTTTTAAGTATGATATTAGGCTAGTTATTAAAAACAAGGTTTTTTTGTTTGTTTGGTTGGTCAGTTATGATATTTAATTGGATGGAATATCACAAAATGAAAGAGTTCAAAAGAGGTGAAGATGCAAGTATATTGAGAAGTTTTCAGCAGATAGGATTAGTGTGAAAACAACTTTAAACCATTGGGCAATGGAGTCACAAAAGGGTTTAATTGTGCAAAAATTTAAAGAGTGGTCCAAGGGGAAAGTCATCTATATTAAAATATCCTTTAGATTAAATGATGGAGTGGAACATTAAAGTGTTGAGAAGGTGGAAAAATTCAATAATTTCAACAAGGATTTACCAACTTTCCATACAAGAAAAGCCTTCTTAAGCAACTGTTTAAAACCAACCAAAGGACATGGCTAACCATAAATTTTTTTGGACAAGCTTGTATTAAAGCTAACTCATCAGACAAAAATCCAATAATCTCACTAGACTACTTTTAGGAGGGATGAAAACAGATAAGAAAAAAAATTTCAGCTTCAGATCAGGTCAGATGCATTAAAATCAAGACTTGCTTTCAGCATACTCTTAGGGAAACCTTCAAACAACCTTTGGAGAAGAAACTAGAAGATAGGGCATACCATAAAATTTTCTAATTTAACTCTACTTAGCATGTAATGAAAATATCATTCAAGAACTTCCTTTCAAGTTTTTCACATCAAGACATGGACTAACCAACATTCCTTGGTAATGTTTACATTTAACTTAAGTCATTCTTAAATACACAATTGAAGGAAAACATAAAGATAAAGCTTATCAGTGAGAGTAGGGTACTTTTAAGAGTAAATCCTAGCTCTATATTTGCTGTTCTTTATCAGAGAAAAGTGAAAAAAATGGAATATATGAAAGGAAAACAAAAATAGTAAGAGGTACTTCACCAATGATATAGACCGGGATCCCAAAAATCATCTTGTATATTGATGTCAATCCAGTTACAAACTACATGTCCAATTTTTCATCACAGCAACAACTTCTCTTCTCAGCCTAACTTCTTCAATAAATTAATAGAGCTTCAGAGCTTCAAAATTTATTTACATTCAACAATGATTCAATACAACAACTATTACATTATGAATCCAATAACCAACAACATCTCATCTTTTCCAGAAGTATTTATAGAAGAAAGAGGAGGTGGGATAAAATAAAAGATCTCTAGTTCAATTAATACAAGTTAATGCTTCTCTGCCTTTGAGAGGCTCAAATGGAGACATTTTCTGATATTTCTTTGTATTAATTGGTTTCATTAAGTATTTAGGATACTTGGCAGATTTTGTTGACTTTAGAACTCTTTAAGTAGGCTAGCAATAACTCTGGTTGTCCTTTAACAAAATATCACTGATAAGGCAATAACTATGCCTTCCTTTGATTTATCGAGGCTGTAGGTGGCTCTTTGGTAGCTGAAGACGATAATTGGCCTCTGATGTGGCAGTGGAGGCCTTTCGGAGTGATAGATCTCTTTGTTTTTCCTTAAAAACACTTTAATTTGCTTTTGGTCTTTGTTTAAGCTTAATTAGGCCTTGATCTTCATTTATTCAGGTCTTCATCCTTTAACACTATCTATATCTTTAGATTAGGCCTTTCATTCCTAAGTTTGTGCCTTAATGCCTTTAAACTCTGATAAAAAATCTTTAATTCTTCACTTATGCTCTGATCTTCACCTTTGACACTGATACTCTTTGTATAATTGGTGTTTACTATGTTTTTGTTGTTTTTCAGGCGTGCAGAAGGTTTACACAGGTGTAGGTGTTTGTTTTCATGAATAACTCCTTGGATCCCTTCCTGTAGCGAAGGTTAGGAATCATCATTCCTGGCCTTCATGTTATTTTTAAAACAGTGGGAAAACCCCATATAACTTGCACAAACAAACGAAAATTATATAAAACATGTGAAAAATAGGTTTAAACTGCTTTGGAGGTTTTGGGCATGAGGGAGAATCAGAGCCGTCAGATTAGAATATCCAACGGTTGAGATCATCCGATGAATATGAATTTGCTGGGGAGAATGGACGAAGGCAAATGAAATGGGGTCGTGATATAATGAGGGCCTTTCGATTAGGATAATGAACGGTGGAGATTGCTCGATCAAGTCGTTTGGGAGTGAACTAGATGAGTTAGGACTGTCCGATCTCAGAGATTGACGGCCAGGACCAAATAAGGAGTTACATTCTGGAGGGTGGAGCTTTATAGCAGAAAACCATTAGTGGTCTTCGTGCGGCGTTCGAGCGGCTTTAGATTTTGGTCCAAAAAAACGTGATTCCATTCATCGCACGACACGTGGATTTAGAAAACCACCCATTTCACATTTTTTTGGAATGATAACGTTCAGACGAAAAAAAAAATGCAAAACGGAACGTCTGCCGTCAGATCGGACGACCCAGATCCGACGATCCGTATCGCATGCGACGGGAAAGTTGGACGGAAAGGGCGATAGTGGAATACATGTGGCAGCTTGTGAGTGGGTAGGTATTCTATGAGGCAGGAGGTAGGTCTCAAAGGAGTTGGGTCTATCAGTTTGAATCCTAACCATTGGATCGAATGATCGGATGGTTATGATTTGAATCGGGGATCGCAAATAGAAGGAGAAAAGGGGATGGAACTTGATATTTGCGCGATGCGATGGAGCGTCCATCGGATTTGGGAGTAAGATCGACGGTCGAGACTCAATCGAAGGGGTAATGACGAAGGGTTATGGGTGGAGTGTGATGAGATTTTAGCTGTCAGTTCTTGTGGATTGGATGGCTAATATTAAATCGGGAGGATCGATATCGAAGGAAGAAAAGGGAAAGGATAAAGGGAAACTTCGATTGCCAATTTGCGATGGAGCGATAACCATTGATCTGAAAACTAGATCGACAGAGGAGATTCAAATATGGGGTGGAGATTTTTGATCGGGAGAAAAAGGTAAGGTGAAATGGGCGAAGAACGAATAACCCGATAGCCATTGATCCATATAGATCGATGGTCCAGATTAATTTTAAAATTAAAACATCGGGGTAATGAAATAACAACGGAAAAAGGATTTTTCGCATGGTTTTTTAGGTTCTAAGCGCCCGATTTCGGGGCTTAAGGACACATGAAGGAAAGGGCTTAAAGGTCATAATCCCTTGGGGGCTTCAATCTTATAATGTAAAAAGGCTGTATTAGGCCCAAAAATAGTGTTTTTTAAGCCAAAATTGGGGTTCCGATAGGTGAAAGACAGGGTTTTTTTAAAACCAAATAAGGTGGGATATAAGGTTTTAAAGAGGATTAAGATGATTTGAAGGTTAAATTAAGGGAATAAGGGTAAAAAAAATGGAATTATTTGTGAGTGACAAAAGAAGTAAAATGATGGGAAAATGGGGTTTTTTAAGTAGTCATTCTCATGGCAAACAGCAATTTCCTTAGAATAAAGAGGGAAACAATAGTGAAGGTTAATTCAAAGGGAAAAGATCTTCATAATACTTTAAGAACTAAAAATTTGGATATGAATTGTTTCTTAAGGGCTAAAAAGAGATTTAGCCACCATTTGATATGGCAAATTTTATAGGTGGCTAACACCCTCCATTACTAAGATTGGGTCCTGTGGAAGCCCCAAATCTAGAAAGTTAGAAGAGAGCACCTCAACTTCCTTTCCATTAGATGTCTCTTGTACCTTTTCCATGGGAAATTATTCTATAAAATAGGGAGTTTGGGGTACCAAATCTAAAGTCCCTTTGTATATTTCACCTTCTTTACTCACCTTCAATTCAGGGATGGCTACCAAGATCATGCCTTCACCAGTGTCTTATGGTTCATAGTCTATTAGTTTCACTTCCTCCATGTGCATTCTCCTTAGAGAAACTCACAAATCAACTACGGATCCAGACAAAAAGCACTTCCTTTCAGTGAACCCTATCTCTATCTTCAAAAATTGATAGCTAGGGAAATGTTGATGTACTTTGACTTTTCACCTACTCCTAAAAGGCTCCAGTAAAGGCCAAAATAGCTTTACCTTCATGAACCTACCATATGTGTGGTTGAGGTTGGATTTAGGATCTAATATAATTAACTAGACATAATTTTTCACTTTTATAAATATATGTTTAATTTTGGATTAAAAACTTATTTCTTTATTCAAAATAAATAATTTTCATTATAATCAAAATCAAATTTATAAATTATAAATGTACCATATTATTTAATTTTATATGGTATTTATTTTTTATAATTTACCTTAAAAATTTATTTAGCTTAATTATATGAATTTTACACATTCAATGGTCTTAACTATAAATCTTGTAATATTCATTATTTTTTTTTCTTTTAAATTTGATATTTCCCTTTTCTGATCAAGCTAAACATAAGAGGGTACAAGGTAATTACATAAACACAAAAATCTAAACACAAGAATCAAAGGAAGAGGTGCAAGGTGAACTCTCCTACAAAATTAGCTCACATAGCATGCATTATGTTGATAAAATTTGAACTTAAGTGGAGAGGATATCATTAAACCATCCCAACCACCTAGGCTACCTTCAACTGACAATTTCCACTAAAGCTATATTTTATATTAAAAAATTAGAGGTGAACATTTAATAAAAATCAGTGATCTATTAAAGCATAACTAGCAGGTTTAAAGGTGACATGAAACCCAAGGAAATGAGTTCTAAATAAACTATTAAAAAATCATAAGAAATTGGTCAACTACGATTACCTCTCATGGAAATTATCATAAATGAATGTCATACTTAAAGAAACTGAATCCCAAAAAATGATACCTAATATAATGCACTGCAAAAACCCCTCAATACTTAAGTAAACCACATGTTCAAATTTACACATGAAAATCAACTAAGCATGTATGGAAAGGATTGGCAATAAAGTCACATCCATTTTGAGGTTCAGTCAACATATTATATGCCAATTGTTGTTTCACATTGCAGCACATATCACTTGGTCGTTGTTTTAACTTGTGTCGGTGGTTATACAACATGCTTGGAACTCCTCATGGCCTTTAGATGAAGCTAGATCATGGTCCACAACGACAACGCATCATATTTCTTTAGTTGTTGATTCATGTTCTTAATTTTTTTCATTTTTAAACAATTCAATGGTACACTTTTATGGTGAGATTATCGTTTGAACGCTACAACATAAAGGGGGGGTTTTAAGACAATATTTAAGACAAATTTTTGGTAAATTTTCTTAACTTGAGACAAAATAAAACTTGTGTATTAACTTAAATATTGTTTTTAAGTAGGTGTCTCAAATTATTGTCTTCAAAATTGTCTCTATAAATACAATATATAACGCAAGCATTATTGTCTCTTATGAGACAATTTCATTTTTGTCTCTCCAAAGACAATAGTTGGAATTAAATACATATTGTCATTATGGAGAAAATGTCTTTAATCCTATATATTGTCTATCTAAAGACAATATAAAAAAATTAATGCAAAAAAATATCTCACCATTAAAATAAATCAATATAAAAATATTTAATTAAAAGAAAACTACAATATCATTGAATAATTCATGTTAGGTACAGTGGAATCGAAATAGCAACCTCTTGCAGTGTAGGTGCTCCTCCATTGAGCTATCACCCTTTAAATAATTATGTGAGGAGTTATGGCAGTCCTTGAAATTGTATATATAGGCATTGATTTTTAAAAAATGTTCAACACATAATGGCATAATCCTTGCAAAATATATAATCATGCAAGCCCCCATTTTTAACTTAATAAAAAAATAACTCAATGGAGTTAGCTCATTGTGACATCCTTGTATCTTGACTTTCACAAAAAGCTAATAATAAACAATAGTGTACATACACATTATTTTATCTATACAAAGAAAATTAACTAGAATTAGCACAAGCAATACAACCACCACCCAAAGAGCTACACCATCTTGGTAGTAGGCACTGATGACACATATGATGTACAAAACAAGCCATGACTACATCGTCAACCCATTCAAGAAAAATTGGGCACTCTCCTCTTTCACTGTTAATAATTTGTTTGACCACTTCTTCAATGTAATTTTTTGGAGGTACAAAACTAGAATCTCCATTAGCACACATTTGGCTTCCTAAAAGAAAATGCCTTGCCCGCTTATACATATGATATGATTGTTGACCCCAAATATTTATAAAGTAGAAATTAGAACAAATGACATGCCATCTTATTCGAATTAGAACCTTGGTGTGTAGCAGCCCAACTGTTATCATAGTGTATCACCCCCGCTATTAATAACTTAGAAATTAGACAAATTCTAACATATAAATGCTCATAAGAAAATTAAAAAACTCTTGATCTTTGGGGCTCAAAATAATATTTTTCAATAAAAATCATTTTACAAAGTACATTCTAAAGTAGAACTTACCTCATGACAAGAAAAGGACATTCACAATTGGCAAAACCTCAAAAGAAATTTTGTCATAGATGCATAATTGTGAATAACATTTCTTTGTTCAACAAATTGATAAAACTGGAATTGTAAATAGAAATAAACACCATATATTTTTTAAGTCAAACCAAAATCACAACAAAAAAGATGAAACAAAACTATTATTATATTTGCTTTCCATGGAACAGAGAAGCGTTTTCCTTAGATACTCTATACAAAGCTATATATATATATATATAACAGCTTTAGTAAACTCACACTCAGTAACTTGTACATCAATAGGAGGAAGAACAAGAATGGGTCTGAATATTCATGAAAAAATATTAGAAATCACTCAAAGAGACTGGACATAAAAATACAACATCAAAAGCCAAATAAAAGCCCAGTTCTACATTCGTACCTTCCCTTTTTGCAGTATTATCTTTTTTCCTTCACAACATCAAGGGCCTCAAGTTAGCTTGAACTAATTTAAAACCACGTTCATAACCTTCCTCAAAGGGTTTTTGAACTAGTTTATACCACTTGGACATCAAAAGGTATAATACTCAAATTATGACATCCTATTATAATCTTTAAAATTGAAGCTATGATATGAAATCAAAATTTTGCAACAGTAAAATAAAAACCATATACGTTTCAGTTTGCTGAACAATGAAACTCCTTAATGCATTTTAGCAATGGTGCATTTGAATTCCTTACTACATATTTGCAAAAACCCGGCTAGAGAAGTAACATACTAAACAAGATGGTAATAGTGAATTAACATTTGTAGCAAGTTTTTGTAATAGTTTAGTTCTAGGTGGAAATATCAATTTGATTGCGGGTAAACAAAACTTCAATAAATTAATGTATTAAAGCAAAAGGTATGACAAAAAATGTTGCTAAAGTATATAAAAAAATTTATTGCAATACCATTAGCATCCTAAGTTTTCAGGAAGTCATTAATTTCCTATGGGTTGACAATAAACATTTATTATAAGACAAAATTACAATTCTTTTGAAATGTAGCATTTCCCAAGTGTTTTTATGGAACAAAAATAGTTTGAAAAAACATCACTCTCATCAAGCTCATTTCCACTGTTTCAATTCATCATCTATGTATTATTCATCACATTTAATAAATGCATTTCTTATTTTCTCCATCCAAGTAAATTAAAAATATTGCATACTGATAGTTTCAAAAACATTCTACTTGTTTGCTTGATCAATGCACTTAGTGTAAAATGGAAATTGACAACAGCCTCACAAGTTACAATCATTTTATGGATTTTCTATCTTGTTCTCTAGAGTCAAGCTAAGAGTTACAAATTCCTTGCATAGACCAACCCTTGGGATCATCAAATCGTAAACATCTATAACCTGAGAATTATTTACAGTGTTGCTAATTGATCACAATTCCACTTTCAAACCATGAGAATGGCATATCTCTTGTAAGATAACATTGGCTATGTCAATTGGGTTGAAATTTTAGAAGTCAAATGAGTATACACCTAAAATTTCATTTGCAATAATAAGTGGCATCTCACAATGACTTCCCTTACAAGGACCCAATTGTATCAAATATTAGGTAAACATAAATTGACTTTTAATTTATGTTATTATGTACAAAAGAGAAGACCAGAAATTATAAATGTATCAAGGCAAACTACCTTTTTAGTGCGCCTCAATTTCTTCTTAAAATGATTTGATCGTCTTACACGGAAATAAAAGCCATTTAAATGGAATTTGAAATTTGGATGAACACTTGACTCCTCCATTAACAACGAAAACATATTCTCTACCTACATTTATATAGGTCCAAAATTTCCAACCCCAAATGTGGCAGCCTAAACTTTCACCTCAAACAATATACCATGGAGCTATTATTTGTTTTCAATCTTTATGACAGTTTATCATTTTAGATAAATATGCTCCCATGTGACACCATATATTCCCTCCATTTCAATATCACTTGCATTAATTGTCGTGGTTTCAAGGAGTATAAAACCTTGAACAACTCAAGTTATTTCTACTCTATTTCTACCATATTTTGGATCACAAATGTAGTCTAACATGTAGGATATCCCAACATTTTATGAGGCCCGTACCGATATTAACGCCATATAATATTGAAATGGACCTTCCAAAACCTCATTGCTCTATAAACAAGAAAATGAATTATTTAATTCAACAACCTATGCAATTTGTAGTAAGGACACTAAACAAGAAGATTCTCAAGTTTCCATTTGAAAAATGGTAACATTATATTTAATTTGTGCTCAATTCCTAGGCTCGAGACAAATCAATTCTTTGATATGTCACATATAAGAAAATACCATGAAGAAAATGCAGAGTTTCAAAAAATGAAAGAATATAGATATTTTTTTGCATCTCACAAGTCCACAAGTGATAACCCAATCCAAAAAACGATATCAAATCTAAAAATCACTCCATGACGAATATAAACCAGGTAACAGGAGTCCACTCCAGAGACAAATCCAACACAAAAAGGCAAAAATAAAATTTTTTGAGGACTGAAAATGGCAGTAAAGACACAACAAAATATGTCCAAGAAAGATTCATACTCAAAATAGTTATTAACATCCTTGAACCATTTAAATCATAATAATATTGATATCCCTTACAATGAAATTTTCCTCCCACAAGTAACCCAAGGCATCAAAATTCCATAAATATAGAAAGGAACAAAAGGATGGCCCTATTGAATCAACTAATGTAACATTATCCACGCGGATAAGACTTTCTGACAAAAAATAAGGCCAAGGCATTGGTGAAAATATCACTCATTTTACACGCTTACTGTGAATCAAAACCTAAGCACATCAACCATCTTAAAGATGAAATAACAATCAAATTAAACATAGTATTTTTAAATTCAACCTTAAACTTAAGGCATTATTGCCCTATCTCTCTGGCCTACTCCATTGCCTCCCATGCTGAAACCACAATATCAAGGATGAATCCCCCCTAGACAAACCGAGTCCGCTTCGGCTGTACTACATACTTGGAAACTAACCAGATCCTCAAATCCAAAACATTCGTCACAATTTTGTAATAAATGGTAAGAAAATTAATAGGTTTCAACCCACCTATAAAGTCTCTCATTACATTCCTATTAATAGGTTTCATAAAGCCATAATTGAGACTTCAGAAACTCGAAGAGGAAGCTAGAATAAAAACATTTCTACATCTAGACAATGAATATGATCCCCAATAAAGTCGCACATGAACTTATAGACTTCATAAGGAAAAATATTTAATCCTGAACCAAAATATCATTTTTCCCATTAGTGACCTTACAATAGATAATCATGCAACAAGCATCATGTGTAACACTCACACTATTTTTCAAAGCAAAAAGACCAAATATAGAGAAAGGGATACCATTGCTATATATGTACAATATATGATGTCCATAGACAAAACCCCACCTCCACACCTATCTCCTTTGCACTCAAACATGATCACGGCCCCCCTAGAGATGCATTAAGTTGTCAACAAAGAATAGGTCATCCATTTCCACAACTATCCTTGCTAAAAGATAAGGACATGGGCATACAGAAAAAAAATGTATTACATGGTCCTAAATCAAGGGCATGACCCAAAGACACATGCTTACGAAATCAAAACCAGAAGAAATCACATGATTCTGCAAAGATGAAGAAATAGAAAGCACTATGCCTCCACTCCCTTGACAATGCTCAAAATTCCTAAAATGGGTTATTCCAACAGTAGACTCTGAAGCTCAAAACCAAATCCCCCTAGGTTAAACACACAAGTCTATGTCAACAAGTTCACAATTCATATAATCAACAAATGTGGGAAAGAATCCCTTGGATTTCCCCCCGATATTTTCCTTGGAAAAAAATAATACACCCATGGTGTAACATTGAGAGCTTGAGGCATGAGACTGTAGAAAAACTTCACAATATCATAAGTTTTTTTGTTTTAGTAAATGCCTATAAAAATCTCCATTAACATCAATGTATTTTATGTAAAGGAAATATAATTAGTTATATGTCATGAAAACATATCATATGATCAAAACATACTAGAAATGTCAGGATTTGGGACTCTATCGAACATGCATATTCCAACTAGAGAAACAATAAGCAATAGAGTGCCAAAAAGTCTACATTTTTCAAGCACACTTTTCACTCTTGATATAGTTTTTGTTTGATGGAAATCATGAAAGTTGTAAGTTGAGAGCTCCTCATCACCTAATTGACTTATACTACATTTAGCATGTGTGCATAATAGAGAACACAATGCAAAATTTCCTGCTGTATGAATATCCAGGATTAGACAGACCAAAGGGAACTAGAAATCCTTGTGTCATATTAAGATGCCAGAGGATAAAATTCCCTATATATTGAAAATACATAATTGTAGAGGTATCACTCTTTATATCAAAATTATAAAAAGAAATCATGTGATTCCCACATATGAAAATTGAAATAACTATTTAGATATATTAACTGAGAAATTAAGAATTGAGAAGGTAACTTTTGGATTAGGGAACTATAAATCCTTGTGTCATATTAAGATGCCAGAGGATAAACTTCCCTATATGCTGCAAAGACATAATTGTAGAGGTATCACTCTTAATACCAAAATTATAAAAAGAAATCATGTGATTCCCACATATGAAAATTGAAATAACTATTTAGATATATTAATTGAGAAATTAAGAATTGAAAAGGTAACTTTTCCATTCTCATTAGCTCTTACAACTATAAAAACATGCTTAAACAATGGTATAAAGGTGAAAGTCAATAATCTACAAGAACCTTTAGCCAAAAACAAAGAAACACTGAGAAATATATAAAGTCATTGGTATCTCGAAAACCACTATTGATTGTGTTAAAAGTATCAACTATTTTACCTTAAGAGAATATTTCCTTCAATCAAAAGAAAACTGCTAGAAAATATCTGCTAGGGTCTCCAGAATACCATCAACATGTAATAGTTCAACTAAAAAATGTTGATATTGTAAATTATACCTACATTTTGTCTACTTATTTGATAATAGTTCTTGGAAGTGTCACTGGAACTAGATCAAATTAAGCTCCTAGAGATGGAGACTCCACAACCAGGATGAACCCAGCTGCATCTAAACTCTTTGCAATTTATGATATGTGTCTTACAGATGCAACACGATATGAAAATTTGTATGAATATCCAGAAATGATAATTCTACCTTAAATAATAATGTTTTTAAAATCTTGAAGGTTGGATATCACATAAAATTAATCTAGAATCGCACCAATTCCTACAATGAGAGAATAATACGGAACTTTGCATGTCAGGGTTGCACATAGTATCCATTTTCACATGTCAAGAGTTGAATAAAAAAATTAGTGAATGATAGTGTACTTTTGTAGCTACAATCATCTACACCAACTTCTATAGAATTTATATATGAACTAAAAAATACCATTATTTTGAGCTATGGACCACCTTTCCTCTATCTTGTTCCACAAAAACCTGTGCTTTGATAGCATAAAGAACGGAAACATCAAAAGGATTGAGAAATATAGCACTTTACCACTTTAAGTTAAGGTATTTGGTCCAAAGTAAAGGCTAAAAATTTCTACACCATATTCAACAGTTTCGAAAAAAGGCATGGTAATATTTTACATCTGTGACAAGATTTTATCTATTTGCTCCAAAATTTAGCACACCTCTTACCAAACTCGCAATACCACTACAATATTGTCTATTCACCTTAATTTGAATTAAGGATTAGCAAGAAGAATCAAAATTGATCAATGGCAACCACCACACCAACAATAAAACCTCTAAATTTCCTATAGAAGGCCCTATAGACAACAATACTACATGATGGCAAGGAGAATATCATATAACAATGAAATCAACCAAAAAAAAAACCCTGATTTGATAGTAGAAAGAATGTAAACATCAAAAGGATTGAGAAATGTAGCACTTTACCACTTGAAGTTGGAGTATTTGGTCCAACGGAAAGGCTCAAAATGTCTACACCATATTCAACAGCCTTCAAACAAAGCACGGTAATATTTTACATCTATGACAATATTTTGACTACTTTCTCCAAAATTTAGCACACCTCTTGCCTGAATCTCAATACAAATACTATATTGTCTATGCACCTTAATTTGAAGAAAACCTATAAATTGCCTATAGAAGGCCCTATAGACAAAAATATTGCATGATGGCAAGGAAAATATGATATAAAAATGAAATCAACCAAAACCATGCATGAGGAGCCATGCCACTTGCCTTCCGAAAGTCGTATCCATGCATCCTCACTGGCACTCAATAATTCCCTGTTGGTGTTGTAGTTGTATGAATGATGATGGAGAAAATGAACCAAACTAAATAAGTTAATGCACATTAAAACCATAAATCCATCTTTAGACCTTCAATGTAAAAAATTATTTATATTCCAATTCAAACTACAAGTGGCTTTTTTTCTACCCTTTGAAGGCAATTTCACATAGTGAATAAATTAAAATAATTCTAAATAATTCACTACCAATTTCACCATAGTATCAATTATTAATTAACTACCATACACTACCAAATACCACAACTTGAATTACATGTAGCACAAAATCTTTAAAAATTATTACAAAACTCGCAAGTTAACCTTATGTTTTGGCTTTTATGGTCTTGATTCTTGTTTCAGCCCCTATTGTTTGCTTCCTCTTTTCAAATGAATTTAAGTTATAACAAGGCAGTTAAATGGGCATCAAAATAAAGTTGAATTTTCATTATACATTTTGATATTGCAGCATCTAAATTCATAATTTTTTCTTGGCAGAGGTGGCGTTTTGGTTGTGCACAAGTGAAAGGAAGGCTACTTTATTTGTAGTGTCTACCTGAAAACTATTCTATGACAAGACATTCCTTTTTTTTACTGTGAGACGTCAACATGAATGGTTACTAAAAGGATGTCAAGAGACACCATACTAATTCAAAAGGCTATAGGTGGAAAGGTCAATTAATAACTGCTATTAAACAAAAATATTTTAAGTAACTCCAATGCAACCTGGGTAACACTACAAAAGATTTAGAATTAAAATGTTCATTGAAAATGAAAAAAATATACCAGATACACATTTATAATAAAAAAAAATTTCTCTATTTAGCAATCATCCATTATGTTTTTCATCTCATAAATTGCATCATCCACCTCTTTGGAATAGAAACATGAACATTTGGCCAAATTAGCCCAACCAACATACATAATGAGGTGCATCAATGAAACTGTTTTAATTTTTTTCCTTTGCTAAATAAATGGCAACCCTACCAAACTTATTTCTTAGGTGCATCAATAAAATTGTTTTGTTTTTATTCCATAAATCAATAACATATTTTGTAGTATAGTAAAGAATCCAAATATCAAACATTATAGCACTAGAAAAAAGACTATAGATTGGCCCTATTTTAGTTCATTCTTCAGTCTCATATGGTAAAAAATGATTAAAGCATTCACTAGATACAGTCACTCTGAGAATAAATTGATGTAGAAGCTCATGTTTAACACATACTCGGGGGGGTCTTTACAAAACTTGAATACAATATTTCCATTTTCAAAATTAGATCTTGTGACAGTTTTCCAAATCAATAACACTAATTTACATCTATCATCTGGTTTCCTATACATTGAAAAAAAAACAAAAAATAACTTCATTTATCAAACCTAAAAAAAATTTCCCTTGGCTTTATGTCAAAAGCAGAAGGGAGGTAACATTATTTAAAACCACACATCTACATATTTAGCTTTCCTACTATGGTGTTAGCTCCTAGCCATTATTTTTACTCTTTGATCATATCCCACGACTTGATAATTTATGATGTTTTGTTCAGTGTTTGAAGGGCTGCTATGCACCCCAGAATCAGTTGTCATAATGCCATGTCATGTATTGTACTTTGCAATTAGTCTTCCCAATTTATGCCTTATTTCATTGCTTTCCACCTCAGTCCAATTGGAGGTCAAGGGTTCTTCTCCCTAGCCTATATCTAATGCAATATTCACTAGTTCATTTTGTGTATTTGATAAGGGCATGTATCTATGATCAGGGTTGAGGTAATCGCTGAGCATTGAAGGAGGTCTGAGCACCTTCGGTTTGGTGTACAGGAAGATCATAAGACCTGCATTTGATGTTGGAATAAGAGTCGCACTTCAACAGTGTATATGTATAGGTTAAGGGTCTATCAAAGAAGTTTAAGCAGAGTTCAAGGATTGGTTTGACAGTTGTTAGGGAATCTTCTGGGGCAGCCACAAGAGTCCTATAGAGGGCCAAAATCATTTTAGTGTCTAGGCCATGTCTCTTCATGGTTAAGTAGTAACATAAATAAGGTATGTGGTTGGTTCTTTATGGTTATGAATGCCAGGTTAATGAAGTTGGTTTTGGGACAGTAATTGTTGTAGCCCAAATTTTAGTGAGTGTAGTGACATATCCTTCATGTGAAGGCTGGTAAATGAAGCCTTGTGAAGAGTGATCATTTGAGCTACATGGTGCATATTCAATTGAGATGTTTATTAGGCAATTGAATGTAGTCTCTCATCCTCTGTTGAAAATTTGAAATTGAATGTAGTCTCATCCTCTACTCTCTCATCCTCTGATGAAATTTTTAAATTAACATGGTTTCAGAGCCAAATTGAGGACAAGCCCAGGGAAGAGAAAGCAATCACTACAGAAAAAATGTGGACAAATCTCCATGTTCTCCTTTCTCTCTTTGCAAGTCTGAAGTGCTAAGGATTTCTATTCCATGGATATGTACCTATCAAAATTGAGACCTTTACCGAGGTCTATAAGTATCCGTGAGGAGAATTAACACAAGCATCATTAAGGATAGGGTTTCTTTATCATTTATTTTGGAATCTTGAAGGTATTCCAGGATGATTTGAAAAAATTGAACATTGAGTGGATTTTGATCTCTTTGAAATCGAGGTTTCTTATTATGGAGTGATTTCTGAAAATGTGTGAAGCATCTCTGATATCATGGACATGTTGGGCTACATATCTCTTTGGATTTTTTTGGTCCTTGTAGGAGCTCACTCAATAAATGAGTATTCCAAGGTGAGATCTTGTTGAGAAAAGCTTACTTCTAACTTGAATATTATCTTTTGCAACCATATATTCTTATGGCAATGATATTTTTCCAACATAGACATGAGGTATTTTAATACCATATATTTGAAGTTTTGGATTAATATATCTAATTTTTCAACCCTAGTACTATGGCATCTCCCAAAACAGGTTGATCTCATGAAGCCAATCTAGGTGACGATAAGGAATTTTCTTTTGCATAGACATCGTAAAGCCCAAAGTTCAGATGCTCTTTATAATGGTAATGATGGGATTCACTCTTCTGAATATAACAGTGAACTTGTAGCTAGCCTATCATGTGGCAACATAAATTATTAGTGACAGTAATTTGGTGGGTGAAGAACTATCTCCAACATAATCTTAAGCCTCTAAATAGTAGTGATTTCTTTTACAGCATATTAATTATGATGAATGAAGATTTGTATTTAGATGATCATGCTTGAATCTGTCTCACCGTTCTAGAAATTTGAAGGAACAATTTTGAGCATAATTATCCTGCTAACAAAAGATAAAGGGAACTGTTATTTCTGTGGCACATCTTCTTCATGAGTTGAAGTATTTATCCTAGATTTTTTAAGCTTATTGAAGCTTGACCTTTGAGGAGTAATATCTATCATGTTGGTGACCCTGTTATACATTCCGATGCATGACATAGATTTCATAACAATGACCTGATGTTGTTACAATATTTTTTACAAAGTCGTTAATATAAATGACTCTGATCTGATTTGATCTTGGATATCTATACCTCTGTTAAATCACTAGGCCCTCTTCAAAATATTCATTGTTCAGATGAAGTAGAAGCACTCCTATCAAGGCTTGCAGAAGAGTTGTAGTCATGAACTAATATTACTACTTGGAATATCATTGTTAAAAATACTTAAGTGAACGATAGTGTTTTGTGTTGTTATCGTTAATTTTCTTTGAAGATTTTGATGCAATGGTTGAAGCTTTCAACACTAATATATTAGGCAAAGACTCAATTATTGAGAAGAGCATGTAACACAAAATGTTAATGGATGCAAGTTTATTATATATATCTAAGGACTTATTGCATAAATTTGATTAGACAAAAGCTTCTCCACTGGGTCTATATGATGATCAAAAGGAAAAATTGTTGATAGTCAGAATAAGACTTTCACAAATTGGAAGTATGCTCTGTAATAAGCCCAGTTATTCCTCACTCTCGATAGACTATGCACATTTTGTTAAATTAAACAAGGGGGAGGATAATTCAGATGTTTTGAATAGGAAGGACCAGGTCTCTAAATCCAGGTTACATAAAAAACAAGGCAATATTCATATTTGAAGGAAACTATTTCAGTATGGCCTATCAAGAAGCTGGAAAGATCCATGACATCCCTGTGTAGAGGGAAGTCTCAAAGAAGATAAATTTTTAAGAGCTACTAAATTCAGAGGTGATTAAATGACTGTATTCCATCTGAGGTTATTTTGAGAATTACAATACGATGTATTGGGATATACTAACATGCTACGCGTAACCGGAATCTCCTCTGATGAGATTGTCTACAGTATGTCTGAATCAAATAGAATTAAACATGATAGGGTTATGACTTTGAATTTTAAGTGTTTGTGTGTTGGAATATTTAGGTAATTATGTCAGTATGGACTATTTTAATAAACTTTATTAATAATTTCCTTTTTTAATAATTTAAAAATGGTTAATTTGTCTTTTTTATAGCGTCTTTTTCTGTAGTTATATGCTTTGTAAATAATTCTGGAAGTTTCGATAGTCCAAATCATAGGTGGACAGGAGGTTATGAAACAATTTATTGAACATGTGCAATTTTTGCACTATGAAGAATGTATTTTTTATTCTTCATGAAATAGAAAATACAATTTTTCCTAAGGAAAATAAATATTGAGAGTTAAGTTTGCACCACCTTATTGCTATTATGACAAGTTTCTCCACTAGGATCCTTCAACACTTCAATTTCATTTCTAATGTTTTATATCATGTTTTCCTAAAGGAGGGGAATTAGTGTCAAGATATCTAATGGACTTGACTATAATTTACATAGAGGCTATCATAGATTCTTAGTCCTCCCATTAGACCTTTTTCCATCTACTATTTTAAATCCACTTCATATCTCCCAATATATAAGTATAAAAAGTGTGCTCTGCATTGGATAATGCATTAACTAATAATAAGATATGAATCACACCTTTTTTTGATTTTTTTTAACAGTTTGAATAATGTATGTGACCTGTATACGACATGACATGTATGATGATTACAAAATTGTAGTTGTATAGACATGTATACATAATTCCGACAGCAGTTCCAAAGAAGTTACATCTCTCAAAATCCAAATTTAGAAGGATGAGCCTACAAAATTATCTATCTAATTCATTCAATCTTCCCTATGTTCGTAATGAATTATTCAGTGCAATAATTGCAAATGGTCTCTAAAAAAAATATCAAGATTGGTTCTACACCATAAAGCCTACAAAAATATGAATATATGTTGCCATTTGTTACCCATTGAACTGCATTTAAGGCTCAAACCTTCTGAATAGTATCCCAAAGTATATCATATTGGGAATTTTTGTCTGTTTTTTTCAAGTAAATCTATTTCCTTTAGGTAGAAAGGATCATCACAAGAGCTCATAGGTATGTTTGGCAAGAAATGGTGGATCTTACCTGTGAAATTCTCCATTATGATTAAACAACCATATTAAACCACTATTATTTTGTCCCCTTACATTTTTTGGTCCACTCCTTCAACGTAGTTCTTAGCTGGTCATGTTGAAGTGGCTTGAAGCCTTTGGTGCTCCCATGATAGGTTTTATCATTCTCTCTTGGTCAAATAATTATGCACATTCAAAGGATTTTCATTTGCATAGAAAACATAAAAAATAGCATCTTCTATTCATTCAAATATGGGAATGTTATACAAGTCCATCACAAAATGGAATCTTTTCACATAAATTTTAAAATTTTCTTACTACTGCCTCTTCATATAAATCTTGTGACATCATTATATAGCGCCCTAACCTGATTATGGTGGTTTAACCACCTAATCGCTCAACCTAGACATTATAATATTAATATAGACACATCATTGACATATTAAGTGGCTTACATATGTTCCAACTTCCCATGTTATGTTGTAAGTTGCAATGCACCCCTTCACACAAAAATTGCATTCCTAGATTATTACCCACCCTCTTAACATAAGGCTTGAAACTTAAACACTTAATGTATTTTACAAAGGAGAAATGCAACTAAAAATCCAAAGACCACATGTGGGTAAAATTCCCATCTAGTGGGTCACTTGGGTAACTTGCTAGTGGCCACAACGCCCACAAATTTTTAGAAGAACCATTTAGGTAAGAGGCATGCTACGTCTTCAGTTGCTTCTGAAAACACTTCATCAGGTATATTTTGTTTATGATAGTGCATTGTCTTTGCTGCAAAAAAAATCAACAACACCTCTGCCTAAAATGGAGTCTCTTGCTTCTACAACTCTCATGTTTTCATTCAGTCACAAGAAGGAAAAATGGATACTTTCTCTGTTCTTGGTTGTTATTACTTCGTGCAATGTCCACTCTATTATAGTAAAAATATAGGTAGTTATTCATATACATGTTTCTAACACATGGAAAGGTGATATGTAGGGCTAGGAGTATATCTATTACGCATCACATAGGTAACAAAGCCTATAAATCCTTTCTGATATCCAATTATGGAGCTCAATATCAACCCAATGCCAATGTGAACAATTACAAAACTCTAAACTATCCAATGAAATATTTGGGTTGTGAATCCAATGTTTCAAAGCATACTCAAGACTGATAATGAGGTCATCCCTTTACTAAAGTAATTATTCTGATCACATGACATAGCAAGATATTTACGAGTTACCATTGAGTAAAAAGGTGTTTTTAGAGTAACGAATGGGGCCTTGTGTAAGCTAAATCACTTAAAAATTTTCCTTAAGAATCTGTTGTAATGAAGAATGAATTTTAATTTAACCTTAGTTTGGTAATCCATGCATTTATGTGGATAAATCCTATGGCCTATGGTTGAGCCAAATTCAATTGGCTATTGCAAATGCCAGCACTAGGTGTTGTCAAATATGTACAACCTTCCCACTAGATGCTTATGTCGCTAAGTTAAATCCAAGAGGCATGATGCTAATATTAAAATTTTAGCAGTTGTAAACAGAGTGACGAATCTATAGAGTAAAGGAAAACCCTGAGTATAGGAAAATAACTACTTAAATTAAAATGAAGCTTGGCTAATCCATAAAGAAAAATATGTCAAATTAGACCAGCATATCCACGTACAACATGAAAGGGTTTTTCCAGCTGCAAATTTTACATATTAGATTATGGAAAACCCTTAACTTGTTTACAATCATTGGCCACTGCAAGTATAATTGGTAGGATAAGACAAATTAACTATTTTCTAGAGCTTAAAACATACTATATGTCTCCTTCAGTCTGAAATTAAACATAGTTATAAGATTTTTAATGTCACCTCAACGTTAGTGACCAGTAAAAAGAAAGTGAAATGGTAATACCATTCTTTAATCTGGTTAAGGGTCAATCTCTTTAGCTTAAATAATTGACATTTAAATTTTAGAGAAACTCCATAATTTATTAGATAGCATAAATATACGAGCACTATTTAATGTCCTATTTACTCACTTATTTATTTCCAATCATTCCTAAATGATTTTTGGCTTACCAAACATCATCTAGGTCATCACATATATCACATAATGGAGGCTCAACTCCCATAGCTCAGTTAGCATAAAAATTGTTATTCAAAGGCTTATGAAAAATTGCAATATTCCCAGCCCCTTTAAAAAGCCTCTAGCACATCCTTCTGGTAAGGTTCTCCACATCTACAAGCACAAACACAACATAATATTAAAAGATACAAGGGAAAAAATTTAACTTTCATATTCATCTAACTTTTCAATATGTCTGCCAGTTGTATGAACATAATTTTGTCATTAAATTTCCGTGTGCAAAGATAACTATCCAATGAAGAATCCCAGTAGTTTAGCCCAATTGGTTCTAACAGATTGTTTCAAGGCAGAGTTCATCTTGATATCTCCAATTCTAATCTGGCTAATTTGAGTCCTACTGAATACATTTGGGTTACCAAACAACATTGTGCATGAAATTTGAGCCAACCTCTATCCAGATATTTCAAAGAAGAGGGGGCTGTCAAATGAATTTTTTCTTTGAAAAAACATATCCAATGGAAATATTTTGATTCCCTTATTGGGTCCATTTCAACAGAGAAAAAACTAAATAGTATAAGTGCCATACCATATTCTAGGGTGAAATATCATATGAAAGAAACGACCAATTGCTAGACTTCAGAAAAAGAGGCAATGCACAATCTGGTAGAACCAGTGCAAAAGAAACATAGAAAAATATTTTATCATGGTGTCACCATATGGTCAAGACTCAAAAGTGATCACTGCAAGATAGTTACAAGTAAGGTATCTCAAAAGAATTTGCAAAGAAAATCCAACCCAAATGAATGAAAAAGAGAAAGAAACATATAAAATAATTTACTAAATGACTATATCATTACAATAACCATGTATTGCATTTCTATATGCAAACAACTCACACTACCATCCTTATCACTATAAAAAATTTACTTAGGATTTGTCAAAGGATGTCATCACATGAATATTATGTCACTATCCATGTTTAGTCCCACCAAGAGGCAATTGAAAACACCTTCTCCCTACCACCCAATGTAAATGTAGACCCTGAGAAAAGGGAAATTTTAATCATGATCCACTTCCTAGAAAAAATATCCAATACATCAATACATAGTTTAGTTTAATATATTCAATACATAGTTTAGTTTAATATCCAATACATAGCTTAGAAAATATATCAAATACATAATTTATTTTAATATATCCAATAAATCAATAAAAATAATATGGATAACTCAAAGGCTCTTCCATGTTATTTAAATATGCATAGCTTAAAGTGTGTGTCATGATATGACATTGAGATCCCAAAAAGGTTGGAAAGGAAGATATGACATATTTTTTAAGGTAAATAAAGAGTAATTCTCATGCCTCAACGTAGTAAATATCCTGTCATTTTCATATCCTACATTGGTTCGTTACACTTCCTATAATAATAGGTCAAGAAATCCACACTTAGGAGGCAATATAAAGTTCCAAACTATATACCACAGTGGACGTTGATATGTTTCCTATCATCTCAAAATGGCTTGGAAGTTCTATGTGAATATATGGAGGTTTTTCTATGCTCACAATCAAGTTTATCAAGAAACACAATCCTCAACCAAGAAATATCCAAACAACAACGGGCCATTTAATCTAACAAACACTTCTCAATTATTCAATTTACCAAGGAACATTTACAAAATACAATATTTTAAAAAATAAATTAAATAACCAAACAAAAACATAGACACAAAAAGAAACATATGGGGTTGATTCTTAACTCATAAGTTGCAAGAGTTGAGCATTCTTTTATAGAGTGTAGTTCTCCTGGAGGAGTATTTACTATTTTTTAAACTAGAGACACACAGTTAAAGTCGACTATTGTAAAAGCTTAAATGGAAACACCTGGTGAAGCAATTTCAAAAAAAATAAAATAAATAAATTAATTAATGACAGCATATGAAATGACTGATAGGTCAATGGAGAAAGAAAATACAGCAAGTTAAAAAAATAAGGTGGCAGTGCCAATGATACTCTTGAAAGTTTCAAGACAAAGATATACAAGTGAAATGGAAAAAAAAAAGAGGAATAAAGGATGAACCCTAGAAAATGGACAAGCACTACTCAACATTAGAAAAGGGTAGATTCTACAAGTTAAATAAGTACAAGTAAAAATAACATAAACAAGAGTACAAAAGGGTGTTTTAAGAGATGACTGTAGAGGAAGGAGTATGGACATCTATGAAACAAGGAGTATGGCCATCTCCATCCTCATCAATCATTGTAAAAGAGTGTCTACCCAAGGCTGAGAAATCATAGATGTATGACATTGGAAAAGCCTCGTGACAAATATTCAAGGCTCTCCCAACATATGAAAAAAAAGAGAAATATATAGTGATGAGTGTTTAATTGATCAATCTGGATTAGAAGGAAACTCTGCACTAATAGCAACTACATCTATGTGGCCTTCATGGAAGTGATTTCCTAGAAACATAATGGGAAAATGTACACCATATTGCCAACCTAGTATAATTTGCATCCAATTCTAGGGAGTTGTCACTTGACTTGGCACCTACAATCATTCACAGAAGTTGGAGGAAGAAGGTGATCAAACTAATGGGGTGGAGTCTAGATAAATACAGTAAGATATGAGCAAGTGATCCTCCTAAACCATAATATAGGCATAGATTTATCCCTCAAAACACATAATATACATGATAACTAAGATGAAATGCTCCATCTCAAATCAAGAAAAAATAAATTCAAGAGGGATAAGGAGAACTTAACTTTAATTCCTAATTCTATCTTTTTAGTTTCCATTTTTCCACTTGTGGGGCAACAATCTACTACCACTTATCATATTTTTATTTGAAAACATTATATTTTTTAAGAAATTTTAAAAAATACAAAATGATATTTTAATAATGCAACAAGAAGTTAATATGAATTTATCTTTGAAAATGGCATAAAACCCATTGATCAATAACATCAAAAACAAAAAACAACCTTCCAAATCTAGAACCCTCCAAAGCTGAACTTCAATGGAGAGAAAAAAGAAAACGAGGGGAAGGAAGATCCTTTAAAGACAAAAATTGTGCAATCCTAAAT
The DNA here is from genome assembly GCA_034641835.2 of Pinus albicaulis. Classification (NCBI taxonomy): domain Eukaryota; kingdom Viridiplantae; phylum Streptophyta; class Pinopsida; order Pinales; family Pinaceae; genus Pinus; species Pinus albicaulis. The sequence goes on along the minus strand of CM076581.1, from coordinate 1,068,297,356 downwards.
GTTTTCTACAATTTATGAGGATATGCATTAAATAACCAAGCAAGAAATACAAACACATTTTTTACAATTCTTAAGGTTTTCTTCAATTTATGAGGATATGCCTCAAATAACCAAGCAGAAGTCAAAACACTTCACGAGGAGATTAAAAAATAGCCTTAATAATGTATTCAGAGATATAGAGAAAGAAGGAAGCTGATTCAAAACTTCTAATTTATTTCCTAAATATAAGTCTAATGAATTAATAGTATCATGTTCCCATGTTGAAAGAGTATCAGACTGAATTTATCACTGGCTGTCCAGAAATAGTAAATTCAATATAAATTTGAAACTCTATCTAGGATCTAAGCAATTCAATCTATGAAAAAGAAAACATGGAACCCCTTAGGGAGCATACAATCAAGATTTGAATCCTGAATCCCATGAAGAACACCTTAGACACAATACCCCCTTCTAAAATATTAGTAATTGTCGGCCTTCCATGGAATAAAGGCACAATCATGATCACCTTTATGAAGGAAAATAACACCTCTCATAATCTGGGGTTGTATTTATTCCACAATCCATTCTCTCCTGATCATTTTCCTTCTTCATCCTCCCCCCTTCAAGTACTCTTCAAACACTTTATGTCACCTCTTTCCATTTAAGAATGAACTAAACTAGGTGGTTAGAGATATGTCTACACTTGGATCACACCTATCAAAGGTCTTAGACCCCAGATGGCTTATTATTCTGAGTGTGACATGCAACTACAAGATGTCAGCATTGACATACCTGCATATATTCGTAAACACTAAATGCATGGTTGGTAGAATCTTATCAACTTCAGATTGAAACTGATCACCACATCCCACATCAAACATCTCATCTTAATATGTTTTATCTATTATGAGATCGAATGGGGATTTTACTCCCTTTACCAAGACTCAGGTGACTCCCTCTCGACATTCTTTCATTATCCAAAATGATACCCCACTCTTCTAATGAATAAGAATTTTACTCATAGATCTCAACCTTTGAATGGACTTCCCCAGTGAAAACCCATTAGGAGAATCACCTTCTTCCTTGTTGTGTTTCCTCTCGAGACAAAAAATGTCATATTTTGGTCCATGCCACTCCAAAATTTCAAATCGCTAAGAAGTGGGGTTTCCTCTTGAATCCCCTTCATATGGATCAACGACCTTCCACAACACTTCTAGGAGCTCACATTTTAAATCAGCAAGACAAATCATCAGACCAATAGAAAAATCATCACCAAAAGATCCCAGATCCAGACTATCTCCATATAGAGTAAAACTCTCCAAGTTTTGTCAAGATCCAAATATTCCATCAAAAATTTCTTACCATCAACCTTGGATGTTAAGGGCAACTTTTGGCCTGGGAAATATGTATTGCATACATAAGGGGGATGTATTTTTAAGTCCCACTGACCTATTTATTATAGTCATTCATTAGACATTAATAAAATTGTATAATCTTATCTTATCTCCCACAAATTGCATCAATACAGGTCTAATAAAGAAAGTAAGTGAAACAAAAGTTATGTGAATTTTACCACAAAGAATTGTTATTCAAGGCAAGAAATTACACCTTGCAACGTCTAAGGTTGAAAAGTGCATACTGTGGAAGGAAATTGGGCTAGGAAATACTACAAGGAGATGGGGTATATGCCTAAATGATCCTCTGATCACTGTAGAATATATGGGGGAGGAAATTGGGAATGATTATGACAATTTTGGGAAGAGGGAACTTGAGCATAATACTAGTGTTAACGGAAATGAGTTGAAGTTGGGCTAAAGTTAGTTACAGATAAGCTCTAACTGCAGTTACAAAGGTAGTTATATATCAGATGGCACTAACTATGCTTTGGAGAAATGATCTAAAGATTCAGTGTGAGGAAGACGATGAAGATAAATGAGCTCATTGCACTTATGGTTCTAGTGGAGAGTCGGCTTCTGATAAAAATTCAGCCAATGGAGAACTTTGAATGGAAATGGTTTAATGATCACGAAGTCAATGTCTCAAACATCGGAAACTTCAAGGAAGTGACCTCTTTAATATGAATAATATTATATGTAATGAAGTTGTAGATGTTATCCATGGAAATATTAAATTTTCAACCACTAGTTGATAAAAGTTATGAAAACATGTAAAAGTAGACTTTATGAGTTCAACGGGACCATCTAAGATGTTGTTGCATATGTTGTCACCACTGAGTGTAACCTTTTGTCGATGATTGATCCAGATTCCCATAGGAAATCTGACCTCAAAGAAACTTAACACAACCTCATAGAGGGTATTTTTATTTTCATATGTTGACAACCCATTTTTTTTAATCTTGCTTTATTGGACTTGAAGAGTTGAATCAAACCATATCAAAGCCCTTGGAACTTGTTAAAGAGTTTTGAGAATTTGATTAATTGTCAGGAAAATTGACCTTTGTATGTTTTTTTTTTGGTCTTTAGTATTTAAATATTTTCATTTTTGAAATCCTAAAAATTGTTAAGTCTATATTTTGGTGGGATCTAAAGTTATTCTTTGTTTATATGAAATCCAATGAGATTGGAACCACCCTCAAACATCTTTTGAAACAATTAGAAATTGAATTTAAAAAATTATGGGTTGCCCCAATCCCTTAATTTTAATTTTTATTTTTATTCATAGGGTTCTTGAGATTTGCATTGTACACCAACCATCGAGTTCAATGACAAAATTTGATTTGGTACTAATTGACCTTTTTCAATTTTGTGCCTGAAATCGAATAGTTTGGAAATTATCAAGCGGTCGAACCAACATGTTCTGAAGATTTTAGTCTGGATTACAACAAACTAATTGAATTGTTGTTGTATTTCCTTTAATAATAGAAGTGATGTGATATTTTGTTGGAGACTCTGCTTGTCATCACGAGATTTCGGTACGTATTTATGTAGAATACTTCTCGTATATACGATTTGTTTGGAATTAGATTTGATTGAATGAGAATTAATATTGTTATTAGTAGATGCTAATTTATGAGGATCGTTACTTAAAACCAAAAATATTTCTAAGTTTAAAATGAGTGGCCAATGAAATAGTTTTCTCCAACCAATACAGCTCAAATACTGTTTAACTACATTTGAATTTTTTTCAACATAATTTTGGCCAAAAGTACCGTATGACTTGTTTGACAAAGTCTAGCATCTTGATGGAGTTAAACCTCATTTGAAAAATTTTCTGTTGTTTGTTTGGTCATTTTTAGCTGCTAGGAACTTTTATGATTTCTCCTATGTTGGTCAATTTCCTTGTGTGAAATAGATGAAATAAATGCAATATTGCATATCGTCCCAAACAACATTGATTGAATCCACCCAGTCTGTTGTTAGACATAAAGAGTGTTTTTAGACTTAACCTTCCTCTGCAGTTTACAAAGGATTGTCACAAAGTTTTTTTTTGACCCTCAGAGACTTTATCCCATTTTCCACCTTTCTATTCTATTGTTAAGTATTTAGTTTCGTAATAAATGCCCCCAATCTTTGAGGTTTTATATTTTCTCTTTCCTTTTTCATTTTTAACATGGGAGGTGGTTTTTGAATGTTGTTTAGGACTTTTCCCACTGATTTTGATTTTTCAAATTCAACTTTCAAGGATATTTTAACAATTTTTTTTCCATTGTTCCTCCCAAACATCGGCTTCTTCCCTAGCAGCCTTATTAAGAAAGAAGTTAAAAATGGCAAGAGAGAAAATTTTTTATTAGATCTATGAAAGGCTTTGGGATCGAAGCTTAGACATAAATTTTCTATATTTCTTGTAGTGTTGCATACATCGATTAAAATACCACCTTTTCCCAAATTCCCAGCCATAAAATTGGGAGTTGCAAGGATATTGACAAGGATATTAAACACCAAGCCAACGGCTATTGAATCTCCCAATGGGGTTGAAGAAAGAAAGAGATAATAAACACAAAAATGGCATCCCTTGTAGCTAACAGCTTCTTCTCACACTGCAGATGGCTTCTCATTCAAATGATTGTTCCACTTTCATTCCTTAAAAAAATTAGGAGAGGCTCACATACTATAAAAAAAACATTATATAGTTACAAAAAAGCACCTAACTTGGCTTTACATGCTACTTGAGAAGTACGACTACAAAAAATACAAAATGAGGAGTTCTTGTGATACCGCCTCTTGTACAAACTATACAAAAGATGAAAAAAAGAATTAGCAACATGGAATCTACTGTATTATCTATACAAATATAAAGCCTTTGGTATAACTAGACAAGAGCCCATTTCCAAACAACATTTAAGCTGGAAGTTTTATTTCTAACATTTATTTATTCAAGTTTATTACTCCGGCAAAAATTTCACCATCAATCAAGTATGGATAGTTTAGGCTTAGAACTTATTTCCTTCTTCTATATTGCAATTTAGTAAATGAAATCCTTCATCCGTTGGATCCCAAGTATTCTTGAATGAAACTTGTCCAACATATTCCCAACCTACACATAACATCTCCGCTTCTGCTTCAAAAACTTTAGGAATAACATTCATTCATGTGAAAATACTTGTGGGCCTTAATATCACTTTTAAAGTCAATAATAGTGTTGACATCATAACATGTAGAGGATATTTTCCTCTGCATTGAGTGGATAGCATCCTCCAAAATAACAACTGTGAATACTATTCACCACAAATTTCTTTTCGGAGGAGAACTGTTACAAAACAAAGATAACTCTTAATTATATCTAAATGTGATGAATGTAAATGGAAGCCATTTAGAATCTACTAGTCATTTGCCTCTCAGGAAATAAGTCCCTTAAAATTATTGAGCACCCAAGTATTCTAACTCAATATAAAAGCTTAGATGGACGGATATGCTAAATTGACAGGGTTTGGAAGCATCTAAATTCTTGGTTAGAGATGGATTTCTAAAGGTATCATAGAATAAGAAGCCTAAAGCTGTTTTACTTTGATTTTTTCTCACAGTTTTTATTTCGTTCTACTTTGATTTTCTCTTTAACCCCTTTTATCTTGGTTATAAACACCATGGAACGAGTCATAAAAAGCTTCATGTAAGGCTCCAAGTTGTACTACGATCGAAATGTTCATCCTCCCAAATTTGGCCAAGATTAAGTCTTCAAAAGTTGCGGCCATGGTTTTAGAGGCTTGAAAATGTTAAAAACAAGGAGATTAAGAAAGGTTTAGTATTTTTTTCAAACAGTTTAGAAGGGATTCGAAATATAGAACAAATAAAACAATGCCAAAAATTATGCATATTATGAATATTACCTTAGAATACATACCATATAAAACAAATGGAATAAATCTAATATAGAATTAGTTTTAGTACCAATGTTGAAATTTATATTACTCTAATAGATTGATCACAATGCATTGTTAAATGAGCAATTTTTCAATAAAAATTGGAGAGAATGAGATAAACTGAAGAATTCGATTGATAATTTAAAGCCTTTTTATTCTTGTGCGAACATTGTATTATACTGCAATCAATAAGTGTTTGAACATGTTTGTGCCCGGGTTGGCGAAAATGAAGCATGATTGAATATTGGAGAATAGGATCATGAACAAAATGTTTATACTCCTTACAAAAGGTTAACATATGCACACTCATGGCATCGTAGGCAAGATATCAGATGTATACCACCTTTATGGAAGACTAAATGTGGGGTTGGAGGATGTATTGAGTTTAAATGCTGAACATAACTTAGCATCATCAATGAATCGAAGATCCCGATGGTGAAGCTCGATGTCGTCTGCTTGGTAAAAAACCATTTTTCATCTTTGCAATCTCATTTTATCTCCCGCCTTGAAAAGAAAACAAATGCAAGTAAAGGAACATTGGGTTGAAGTGTGTAAAGCCAAATTTTATTGTTAAATTTAAAAAAAAAATTTAAGATTGTGAAAAATAATGATAATAATTTTATTTATGCATTTATATTTTAGATAGTGAATTTAAGGAAACTAAGGGCTATTACATATTTTTTGGTTGTGTTTGAAAACATATATCTCTTATTAGGTGGTATTTATAATAATAATATTTTTAATTTTGCAAGTTAGAGATTTTAATACAATGATTTGGTAATTATAATAATAATAATAATATTTTAATTTTAAAGTTATAGTTTTTATGCAATTATTTTCTATTAAATTTTATGGAGATAAAATTTGGGGGAAAGAAGATAGTTTTTAACTTGGTTGTATTGAAAACATTTATGTTTTATTGCATAATGAGTGGATAGAAACAAAAGAGAGTATATAGTAGTTGAATTCAGTTAAAATGAAGATATTAGTTCTTTGAGAAATCTATTCTTTTTTAATGGGAAGATGTATGTATAGCCTTGTTTAGGTTAAGTAAATTTAAATTGTTGGTAATGAATTGGGTTGTAAGACTCTATGTTTTAATATGATAAAATGGATTCCTCTCCTAGTCCTCTATATTTTGGTTGTCATAAGAAAAGTAGGTACTTTTCCTTAAGATGTGAACATTTCATATTATGGAGTGTGATAATGTGGTTTTGAAGATGCATTAAAATATGGAACGAGCATGCACATTTGGGATGCTCTTGTTATGTTTTTTCTTGAGGCATGAGTGCATGTATAAAAGACTCTAACAAGGTTTGAAGAGGTGGAATATTTAGAAGGTTTTTTGACTTATGAATAGCTAAAATTTGTCTGGAAGTAGTTGAGATTTTAAACATGAAGACTGTGAAGATCAGAAACTTAAGACATTTGATGATTTGCATGAAGGAATATTTTAAGCGGTACTAAGTGAAAATTCCTTGATAAAAGTTGACACCCTCTCCTTGCTTTTCTACTTTTAAGATATGAAGAAAAAATGTAGAGTGTAGATGTGCAACACATTAAAATTTTTGCAAGGTTGTTGAAATATATATAAATGGTTATGTCATGTTAGAAAGGGACTTTGGAATACTTGGAAGGTGACCATTGGAGTATATTTTCATGGAGTTCAAGGAGATGCAAGGATCCTCATAAGGAGCAAATTACACAAATTCTTAGTATTCATATTGAGTTAGGATATTGCTACCATTTGGGACATACAAAGTTGAAGGTGCATGGTGTAGATAAGTGCTTTGGGTACATCCACGTCTTAAGGGTATCTTGAGATTTTGGTGTGTGTTAGTGATGTTAGTGCATTGTGTTTTAATGAACTATGGGAATGTGTTTCATGAAGGAAAAAATCCCACAAGTTTGAGATGACATAACCTTTTGGAATTGTAAGGTGTGTTATGCCCTAGTTTTAGAGATAACATGACCATCTTAGAGTGTGATGGGTTGTGCCATGGACTTCGGTCCACTTACATGGGTTGAGTTGTAAGGTAGCCACAGGTTAGGGGATCATTTTTCAATACCTACTGCTGCAGTGTTTATGATATAATATTACTGATTTTTTGTTGAATAATGAAAGCGGAAGACAAAGAAGGAGAGGCATTGGGTTTGTTGTAAATTAATCAAAAAAAGGAAAAGCTTGTCTCTTTTAGGAGGATTGTTCAATTTGTCTCCTCAATAGGACAATTTTTTAATAGTTGGAGATAGGAGATGGCCTTAAAGTCATAGATTAGGTACTTTATAAATCCCCTAGGACTGAAGTATCCAAGCTAGTCTCATTAGTAGATTCATATTAGAAGAGTTGCAAGGATAAAGGTGAAAATGCCATCACTTTAAATGTGGGTTTTAAACCTTACATTTTAGAGAATGCTAAAAACAGGGTCACAATATTGAAAGGAGGTGCTGATTTTAGCAAAACTCAATGACAATTATTAATCCATGGTGTAGGTGTTCTATTTTTATTTGAACTTGAACAATGAGATCTATATTTAGGTCCATTTGTTACTCTGTGTCGTTTATGTGTTGTGAACGTCTTAAAGGGCTAGGAGGGGGGGGGGGGGGGGATGTATATGGTTATTTTTCCAATATCCCTCCCTTGAAACCTATAAGGAGATGGTGTGCACAATTTTGTTGTCGTAATATTTCAACACAAGATATTCTTGTGAATAGCATAGGATGGAGGGTATGCAAAGGAAGTGAAAAGAGCAATATTTAGTTAAATGAAGATTATGTATAAGTGTCTCTATAAGTATTGACAAGGTGAAGGGAATGGAGTTTACCTCATATTCAGTATACATCTACCACCATTGAAAATTATGAGGGCATTTTAGATTTAAGGGTCATCGGTGAAAGCAGGAAAGTAACTAAAATGAGAAGGTAGGTGATTTAGCATAGGATTGATTCTTCAAAGGTTGATTTTTTGGGTGATATTTCTAGGAAATGGAAAATTGAAGCCCTACCACCTATAACCAGTAAGTATAGAAAATATTTCATAAGATTCAAAATTTCTCTCTAAGTTTTGATGAGATCCATGGTAATTATGTTCAAGTATTAATCATTCATGTCAAGTTTGGCCTAAGTAGGCAAGGTAACATGGAAGGAGGTGACCCCGGAATGTCTTCAAAGGGAAGGCCACAAGTATAAGTAGAAATTTTAAGCAGCGGAAAAGATACCGGGGTTTCTCTATAGGATTAGCTATTATATGGATGATCAATATATTCTATTCATCAATATGTTCACTACATTTCGCATTATGACGGTCAAAGTTCTGATTGCGGTATCATAAGAATATTATCACTTATGAAACCGGGTTTTTCCTAAAATTACTAAATGATAAGCCATGGATTCTTAATTCTATATTACCAAACGGAGTTCCCAAAAAAATATTCTTAATATCAGAAAAAATATTGTGACGGGATGTGTTTATCGAAGCCTCTATCTTATTCAACAATGGATGTGTTTATGTAGGCCTCCATCTTTATCGATGCATAATGTCCACACTAGATGAAATCAACATAATATGTCCTCTTATGCGGTATGAGGTGGCCAAATATAATCAAAGACAATTGGAAGCTATTAAGAAAGATGTGTGATGAAAGGAGGATATATGAAACATTATAGTTGTTTACACCTTTTCAAAAATAAGAAAGGAAATTATAAAATTGTGCTAAAAACCTAAATAAATAACATATTTGAAACCATGTTTTCTCAAATCATCCATGATAGGTAAGAAAATGATAGCAGAGAAAGTACAAAGGTTGCTAGTGAGCTAGCAACTGCATTGCAGCTAGGTAGCACAAAGTGATCTTTCCTTTATGGTTGACACTTGTTCGATGATTTGGGATGAGATGGCATCAGTGTAAATAAATATGACCTCTAAAATCGTCGGCACTGACGGCTCAAAACATGAGTGAGACTCGGTAGGCAAGGGTTGTGAAGCACCTATGGCAGCACTTTTTTATGGGTATATATCCCAAACCGTAACATATTTTGAAAACCTGAGAGGTTATTTTAATTTCACTCTGGATCCTTTGAACTCGAAGTTGCCCATGAATAGTTCTTTGTTCGGATGTCTAGGCCCATTTTCACCATCAACAGTGCGTTTTGATATTTATCATTCATACCGAGGGAAAGCTGTGATCATTCGGTCCCAGAAATGAGCGTAATATGTTAGCACTCCTAAATATCTCTTTAGAGTGGAGATAGACACAAGAAGGTAACCACTAACCACTTTTAGTCGGCATCTTGAGTCTTTCCGTAGGAAAGGGGTTCCCACACTTAAAGAAACGTGTTGACAATTATAAACCCACGAGAGGCAGACACACTATAACTATTTCACAATTCATTCGTGGGAAGTAAAGACTTATATAAAGATAATGTTTACGATTCAAAAAACCCTACACAAATGATGGCTTATACTTAAAGCCTCACTCTCACAAAAGATAATCAAATATAACATCTTATACATTCACAAACTATATCATGAGAATATGATAAGAGTAAATTCTTATTTAAAATGAAACAACATGCGAATTAGATCTGGAAATCATAGTAAATGACATTTTTTAGAGTAAATTAAACACATATATAAGAACCATCATTGCGGCCTGAACCAAGTTGTAACTTTTCATTTAGGAGCAATGTTAAATTGAATTCTAGATATACTATATTTGTACTTATGACGGGAAAATATATAGACTTTAGCGAGAAGAGAGACAACACAAAGTTTAAAGGAGGAAATATTTTACGGGGAAAAAAAAGACTAAGTCCCTTACCATGAGTATCTTCGCCAAAATATTAGTGGATCAACTAATACACAAGCTCCATTCATAAAAATGCGAGGCCACAACACACTCACACGGTAGCACTCTTGCAAATTATTTTGCCAAACCAACAAACCGACCCTTTCTTCATTAATTCTCTTCATTACATAGGAAATATGTACTAGTGTAATGACATTTTCATACAAAACATGTTCGATCCATGGAGAGGATCAACACCAACTAGAAAAGTAGAAACATCATAACTAAAAATAAGTAACATTATAGTTGTTTTCACCTTTTTCAAAATAACAAAGGAAATCCTAAAATAATTAACTTCACCTAAAGAAATAACATATAAAAACGTGTTTGGCACCACAAATTGCATCCATCAGAAGTAAATAAAATAGAAACAACGAGAAAATCATAGAAATGCTGCCAGTGGAATAACAACTTTCTACTTAATAGTAGGTGCTATACAAAGTCATATATCCTTTATGGTTGTGTGCAACATTCGATAGAAAGTGAATTACAGTGGAGATCAGAGTATAAATCAAGTGGCACATCAAATATTTGAGAGTACGAGCTTGAAAACATAGTGAGACTCGGTAAGAAAGGGTTACTACTGTAGTGCCTATGTAGCACACTTTGTTTTAGAGTATATCTCCCAAAAAATAACACATATTTTTCAAAATTGAAGGAGGAGTCATTTTATATGATAGTTTTGGAAAATGCATACACTCTCTCCGTTCTCCAAATCCTTCCCCATATTCTCTGAAATTCTCTGCAAAAGCCTCAGATATGAAAAATGAGCTTTAAAGATGCATTCATAATGCACGATCTATGACATCTGTGGCAGAAAATTGAAGACATTTTTTGCCTTTGGCAGATCTTTAAGAATAAAATCTATTATTTTTTTCATAATTATTTTATGTAATTAATTGTCCTTTCAGATTGTAAAATAGAGTATAGTGCTTTTTTAGTAAATCAGTAGCATTATGATGGTTGGCTGTTTTGAAGTCTCTATTTTCAACACCATTATTTCAATCTTAACATAATAATAATTAGTATAAGCAATTTTAGTATCTATTTCAGTGTAGAAGTTTTACCACCAGAAGTAATTTTCTTGAGGGTTATACATAGTGTAGTATAGGAAACTGAAGTGGCTCATCAGAAATATGAAATTGGCTTGGTGGATGGGGTAGATAAGTAGATATCAATGTGAGTGAGGTGGGTGTGTGGGAGATGATGTAAATTTATATAGAGAGGTGAATGGAAGAGTAAGTAGGTAAATAGGAGAGTGAAATGGATAAGCATAGGGTAAATAATCATCGGGGATAAAGATATAGGATGTTTCAAATGACCATACCTTGTAACCATCGAAATCATGCAAATGAGCTCGGTTAGGGAGAAATTATGATAGACAAATGACTAAAACCCCTTTGACTTGACATGAAAAAAACATGTGCAACGATGACTCCCATTAACTTGACACTCTTTCAGATTTTGAATGAACCCTTCATCCTAGAAACTCCAAAGATGTCAAACAATGAATCCAGGGCTGATAGTAGCGGTGATATAGAAGCTCAACTACGAAAACTAAAGTTAAAGGATAAGTAAACAAATTTGACAATAAAAACATGAACCTACACACACATTGACCATAATACAAGTGGTAAACTAGGGATTTTATCTTGAAACCAATTCGTTTCATGGAAATTCCAAGTATCAGATCAAATCCCACATATCGGTGATTTAAAGAGGAAATACAATCATGAACCCAATATGATCCCAAAATATTCGCATCATTTCCATCATTAATAAAGTGGAAGCATAATCATTGATTGTATAAAATGTTAAAAAGTGGAAAGTACTTAAGAATAGTGTACCAATGTTCTTCAACAGTATATACATCTGAGAGCCATCCATTCACAAATATGCCACTTACCCACCATTCGTTGTTGCGTAAATCCTTCACACTGTATTCCATCGAAATTGAGTTTAGAATGTCCAGTTCAATATAATTAAATTCCATATTTTTCCCAAATGGTGGAAAAAACTTAAATGGTGCGGCATTGGGTTGAATAACGGTGGGGATACGAAACATTCAAATCCACATGTATATTTGCATATTTTGATTTTCCCAAAAGGGATAGACTCGACTTAGGCGACCACGACTCTCTGCCTCAATAGTCGCATGTACCAACGCGTAATGTCTTTATCACAGCCATTTCCTTCAATATCGTTGAAATCTACCCGATAGATGTAAAGTCTGGTTGTACAATGGACACCATGACACACTACAATATTGCCTATGTGCACCAGTAAGCAAATTGCTAATACCTTATGTAGTAGTGTCTAAAGGGGAAACATAGATAAAATATGTACATTGATAAATTAATATAATAACTGTGTACCACTTGATGTAGAGTTATGCCGAATGTTCTAACATCATTTTTGTTGGAAGCATAAAATGCTGTTTATAGTGATACTGGCGACTGAACGGCTGTCTAAATATAATCAACTCATCGACAAACATCCTTGATAATGACATAAGCATTAATAGTTGTGCCCTCATGTAATAAATGACCAACTTGAAATAAATATCTCGGAGGATAATTAATTATCCCGGGAACTCATGCTGATTGAATTCATTAAATATTCTTAACTCTAATTTATAGTCATACGCACTTAGCGATAAATATCCCAAAAATCCTCTATCAACCAAACCCAACCCAAAGAAGAACAGCGCAGAAGATCTATGGGCAAGTTTTAGAAGAAACACCATGTAAAATATGTATTCGGTCTTAGATAGACCATAGATAAGAAAAACATGTAGCGACAAAATTTTCGAAAATCCCCTCATTCACATTCTAAATGAGAGGCGAGAAGATCCTGGTGGAAAAGTTGAAGAAAGACAATACAAACAACAACTAATGTGTCTTAGATATACAGTATGTAACTGTTAAAGTGGAAATTAAATTGTTATTAGTGTACATTGAAACAAAATAACTGATGAGAGATCCACGATGCCTCTGTTGAGAATCAAGATAAACTTCATCTGAATTGAATAATTTTGTAGATACATTGCAGCCAGACGGTAATTTGCACTGATAGATGCTACATAATCCTCCTACTATGCATACAACCAAAATTACCGCCCTTGCGAATTTTGTGACTAATGCTTCACAATAATATCTTTTATCCTTGGCGTATGCTTCTGCCAAAAGTTACGTAGATATTTTGAAGTAAGCTATATTTAATCTCTGTGGATATTCTGTGGTACTTACACCATCCTTTAAGTGAATCTAATCCTGTTATGCAGTGACATTCTAAGTTCAACACTGTGTCTTATTGATAGCAGCAACAACAGAAGTAGAAATGCTTGTTAAAATAAATGAAGCATTAGAAAAAACACAAATTAAAACACTATCAATGGAGACACGAGAATGCTGTATGTTTATATATCATGTTAGTAGAAGTGCCTCTATCTCTCTCACCAAGCACCTCTGTTGTGGTACTCCATTGCCACCATCCATTAGTTATTACAAGGCCTCAGTGTACCCTTTGCAACTTTCTAAGAACAGATCAAAACATAAAGACAAACCCCTAATCCTTTATTTTCCTCTTTGCCTTTGTGTTGAAAATTATAAGGCAATCTTTATTCTGTGTGTAAAAGCCCCCATAGTGTGACTTCAGTGTAGCGACATACAAATTATCTGCTCGTATAAATAGAGATGACATAAGAGGGATTGATGTTTAAAAATCTTGCAGGAAAGACATGCATTCTTTAGAATCAATACACACAGATGAAGAGGAAACCCAATAGATTTTATTATTTATGTATAACATGAATTGTCCTTTGAGATAGCATCCTTGAAATGGCTGAGGCAGTGGTAACACATGCTCATGCATGACTAGTACACTATTAGATCAATTTTACAAGTCATATTAGATAATGTTGTATTGATTGATATGGTTTATGTAATTCTTAGTGTTTATTGATTATTGATATAATTGAAAAGTGAACATAAAGGGAAAAATTCTTGGATTTTGTTAATGAAAACAAATTACATGTTGCATGTTGAGTATTATCAAGCACACTTGACTCTTTCACTTCATCCATAGAACATGTACTACATGGGAAAGTGCTTTCTCTCCCTTTCTTGTTTTGACCTTGGGGCAAAGGACCTTGTATGTTTAGTGAAAGAACAAGGTGAGTTAATTTTCTTCATTATTGCTCCATTATCCATATCTGAATCTAAGAATATCACAAAGTTATGTTTTCTTTTTTTTTTCACTAACGACCTTGGTACCCCAGGTCTTCCATGCTTGGGCAGTGGTAGATATCTTTCAACGGATCTTGCATCTTTCATTCTTGTCTCTTTCTGGTTAGGTTCTTTGTTGGTTGTAGTGGTTTGGAATAGGTGCATGTCTTGTTATTTCTGTCTCATGTTAAAGAACACGAAGGAGAGATTGAAGCCTCTTGTTGTTTTCCGTCTTGCTATTTTTCTAGGTATCTTTCTTAAGCTTTGTATTTCAGGAGATTCAGATATTCTGTTGATTGGCATCTTGAATGTGATGTGTTGTCTTCAAAGGATTGGTCAATTTTTTCTTTGGTTCAGCTTGGATGTCTAGAATCCATTTTTGGTCTATTCCACAGATGTGAAGGTAGATACTTATATCTTCTCAGCGTTGGGTGTTAATTTCTATGTATCTCCCAATGATGTTTCCTATGCACTGAAGCTCTTTATTCCAAGGCGGTAGGAGGTTATGTATGGGGCTTCAGGGCATTCATATTCTTGGCAACCTCCATAGTATTTGCGTCAAAATATGGAAACCATGGATGGCTGTGGTGGTATCTTACTTTGGTGGATCTGGTCACAGTCAATCTAAAGACCTGATATCTCTGACCTCTGAAGGATAAGAACTGACAGTAACGACTTGCTGACGAAGATGGATTTCAGAGTCCAACTGGTGGAGTTGGTGAATATCCAATGAAATATCTCTGGTTGGTTGGGCGAAGACAAATTAAATGCGGAGTTGGTAGCAGGATTAGTGGATGATGTTCATGATCTCGATAATATTGCAGTTAAAGGCACATATTATAGTTTTTTTCACACAATGTGGAGGTTGCAGGCATTCTCTCTGATGTCATTGGAGGTCTTATTTTTTTTCCCTGCAATATTTTCCTATAGGACCTTTTAGGAAGCCATTTTGGATATTTGATTACAGTCCACAGTTGTGTTCATTTCTTGGGTATGACCACCTCTGATTAGCAGAGATTGAGATAAATAGTGGGCAGGGAAAATAGATATTCTTTGATGTGGTGAGTCTTGTATGGACCTCCCATAATAGATTAGGGATTTCTAGTGGAAAGGGTATCCGGGAGTATACGATGCTATCGGAAATCTATAACCCCATTAGTATCATGTATAATTAAAAAACTATTTCCAATGGGTTTTATGGATATCTCAGAAGGTGAACTTAGCCATTTCTTCCTTCTTACTATAAACTAACAGTGTCCACTCTATTTGGTATTTCTTATGTTCTGCGGTTGGGTAGGAGTGGGTTCTAAAGCGATGAGATCAATGTTTGAGGCAATTCTGCTATTATCAATGAATAGCACTTTAAATTGAGCTGCCTTCAAAATACTGATTGAGCATGAAAACCGAAGATGACGTGTTCCTGTCTAAGCACATTAACATAAATAAATGAGTTATGGTTGGGTCTCCTTTACTGCAAAACATCTGTAGAGGATCTATTGGCTTGAAGATGGAGCGGAAGGTGTCGTCCTACTTGGTCTTGTGGTAGTTGAGAAGTTGTTGGGTCTTGGGTATTTAGTAAGGTTGAATGTCAATTAGATCACTTTTCCCTAAATGCAAACAGCAGATATACTTGATTTCTGACTTATTGAGCGTAATGAGTGCTAGTGAGCAAGAGTCTTGAACTCTCTTCGAAATCTCGACTTCTCTTGTATTTTGTCTTTTATATGAGTCATATTAATTACCATTATTAAATCAGACGACATTATCCATTACTAAAATTTCTTTAAAATATATTTGTAGTTGTTTGCATACTAAATATAAAGTTGTCAAAATATCTTTGTCTCAGCGATTTTTTATCTTCAATATAAAGTTTTGAAAATATTTTGTCTTAAATTCAACATGCTGAATATAACGTTTTGAAAAATGATACTTGTTGTGTCAAACTATTTTTGTTTTAGCTAAAGTTTTCTGAAAAACATTTTTTGCTCTAAACTCCTTTTAATGCCAAATTTTATATTTGAATTAATTTCAATGATATCTAAATTTGTTAGTAATTAAATACAAATTGATTTTTTAATATTTAGTACATATTGTCTTAAAAATACTTTCTTAAAAGTTGCAACTAATATTTTATCTTTTGTATAACATAATAATTTAATAATATAATTTTGAATTTCTTGCAAATCTTTAATTGATTTTATTTTTACAAATTTTTATTTATTATTTTAAATATATATTATTATAATTATTAATGATATTAATTTTAAGATAATTGTCAAATGAAAAACAAATAAATATATAAGACCATTTTTATATATATAGGTCAGTATGTTTTATTTGCCAGTAATATTGTCGCACTTGCAGAAGTCTTGGGCTAATTTTCGAACATATCTTGGTGTTGCATTTAGGAAAGTATCTAAATGGTAGAGCTTCGCTAAACAAAACAGAAAGACATCGAGAACACCGATACGAGAGGATATGATTACAATGCGACTATATTACAATTCATTTATTTTTGAAGTGGAAGATCTCACCCAAAGCGTTACATTCTAACAATCAACAATGGTAGCGTATTGATACATTCTTAAATAGGTATTGATGGGATTGAAAATATGGCGGGCGTTTTTAGGCGAGGACTTCAACAACACGATATTGATTTTAATAAGATTATATTGATCATTATCTTAATCAAGTAGTGACATGGTGGAAATGGAGCTTATGGGAGGATACGTATTTCAATGCAATTGTTATTGGTATTCATGAACCCGTGCAACCTAGTTTGATTCTTTTCGATCAAAGGACATATCAATTTCATGAATATTTTGGGCAAGGTTGAAATACATTGATTTTTCAAAATGTTTTGGTTTTCTATAAGAATTTAAATACTGCAAATGTCGCAGATCATTTCAATCCCATATTAAAAAATTACGAATATGGCGCATTTGACACTGTATGGCGTGATCCTAGTGGCGGGAAGCAGTTGCTGTGAAACAAGCATCATGCCGTTAAATGCACCTTTAGGTGCCACTGATGCTGGGAATATCAAGAAGACGTTAAAAGTTACAATAGTCATGCTTATCAAAATACGCCAGTCGCTTCTGATGGTGGTGAATATTCACTTATAGCATTAGGTCATTGATCCTGCAACTATGTTATAATGCATTTACATGAAGATCCATTAGCGAAATTTATTTTAAAATTCATGGCTCCAGGTCATACAAATTAGGAGAAATTTTAAAGTGACAAGCGCCTACGTTTAGGTTTATTAACTATTTATTCTCATTACATTAAATTATCTTTATGGCTTTGAAGACGGATCCTAAACTTGAAAAATACAATTCATTATGTTCATCAGCAATCTCACCTCTATGCTATTTAACTTAAAGCGGATATACTATCTTACTGTCACATGGGACGCAATGAAGAACAATTGTAGTTGTTAGCTATCTACAAGAGAGTTTACCGTCATATGCACATTCACAAGAACATGTGTTGGGGTAACAGAAGACATCTATCACTTGGTCATGAGAAAGTCGTTCATTACCTAAATATTGTTAACATACTGGCTTGCATCTCCTAATGAGAATGGAAAGGTTTTAAATATTAACCATATAACCGATATTGATGACTGCGAGTTTATGCAACGTCACCATTGCGTATTATTTACCATAAATAATTGCTATAATAAGAGCTGAAAGGCACTAAAGGCGAGAAATAGTCTCCATACACATTTGGCGGTTAGATATTTTGAGAAGAAGATGTTTTCTCCTTCTCATCTATCGGGTGCTGACAAACAACTTCTTTATCCGTTTGGCGCAGGAAAGCTTATGTCGTCTTGAAGTTGTGGCGCGGAATAAAAAAATTGAAAGCGATTTCGTAGGCCCTTTTCAGCGTTTCCAAGTCATCTCAGGACTAACCTAAAACACTGTTTAAAGGTATTAGACACACGCTCTCGGAGAGCAATATCATTTTTAGTCTTTATTAACTTGGCTAATATACGCTATTATTCCTCATATATAAAAAATGGTTTGTATGAAGCCTAAATTACTTGAACCTACAAGTTATCTATTTGAAAGGAAAAAATTGTTTGCGATATATTCAACATATATTCTACATATCGAAAAAAGTTAAAAATTAATGGGCGATGTTAATAATACTTGGTGAGCATTTTGAGTCGATAATTGTTTCAATAATTTTTCAATATCTCTTTTCAAATCATTAGGATAAAGGATAGTATAAAGAACATATTAGTTCATTATAATACGTTTCCGACAGCAGTAAAACTTGCGAAATCCTCTTCACTTATTAAACTGACAAGCGACTCAAAACTTTATTACTAGAAAAAATAGTAATGGCGATAAAGAGATTACATATTTTATCCTATTTTATGAAGAAAAACTATATTGTTGATCAAAATACATAAAATTATTGAAGAATATCATTGCCAATACAAATCTAGAAAAACATACGTATGTGTTAGTAACACCTGATCTATAACCAACTAACGAATACTTATGATTTGATGAATCTAATATTTAAGACATTTATGAGATTTTAAATTTGACATATGTAAGACTTCTTAGCACTACAAGTTTCATGGATTTATCTTCACCCCAAAATCAAGTTATCCCTTTATTAATTAGGATCATGATAAAAACTTTAATATCTTCTCACTAGAAATTTTGAAATCTTTACCTTGTATATATAAACATAGAAATGAAATTTATTGAAAAGACGTTGGAAGTATCCATTGTTGGATATTAAGGGAAATAAAAATGGGCGTTCATAGTCATGAATAATTTGTTGCGTCCTTCAGTCAACCCAAAGAGAACATTCTTTAAGTGATTTACTATTTTTTTAGAAGGCCTCAGGAAACTCCACACATACATCAGTGTGTGACACTTTGGATACTATGGAGGACTATATATTTTCTTATGAAACCTCCTCCATTAATGACCTATTATATTCCTCATCTACAAACCTTGAGATAAATTAGGCAATTTTAATAATTGTTATTATAGACATCATTTGATTTTAATGGAAAAATGCTGATAGTTCTTACCTAATTTGCATGAGGCCTTGAAGATTTTGGACTTCATACCCTCAAAGTTCACATGATTAAAAATAGTATTATGATTTCTTTTCAACACTAAAACCAATTATTCTCATCACCCACAGTCAACATTTCATTCTAATTTTTAATCGCCTAACAAATTTTTTTTATTCTAACTCGGATTTTTTCCTTGCTAGCTTGAGAAAGCGCCTTTCTTGAGTCTTCATTTAGAAATCGCCCTACAGTCTGGATGAGCCTAGAGCTGAAACATAAACATCTATAGTTCTTTGAAGCTTCTTTTCTCTTTTTTTTTTTTTGGTTGGAGTCTTATATATGCTGATTAACTGGGATTGACTGCATAAACTATATACAACTCTACCTCCCTGTTTAAGTCTATGATATTAGTGTTTCCTTTACTAATGAGATAAGATTATGTTATTATTTTTATCCATTGGAATTTTAACTCAAATCTTTATTTGCCTTATTGATCCATCCTTTTATTTCTACACTTTTGATGTTGTGAACTTCTTCTTCTACCCATTGCCTAATGAGGTTAGGTCATTCTAAACCTGTACAAAATGATAATCAAATCATCTCTCCTTGTAATTTGTTCTCCTTCTACATGATGATTCATTTAGGAAGGGAAATTTTATTAGGCTCCATATTATGAACACTTCTTTCATTTATTAGAAAAATATTCAACAAATGGATCTAGTCAGCTTGGGTCCTAGGTCTTAATTTTAAGAGTGTTATTGGAGAAATTAGATTACTAAATATTTAGAAGAGTGACCTTTAAATTCAATTTAATTCAAACAAATTATATAAATGGTAGAAGAGGTCAGCAAGATAAACAAGTTATAATGGCTTTGATACCTAAATAGGAATCTGTACTCCAGAGCTTCATACTTTATCTTCTAGAGTTCCATGCTGTCCATTTACACAGTGACCACATAAATCATGAAATAGAAATCTGTCCACCTTTCAAAAAGTTCCAACAAACACGTTGGTGCTTCCCCTCTCCCCCATCACTGCAACCTAAAGTTTTCTTGGTGAGAGAGTAACACTTCACATTTTCTTAGATATACGCTTACCCTATAAAACATTTTTGGAGTCAGATGATAAAACCATGCCTGAATGGAAGGAATTTTAGATAAGAAACCCTTTTAGGAAATCATAACAAACACTTGGATATATTTTATTTTGTTGCTGCTAAGTCCTCAGCCCTTCTCTTTTCTTTTACATCTTAGTACTTTCCTTTCCCCATTTCTTCTCAGTTCAGGGTGATTATCTTAAACATAGCAGCACTCTTCTCTTCATATGAGCAGATCATTTGATGGACATTAGAATTTCTTCTCTTAACTCTTTTGAGGATCAAATATGAAGGATGTGGGGGTAAATCCATTCTAAGAGTGGTTATAAGGAAATTAATATAGGAGGTAGAGGGAAGAAACTAAGAAAGGAAGTGTGAGGAGGGAAATTCCTATCATTGGATATAAATTGTCCTGGATTCTTGAACATAATTAATAGAAAATCTTGAAAGAAAATTAAGGGAAGAGGTATTTGAAATAGAGTCATGAAAGTATCTTCAACCATAGCCTCAACATTTTATATAATACACACAGAATTTCTTTCTCTTTGGGCTTGTGGAGACCTTCTGATGAATATTGCAGTCCCACCTAGGGATAAGGTTAATGTACCTCCACCATTTGAACTCTTGTCTTTGCCCACAGTGTCTCGTTGCTCTTATTTTTAGAGTTAAAAGTCTTGAATAGGCAGCTTTATGAATGTGGTCAGTCCTTAATATGTAATAAACTTACCATATTTTGTGGCACCCTCACTTTTTAAAAGGAATTCCTTCATAGTCAGTATTTAATTTCCACACTCTTATTTTGGTATCTATAATTTCTCTAACCCTTATTGGAAGTTGATATTGATTAGAATACATGCTGTGATTGTTTCCCATGTACATAGGTAGGATATGAACAGAAAAATTTACGAATCCCAGTCTTTGAAGATTATATCATCCAGCAATTGGAATAGATAAGAAAACCTCCCTAAATTGGGATGTCTTCATACTTTCTTTATTGGCATCAAATGGGGGAATAAAAGTGAGATTAGGTATATTCTCATTTTCTAACTTTCTTAAAGTTTTGGAAATTTTCTTGGAAGGATCTGAGATTCATTCAGTCCCTCTATCCAACATGGGAGGTAGAGGGATATTTTTAACATGAGGATCTAAAATCTCTCTCCATCAATCACACAGAATTAAATACAAACTTTCTCTTATAGTGTCATTCTTTCAAGGTATTTCCCTTTTAATTTTCTAGGTTTTGTTTCTTATGTCCCAACCTAAATGTGACATTAACTTTGGGTGGTTAAGGTTCCTCTTTACATTGTCTCTTTCCTCTTTTTTAGATTCAAGCCTCTCCTCCTCCTTTATGGAACTCATACTACAGTCCCCTTTCTCTATTTTACGGTGACTTCCAATCCACATGGCCCTTCTAAGTGTTGGCCCTCTTTGTCAATGAGCCTGTGATAGGTATACACCCATGAGATATATGTTAAGTGTTCATTCCCATTGGTTACTAAATGTTGATCCTTTCTAGTTTAAGTAATACATTCTTTCTGTGGATTCTCATGTTTATAATGTAAATGATCTTAGTAAAACCATCTGTATGTAACAACCTAGGTAAAGCATTAATTGTTTTAAGTGTTGAATTTTATCTAGGAGGTTTTTCATCTGTGGATATGCCTCTAGACAAAAATGGTAGCCAAAGTTTTCCCGTATATCTATTACTAGGCTGATTAGTTTATATCAAGATATAAGTGGGTCTAGTGTTTTCTTGAGTCTTTGTGAGTAAATACAGGAATAGTCCTAGCTAATTGGCCCAGGTCATTTCTGAATTCCCTCAGTCTACCGGTCATATTTTTTACGAATTCACTTGAGCAGATAGATTATTGAAGATCTCTTTTCTGAATGGAATTGACAGTCATGGTTTTAATATATTAATCTTATGTAAGAGGGTTGGAAAAAATAATTAATCCCTATGATCAATTAATTAATTTGGGCATTAATTAAAATTCTATGCCATAAATTTAATTAATATTATGTGTTTGGTAAAATTAAATTCTTCAAAGGAAAAATTCGTGGGTCTCAAAAAATAAATTTTAAAGGTCTTGGGAAAAGGTAATATTGAAAATTTTGAGAAATTTTGGACCCTTGGAGCTTGTAATAGTTAAGTAAAAATTGAATTTTTGAGGTAATTAACTAAAAAATTATTATTTTGAGTTAATTAAAAGGGAAATAATTGAAAATTTCGAAATTCTTCAAAAAATAATATTTTTTGATGGGCGAGATCAAAATATAATAGTGTTGCAGAGTTGAGATTACTTTGACGGGGATCAAGCGAATTGGCGGTCTTGATTTTACCTGCAAATTAGAGGGTCATGTGATTACAAATTTTTTCATCTAATCTTTTTGTAAATTGTGCCAGCTCTTGAGGCTTTCACACCGTACTGGAATAATACAAGCGAAGTATTTGGGGTTTATTTGATGGTTGTTTTCCTCTTCAACATCTTACGGAAAACTTGTTCTTATGTCATTCTTCGTGCATTTTTTTAATGATTGTTGATTAATAGGTCTTAAGAATAATCTATTTCACATGTAACATCTTGTAGGTTGATTCTTGGATTTAGGAGTATCATGTTCATTGGATTGAGTTAGAATATCTCTGTATTGTTGAGTACTGTTGTTATCTTCTTTCTCTATTGATTTAATATAACCTTAAGTGTCAATCTCAGTTTAGTGACGTTTGGGAAGTCTATTCAGTGGACACGACTCTCAAAATAATGTCTGACCTCGATCTAATTCCCAAGCTTATCTTATGTTCTATTTTTACTTTGTTTCTAGGGCTTGTACCTAAATAAAATTACCTTAACTTTTAACAGGTTTAAAAGTTAGATCTCACTAGCAAGAGCTTTAGATCTTGAGATCACAGAGGAAACGTGGACTTATCTCCAATTTGTGGTCTGCAACACTTGTGCATAGATCTATAAATACATTAGATCTCTATTTTTAAATAGATGTGTCTTAGAATTTTTTTTAGTTTTATGATTTCTAACTTGGAGTTCAATTTAGATTTTTGTATGTCTGTTGGGCTTATGGGACTTTAGTTTGAGGTTTTATTGTGACATTTGGTTTTAAATTTTTTTATCTAAGATAGATCTAGGCTCTAGAGGTAAGATCGATCTCAAAGTCAAGATTTTTGTAGAAATATTGAGTTAATTTTGATATTGTTTCTCGGTAAATTTGAATTTTATGCAGTTGTGCCTCGATTTTCTACTTGTGGGTTGCCCTACTGCGTTTTCCACTTGTGTGCCTCTTGCTATGTTTTCTCTTAAGTTTCCTTTATGTATCTCTACGTATAGGTTTCACCTCTTCCCTCCTCACGCATTGCTCCTTGTTGGGGGCTTCTTCCTTCTTTCAATCCTTTCACATGAAAGACTCTTCCCTTGTAGCCACATTCATTCCATACCTTTGTGCTATCTATGACCTCACATCCTCTTTTTGCATGTTTTCCCTTCACAACCCCTGCGAGATCACAGTCTCCACATTGCTTTCCCTTCCACATGTACACACATTTCCCCTTGCTTATAGGCTTGCATTCCTCATCTGGCTTCCTCTACATTGTTTTGGTTGCCGCACTCCAGGGTGCTCCTTGCAGTTTCAACCCTCTCAGCTCCCTGCAAGCTCCTGCCAATAGTTTTCCACGGTGTTGTGTTTCTCTTTTGTGACTCCATCTCCTTCTTCCTCTAGATATAAGCCTTTCACTTTCTCCTATCCAATAGCTTCCTTACGACACTTGCTGCTCCCAACCTAAGCCTAACACAACATACCTACAAAACAAAGCATCATATTTAACATTTACCCTTTATGACATTCTAGTTTTATTTTTAGTTCATTTTTGACATTTTTAAAATTTTTAATTTTAAACTTTAACATTTGCTTTTCATTTTTAAATTTGTATAATAGTTTTAGATTTGTCTTCACTTTTCAATTTTATTTATTTATTTATTTATTTTATTTTTTAATTTTATTACTTTTTAACTTTGTAAAATATTCGAAATTAAAAAAATTAATTCTTTAAAACATTAAAAATTTAATTTTTTCATTTTAAGATTTTAATTTTTGACTTTCCATTAACTTTAATTCTTTTAATTCTTTGTTAGAAAATTTGACTTTTGAAGTTATAATTTTCATTGGGTTTTCTTGAACCATTTAATTTAGGCTTGGAAAAATATGTAACTATCAGTACTATGGTGGACATTATTTAATTTTAAAAATCCTTAGTTTTTTTTTTTTTTTTTTTTTTAAATTTATTATAATGGTTTTAGATTTGTGTCTTTTTCGTTCTTTATTTATTTTGTTTTTTAATTTTATTACTTGTTAACTTTGTAAAATATTCAAAATTAAAATTTTAATTCTAACTTTAAAACATTAAAAAATTTAATTTTTTTCATTTTTAAGATTTTAATTTTTGACTTTCCATTAACTTTAATTCTTTTAATTAAATTGTTAGAAATTTATTTTTGAAGTTAAACTTTTTTTTACATTGCAGTTTTTGACCATTAGAATTTTAGGCTTGGAAAAATATTTAATTGTCAGAAAATTCCTATGGTTGACATAATTTAATTTTAAAATGTCTGATTTTTTTTTTTTTTAATTGACTAATTCTATTAAGTAAAGATATATGGTACAGTCGAGCTTGCATAAAGTGAAGCAAAAGAAAAGGGAGTGAAATGATAGACTATCAACCTTAGTCTAGGCATCCACGGCATAAGCAAAGATAACAAGAAGAACATATTAAAGAGCTAGACTAGGGAGTGGTAGATAATTAGACTCTCCCACAATTGACATTTTCCCTTTCTTTCCATTGTGACCCAGCCATTGTGACCTATTGGAGCAGGAACCACTTGCAAACTGTACAGGGAAGGAGGAATGCTCCTTCTTGAATTTGAGGAAGAAGGCTCATAGGTAGCTGCAAATTGAACGGATCTTAGCCATCTTGGGGGAAGAATACCCTTGAGAGTCGTTCCCCTTCCTGCCTCTATATCCTCCCCATCGGAAGCTAGAAGATCATGTGTGCATTGGAGGTCTATCATGGTTTCCGATTCTTGGATTCCAGTTCGAGTATTATTTTCCTTTTATGAGGAGCGTCGCCTGAAATGCCGATCTGTCGGTAATGGAGACATCTAAAGCGATGTTCTCATAGTCAAAGGTATCTCGTTAATGAAAATTACATTTGATTTGATTGACAAAGAACATTCTTACTAATATCTATTTTTGAGCATATTTTTCCAAAAGTATATATTCCTTTCTCCCCCTCGAGAGGTGTCACGTAGCCGGGTAGCGGCCTAATGTATCCCCAATCCCTTGAAAGACGGTGGCCACAGTGACATGTGGTCTTTGGTAGTCAGTTAAATGGAAGCAGTGACAATAGAGACAAAATCGAGGGAACCGGGGAGGTGAAGTATCACCTTTGGTCCCCAAAACCAGATACATGCAGGCTTTCTTGTCCTTCGATGAAGAAAAGGTAAATAAGCCAATCCTTTGAAGCATAGAAAGACCTTGCTGTTGTTAGTCCGGTTGGAGTTGATCCACGGTACTGTGATGTTGGAAGTGAGGCCATAGTCAATTGTCCTACATTATGATGGTGTTTCTACAAATGCCTTCAATATTGATCATCCGGAGATGGATGAGTGATTTCAATGGAGGAGTTTCCTTCATTTGTCCACCAAGAAAGGCCGGAGCTGCCTCGGCTAGTTGGCCAGTCTTCTTGGAGGGTTGTGCATGAGCTGGCATCTTTATAGGAGAAGCGGGAGGCAGGAGGTATGCCCGAGATGCTCCTCCTCGCGGTATGGGTGAGCATCACTAAAGTCCTCTTTAATCTGTGTCAGACAAAGTGCTGAGGCTGTTTACCTTTGTAATTTGAGTCTCTAAGAGTGAGGATACCCGGCCTTAACCAGCTCTCGGAGGTCATGCACCGGATGCGAAGCATGCACCCCGGAGAAACCAAAGTCTTGCTAGAGAGAAGTAAGATTTGGATTTGAAAGCCCGGAGGGTGGTGGTTAAAGTCTCGACCCTCGCCTGTTTTGTGCCTAGCTGAGTTCCTAATCATTGCATCAAGACGGGAAGGCATTTTTCTTTGCTTGAGGCGAAGATAAACTGCGCATCTGGATGAAAAATTTGGGCTTCGCGGCATCGATAAGTATTATTGTCGATGACAGGCCACAAGGTGCCGCCAGTGGTGCGGTAAATTTTATCACCTTGTTGGATACATAAGGTGGCGGTGTCTTGCTAAAACGCACAAGCGGTCGTGCGGGTGACCGTTGACCTGCTTGCTGTAGTTCTGCGGCTGCTTAAAAGAGTTGCAAAGGCCTCAATCTTCTTTACCGTTGAATTACGCCTTGATTGCATTGCAAAAGTCTGCCGCTCTCCTTCTGGTTTGAGAAGCGTATTGGCAATGGCCAAAGATGCGTCTAAACGTGCTAAGTCGGCGTCCGGTATTTAACATTCGGGGAACCCTACCGGCTCTTCCAGGTCAACAACATCTCCTTCTTGTTTACTTGAAGTGGATACACCTGCCCAAAATATAAAATATCCTTAGTTTAACTATAGAAGCGTCTTTACAGTTTACTTATTTTAGAATATATTCAATCCTAAAAATTATTTAGTGTTGCTAGTATTCAATTTTCATAGTGTTTATTGATGATTGATTATTGAGATGTAAATGTTAATTATTTTCACATGCTTGATTGAGTATGATGATCATTATCTGAATTTCTAATGTTTTCTATAATTAAATCAATATAATGATACTCTTGTTTTATTTACTTGAAATATTGTATGTTTATTAAACAATAATGTTTGGTGAAATTATTTCAAATGGTGAGTGATGTCTTATTTTAGAGACTCTATTATTATCAAATAAATTTATTGTATCTTTTGTTGGTAATTTTTGGCATCTTCATAATTGCTTTTCTAAGCAAGTACTTAGTGGTTTAGATCAAATTATTTTACATGACTCTAAGTGCTTTAGGCTTTTAACATCACCTCTGTCTTGACTTTGCTTCATCATCCCTTTATGTGAAATTATACAATGTATATGTATATCGTGGATTCAAACCGTCTAACAATGTGTTAAAGATAGATCTTGAATCGCTTCTACAGATACTTCTGAAATTAAACACAATCACCAATTACATATGAAACAAATAAAAGATGAAATCAAACCACAACATAGAGGAATTTCTGGAAATATTGCTGCTATTATTATTATCATATTATTATACCACAAGGAATCATGAAACAATTACATACAAATATTCTCACAGTACTCTGTATTGGATTAATTTATATACAGTGATCCGGACAAAATTGTTGTATTAGTACATGGTCCCCAGGCTTTGTCTTGACCCACACCTTTCTCCATGAATTCATGAGTAATGCAAATGCCTATCCACAAAGAATTTTAGCCTTCCTACACTGCCTTTGATATACTGGGCATCTTGTAGTGTTTAAACTTCATCACTTACGTTTTTCTATAATCTGAACATTAATCCAATTAGGTCTCAAATGGAACTCACATGCCTACGCTAATAATAGTAAATCCTGGTGCATGTAATTGCTCTGTTGATTATGGAAATTCTTATTAATATTTATTCACTTGATCTATCACTAGTGCAACAATCAGTTACAGCTAGCACAATGCGACTATAACTCACTTAGCTTTCGATTAACTAATTACAGCATTAACTAATCCACCAACTATACTTAAATGTCACCACTACTGCATTCCTCTGCCATTCCTCACCAACTACCCTCAACTCGAAATTCATGATTTAACTAAGTTTATCATCGATTTAAATGTCTGCAAAGTATTTGGAGATAATATTACATTTTATTTTCCATATTAATTAGGGGATAATTAAAATAGACATGCAAATTTATCCCACACGGTCTGCGATCTTTGCTAGGACCCGTAGTTACATATGTAAGTGTTCTTTACAACATACCTTTACGATAACTCGCGGGAAAAATGCATGGAGTTAAGATTTTTCAACCTTTACAAATGTACATGCAGAAGCAAGACTTTTAAAGTAGCGACTTATAAATCCATTATCCTCATGGAAAATCAAGATTATAACAAAATATTTCTGTTGATTTTCATCATCATTTCTTCTTGTTTTTCTTGGCACTATTAACCTGCATTCCTACTATAACTATCCATCGATCCATGATCATTTTAATTCAATTAGTAAGTCACCTAATTGATAATATCAACGTCATATCATGAAGAAATTAACATCATAAAAGCGACACAATTAGCAATCACATAAATAGACGATACAGAGCCAGTAGAGACGAGAAACCCGGCAAGCGTTTAATTTTGCTTATTAAATGCTCTGGCGGGTATCTGCTACTCAATGGTTATAAAGAGTGCATCCTGTGCTGTAATAAAACCCATATAAAAATAATCTTAAAGCGTACTTACTTCAGTATAAGTTATTACAATCATCGTGATACCATTTACCCCACGAATCATCAATCTACATCTTGTATTATTTATTTCCTTAGAGGAACATTGTACAATTAGAACTACTAAACTTATAGTTAACAACTCTTTATCTTCCACAATGTTAAACTTGAAATTTCATTTCAAGTCATCTTTCTTTGCCATTGCAGTATAAAACATAACCAATCCTGGTGGTATAATATTAATAATGATAATCAATATAAAAGACACTAATATAAATGTTGTATGCATTTATACATAAAACATAACCACATTGACATTAGTTTCGCCATTTAACAATATTTACATGAACGTTGGCAGCAAAAAATCTAATAAATATCTCTTTTTGAAGCATAGCTAAAGATAAAAAAACTATTTGAAAACAAAAGAGCTACTACTATAATATCTTGTGCATGCAAATGCATAACAACATTTTCAAGATAACTATCAACAAACAATTTCTCTTTTACTGCTATGTTTTTCTTTCAATATAGTTAATAAAAAAAAACAGATTATTTATCATCATAACGTTGTAAAAACTCAAAATATAATGCCGCTTTCTAAGTCCTGTTGCCGTAGTTTCTTTTCACCTTTTCTTTAAACTCTTCATGTTTTCGGCAGGTTAATATAGGTTCTCTGGTTTCTTGTCCCAAAATTATATCAATACGCATGTAAACATATTTCTAATACAAAGATGGAAATAAAATATTTCATGGAAAAATAAACACATTTCTTCCAAAGGGTCAAGCGCATACACTTATCATTTCATGCATGCAAGTGACATTTCCCTCTCCTTCGAAACAATAATAACTAACAATATTATACACGATGAAACAATACACATAACCATTCCTTTAGAGTTGGATAAAATGCATATACAGAAAAGAAAAACAAAAATGGAAGAATAACATAATAACTACTCATAATTTACATCTATTTTTACTTTAATGAAAATGTCTCAAAATACTATCTTTTTGAAAAAAAAAGTGACATACAATAATTTCTCTTAAATAATCTTACATAATAAAGCATGTAGTTACTCTTTTCATCTCCAGAATCTAATCCAATAATGCATACAAGGATATATTTGTATGTTGATTCATTTTAAAGTTTTGTTTTGTATCATTCTCTGTAATATATTAATCATTAATCAGAAATGCTGGAAACAGGACTGAGGGATATAAAGGTGCTTGCATCAGATAAAAAAAAGTTGTGTGGATGCTGGCTAAATCTGGCTGGGGTAAATGGTAGCAGGAGGACGCTTACTAGACATGCTACAGGAAGGGCAAATCTGAAGCCTACATTCCCATTCATGCCGAAGAATGGTGGAACACGGCAAGTGTGGGAATGACACACTCATGAGTTTGTCCAGGACCTTAGATCTGGAAGTCTCAGCAATGGATGAAAATAAAAAAAACCAACCAGGAAAGAAGCGTATTCACTCTGGAAAATCTTACATTAGGCTCAAGGAGGACATTGTATAAGCAAGCCGGTGAAAACCATTGTAGGCAAGTTTGGGTTCTCTTATTTTAGGCAATAATGAGCCCTCAAAATTTTGTAAAATAAATGAGTTTAGAGAGGTTTCGCAGTCCCAAGTAGTATATTTAAATACATTAAAAGGAAAGTTGAGTAAAATAAAACGTCCTTTAGAAATTGTCTGCGGTTCTGTTTGGAAGACACTAGAAATCAGCCATTAGACTTAATATTTATAGTATGGCATCAAGAAATCGAATCTATAATCAAGTTCTTGTAAATGGATTTTTTGAAGCAAAACTGAGAATCCTTCAAAAATAATAACGAAGCAATTTAGGAAAGAACAACAGAAGAAACTGACAGCATTTTTTATATGAGAACCCACGGTGGTGGAGGTTAATATTCAGGTCTACAACTGATATGGCAAAGAACCATCAGATCCATACCGAGGACTGGAACTACTCGGCCTTCTAAACTAAGTCTTACAGGGTTTCTCAAATAATGCATGGCCAGTGTAGATCTAGCTTTTTAATACATAATTTTGTGCAAATAAGTTAATCATTATATAATCATGGTCCATATAAAAAAGATATTTACAAAGGATGTATCATTCTTCATCTCTGGACATGTATGTTTAATACATATCTTTCTTTGGGCTCATTTATAAAATGAAAACACACTTTCTCACTACAGAAACACTATAAACAAGTCATAAATAAAAATAGAATTAAATTAAAATAGAAGATGTTCTACTAAATCTTGTAAAGTATTCTAGATTTTTAAATTCATAAAGAATTCCATCTTTCTAATTCATAAAAGCATCAAGGCACTACAAATCCTAAAAGTATTCTAGCTTTTTAATCACAAAATATTTACTTCCACCTTTTCCTAAATCATAAAACATTTCAAACTTTTCTAAATCACAAAGCAATCCATAAAGCCTCCACGTCTGATTTTCCTAAATCGAGAAAGCATTCCATAAATCCCTCATGCTTATTTTTTAAAGGTAGATTTTCTTTTTCCTTATGAGAAAATATCACTTATCATACTTTTTCCAAATCTATTACTCATTATTTCTAAAACTCATAAAATATACCAACTTGATATAATTTATTTCCATGGAAGAATATAAATTATTATAAATAAAATAATTAAAAGTATTCTTAATATTCTTATAATCAACAATTACAAAAGATATTCTTCATTTAATATCAATATAATAATTAATAATATTTAATTATTTAATAACCCTCATTTTATGAGAGTTTTTATGGTGGATTATGCGAGGGATATTACAAACTCCCCTTAAAGAGAACATCGTCTTCGTCTGCTATTCTCTTGATGGAACATTAACCTTGTAAATTCATAGATAAATCTCAAATTTATGTGCATACCGATACTATGACCAGTCCTCCCAGCCTTAGAGTTCGTCCTATCTCCCGGAGACTCACCCACATTACAATCCTCCAGGAAACGGACAACCTCTCCAATCTGTTACTGGGCTTAGGCTCTTCTAAATATGCTCTCCCCAAAAGCACATTTCCAGTCACAGTCAGTGGGATACTTTATTCATGTTTGCCTGTTGCTGTTAGGGACTTTAAAGTTGCTTTCTACTTTTCAGCTTTTCCGGCTTACCTCTTCCCAGCTTCTTTCCTCATCATTGGGGAATTTAGATTTTTCCTCAAAAATCTAAATTAGAAATAACTTCTTTCGAAGTTTTTGAAAGATTTTGGGAAAGTCTTTACTATTTCCATAACCTCATGGATTAGGCATGTGATCCTCAATTTTACCATTTGGTCATAGTGCATACACAATATTTTATTTATTTTTCATAAATAAATAATTAACCACATCCACACAATAATTATCCATTGGTCCCTCCCCTTTGGATTATGTTCAAATGTCTAATTTGAAAAGCATAGAGCAGTGTGTTACAAAAACTCTAAGAGTTATTTCTTTGAATACCCCAACTAAAATATTATTGCTCAACAATAAAATAAAATATTACCTCATTACATCAATCCCATCATAGCTTCCACAGCCATTAAGTGTATACGTTTAAGTAGCAAAATGATTATAATTGTACTAATTCTACTATAATTTACATAATTTTCATTGCTATCATTAAGGAAAGGAACATTTATGTACACCATGCTATACTTGACCCACAACATGGGGTCCAAAATTTGTCAAAGCACATTGACAACAATTCATCGCATGTATTATAGGTGGTATACATTCAAATTTCCACACATAATAATAATAATCATGTAGCTTAGAAAAAAGACATTAACATATATTACATACCATAGCATGATACTGTGAGTCTCACCTTAGCGGCCATCAATATTTTGCCAGAGAACTAACGATCCCATTAGACTTACTAGGACACAAAATGTGATTCTTTTTTTTCTTTTTTAAACACCCATTAGCTTGCAACCATATAAGCAGCAAACCATTGAGGAATTTTGTGAAAATAATTTGCAATCATAAATCTTAAATCCACTTGTAGACTTTTTTCAAATAGTATGCAAGCATGCAATCTACAGCCAATTCGACATTCATCAAAACAATTTTCAAGCATGCAATCTACATCCATTGAGAATTTTAACAGCATAATTTTTAGCTTGTGCAATCTATGGTGAATGCAGGCATTCTTCCAAATAGTTGGCAACATAAAATCTACGTACTGAGGGACTAGTTAGCGAGATGAAATAAATTTCCATAAATATGTTTATACTCTCACTAGAGATAGTAAAACTAGAATTTCTAGAACATCGTGAATCATATTAATATCATCAATGGTAAAATTTTACGCTATGTAATTCAACAATCCCTGCTAGCAACGTCTAATGTAAAATTTATTAAAATTGTGGATCCATTTCATATAATTTTTCTTGGAATCTGAAGTTTAGCAGTCTCAAGGTATGAAAACCCCTTGATAATAAGATTAATCACATCCAAAACTTCCACGGATGAAATTATTTAAAATACAAAAACCATAGATCTCAATTACCACTTTTTGTCGAACACATTGAATGCAAACTTTCCTCTAAACCTAAATGAAGAAGAGAACCCACAATTATTTCTTTATGATTTTCATTGAATTCAGTTCACTATGTGAGTTCTATTTCACTCGTGCCTTATTTTTAACAACTAAAGAGTTTCGTTCAAGTATATATATATTTTGTTTTAAACATTCCTTTCCTCTTGAGGTCAAACCCAACTTCTATATTATTTAGTTATCACACCAACCATACATGTATTTATTATTTTATAGGTAAGTACTTGATAACTTTAGCCATGTTTTTCCATTTTTTTTTCTTATGCACCATAATCATTTTCTCACATTATGCATGCAAAGGTTGGTAATTAATCTACAATATAAACGGTAGGTGCTCAAGATGGTTCATAGGTACATTAGAAGTTTTATTGTCTTTTATCATCTATATTAAATTTCATAGAACAACTTTTAAAGAAGCATTATAAGTATTCTACTCTTTCATGCGATCACTAATCATGCAACATGCATCTCTCATGTTAATTTTAGTATACTACAAAGTTTTAATTAAAATCATACACGAGATGATGCCCACTATCATACCTCTACTTCAGCACATAACGATTCCCAAAGGCGCCAATGTTACAGCCTTTTTCTTTGATACCATTTGTAACATATGCCAGATAACACCATGAGGAAAAATGCATGGAGTTGGACTTTTTCATATTCAGAATGTGTAACCTTACTTTCATTTATTTATATTCTTTGCATTAACCATTTAAATACCCATTATCATCACTTGAGAAATATTTAGCAAAATGTAACAGTTACACAACCATTAATTGTTCTTGTTGTAGCATATTAACAAATTTCATGCTATGTATACATCTAGTCCATAGTCATTTTAATTCATTAATAGATCACTAATTGATAATATCAACGTCTATTATCATGAAGAAATTAACATCATCAAAGCGACATAAAATTAACAATCACATAAATAGACACCAGCCTGGAACCACATGGGGTGGCTTGACAAACGTTTAATTTTATTATTAAACGTAGTGAGAGGTTATCCTGCCTCACTCAATGGTTATAAGGGAATAAATATGACCATTGTAATAAAATTTACATATAAAAATAATCTTAAAACGAAACATAACTAGTTATAAGTTATTACAATCATCATGATACCATTTACCCATGAATCATCCAATCTCTGTCTTTGTATTCAAGAAATTTGTTTCCTTCGGGGGATCATTGTGCAATTGGAACTACTAAACCTGCATGGACTAACAACTCTTTATCTTCCACAATGTTAAACTTGAAATTTCCTTTTTCTCAAGTCATGCCTTCTTTGCCATTACTGTCATCGGCACACTTGATAATCATGATTAGATAAAATATTAATAAACCAATAATCGATCTCTATTTGTGACACTTCAACAAATATTTATGCATTTATAAAACATAGCCACGTGACATTAGTTTCCTTATTTAACATATTTCACATGCATTAGTAACAAATAAATCAATATCAAGCATCCTCTTTCCACCAAACACTAATAAAATCTTGCATACACTTTCCTATTATTTAAAAGAAAACTAACACTATATAATAATAATACCTTTAAATGCATAACAATATTTTCAAGATAACTATCCCAGCAAGCAATTTCTCTTTTTGCCTACTCGTATATTTCCTTTTCAATATGGATTAATGCAATAAGTCTTATACTTACGCATGGATACATTCTTTTAAAACATTTTCCACTAGATCTATTCATAAGGTTACTATGTATAACAATGCCAACTCTATTTCAAACAAAGTTAACATACAAGTTATAGTTTTGTGCATGTAAGAACATATCTTGTTCTTCACATGTAAAACATATTTCTTTCAAAAGAAACCAAATAAATATTTTGAAAAATAATACATTTCTTTCGAGGTCAACGGCATACCACTTATCATTTCTTGCATGCAAATGACATTTCCCACTCTCATCAAAAGATATAACCAATAACTATATAATAATTTTTTTTTTTTTTTAAATATAAAGCTAATATATACTAATCCCTTTATGTTGGACAAATACATATTATTTTTTAAAGAAGGCTAACCTGATAAATATTATGTGATTGCATCTTTTCTCTAGAAATCTAATACTCAAAAAATATATTTTTTCCCATGCATGCAAGAATATGTTTCTATAAATAATCTTACATAATAAATGTGATTACTCTTTTTCCTCTCTAAGAATCTAATCAATAATGCATACAAGGATATATTTTTATCTTCTATTCATTTGAAGTTTTAACATAAATAATTATTTCCTTGCATACAATTATGCAATGTTCCAAATGGGAAAATATAAATTAAGTAGGGAATATCTTATGAGTATTCCACTATGGAATCACAACAATATGGAATTACACCAAGAGATCTAAACCCGAGAGATAAATTTGGCGGGCATTTTACTAGATGCATCACCTTCACGGAAGGGTGAAATCCAGGCTTCTGGCCCATTCCGGACTCTTGTCTATAGAAGAATGAGGTGGAACACGGCAAATGTCTAGAATGACACACTCATCTTGGGAACCACTTTCTATACTTAGGAACCTTAGATCTATAGATCTAAGCAATGGATCCAAAGTAAAAACAACCAAGGAAAGACGCTAAATTCCACTCTCGGGAAAATCTGCTGATAGGCTCAAGGAGGACATTACATAGCTTGACTTGATGTGAAAATAATGGGAGCAAGGGTTGGGTTCCTTATTTTAGGGCGTAATCGAGACCTCAAGAAAAGTTTCGGCAAAAATAGAAGGTTTAGAGGTTTTAACGAGGATCTCCCACAATCAACACTAGCTGAAAATATTCAAGGAGAAGTTTGGTAAATAGAGAAACCGTCCTTTAGGGGTAATGGAGTTTCTCTTTTAGGAAGACACTAGAAATCAGCCATTAGACTCATGTTATAGTATGGCATCAAGAAATCAGATCTATCATCAAGTTCCTTTGTAGAAGTATTGGATTTACTTGAAGCGAGAGCAAGAATCCTTCAAAAATAATAGCGACAATTGGAAAAACTGCAGAAAAGACTTGACAACATTTTATATCAAGGCTTCAGCTGATGTAGTTAATATATTCAATCCCACAAATGATATGGCTGAAACATCAGATCCATACCGGATCTGGAACTTCTTTCATTCTTCTAAACAAGATCCCAGAGTTTTATCAAAATAATGCATAAATAAGTGGAATAACTTTCAATACTGCTAGATTTTTAGCATTTCATAAATAAATTCAATCATTATATAATCATGGTCCATATGGCAAAAAGATATTTTGAAAGGATAAGTTTACACTCATCTCTTGATGCATGCTTAAATACTCTCTTCCTCTTCCTTGTCCTTTATTATGTATTCTGCCCATTCCCCCTTATTTCTCTCATGGGATTATAATAAAATAGAATTAATTAAATGAATAGATTTTATAAATGTATAAAAGTATTCCAACTTTTTTCTAAAATATAAAAATTCCATCTTTCTAATTCATAAAAACATTCAAGCTTTTCTAAATCTAAAAGTATTCCAGCTTTTTCTAAATCCTCCAATAATTATATTTAATCATAGAGGCATCCCGGCTCTACAAATCACAAAAGCAATCTCAGACGCCAGCAAAGTCATGATTTTCCACCTGGTGGGAAGAAATGATTTCTCTATAAGTCACCTCATTACTTTTTATTTTTAAAGGTGAAATTTTCTTTTTCCTTATAGAAGATGGCTCTTACTTATCAAAAGCACCCAAATCTATTACTCATTATTTCTTAAACTATTCATATGGGAGCTTTCAAAATGTATTATTTCATGGAAGAAGAATGTAATTAATAACGTAAAATGACAAAATAATTATTTAATATTATGTCCTTGTTCCCAAGAATATTACTGACAACTCATCATTAATAATTTCAATAATATTTATTCTTCTTAACCTAGGCTTTATGAGAGTTTTTATGATGACTTATCAGAATAATTACGATTGCTTACTTTATAGGTCCACATGTATGTGTATGTATTTCTTATTCATTTTACGGAGTACACTTTTCATTTTCCTTATTTTAAACTTCAACACTCTCTAAACGAAATGAATCTTGTCTTGCATGGGCATGCACCTCTTGCTCAGGCTGTAAATCTTGCTGCAACGCCAAAATGAATAGCCTAAGACAACTCAAATGGTATAATGTATGTCATCATTCTTAGATATTAATTTGCCTATTGCACGTATACACTGGATCTCCTCGACATCGCATCCATGGATCTGCTGCTAACATGCAGCTTCCGATGGCTCTGTATCCAACAACATACTTTGTTCAACAATACTCACGGTATACGGATGCATGATCGCTGTCTACTACCATTATGACAACAATTTCTGGCTGGTAGGTTTTATCCATGAACTGCCTCTATGGTTTTTAAATTTCTTCTTGGGATTATTCTTTTCGCCCTCATTTGCGGCTCTAACCACCGCCCTCACTTATCAGCGAAATTTCTCTTGTAGTCACCACTCCATGAGTCCTCCACCGCATGCGTTCCATCTTGAGGTTGTTCAGTCATGATGAAGTTCTTCATCATACAAAATCAATATATCAAGCGAAAATTTCAACAATTTTCTCATACTTCACTATTACTAAATGCACATTATAATTATCCTGCTCTAAAATTTTCATAAAGGATTGATTTTAATCGGATAAAACAATGGGTAAGAACTGATTAATTGATTTATTTTTTGTTTTATTAATTTTTTTTTGTGAAAGGAATCAAATATGATATTTTTTTAAATTTTAGATACCGTCTGAATGTGCTTAGCTGAAACTCGGTTAAATAATTCACGCTCTCATACCATGCGGGATTTGTTTTCTGGCTTCCGGATGATGTGAAATTATACCCAACGCCACCTCTGGACGGGGCTGGATGTTGATGCCGTGGAGAATAAATGTCGATAACTGGAAGCCGTGTTTATTTGGAGGATAAACGTTTCTCGTGCCAACAAAGCAAAACAAAATCAAATCCAACCTGCTGGAATATTCCGGAAATCTTATCAGGAAAATCTAATGTGTTTATCATCCTGAAATAATATGAACCATTACAGTCATGCAGGCTGCGTAACAGCATTTTTGAAAAAATGAACAACAGCTCTTATTAATCAACTAGTTGATGGTGATGTTGGCGGTTCGGCATCTTAATACACGCTTGTAAAAGATGACACGTAAAGATATGATCCTATACAAGGTTGGTGACTTACAAAAGGTTGCAGGTATCATGTAGATAATCACGTAGTGTTTTAGGCGAAGATATGATTTATTATAATCAAGCGATAGTTAACATCACTGACACCAACAAGTCCTAATTAGTTCTACTGGACTATTATACATTTAGTATATTATCTTAGTTGCATGCAAGTTCTACAATTGTGAATTAAATAATATTTAATTTGTCTCGATAGTGCAACAACCAGTTACAACTAACAGCACTTTATATGGCAGGTTAACGATTTATACAACATGCATTAACTAATGCATCAACTACCTTCAAACTCTCACAACTAGAATTACTTTTCATGCCTCACCATTTATCTGTCTAAATTTATGGATGAAGCTGATTTTTAATGTAAACAGTTAACTATTACAGGCTATTTTTGTGATGAATTGCATTTTATTGTCCATTTAATTGAGATGTTAAAAATGGTATACAAAATTTAGCTTACCTTCGATGGAATGCTATAGGACATGTGGTGTACAATATAGATTATCTGGTTCAAGTGCATTTCTATATGTTGATGTGTATCATTGTTCTTGATCTTCCACTTTCATTATTTATTATTGCAATCACTACTTGCTAAATCATTTTCCACTTGCATTCTGCATTCTAATTTAGCATTACATATAGGATAGTTACTAAATAAATGATGATTTCTGATCAGTATGCCGTTTGTAGATTCATTAGTGAATCAGTTGAATCACCAGGTATTATAGTGTCAATCATTGATTTAATCTGATGTTTCAATATTTATATATTTTACAAGTATTTAAGATTGTTTTTAAGCGTATACGGAAAGCTGGTTGTTTAACTATTTCTCCTTCAACCAGATTTCAAGGTCTACACATTTCGTTATTTCTATAAAGATATTAGCGAAGAAGATTGGGGATTGACAATACAGATGCGAATCATCATCATTAGGTTCTAGACATTATGACAATACTTACTACAAAATATGGAGAAAATTTTGGGATGAATTCTGTCGTCAGTTGATGAAAAAATTAGTTCCAAAAATACTTGAATAAAAAAAAACCTTTAGTAGAGATGAAACTTCTAGATGCTTCCGAAGGTCTTGAAGACCTTCTATTTCAATGCAAGGAATACGAAATTAGATTTTAACAAGAGGATCATACACCAAAAAAAATTTCAAAATCATAAAGTTATGACATTGACCCTCACAACAGATCAATCAACCTTCGTCTTGAAGTTTAGAGAAGTTTTTCAAGCTGAAAAACTTTGAATATAAAAACTGCTACGCTGACATGGAGGTCTTCTGCAGAATGCTTGGATGAGGACAAGAATTTGAAAATCTTTGTATCTTTGCCCTTCTTTCCTTAAACACAATTCTGGATGGTTTTGGTGCTAAACTTTGCCATTTCATTTCATTCATAGTCTATGGTT
The DNA here is from genome assembly GCA_034641835.2 of Pinus albicaulis. Lineage (NCBI taxonomy): Eukaryota > Viridiplantae > Streptophyta > Pinopsida > Pinales > Pinaceae > Pinus > Pinus albicaulis. The sequence goes on along the minus strand of CM076581.1, from coordinate 1,068,257,171 downwards.
CCATACTCCTTCCTTGGATAAACTAACAATGGTATGACTATATACAAAATCACTTGCTTTAGTTTACCTTAACATCTTCAATGATTGGTAGCTGGAAATACTTGTATACATGGACTTTTCTCCTCACAAGGATTGCTCAGCCAATACTTGCAACCTATCATCCTATATATTATGGAGCATATGGGTTGAAAATCCTTACTACTCATGATTATATAGGCTATAATTATCTTTTTGCCTATTTATTATTATTTAATATGTGACAGATTATTATATTCAGTCTTAAAATAATTTAAGATAAATATTTAACCATAAATTTTCGATATAAAGATATCTTTGGTGGGTTAATATTATTTCTTTATTAAAAAATAAATAATTTAATATACTAAAAATCAGATTTATAAATAATATGCATACATTTTATCTTCAGTTGTATTCTGGATATATTATAAGTTTATTTAGTTTAATTAAACACATTTTAAACATTAGTAATCCTACTAATTGAGCTTAATATGTTAAAAGTATTCAACGAATATCTGTTACTAATGGAAATGTCATGACTTAAAAATTCAATCGTTGCTATAATCTTGTAATGTCATGAAATTATTTATGAAGTATGTTCAAAATTCTGAGTGAACATGTTACTAAAATCATTTATCCAAAGCATAATTGGCAAGTTCAAAACTTAAATGATGAAAATGTAATGCATTCATAGGTTGATAAAGTCATGAAATGAGATTAACCACATGTTCAAATTTTACACATAGAAAGTCAGCCTAAACCCGTGTCGGAAGTCACGCTCCGTTTTTAGTCTTATCAGCATATTATGAAAGGGTGAGATTATTTGCAAATTTATTCTAGTTTCTCAACTATTGATTCAACTACTGAGATTAAAGTTAAGTGTTTTAGGGAACAATCAATTCTTATACACCAGCCATTGCAAACATCAAACTCCAAAAGAAAAGCGAGAGTTGGTGAGATGTTATTTTCACATTACGGCTCATGTTACTTAATTGTCATTTTAAATGGTGTGATGGTTATATACCGTATCAATTTTCGTGAAAATACGGAATGAATATATGTATGTATATATATGTATAGGGCAATTCTCAGAGAATTGGTGAAGGCGGGGTAATCATATTAAACATTCAAACATTCTTCGTTTACGGTAAAATTTATGGATAGAAATTTATTTAAAAGTTTTAGAAATATTTGGTGAATATTACTGAGTCAATGATAATATAGTTGTAATAAGTTAAGTAAGTACTTTGTAAATATATATATATACCAGCAGTTTTAAACATTCTCTCATTTTTGGCCATACAAAAGTAAATATTCATATACTATAAATTTGAAGTACATTAACATTAAAGTTGCTCTGGAGACTCTTTCTGAATCTCTTTTTTGAAAAAGGCATGGAAAATTAGCCCACATCTTAGCTAAATTTTCACACGATAAGAGGAGTTGAAGGAAAGGTCACTCTCAAAAGGACTCAAACACAGTGTAGTAAGGTGTTCATACCATTCATTAAAGGAGTTACATAAAAAAATATTGCTAAGATTTTGGGAAGAAATAAATTTTCTCTGATTTACAACATGGCGATTAAGCAAAGAATGAAGTCTTCCAAGAATAACATTGATAAAAAAAAAAAAAACTTAGGAGTTTATAAGATTGATTTTTCCTTTTAATAGGAGTTTTGTCTGGATACTAGACGCTCATTACGGAAGAGACTGAAACAAAGTCGATATTAAGAATGAAATATTCGCTCTTGACCTAGAAAAACTTGAAAGACAGAGCATCATGTTTGTTTAGAAAGCACCAAGATTATTGCTAGATAAGATGATTATCAAAAAGGAAAATCATAGAAACCTTTAGGATATTATGAAGCATCCACATAGTCTCAATAGGGATGGAGGTAGCCTTCAAAATTAGTGGAATTGACTACTCTGTCAGGACATACTAATTCGTCTAGTTTTTAGCGTCCCAAAGTATTATTTTCTATCTTTTTTTCTAATTCTAAAATTTCTTGGGATTTAATTAATTGAATTAAAATTAGTTATACTCTTTATTTATTTTAGTTATAAAAAATTTAAATAAATTTACAGAGTTTTTAAGTATTTAATGATTATTTATACATAATAATAATTAATTATTTATTACAATTAATGAATAATTATTTTAAAATTTGGCTTTCGATCCATAATTTGTATAGAGAGAAACTTTCATACATTCATAGACTATATAATTATTAACAAATGAATAAATAATTATTTTAATATTCATATGATTAATTAATTTATTTACTAAAATTTTAAAACAAAATTATTTATTTATCTCAAATATATAGTTCATAATAAATAAATAAATTTATTAATGATTATTCTTGATTATTTATTCATCCATAGAGATCTTTATGATCAAACTAGTCATTATGTTCTGCTTGCTAGCTAACCCTTCTCTTCATCTATTTATGTTCGTTGGCAACATCAGGACATCCTCCTTAGTCTGCCAGATGAACCACAATGGTTGATTCGAAACATGCTTGATAATTTTCTTGTCATTATTCTATCACAGAAAGATCTCTATGTATAAGTATGGATCCCAAACCAAAATTCAATATTTATTCATAATAATAATTATTTTGTATTGTTTATAGGTAAACAAATTTATTAATTATTTGTAATAATAATTATTTATTTATTATAATTAATAAATAAATAATTATTTATAAATAAATAACTATTATTAATAATTAATTTATTTATATGTTATTGTACATTATTGATTTATATTTTAGTCACCTCTTTTTTATTGTTTGGTTCTTGTATTTATTCTATTTTATACTTTTAGTTTGACTCTTTAACATTCATTCAATGTCCTCAAGATGGAATGCACTTTGGGATTTAGGCATTCATGTAAGATTAATTTATATTGTGGTAATGAATATTTTCTAATCAAAACATCATCTAAAAAAATCAAATAAATACATGGAAGCAATCACACCTTATACACTCCACTTACGACGTACTAAAAATAGGCTACTCAAATGGAAGTAAATATCTACACCATTATGTTCCTCATAACTCAATAGATTTGATTTTATTTCTCATTTGTTTACTCTTGAAGTCTAGGCTCTAGAAACAAAGTTCATAAGATTACCTTATGGAAATGAAAAATTATTCTTGTTTGAGATGAAAAAATTAATTGCTCCATTAGAATGCAGGTAAAAAATTATTCATTTGGTATAAACAAATTCATGTTAAAACACTAAAAGTTTAATGAAAGATCTCAGTTTCTATCTGATTTCATTGAGTTCCACTACTTGAGGTTCCCTCATTGATCAGTTCTTCACCTTCTGTGGTCTCATCATGGTTCTAGAAAGAATTTCAAGCCGATTATTATACATCGCCTTATAACATGACAGATAAAAGAAAATTGGTTATATAATTTAGACCAACAGACACAAGTTGTCGTTGTTTATTTAGTTGTCGGTGTAACTTGAATTCATTATGGAATCAAGGTCAATACATAAATTCTCTTTAGTGGTCATTTGTACATAAGATTGTTTACTAGAATCTACTTGGAAAGGATGCATAGGTGGTAGATATTATGGCTTATCTTATTTATATTAATCTATTGCTAGATGGTTCCTTTATTTTATTAGCATTATTGAATTTACTGCTATGATTTAATTTATTACATTATATATAATCATACAAAAATCGTTAAGTGGCAAGTTGTTGGATTTATTGAATATATTGTTATCTCTGTAACTTTAATGCTGCCAAGTAAATTCTCTTCGTTTCAAGGTCTGGAAAAATTAAGCGGTGACAATTTAAATATTCTGTCTTCTACAGTGCAAAATTCTACTTTATGAGTTGCCACAATTTAAATTGAACCTGAAGTTGTAAACTGCAATCGTTAATTTAACATAGAATTTATCGGTGAAATGATTTACAAACATTATGAATATATTTAACATATAAAGTCATATTTAGGTATCATTTTCATCGACAGTTAGACAACGAGTTCTATATTTAGTCTAGATTTCAATGAAATATGAAGGTTATTTTTATTTTGGATCTCCCAGTCCATTCCTTTACAACGAAGGGCGCGTTATCCATTAATGAAAAATATTGATATTTACTCTCATACACACCTAATTTCTGATATACACTTCTTCTCCTTTATTTTTTGTGAAGTCATAAGTGATAGACTTGACACCTATATCCTATAGCCATCACAACTTGCAAAATACATGTTCTTTTACAACGGATATCATAGACAAAGTCCCCATACTTAGGAGTTTATAAATGCATTTAGTCCGTTCTGTCATTGTAAAACTAACTTCATTCATCAGCAGAAAAGGAAAAAAATATACTATCATTGCATTAAGTGATGGAAACGCCAACACTTTTAAAACCATATCATGGTGCCCAAATTATGGCCATGCTCAATAATTTAAAATTCTATACATCCTTACTATATTCTTGTATCCTTCTTGTTGCATGTAATTCCCCAATCCACAAAAAAGTTCATACCTCTTTGATACCCTTGATCACGAAAATTTTAAGTGAGTGATTTCAAACAACCCCATCATATCTGGATATTCTAACGACACTTATTTTCTTTAAAATCATAATTTGGAATTATTAAACAACACACCAAAACAATCAACATGAAAAAAGAGAAAAGAAATAATAAAGAAGTACAACCGCGAAATAATGATGATAATGAATTGCATTAAATGGACTATGTCATAAAGATTAAGTGTCCACCAATATGTGAGGTCTTGTTAAAACTACAAAGAATAGTGAATTTTTATTACTGTTACATACGATCAAGATCAATTTTTCTTTATTTAGGCACCTCTAAAGCATGTTATTCTATAAGATCTCACTTTCGAGAAAAGATATCCTTTACCATGATAAAATAAATTATCTGCACTAAAGGTAGCTGCAATGTCCTCTCACAATATGGCATACGGATCTCATAATGCAATACATTATCAACAAAATCAAATAAATACATGTAAATAATGCACATACCTCTACTTCTAGAGGCGGCTTGAAAATAGGCTATGAATAAAAGACTATCTCGCCATTATGTTCCTCATGAAACCGATTGAAATATGATTGTATACTCAACCCATTTTTGACTTGGTTAGTTTGAGCTCCCTATGAATCTCAAATATTTTGTTATTGTATGAGGTAAAATTATTTCTCGGATAAAGAAATGGGCGCGTAACTTCCTCCCTGAAGTGAAAAATCTATTCATTTAACAATTAACATGATCTGACACACTAAAAAAATTGATATAGAAGTTTTTAACAGATTCATAATATTCCATTAATCTCAGGTTCCCATAGATTCCATCTTTTCTTATTGTTCCATCCTTCAATTACGCATATTGGATCATGGTTCCTTAGGCACCGTTAAGGCTTGCTGAACTTCTAATGAAACCTCTATCAGGTGGAGAAAAGTATTTCTATGGTTTTGTTCAAGTTTGGACCTACAAGGTTCCATGTGCAATTGGTTCTTCAGGTATGCTTGGCATTTGCCACGGGTTCCTAGTTCGTACCCACCAGACTTTAGTTTTGGTGTTGTCATTCGTTGACATCTTTTTTGTTGTTTCAATATAGTTGGAGAGGACCACGTAGAATTGGTCATCTAATTGTTAGATGAGTTCAATACACGGTCAATGTTGCAATGGTTCCATTTGTACGTGGGCGGTCTTAGTTCATCTCACATTGCAGCTCCATTATATATATAATAAAAATAAAATCTTTAGGATATGAAAGGTTAGCGTTCTCTGTCTAAACCCACGTACGTACGTATTATGTGTGTGTGTATATATATATATATATATATATACATATACTATTTTAATCATATTATAGTAAAAATCATTGACCCAAATATTCCTAAGTCCTTTATAAAATTCAAGTAGGCAGATATTTGTCGAATCTATCCATCATAGGTAATTAAAATCGCTATTGGTGTACAAATTTAACAGAACCTCTGGATTGATCAAACCTACAAATTTGTTGGTGATATACAAATTAATGCAATTGAATAAGTTGACTATTAAAACTTTGGCTAGTATCTTATTGGTATCAAATTAACATGCAAAGTGGTGTTTATGCCATTGGAATCAACATGAAGAGCTTTATATTATATTCTAGTTTTGATCAATCAGAACTTTGATTTTATTCTTAAAATGCTGAATTAATCAACATCGTTCAAGAAGATGTCTTTAATCATGGCAATCCATGATTTGTTGTTTCTAGTTATCGACGTATTAAACAATGAAGAAGATACAAGAACTATCGCCGTATAAAAAGTTGAAATGTTATACACTATATTTTATACAATGATGAGCTTTACTATATTCCATATTTCTATATTGAAAGTTCTATAGACATTAATGTAGAGGAAGGAATTAAGAATGAAAATAATGTCAAAAGAAAACTCAAGCTTACCTTTATAAATATATAACCTTTACTGGCACACATCACCTGACCCATGAAGGTCTCCTTAACTGCAGCATAGTCTGTATAGATTTTCTTCTCTCTATACATAAAATAAAGGGATTCAAATCCTTAAATTTGATACAGAAGATGGCCTTTATTTATTACTTTTATTATTTTGAAAAAATCATTGGAATTTGCTTTGCTGCAATAAATCGCTAGAAGAATCCCAGGAAAATTATTCTTGCAAGATATTATTGAAAATCCATGAGTTACGGAAACCTAGAGCTTAATTCCAATCACAGTCAAAATGAAAAATTCTGACATTAAAAGATAAGCACATTACGTTCTGAGGCACCTCTCACAATAAAGATTCTCTACTTTAATTTTTATTAAAAAACAGTTAATCTCTCTAAGATATCCATAAAATATTTTAGTAGTCTTGGAAACACAACTTGGTCTATCTCTTAAAATTAAATTTCGTTAAATAAAATGTTTATAAAATATTTTGTTATTTCGATGATTTATAATTTTTGAAGCGTATGAATGCTGACAAATTCATAGTATGATCCATGTGTTTTTGAAATATCCTATTTACAAGTTAATAATATCATTAGTATTGAGTTTTTTTATGTGCTTATTAATTAAATTTAAATATAGTTTATAATCATTCTTTTAAATTTACCGCTGGAAAATTAGTTCTTTAATTTATAGCTATTATTTATATGCTACATATACTTATAATCAAGATATATTATGATATTCTATTTCAAAAAATATCTTAATTTATGACAATAAAATAAATTACAATATAACTTGATGTCGAGAGGAGTACTCAAACCTAATTTTTGAGTGTAAAACTTGAGGAAAAACTTTCACTGAAAGTTTGAAAATTTTAAGTTAAAATACATTGAAATATTTCATCCCTCTCTAGCTTGGAATATACAAAGTTAAGATGGATCCTTTATTCCATTAATGTTATTTCTAATTATTAATTCTAGTTTTTTTTTTCTATATATTCATAGGTATTATTATACAATTATAATAAATGAAATTGAAAAATATATTGATGTAATAATCTAACTAAATAACTAACTAACTAACTAACTAACTATATATATATATATATATATATATATATATATATATATATATATATATATATATATATATATATATATATATATATATATATATATAATCCAATTTGAAGATTTTGACCAAACTACACACCAAACTAGTGTATGAGACCCCATGTTTGTGGGACAGGGACCCACCTCCGTGCATCGGTTGGCCCACTAAATTATAGAAGACACTGCTCTGTCTCTGCCCTCTAGTTTGAGCCTTATCTGGAAGGCTTCTGTGACCTTAGGCCCACTCAAGTTGTATATATATGTCACATATTACGAAATGAGAGATATTTTTCGGCCTTGTTGATATTGATGAATCTTTATTTTATCTAACAGTATGTAACACAACAATTTAGAAGTTAATAATCTCCATGGTAAAGTGGGGATGAATATCATAGCTAAAAATGTATTATATTGTGTCATTAAACTTTATGCTTATTAGCAAATTTAAATGTGATTTAAAATTATTATTTTAATTTATATGGTAGAAAGTAGATCTTAATTTATGGATAGCATTTATATGCTTATACATTTAATCAACAGTAGGTTTTATATATATATAAATATTATAATATTTTCTTTTATTTAATTAAAAATGTTATAAAATTAAATTCAACACCCAAATATTTTATTTATGAAATGATGATAGTTTTGTTTTTGTAATTATTGAAAAAATATTTTATTAAATCTAGGTATTATTATATGAAAGTATATTTACAAGTTAATAATCTCATTATTAAGTGGATTATGTATTATTGTATGAGCAAGTTTATTGTAAGTATTAATTTTTTATGTGCTTATTAATTAAATTTAATAATTATAAATATTTATTTTATTTATAAGGTAAAATGGATTTTATTTGATAGCATATATATATATATATACATATATATATATATATATATATATATATATATATATATATATATATATATATATATATATATATATATATATATATATATAATAATTCATTTATATTAGGATTATTATAATTTTATGTAAACCATTATGATATAAAAAATTGAACATTATTTTTATTACTTTTAACTTTTTACTAACATTACAAATCTCCTCCATGTTACTTTCAACATTTTGCTTAAACTAATTCACGTTGGAAAACCATATCTTTACATTCCTCCATATCTTATAATTAGACATAACAATATTAATCAATATATGAATAAATGTAAAAAATTAGTTTTATACATTACACCTACATATCTCCCCTATCCTGAAGTTGTGATCTCAGCTAAAAATAAGATACTTTTCTGGTGTTAAAAAATGATAGATATTTTTGGGAATTTGGTATTGATTATACATAGTATCTCTTAATTGTGTAACCAGTATAAGTTTTATGTGCTTAATAATTAATTTAAATATAGTTCCTAGTCATTATTTTAATTATAATATAAAATAGTTGTTAACTTATAGCTACTTATATTATATTTTATTAAGTGTAATATCTTCAAGGATTTTATTACCTTTATTAGTAATTTTATTAAATAAAAAATTATAATATTACGATTGAACTTCATCTTTTATAATTTTAACTTTTTTACTAAGACTACTACATCTCCACTACATACTAATCTCTACTTTTAACCTTTATTATTATTTAATTGTCTAACATGTAAATGTTTACATATCATTTATGTCTTATAAATTGAACACCTACACATCTCCACCCTTTTAGTTGTTCAACATCTATTTTGTTATTTATAGGCTTATACAACATCCCCACAGTTCTATATATCTCTTAACTTCTTTTTTAATTGAGTCCACATGTGAATATTTAAAAAAAACATTTGGTACAATGCCGCATATTAGGCAATAAATTCTCTAGTACTATTATAAAAAATAAAAGTTTGCACTATATATTTAATATTTATCGTAATACTAAATAAATATGTTTATATAGCATATAATATTTAGCCAACAACTTGTTATTATTTATTAACATGTTTAGAAAATACTTCAGTAATATTGAAGTCATTTCATATTTGTCCTTGATAGCTAAAATCTCCAAATTCAGAGAAATTTTTCCTTAACACATTTATTGTTATTTCCAGCATTGTGCTTCTCATTTCTATCTTGTAGATTTTCTTTTTGCTTTACCTAACTCTTCTTGTTAAACTTAGAAGTTCTATGAGTCAGCTATCAAAACCATCAATTTATTTCTTAATAAGAAACTAGATTCGCTTTTTCATTGAGCCACTAGTAGAAGTTGCCCTCTTTTAGATATTTGACATTCAGTGTTGGCCAATCTTTAGCAATAGACAATGTTTACTGATATTCCATTTCTTATGGTTTACACAACCTCCTACTTCTTCTGACTGGGTGCCTTTATGATGTTGAGGCAAGATTGATAATGATTGATTGTAACCCTTTATAATCCATATACCTTAAGAGAAATTTATAGGCTCTAGACCTTTGTACAATTAATGTGCAGTGCAAAGACTTGGCCAATACTTGAAATTCTGCATGAGTCATAAGAAGGTGGTAGAATCTCATTGCTGACAATGCATTGAAGGCAGATCCTGTTAGAAAAGAACTGATTTTTTTTTGCATGACTTACTACGAGGGAATTCCATGTATGCTAGAGATGGTAGAGTGAAAAGATAAAGGTGCAAATGAGACCAATGAGATTGTTTTAAATGTTGAATATAATGAAAGATAAAATGAAGGACATTTCTATAGTTGATATTTTTATTTATGTCAAAGAAATATTATTATTTATCAGCATAACCTAGAAGTAATTAAAAACGGGTTGGTTTATTATTTAGCCAAAACAAAGAGGAAGTTATTGATTATACATGGTTAGATTTTAAAAAAGGAAAATACTGGGTTTTAAGTGAAAGAGAGGTTAAATGTATTTATTTAAATATTATACGGAGTTCCTCTACCTAAAATCATCTCACTTGGAAAGGATTCTCAACATAGATACAGAAAGTACAATGTATTTATGATTGTTACACATCATTTTGTGACCATTAGGAGAATGATAGCCAATATGGATCTGTCATTTAATGGGCAGTGTTTAAAGATAAATCCTCTTCATCATTGATTGCAGCAATCCAAAACCAATATTAGTTTTGTAGCTTATTTTTTTTTTAATCTACATAATTCATTCTAATATGTTTCTTTTCTTTAAATCCTATAGCTAATTTTTCCACTCAAAAGTGCAAGTAATGTCAATATTGTTAAAAATAAAAAACTAATTTCTAGAATATTTCTTGGAGGAGCTATTTTCAACTAAAGGACAAGAGCCCATACCTACTCCGGCCTAATTCCTTGGATTCATTTGATCATTCCCCTCTATTTTTGGAACCTAATCCACTCTCTTTATGGATCTCATCCCATGGGAAGAGGATCTCAAAATCCTCCATATCATAATAAAGATTTGCCCTGTTTCAGTAGATGAAGGAAAGAACACAAATCATTCATCTGGATTGAATCAATTAATGGAAAGTTTCATATGAAGAGAGACCTCAGAATATTAGAGGTTTCCAAACATCTCAGGGAAAATTGATCTCTTTTTCTTTCTTGGTCAACACAAAGATTTTCTTCTTCCAATCTTGTAAAATTCTTTCTGATACTAACTAAATCTCTTCAGTCTTTTAGCCTGTTGCTGAATGGACATCTGGAATCTGGTGTATTACAGATATATGATATGTTGCAAGTCCATATATATATTGTTTCAATATTTATATGTATGCTTTTATTCCTTTTCTAGTTTTTCTCTTCTTAGAACAGCAGGAGAGTTTTAGAAGCATCAAAGGACATCTACAAAGATTTCTGTGAAAATGTATGAAGTTTCTTATTTTTGATTTTATGTCTTTGGTTATAGACAAAGGAAAGTTCAGTTCTTGTTTATTTAGAACTTTCTAGATTTGTCTTTATGAATCCAAAGTCAGTTCTATTGTCTAAGGATGATTTCTTCACAACATATGTTTCTGTAGCAATCCATGCAATGATCAATATCTTGCTCAATGGTGAGAAAAATTTTCTTAGTCAATTGAAATAAAGGTTAGTTGCAATTTCATGGGATTAATTCTTATGGTTTTTACATTTCTTTAGGTCTGCTTCATTAATTAGATCTACCATGAGTTTTCATAGAAGATCAACATATCCTCTAGAATGTTTTTCTATGCCATCAATATTCTATGTCACCAAGACATTTATTTTACGGAAAATTTTCAAGAAAATTATCCTCATTTAATTACCTACTTTTAATCTTGGTTTATTGTTTACAAATTCGGTAGTTTAATTATAGGTAAGTGCTATTATTATTGTTTCTACCTGGAAAGCTGGGTGCAATGAAGTTGAGTAAGGGATTTAATACAAACTATTTGTTCAGTATCATTTGTGAATGTTATATTTCCATCTACGGGTGATGTAGGCATTAGAGTGCCCAGCAGGGTTTCTCAAATAACGAGTATATTTCAGCAGATTTTGGGCTGAAGAAGAAATATTTGGATATTCCCTAAGAATAAATGGAAACCATCACATCTTAAATGATGTATTCTCGTGCTATTGCGGATCTATGACAGAAGTTGTAGCAATGTGGTGGTTTTTCATGAGTACTTATGAGAGATTTATATTAAGCATAATTCTCCGTTGTAATGAGACCTACAGCTTTGAATCAATGAGTGTTAGGAATTAAAGTTTCATTGATGTACATACTACTATGAGCTTCCAGATCTAGGTATTTTTGAATGTGTTTTCAGTCAACCAAGATCAACTAGTTTCTGTGACATTGATAATATGGGAACCTCTCTTCCTCCTTACTAGCCTTCTAAAACATTCCTCTTTGATTATTTTTTTGTATATAGGATACCAATAAATGCTTGTAGGAAGTTATTTTGTATATTTTTATTTCTCCTGTATTTTGTCTGTCCTAGGGCGTATTGCCTTGTATTTGATCGACCTTTGAAGATAGGTTGTTGACTTGAGGTCCAGGTATTCCCTCTCTCTCCTTATATATTTTTATTTGGAGAAGGTGTGATAATTGCGAACAGCACCGACTTTGAGGTGCATTTCTTTAATTTATATAGTGTAGGTTGGATCAGAGATTTACATCCACCCTGCTACTCGGTTGACCTACTTGTTGTTAGGATTAAGGTTTAGTTGAGCGAGCACCAGGTTTCCCAAATTATTTTTAGAATTACTGTGGCTAAGAAGGAGAAGGAATCAAGCGAGGTGGTTGGGATTCACAGAGGAATCCATCTTGAATATGGATTACCCCATTAAGGAGGGTTTAAATTGATATGGTTGAAAAGGAGGTGACATTTGCATGAAGGACCAATATGCAAAGTATGAATAGGCAAGGGTGAAGTGCTAGGTGGATACCAAGGTTTAAAATGCACATTAGAACTGTATTAAAGAAGAGGTGATAGTTCAAACCTTTTATATTATCGGGGCCTTGAGGCCTCTTTTATTGACAAATAATATATGCTGATGCTTCTTTATTCCTTGGTACACAACTTTTAAAAATAGAAATATGGGCATTTATTAGATGACTGATTTTCTTCACATATAGAAGATATGTCTATGACATCAAGGGGCAGGTCATCACTAGGATTTAATTTGACATCTAGAGGAGTATATTTATTTATTTTTAATTCTTCTTGTATTTTTCTTAATTTGTATTGTAATTCATCTATATAGAAATGGTGTGTAAAATATTAGTGTTCAAATCCTCTAACATATATCCTGGCTTCTTCTTCAGTAATTGAATTTGAAGAGGAAGACTTCCAGTATTGTTTTCTACCACAATTTCTAGTAGCTATAAACTTTTGAATATTTATTTTTGATAATATTTTCATAGGTGAGATGATAAATATCTCATTTTTCCAACATGTTGAAAGCTCTCCATTAGTTCTTCTCTGCTCACTGTGTAATGTGTTCAAGATGAGTCCAAAGAATATAAGTTATGTTCCATAATGTATAAATAATATTTCTCAAATACTATATGGACTCATATACTCCTTGAGCCATTCATCTTTATCCCAATATTTGCCCATAGTGTAGATCATTCCTAAGATGTATTTTAGTGCATCTAGGGAAAAATGGCTAGATTTCCTTTATGTCTGTCTTCTTCTTGTTTTTTCTTAATCATAACATTTTATAACAAAGGTGTGTAATATTTTGATGTCTTCATAGTTGATCCATGTATACCTTGACTTTGGCCAACACATTTAGGGTCTGTGGTTCTGTCACTCCCTGTTAAAATGGAATTTCTAGGAACCTCGGTAAAGAGTACGATTATGCGCCCCTCCTATAACTTAAGTGAATACTTCTTGGAAAATCCTCTAGGGAATCATCTACTCATTAGTAATTCTAAATATGTATTCTATGTCTTATTCTAATTTGTCAACTGCTGAAATATTTCTGTGTTTCTTGATATTAGTGATATTTCCCTTCTAATAATATCATTTGTTTCAAAAGATTTGTATCACTTATTATGTAATCTATTTTATCTCTCATCTCCATTATTACTTTTCTGTTTCTAGCTAAACTAATTCAACTCCTGAAAATACAATCCTCTGACAATCATGGAAATACTGAGGTTACATTGTCAGGCATCATTTTTCTCATTTTGGCCCTATTTTATCTAACAAAGAGGACCCAAGTTCTTCCTGTGGTATAATTAGGTTATGGAGGTGCTTATCCCTATGGAAATCTCCTTATACATCCCTTTCTCAGCAAAATGCATGTATTTGCAATATCCTCATGCTGAATTAAGATAAGGCTCCCATCATGAAAAGAAGATTCAGTTACTTATAAAAATAAAGTTTTTAACAATAATTATGCTATGAATATATATCACAGATTCAGGGCCTAAATAAAAAATATATATTTTGTATGTGTGACTTTAAATTAGTAATCATTAATAAAGATATTTCTTTAACAAATGAAAAATCTTATATTCATGATATTTTTTTTTTTTTGGCAAAGGCTCAGAGGATGAATCAATCGGGGAGAAAATTTCATACTTTGACACCTCTAGCAGCGATGCTAGAAAGAGATGGTCCCTCGACATTATAAGTGAATATTTCACCTTTGAAAGTTACATTTCCTTTAGGCCCGGGGTTTGTCTACCAATGAGCTTAGAAGTTCGAAGTATGTACATCATAAATGTATTCTTCTTTTTGGATGATCTTATATGAGTGAAATCAAGCTAGGAAAATAAGCTACACAGACATTATGTTGTGTTTATGAAATTATTCAAATTTCAAGAAAGAGAGAATAGAAAATTAAAATATATTCTATTTGTAGCAAAAAGAGTAAAAAAATTCAATCATATTTGACAAAATTAAATCTACTCTACTATGCATTGAAACAAACTTGCAACTAAAGAAAGCATTGAAACATCAAACCTTAATTTTCAATAATAAGGGACCTTCTACAACAAGTCAAAGTTTGTACCTAGTCTCTAGGCTTCAAATTTCATCCTCAAGGTCTTAGGGATGTTGAGTGTGCTGATGGGTTAATATGCTTTATGGATGAAAAATTTAATTAGTTTTTGATGCAAAATGTGAAGCTGTACAAGAGTCCATATTTTTCTATAGGAGATAGTCCAATGAGTAGAAAAACATGTTTTAGGAGGTGATTTTGAGGAAGAAGAAAAGCTAAACAAAGGCTAAAATATGTTCAAGAATTATTTTCAAGTACTTATGCTTATGATAGATTTAGTTCATTTTTTTGAAGGAGTGATAATATTAAGGTTATACAATGAAATAATATAAAAATGCATGAAAAATAGATTAAAGGTTAGAAATATAAATAAAATTATGAACATAAAGGAATGTTAAATTCATAAAATATTCTTCTAAATACCAAAATACGTATGCATCCAAAGACTTGTAAACATGGACTCATGGCTTCAATTAAAAAATCTTTGAGAAGAGATATTGGAGAAATGAATAAACTGAATTAATGTGGAAAAATAAAGTTGCAAAAGAGAGTCTTGAACATCTTGGTGGGATCTAACCCAAGGAGAATGAGATCTGAGGTATAATAGGCCTATGAACTGCAAATACTTTTCATTGATAAAAACATGTGCACATATATACATATTACAAGGTTGGCATGTTAGGAAAAGCATTCACTTGACCACTACTCATATCCAACTCAAAAGAATTTGACTCTTGATGGGCCTACTGCCAGGCCCTTTATTTATACACAAATGGTTGAGGATCGGCTCATGAAGAGAGGGATGTTTTACCTCCAAAATGCAGAAACTAGGATCTCGTTCTTGTGCCTGCAGCTATAGGGGAAAAGTATAAGAAATGCAACACGAGTTGAGTTTGGTCATCGTGCATTGGGGATGGGTCCCATATCTTTCTCTTGTTTGGTTGCTATGATTTGCACCAAAATGTCCTAAATATATTTCACAATAAACACATTAGGCACACAAAATTATTAAGATGAAACTCTAACCTTTATAAGAACTTATTAAAAATGAAAAATACGCTATTAAACACATACGGAAAGTTAAAATATGCCTAGAAAGGTTAGATGGGCCTTTATGTTGTACCGAAATGGGAGAGCCCATCCCAACGGGGCCCTTTAGTGACTATTATTCTTTAGTTTCTGATTTTTATTCAATACAATGTCTCCATCTTTACATGAATTATAAATGGATTTTCCACAACTCAGACAGAACTGTCCTTCAAAGAACTGGGTTTCACTATCCATGTAGTTTATAGTTTTTTTTTTTGTGGATCATGAATATATTTCAGTTTGTTTGTCAGCCTCAGGACTTCAGGCCATTTCATGTACTTTGTCATTGTAAGGCATGTTTTAAAATAGGTGGGACACATAGATAATGATAGTGTACTGTCATTTTATTGAACAAATAATTGGAAGAAGCCTTATCCAGTTGAGCTTCCTGAAAGTTCAAGCACACCAAACACGTTAGCCCTTAAAAAGTCATGGATAATTTCATTGAAAGTTGGAAGCCTCGGTTGATGTCTCGATGGTTTTTAGCACGATTTTTAATCCATAAAGGTTGGAAATGTATGGTTGAAAGTTCTTTGAATTTCTATGCAGTTAAAAGCGACAGGCATTTCTCAGCAGAACAGATTGATTCAGAATATTATACTCACTCTCATTAAATCCCTTTCTCTATAAAAAATATCCAAAAAAAAACTATATATAACAATATAAAATTAAGGAAAATAAATTTCTAGAAAACAATAACACAGGAGGACATAGTGTTTATAACTGTAATAAATTTCTTCATTAATTTTATTTATTCTGTATAAAAATAAATAATTTATTAGATATCATAATTACACTAGATTCTACCTCCTTTTTTAGTTTTAGATGTTTCCTTCTTTTTTGTGTTCTGCTTTCCAAAGGAAAGTATTTTTCTTGGTTTCCAAAACAATAGGATGTTTCAAAGTACATGGCTTTCTTGGTTGCCTAGAAATCCTAGAATACCTTCATAAGCCCTCCCTTGCTTATTATATTCATGAAAACACTTAACCCGAAAAGGGTCTTTCCTTCAAGACAAAAAGGGCTATCCAAGTGACATCTAGGAAAGCATACAGACATATTGCAACCTAGTACAAAAGAACAGAAATTTCTCCCCAAAATTCAATAAATTTGATAACTAAATTGTATAACCATACCTTCTTAAACCTACTTTTATTGGCGATTAGCATAAGAAAGTGACTTAAGCTGAACCACAATTTTTCCACCACGAAAAGTAAATTTTTTACATTTAAGCTATCAAATAGAATTTAAAAATGGGCAATAATCTATCCAAGTCTTTCTTTTGCCTTTGGAGATTCAACCCCTAGACGTAAATAGCCATCCCCAAGATTTCAGCAAAGGATTAAGTTTATTATCTTTCTACTAAAGAGTAAACAACAAAGAATGCTTGGAAAGAATTCTTGCTTTCAACACAGTTAAGAACTCAAGGCAAAAATTCTGAAATGGAAGGAAGAAAGTTTAAAATTCTTATTGATCCTTCTTAGATTAGGCTTTTCCATTTTTGAAGTCCTACATAAAGATTCAACTAAATGGTAGGGAGGCTTTTATTATTAAGATTTATACTAACGTTAAGCATTATCTCGTCTACCTGAACATTATTGTGGCCTCTCAAATTTCATCAGCGGCAACAGACCATAAATTTATACAATGTTTTCCTAAAATATACTTACTGATAATTCATGACTTCATTCAACATGAACAATGATCTTCTACAAGGATCATTCATCATATTGAGGAATTTTCATCGTATCCCTTGGAACATAGAGAACCACTTTGTTTGCTTTAATGTACTTGTGCATATGCGTTGGAGGTGGTTGTATCAAATCCTATAATATCAATCATTGTTGAAACTTCTGACTGTTGACCGGAATTCTGGCGTTTTTGTAATGTATAATATATTTTTGATATTGGCTCTTCAATAACGTGCATATATTATGGAAGGATTTCAATATTCATCAAAACTCCAGATCGAAAAGTAAAAACTGGGCTTAATGATTATGTTATGTCAAAACCCGGTGCATTCATATTTTTCACACAAGATATTTTGATGCATACGCTAGTGGTTTGAAAATAAGACAACAACCGTGAGAGTTCTGGTAGATATATTTTGATTTTTTGAGTAGCCTTGCAACAGTTAGATTGGAAAGACAAATTTTGCAAGATTGACCAAAAGAAATGTTTTAGCTAAATTTTTAGTAAATCAATCTTCGCTTAAATTATTTGAAAATTTGACTTTTATTATTCATAATTAAAAACTCATAAAATATGTAATCCATCACCTAAAAAATAATATATGATCGTCACCTAAAATAATTTTGTTACTCATAAAAGCAATGTATCTTTATGAAAAAAACTCTTCATAACTTTAAGAAGATTGGAAAACAAAAGTATATAATCATTATAAGAAAACATTTTAAAGGAAGGTTAGTAAAAGAAAAAAATAGGTTTTTTGATATTAACTTTTATTTTTCAATTTCAGTAAAATAAGACAATATATTTTAATACGATTAGTTTTTATAATTTAAAAAAATTACTATTTTTAAATTTCAATAGAATAAACAAATATAAATATAATATGACTAGTTTTATAAATTAAAAAAATATTCTTTTAAATTAAAATTGATACGTAATTCATAATAAAAATATTTAATATTTTTTTTTCTATTTATATTTTTTTAAAAGTCGTCTCTATATCCCTATAAAATAAAAGAAATAAAATTTAAGTACACAATTTTTTATCTTTTTATATATGTATTTATCATAAATAATTATGATAAATAATTAATCACAGTTGAATCGATAAGTTTGTCCTTATTTGTGTAGGTTCTACGAGATTTGTTATTAAATAAATTTAAGTGTATCTGTAGCAGAAAAATTATTTTATTAAATACAGTAAGTGTTGTAATAAAATTTTCACCCTTCTATAAATTAACTTCTTTCTTTTTTTTTTATTTTGTATGTAATAAAATACATTTATTTTATTAATTTTATTGTAAAATAAATTTTGTTTTGTTAATTTTATTTTTCGTTTCATTTCATTTTACTTAGAATAATAATTAGACTGAAGTTTTGAGTTTTTTTTGGGTAATAAATGTGACTGAGTACTTGCTGAATCTGATTTTCCTTTGATAATCTTTACTTTTATACTTACAGATTAAAAATATATATTGATAATCATATTAAAGATTATATTATATATTTTTAATCTGTAAGTATGTTAAAGATTATAAAAGGAAAATCAGATTTACAAATACTCAACTAATCGTCCTAAGTACTCAGCTGAATATATTAATTAATTAATTCATTAATTAATTGAAAATAATTTATTAAAATTACTTTTTATATTCCTTATCCTATGTTTATGAACTTGTTCAAGTATTAACGTCCTCAATCTAAAAAACTAGGGAAATTTTTAAAACCACCATGAGACCCATTGTAATTTAACGAGGAATCATCACTAAAACGTGACATTTTTGCTGGTGGTGGTGGTGGTGGTGGTGGTGGTGGTGGTGGTGGAACATAGTCACATATTGCTTGTTTGGTGGTGGTGGTGGTAGTGGGATACTTTGAAGTTTGTGCACCTATAAATTTCTTAGTTCTTAATTTACGGCTTCTCGTCTTTCTTAGCGAGATTGGTATTGTAACTGCTTTTCTCTCTACAATCTTACTTTTATTAACCACATCTTCTTCATCTCTTCGATTCTTGGGATATTGGTGTCTTGTCTTCGGGATGCGGGAGATTTGCTTCTTCACTAAATGAGAATTTCTTTGCCTTGATATTAAAATCTTTCAATTGTTGATGCTAGAGGGGTTGTCGAGTTGGTTTTTTTTTGTTAATTTGAAAGTGGGCTTTTTCCCCTGCTTGTCTTGAGGGTTATTTTCTGTATACGTTCTTGCGTTGAGTTTGCAGGTATTACAACAATGACGATTGTAATGTTCTCCTTTGTTCTTAACTACACTGTGTAGATCTACGCAATTGATTTACTTCTATATGAATTTTACAGGAACTTTGTTGTTTGGCTAGGTTGTGCATCTCAAACATAATTCGTATAAATATGACACTTTCATAGTCGGAGTTTATAGTTCCATACATAGTCTTTGCTTGTTAGGATTATTCGGTTGATCATTGTGAAGTCATTTCTACCTTTTCATGCATAGGTGGTTACAGCGCTATTCTCTACAATTTTTTAGCACCTACTTGATAAATTCTCAATACGTTTTCAATAATTTTAGTAGAGAGATTCAAAATACAAAAATAGACAGTTTAGAGAAACATATTGACTATATTAAATAAACAAATTCATGTACAGAAGCGTATCTTTTCAAGTATTAAATGAATCAATAAAATATTTAATAATGTTTTATTAAATAAATATTAAAATATTTATATAATTAATAAATTTAATATAAAATGTGATTTTTTATTAGACGGGTGATAAAATTATTTATAATAATTAATCAATTTTAAAAACATATTTACTAATATGGTAATGATTTTAAAAACCAACATATTAATTAAAATATCTTCTACGAATAATCGGTATAATAAGAACAAGAACATACCTAATATAATATTTACGTATTTTATTTTTTACAGCTGCAGCTTGTAAAAATAATATGGCTCTTGATTGCATTACCTTCATTCACATCTCTTGATACACCACGTGATTTATAATCATTTACTTTAAGTAATAGATTCCTATCATTTTTGTCATATTTTAACAAAATTTCTACTACAGTATTAAAATAAAGGCCATTTATTCATAATTATAACTAGCATATATTAAATAATTGGAGAATAAAGGAAAAATGACCAAGTTTGGCTACTAAATACAATGAGAATAAAACATCATATTAAAATGATGACATATGATGTGGATGGCCTTTTCATCCATAGCACAGTGCAAAAAGTTTTATTTTTATTGCAATTCTTTAAAAAAAACCTAACAACCGATCATCTGCCAACTCATACAGGCGATCATAAAATGCATTGGCAATAAACCATTTGAAGTATATATGTAGGTATTAGAAATTTGGGTGTACACTAAAATATTTGAAGAATATATCTAGACGGGAATAATATGTTTGGGCGTATATTGGGTATATAAAAAGCTTTGAGGTGGGTAGCTAAATAATTTGTTATCTACACCAGTTGATGAACGTATTTCTTTGATTAAACACAGTTGGAGTAGTCTACTACATTCTGATGAGGTTATTGACTTTAACATTGAATATAAATATGATATTTATTTAGAATTTAAAAATTTATGAAAAATAACAATTATATATAAATAATCATATACTAAATGGAAAGAGATTCAACCATACATATTGAGAAAACCATGTAATTAAAAACATTTTGAAGATTAGAAGGCATTTAAAGGCTAACTTAAAAATATATTAAGTTAAATAGAGATACACAAATAATAACATTCCTAAAATAAAAATAAGAATAATATAAAATTTTATTTTAGTGATTGTCATAGGTAAGTATTGTTAAAGAAAATGTGTTTTGCTTTGAGGAAACATTAATTTTTAGATAAACATTTTGTTTATTGAATAAATAAAATATTAAATTTATAATATTTAGATATAGAAATTACTAATACTTTTCGAGTATTGCGAGGAATAACAAGAGATTATATTGGAAGATGTTATTTTTTGGATTTATTATCTAAAATATATTTGGATATTTTTAATTTATGAAGAGTTATTTATTTTATTATACATCTAAATACATTTGAATGTAACTTAATTTATAATAGATAAAATGTTAACTATATGTGAATGGAAAGCACCTTACTCCCATGTAAGAAATAGTAGGAATGTTCTTGAGGATTTGTGTAATTTAACAATAAGGGTCAAAACCATTACCGCAATATACTTGATTGAAATTAACATGATGCTTGCAGGGTGAGCTAAGGGGAAGGAGAACAAACGTGCATATCAAACACCTAGATCAACCCAATTGACAAAAGACATATATATATATATATATATATATATATATATATATATATATATATAGATATATATATATATATATTCAATGAAGATTTGAATGCTGGGAGTGGACATAAATAATGTTTAATATTAAAGCTATATTTATTGGTTGAAGATCAGTATTGCATTGATTTCTATAATAATATAATAGACAACCAATATAGTGTTTTGATTTTAATGATGATATAATGAAAATTTATTTAGAATTTAATCAAGTAGTTCCATTAATGTTAACTAAATAATGCAAAACAATGGGGTTACATTAATTTTAATGAGACTACAAAAAGTCTTTGAATGATCATATAAACATATTAAAAATATTTTTCCCACATTAAGCCCAATACTGAGCTATGGTGACATATGTATATTATTACAATCAAAATGATTACATTTTCTAAGGTTTGTTCTTTTCCTACCAATAGTTCTGGCTTAAGATGGAAATTGGGTTGAAATTATGATTCTGCGGTAACCATAAAGAAATTGATTCTAAATACTTGATGAACTTAAAAGTGGAAATTATTTACAGATCTTGAGTAGAATTGGATATTAAAAAGACATTGAGGTGGGTGATATTAATTTATTTCCCACTATTGTTGATGTATTTTTGTGCACCTTTATTAAAGAGTGTTTTTGCTTGTAAGGATATTGTATTCACAATTATATTGGGAAATCCATAAATTATTTATATGAGTGATCTTGTAGGCACAAACCTACATATGATATTGATCCCCTTTTTCTTTCTAGGAACTACATAGGAGACACCAAATCTCTTTTCTTTGCTGGCGGAACCAACCTATGGAGGCACCAATCCCCTCTATATGAACCACCTACAGAAACTGACAATCCCCTTTGGTGGTTTCTAGGCACAAACTATCAAGAGATGTGAATTACTATTACTCTTACATGGGCATTGGACTCTCTTGGACTACTGATCACCTCTATTTTTCTATATTCATCTGACCACAGAACATTAATCTCATTTAGTGAAAATATTGATATATTCTACCCTACTTACCTATGGCCAGTTGATTCTTGCAATCTCATTAATTTGCTTATATTTCATATGTTTATTGTTTATTTTCCTTCTGATAACTATTAATTACATATGAATTCCCCTTGGTATACTTGTTGCTCCTTCCCTAGCAAGATCTTAACTATATAAAACTTATTTAGCTTTTTGGATTCTTCTCGGAAGACTTGCACAACATACTTACATATCAATTCTACAAATTTAGTGCTAAAATGTATACCATAGGTACCTGGAATATCTCTTCTCATCCCTCTAGAATTTCACCGTAAAACATCTTAGAAAAATGTGATAAGAAAAAATTTTTGATATGACATGTTTGAAGCAGGTTTAAGAATTAAGGAATAATCAATCCCTCAGATAAATCTCAAATTACATAGTGAAACCATACTCAGAAACTTCTACCATGGGTACCTAGACATTTCTTTACTCTATCTCAAATTTTGATATAAAAATGTCTAGGAAGTTATAAGGAAAATAAGATGGGCTTTGTTGAAGCATGGTTTAGGATCTGATGAAAACAACATACTATACTTACTATCTATAAAATTTATGGTAAATAAAGATAAGGTTAATTACCATGTTAAACGATATATCTTCTTTGCCACTCATTTAATTTAGGTGAAACATCATAGAAAGAAATTCTTAGTTAAAAAACCAATCAACAATTTGAAGTATATATTCTGATCATTTGGAAGCTAATTCCTACGGAAAATATCAAGTTATACTATTAAGTTTAAAATTTTAATTATAGGTATATTAATAATTTTTATTTCTATCATTACACAGATTCTGAAACACCACAAATGAAATTTTAGAGTGAAAATACTAACACTGGAAACATTTGAATATTTTTATTGTCATTCATGAGATCTAACTTCCTTAGAGCATATATGGGCTACTAATAAATATACAAAGTTGCATACCTGGACATAAAAACTGGATCTTCTCTATTTGCTAAGAATACTGACATTTCAGGAAGAAGAGTTATCTTGAAAAATCTAAGATAACTCGTGCTCCATAAATGACTTAGTTTTAACATCTTTTCACTCCAACAATCGTTTAAAATTATTTCCTCATATCTTCTTTCTTGTAATGTGATTAAATTCACTCATATACCTTTATTCACGGTGGTTATTACATTCAATTGATTAAGTCAAGTAAATTAGTTGGGTCGGGCTATTTGTAATTTGGTTGTGTAATCCTTCATCTTCATATATGTACTCATTCCTATAAGTTGATTTCCATACACTATTATAAAGATATTTGCATAGGATTTATAGCCATATATTCTATAATCCATTTTTAATTGTGATACTAGAGTAAAATTCCTTCAAAATTCAGTGTATAGTGGACATTAAAAGTTCAAAAACTGATTTTTCCAACAATCTTCATTTTCCAATATCTATTTTGGACAAATATAGTGTCCCCCCTACTTTTGAAAATAATAGCATCTTCCAAACGTAATTGCGTTAAGATGATTTTATATAAAAATTATTTTAAATATTAAGGAGACATTTAAGTTAGATTCTTTCATTTCAATGAAGATATAATGGAAAAATATTTAAAATAGTATTAATTTAAAAATAAATAGTGAATAATAATTACATTGCATTAAATTATTAATATTAACATATAAAATACGGTGCATTGATTTTGATGATGAATAAATTAATTTATTAAATCATTAATTAATTTTAAATAATAAAAAAACATTGTCGTTTTGAATCATACTATAAAATAATATTCATAAAATCTATAACAAATTTGACATTAGTTTGATATTCCATTTTAAAACTAGTTCCACATTTATAAATTTCTGTAGGCCTAGTTTCAATATAGTTAAATTAAAGTGCTAAATCAATAAAAAATATGTTCTAAATATTTTCTTCAAGATATTTTTAAAATATAATAGAAATGATAATAATATTATTATTATATATAAATGTAGATATAAATATGATTTAAAGTTCTGATTATATATGAATCCAAAAAAAAATTCTTCAGTGTTGAATGGATTCAAGCGTTTATTCTACAATAATAATTAGTCTACATGAAGATAAAAAATTATCACAAAAAAACATATATAACAATGTGATGCAAATAGATAATAAACGCATTTATAGAAAACAATATAATGAGTATATGTAATTTATAACAATTAAAACATTATTATTAATTGAATTTTAAATATTTTGAAAAAATTTTTAAAATATAATAAAATTGATAATAATATTATTATTTTATAAAAATGTAGAATAATTTGATTCATCCACTGAGGATTGAAATGCTATGGATTTAAAGTTTTACTGGATACTTTTAATACTATGAATCAAAAAAAAATTTCTTCCAATGGTGAATGGATTCAGCGTTTATTCTCTAATATTAATTGATCTACATGAAGATGTAAAATATTATCACCAAAAAACATAGCAACAAATGTAGATCAAACCAGATAATAACATTTCTAGAAAACAATACATGGAATACATTAAATCATTTTATAAGCAATTAAAACATTCTTCTTATTAGTTAATTACAAATATGTTGCAAAAATAAAATATTTATTAGATATGATACTCTAATATTCTTTACCTTTTCAAGTTCATGTTCTTCTTTTAATGTTAACATTGTTGGAAAGTTCCTTTTCTCTTGGTTTTCAATCAATGAGATGTTCAAAGTCATCTGCACATAGTTTTATAGATATGACCTTTTACAACTCTCATGCTAATTATATTCCTTAAAAACATAATAAGTATAGCACTGACTATCAGAATCAGCATGTTCTTCTAGAGGATATCACATTGACATTGATAGACAAGAATGGTTGCAAGGCAACCGGTCCACCTTACTCATGGAGAGTTGAAAAAGAAAGTGTCTGACATCGTTCTAGCTAGTTATGACAATAACACAATGTTCTCATTTATAAGACATATTTTAAGATTATTAAAGGAACAACATGTAACTTCTGTTTTTTCCTTTTTTTTTAAATGTTCTGAAAAAATCTTTTTAAATTTTCTAGACGGTAATGATTTATTAAATCATATAATAGAAATGGAATAGAAAATACTGTAAGGGAAGAGAATATTAGATATGTAGATATTATGAATTTCTTGCAAAAACGACACTAATGAAAATCTAAAAGAGATGTTTTCGCAATGATGACACAACCATTGGACTCACACGTATTGAAAACCTGCAATACTGGCGTAAACGACGTTAGCAATGCTAGAGAAGGCATTCATAACAAAAAATGAAAGAAAATCGGAAATCAGTAACTGGTTACTGAAACTTACTCGAAAGAAGGAAAATGTTCTAAATAATGTTTAAATTATACCTTGAAAGCACAAGAAAAAAAAGACGCCTGAGGAAGACTAGAGGACCCTCAATGTTAGTTACACTAATGCATTTGGTAACACAGTTGAAAAAAAAAAAGAAGAAGAAATCTTTTATTACGCTAAATGAAATTGAAATACATGTTTACATCTTCCCAACTATTTGAGAAGTTATATAATTTTGGCCCATAAATAATAATGAACTTTACAGCTGGAAAGAGGCGGACCTAACTGATATGGAGAATTTTAACTAGTTTAGATGTCTAAACTATACTAGTTTTGTATGGAAAATGCAATGATAATATAATGGTTCTACGCGCTAAATTTCTGCAAAATCTCTTCTTGAAAGAGAATGAATGTAAAAAGATGGTAACATTATGATGAATATAGGCTTTTTTGAAATGAAGGGGCAAGTGTGGCACAGAGTTTTAGTGGGCCCTGCTTGCGAGTTGTAGAAGAAGTTGTGAGTGGTGGAGGAATCTTGCATCGAAAAGCATTGGAGAGTTTATATAGGTAAGTACTACTGAAAAATGCTCGACTGCAAGACTGAATGAAAAAACAAGATGATGACAAGCAAAAAAAAATCCAGTAACTAGAAGAGGTTATAGCCTAGTAAAGTTACTTGTTAAAACCCTGCCATATAATATTCTTTCCTGGAGTTACGAAAAAATTCTCAATAGTCAGTGCGTCTTATGGGATCTATTTTAACAGATAAATTTAATAACCATAGTTCTGTTTCATATGATGATAATGTATATAGAATACAATGTTGCCTCAGATATATGTTGGTCTATAAAATACATTTGTATATTGAAAATAAAGGAAAAAAATTTCACAAAAGGATGTTGAAAATGAGGGGAATACATCAATGTATAGTTTAAAACCACAAATAAAAATAAAAAATAAAAAATGGAGAGAAAAATGTACACACGTGCCAAACCACACAAAATAAAAATAGAAAATTCCTAGGCGTTGATCAACATACCTATTGGGATGATGGTATTCATCTCAAAATTCACAAATAATGAGGAGAAATCAAGAAATTGCCGAAAACCATCAAGTATTTTAATTGGTGAGATCTGATTCAAACTAACGAAAACATAGCTACATATGAAGACAACAAGCTAACAGCAATAAATATATTAAACATTGTATCATTCTTACATTCTACCAACAGTCGGAGAAGCCATTATAATTTTATAAATTATTATTTTTAACATTTGACAGGTGGAAAAAAGTATGTATAGCATATAAAACCATAAAAAATTTGAAAACTCTAGTGACCATGTGGGCCCTGTAGGGGCAACGTGCCTCACCTCCTTCTGCATGCAGAGGGGGGCTGACTAGCCCTAACTTTTATATCATGCTAGAAAGACTAGTCGATGTAGTGAAAAAATTCAAACTTATCGGTGTATATAATGTCATTATTTTCATAGTTGCAAAGTTGATTGTTATCACTGATAATGATCTGACCATCAGATACCCACACGAGTTTGGCGGAAGGGTGAGGCAGTTGCTGTAGCTGGTGTTTCATTTGGTATATGCAACGTAAGGGCAGCATGAACAGATTGGCCATTGGAGGATACAGTAGGAACTGTATTTTCCAACAGTTGTTGGACACAGAACCACCATAAGCATACCTGGACTGGTACTGCTCTTTGCAGAATCTGAGCGAGTAGTTTAAATTGAACTGAGCTATCAGTGTATAATCCTTGGGACCTTACATCACTATGCCCTTGAGGGGAAGAAGAAAGGTCGGTCTTAAATAAAGAGGGTTCTTTATTTTTATTATCATGGATTTGGAAATGATTAGAGCACATTAGTAATGCTACACAAGCTATGCATTATTAGAAAGAAACCTCTGTTGTTGGGACAGGAGAGCAGGAGAAGGATAATTAGGTGATAAGACGTTTGGGCTTTAAATTATGCAAAGGACATGGAGCTTTACTAGAGCAACTTTCTACCAATGAACAAGTCTACACAGAAGAGAGGACTGTCTATGACTTTCTGGATGGAGAGATCTGGGCGATGACCACTTCATCTCCGTGATGAAAGTGCTAAACAATGATGGATAGTGGAAGGGCTATGCTTATTTGCTGTAAAATGTTTACGAGGTTATTTCTCCCCGATCTGGCAACAATGTTGTAATTAAGCTGAATTGGCACCCGAAATATGTAAGAGGTAAAGCTATACCATCTCTATGTACTAGGATCTTATATAATGGCGAGAGTAATATGAAACTAAATTTATATTATTCATGGTATGCTGAATCTAACTGTTCTATGGATTTTATTAGCATGAATGCCTGTAATACAGCAGTATGCTCACGGCGAGTACGACTGCACTCTAGGCCGTATTTAACACCTTAATACGGAAATGCCAAAAACCTGCACAAGGTGGAGGCCACTAACTACCGGATAATCATCGGCTCTTCTACCTCAAATATAAGCTTCTGGAATGTCGATCGATTAGTTAGTTATGCAGAGGATATAATTTCATTCATACTTCAGGGACCAATGATAGGAGATATATATTGACCTTACAAGATGAAAATAAAGAGAACCAGGGATGTCGTTACTATGGACTCATTATTACGTGCTGTGGTGAGACTTGCTCTATCTCAGCGCTGAGTGGGAACAACAACATAAAGCCGTAGTGACAGAGAAAGAGAGGAAGAGGTGTCGGCTGTACAGAGATTGTATTTGAATATTGTTAGAATTGCCAGCCTGAATATTCCTCATACAAACAACACAGAAACACAGAAGCACAAACTGTGCCACCTACAATCAAAAAATACCGTTGACTAAGATAATAAAGTTTCATCACTACAAAGTTCTAGTTCATACACATGCTCATTGTTCACTACAAAATGTTGCCTGTTGGCACAAATCAAATTCGGAGAACAAAGTTAGGCAAGAACAAGCCACTGAAGAAAAGGTAGGGTTTTTGAGCATCTACAAGACACATGGGTGAAAACAAACAAACCAGAGAGGATGCTCGTAGGGCGGCGCTTACGAAGGAAAAACTCTCACAACACTGCGGGTAGCAGCAGTGATAGACCTCACCCATCCTTTGTGTACTATTGAATAAACCCCTTGCAAACTAAAATTTCATGCCACGAACTAATGCCAGTGTTAATTTTGTCTTTGAAAATTTTAAGGAAACTGTATGACTTTTATAGCTTCATCCCCACCTGTGGGCTCTTCGCCTCGCGAAGGCCAATAAGATGAAAATGGATATATAGTTTGTACACAGTATTAAAAATGTTTTATTTCACAGGATTTAGTCCATTTTATTTCATAAATTTACAACAACAATCTTTAGGTTAACTAAAAATACCTTTAATTCTAAGATAAAAGCTTGATTACTATAGTCGTTTGCCACCGAAAGATACGAAGATAATAAGAAGAAGTGGCTTAAATATTACTGCATGATGATACATGTACAACCTATTTTTAGAACAATTCTCCCAAAATGCAATAGTTTTGATAACTACATTCTAGCAACAAATACTACCTTCCCTAAACTCCTTTTGTTGAGATTGGCCACACCAAAGCATAACAAGTAAACAAAAAAATTCCACCCTGAAAGGCCCGACAAATTTTCCCAAACATAAATTATCAAATAAAACAAAAAAAGCAAAAATTTATCCAAATCATAGAGCCTAAGTTCAACACGGACAAATATTATCCCACACCATTTAAACGAAGTTTAAATTTATTATTGTCTTCCTGTGAAGAAAAAGACATCCCAAAATGCTATTTTCCAAGCATGAAGAAAAAAAGCAATAAAAATTTACAAATGAAGGAGGAAGTTTATAAATCATATCGAACCTTTTAAGAATAGGCTTTCCATTTTTAAGTCTCTATGGAAGATTCAATTAATTGTCCAAATAAAAATTCCTATTAAATTCTCTTTTCTTTATTCACCTCATCAACCTAATTTGTGTTGTGTCATCCCTCAAATTCTAACTCCAAAACATCTAAGTAGGTATGGACATATTTCACGTGCTTATGGGCTCCTGATTCCATGTGAACCTCCACGTGACCCTTGGAATATGATCTTCTACGATAGATTTAAATATATTGATAGTGAAACCATAGATAACCACCACTTTTGTTGGCTTTAGCGCTACCTTCATATGTGCTCGAGTGGTGTCATATAATTCCTCCAATAATAAATATTAGCAGTCTTTGCATCTTGTTCGGTCCATGGTGATGCCAATTGACTCCTCTAGCCCTTTTTAATTTGAAATGTGTCGTTGTTGTCCTTGTATATGGGTACCAAATAGGGAGTTATCCATTATTTTGCACTTTTAATTTGTACAGGCCTAATAAAACATCGTCACTAAAATGGAAAATTTAGTTATCAAGCTATGTGAAAATCTTACCGCCATTCATATTCTTCATCCATGATATTTTGATGCATGCTAACGAATGGTTTGAAAATAACACAATTAGCAGAAAGTATAAACAATGCGTTGTGAAAGTTCTTAGTAGATATATTTTAATTTTTGAGTAATTTTATTAAAAAGTTTAGCAATTAGAAAGATAAATTTTGTACAATTGACCAAAAAAATGTTTAAGTTTAAGAAGGTATATATTCTATTCCATTTGTAGTTTTAGATTTTTGATTTTTGGAAGAAAACACATGGTGTAACCACATTAAGCCCACTCAAATTATATATAATTATCACCTAACAGACACAAATTTATCATAGTAATTCTATCTTTACACAAAAAAAAATATTAACTTTAAAAAATGTTATGAAAAATAAAACTATATAATCATTATAAAAACTTGTCTGGTTCATATTATTAAAGAAAATTAGTAAAAAAAAAGTATATGTTTTTTATATTAATAAATTTAAGTAAAATAAACAAATATACTATATTTAATTAGTTTTTTATAAATTTAAAATATTAACTATAAATTTCGATATATTTTTTATATTAACTTTAAATTTAAGTAAAATAAACAAATATACTATAATATAATTAGTTTTTATAGAAATTTAAAAATATTAACTTTAAATTTCGATAGAATAAACAAATATATTACGATATGATTAGGTTTTCATAAATTTGAAAATATAATTTTCAAATTAAAATTAATACTTAATTAATAAAAAAATTAATACTTCTTTTTATTTATCTTTTTAAAAATGTCCCAATATCTTTTACTATGCTCTAAAATGAAAATAAAATTTACAGATATAATTTTGCATATCTTTTAACTTACTCAATATTGTTATTATACGTAATTAATCACAGTTTAATGAATAGTTTGTCCCTTATTTCGGTGCAGGATTTCTAACTTTGTTATTAAATACAGTTAAAGTGTATTGTAATAAACTTTTCCTTTCTCTGAATATAGCTTATATGTTTTTTATTTATTTTATATTGTAAAATAAATTTAAATTGTTAATTTTATTTGTCGTTTCATTTCATTTGCATAGAATAATGATTAGACGAAGTTATGAGGTTTTTTTGGGTAACCAAACTTTTTCAGCTTATTTTGATAAATTTGGCTTTCCTTCCATTCAGAGAACTGATAATCTTTAATATATTTAATAATTAATATATATAGTATGAAAATGCTATTCTAAATTGAATTTTTTTCTATGACCTATCATCATTAACAGGCATTGTTTCCCAAACAAACAACTATCATATCAATCCAACGAAGTCAATTGGGTGACCTGCATATGGGACACATTGTAATTTAACGAGGATCATACCAAACGTGGAAAAACGAAGCCACGCACTGTAATTCCCATTGAATTTTGACGGAATCCTATAAAATAAGAATTATATTGACTAAAACAATTCAAACGTGTCTACTATTACCGTAATATCATTTCAATATTAATAGCAAGTCGTAAGAAATTATTTAATTATTTTTATTAAATAATAAATTTATTTTAACCGAAAGATTTGATAATAAATTTATTTACTTAATAATTAATAAATTTAAAAACGTATTTTTAATATAAAATAATGATTTTCTTATTGTGATTGATAAGCTATATTGAGAATTGACACGTTATTTGCACAGAAAATTATTTGCTAATAATTAATCAATTTTAAAGGAGCAATGTTTAATATATTATTCGTGTATTTAACACAGGTATAGTAAAAAAAGGTTGCGCATATATAAAATATTAATATTTTGTGCACGTGCACAGCACCATTTAAAAATGCACTCATGTAGGAAACAGCGTTGAATTGCTTTCATTCCATATTTTTTTTTAAATTATTGTAGAAAATTTTATTCGCATTATTAAAAAATGAAAAATTCTTTCATTCATTCTTTTTTTATTTTATTATTGTAACAAATTTTATTAATATTATTTAAAATAAAAGATTTTTTTTTATACAGACAGGTAGAGGTTAATGGTTAAGTATGTGTTTTTTTTAAATCAAATACAAAATAAAGAAATGATTCATTATTTACAAACAAGAAAATCTCATACACTAATTAATGAAGATAAACATCATAAATTAAACTATACACTGATTAATGAAGATAAACATCATATTAAAAACCAAAAACCATAGTTTGAATAGAAAATACAATGATAAACTTCATATTAAAATGTTGAATCACAGATATTTCGACCTTTTCATGCGTATCACAGTGCAAAGGATTGGCACCTCACTATTTGTCACGTCTATGAAACACAAAAAAAAGCGAAAGAAATTTAGCCTTTTCATACATATCATGGTGCAAAGGATCTTTATAAATGATCATCTGCAGGCCTCATAACATAAATGTAGAAACTTTTTAAAAAAAGCAAAGAGATTTTAGTAGTATACCTACACTATTTACCATACAACCACCATACACATTTGAGAATACTTATTAATATATTATATCACTTACCAATGTTACATACATACTTCAATTAATATATACAACATAGAAATATGTGTGTGTACATGAAAAATATATTTTATTTAATAGATTACTAATTCAGTATCATTTCATTTATATTTAAGTTACATGGAATATATTATATGGTTTATGTTTTATTATCATATAGATTACATGCCACACATGAGTGTGATAATTAATTGTATGATAATCCGGACTTTATACTTGTGTATTTGATTAATATTATGAATACGTATACCTTGTATGGGAGTACTTTGGCTATTTCTACATAGGTTGGTTGGTATCCTTGCGTATCTCCATCGAGGGACTCGACATCGTTAATCCTTGTAACCTAAACCAAACGGTCATGAGGAAGTTAGGAATTGGTTAGGGAACCACCCACCCCATGCCTTGCCATATGGCCCATTCTGTTGTACGCTCGAATCCGTTCATCTCTGTAAATTTTCTTTGAAATTTGAGATAGTTCCACATGGTCCCGAATGGCGCTTAGGAGTGATGGCTCTTTCACCTGCTTGTGGTGATAGATCGTCTGCATGAGTTCCTGGTGTATTTCTTGGCTGTGTTTATATTGTTTTGTTTTAATCTTTCAGGGTTTGCATTTGTTTCTTTCTTTTTTTTTTTGGTTTCTGTTGATGTCTCTATCACTTCCATAGTCTTTTCAGCTTCCACTCCATGGTGTATGTACCATGCTGCATGCCCATTTGATTTGCAATTGATTAGAGTTTTGGTTTGGTTTGATAGTTAACACGATAAGGGTATATCGGATCATTTTTTCATTCTGTTCCACCTTGTTCTTGAAGTACAGCAAACATTTCAATTTGGGTTTCTTCTTCATTACGGTTTAAGGATAAGTAGTATAGCATTTGCTTTCCATACAATGTATTTAACACTGTAACAGTGACCCTTCATTTTCTTCTATTCAATTCGGTTGGCATTTAAGTATTTTCTCCCATGTTTTCTTAGTTCGTTCTAATCCCTCTTCTATGTTTTAACCCCTACTATGCTTTCCTTTTGGTCGTGAGTCTGACAGCTAAAAACACATGGGTTATTCGGGTTCAACATTATACTTCCAAGGGGGCCATACATGTATGCCCCTATAAAATATGACGTCCTTCCTTTGCTTGCCTTATCTTAGTTGTTAAGGGTTATACCATGTACTATTATCGTTGGCATATAGCTGACATACTCATACATGAGGGATTTATACCAGTCTGAGAACTCGTTAAAGGGTTTTGGCATGTGACGGTACTTTGTTTCGGACTAGCTTGAATAGTGGTATACCTATTCTCAAGGTTTTAAAGAACTATTCT
Organism: Pinus albicaulis; assembly: GCA_034641835.2. Taxonomy (NCBI): domain Eukaryota; kingdom Viridiplantae; phylum Streptophyta; class Pinopsida; order Pinales; family Pinaceae; genus Pinus; species Pinus albicaulis. The sequence continues at coordinate 1,068,222,498 of CM076581.1, read as the reverse complement.
TCTCGGGTCTGAAGTACTTGTTTGTGCCATGTACTTGTTCCTAAATACATGTCGTTATACTTGTTTTTCATTATTAAATTTAAGAGTTAGTCCATCGTGATTCCGCACATAACTTATGGAAGAGATTACTAGGTTTAATATTTATTTTCTTTTGTCTTGTACTCAATGTATAATTCTTACTATGAGCAGAATTTCATGTGTATGTCGGCTTTCCTCCATCAAGGTTTTTTATGATTAGATAAGTTTAGGTCTTTTACTTTTATGAAGTGTTATATGACAATAGATACATTTGTTCTTTTTAATTATATAATTATGCTCTTCATGTATAAGTTGTAATTTTGTTAGTTTATTCTGACATTTGGTATTTAAAAATAATTTCCTTGACATTTCTTCGAGCTTATTATTTTTTTACGGATATCTCCGATTGAAATGGTCGAAAATTGCTGAAATTACTACCTCTCTCACCAGACTCGGCTACTAACTCAGGCACTTAGCATTTCTTTTGGTTGCTTTTTTCACCACATAATCTGCAATATTTATGGTTTTTCTTTATTTAATGAGTGAGTCTTTTGATGGTAGTGTAAGCACATTATTTATATTACATGTAGTAAGTAAATTTTATTTGTTTACATAAGTTTCTATCTATGTCATGTAGGATCTATTTTTGTACAACATTTAGTTTGTAGCATCCTAATATTTTCCATTGGCATGACACATAATAAGTATATTTTCTAAATATCCTTGTTCAGTTTTCACAGTTATTCAAATTTAAACTTTCAAGCTACGCATGGGTAGAAATTGGGATTCTATAACTGCTATTCAATCCAAAGCAAAATGAATAAATAATAGAATAGTGGAACTAAGTTATACACACACTTATTTCTCGTTTCTATCCCTTGATGTAATAAAAACGATTAAAATACTTTTAACTTTGTATTTTTCTTTGGATAGTGATGGATTTACACCCAACCTTCATAGAAGACGATCACATCCTCTTCTCCCCAACACACGAGCCTTGATGAAGTAGATAATTTTATTAGAGGCTGAGACCTCGTCAGCCCTGCCTCTTACCTTGGGTTTCAGCTCCATTTGTATCCTACCAGCTGGAGAACTCTTTCTTTCTTGGCCTCTGTAACAACACAGGCATTGCTTTTCCCTTCATAGGGATTTCCTTTTTATTATCTTGGGAGAACAACACAGCTGGAGGCACTCTGCCTTTTCTGCTCTGCAGTCCTTTTTGATGCTTTGATGAAGCAATTAGGCTTTCTAAGGATATTAAGTTTTTGGCTTTTTGCTGAAATGAAACCCAGTATTTACTGTGAATGCCCTTATTGTTGTTCTCCTTTTTATCATTCATTTTAAGAACATGACATAGGTAAAGTAAAAACAGGTTTTGCTCCTTTTTTTTGGGGTAAACATGTGCAGTGTACATGGTAAATGTTTAAGTTAACCTGCTCACACAGCCAGGGTTCATCCTCCAAATAGCCTCCCTCTGCGATAAAATTTCTTCCATTGCACCTTAACTGAGGGGATGACTCACCCTCCGGGCGTTATTTCTCTCAAATCAAGATTATCTTGAGTTCTACGGAAACTTCGACGTTGGATTCTACCACAAGCAACAATTTTATAACTAATTTAATTAAAATTTCCCTTCTGTGTAATGTAATCGTAACTTACATGTATACTGCGAGTGTATCACTGTTGCGGTCATGTAAGTATCGCTTCAACGAGATATATGGAACACATTATACACCAATATAATACTAGACGAGCCGATAAAATAAGCCCTTTACATTTCTCCGTTCTGGTGGAGGATAATAGTCCACAATACTGAGAAGGAATTTGGCAAGGTAATTACCTTAAAGTATTCTTGTTTAGTTTAATTCTAACATATACGTGGTCACCCACCACAAATTCTAGAAAAGGTCTCTTTTAGTCTTGCATATATTTTTCCTTTCTTGAGCTACTTTTTTAAGTTATGTCTAATCTTTCTTACCTCAGCTCCATTTCCTCACACTTTTTTAATTGACTTATCATTTTAATTTCTGAATTTATCTGAGATTTATGCAGAAGTTGCTGTTATCTTTGCCTGAGAAATGCTTCAAAGGACTCATCTTTGAGGATTCTTATTATCGTTATTATAAGAGAATTCGACTAGATATGAATACTCCTCCTACTTTGTGGGTTGAACATTATACACTGTGAAAAACATCTTACATCAATACAGTTCAACCTCTTCGTCTTCCCATCCATTTGAGGATGATAGAAGTAGTAAATTGGATTTGTGTTCCCAGGCTCAATGAATAATGTCTTCGAGAAAGTTTTGATTATAAACTTTACATCTCAATCTAAGATGACAATTCTTGGAATCACAAATGAATTCATCTTCCTCTCACTGGATATATCGAAATTTGTAGGGTCTTGCCTTTCTTTGCCACGGAGTATAAAATGAGCTACCATCTTGACTCTCTCTGACACCCATGATTCAATCATTGTGTCTTTTTTTTCTTAGTAACCTTTTGATGAAATCAAGTGAAATGAATTTCCATTTCCATTCTAGTACGGGGATGGAAGTTTGACAATCTGGATTTGTATGTTAATTGCTCCACAGCCAGGCTTCTTTGACACAGAACATTTGATTGAAGAATTAATTCAATATTTACAATTCATTTGTTGGCATTGTTGATATAAGGACTGTTCTGCTTTGCAGAGTACTATTAAATGGTCTCATTTCCTACGTTTCATTTGCTTAAGTTCATCTAATTTGGAATACATATATTCATCGAAATAACAGGAAACTTTTTATTATTAATTACCTTATCCAATTTCCTTCCTTGCCTTTAAATATATTTCTTCTTTGATAGGAATTGATATTCGAGTCCCCTCATGACACTTTATAATCTGCTCCTAGAACTTAGATTCAACCTAGTTAAAATAAATATCATATGAGATGTAATTTTTTACTTAAAGCATAAGAAACACAATTCTACTTACCTTTTACATGTTGAATTTCAAAATCCATTCACTTGGAAGCATTCCATCTTTCTTGGCGAAATTTAAATCAGTTGTTTAAAATAACTAGTCAAACTACTATAGTCATTTCTTAGCACAAACCTTTTTCCCCTGACCAGCTACCATTTGCAGAAGGGTGTGCTCTTTAGGTGCTCTAAACCATAGGTAGAGTACCTGCACTCATGATCCTTTAATTTTATAGAATCATATGTTATGAACTTAGCTTCTTGGGCCAATGTCTGTCCCACCCCTTCCTTGCGAGGTGTCGGTCATGGTTTGAATTCCTTGCATAGATCTACTTTGATACACGGGGGTATTAATTGTGGTCTGATTAATCTTTCAAAGCTTCTTTGACATTCAGTCCACTTAAGGACATCCTTAGAGTATAAGGAGGTAATGGGAAGGATGTCTTGAAGTCATCAATGGATCGTCGATAATAACCGAAACAAGCCCATGAATGAACGTATGTCTTGCTACATTTATGGGAACCTCCCATTCCACAATCATTATTTATCTTTTTAGGGTCCTACGAATTCCCTCAAGAGATATTATGTGGCCTAGATATTGGATATGTTCTTTGTAGAAGTCACATTTAAATTTGGCGTAGAGCTAGTGTTTCACCGTATTTGCTTTTGTACTTTTAATAAGTGTCTATGTGTTCTTCCATATTCTTAGAATAAATCAATATATCATCGATGAATATTAAAATACAATTTATCCAAAAATGGAGTGAAAGATACCATGCATCAAGCTCATGAAATTTTTTGGTGCATGATGTACCAAATGTTTAATATGTTTTCAAATTCATAAGATGCATTACTAGGTACGAAAGTTGTTTTGGATATGTCACTCATCCTTAATCGTATCCTGGCATTTCTCTTCCAAATCATTTTGGAAAATATGGTGCTCCCTTCACGATAAGACCAACGTGGCAATGGTACTTGTTTTTGACAATTAATTTATTGAGTTGTCGGTAACCCATACACATCGCATAGTACAATCCTTCTTGTAACAAACATACTTGGTGCTCCCCAGAAACACATGGCCGAATATATCCTTTGTCCATTAGTTCTTGTAGCTACATTTTTAATTCTATAAATTGATTACAACGGTCTGTATGGTTCTCATGACACTAGCTTGTACTGTATTATTAGCTCTATAGTAAAGTCAATGTCTCATTTTGGTAGGTAATCCTAGAATATTTTCGGGGAACACATCCATCAATTCTTGGAAAACTAGAATATTTTCCATCATAAGGTTTCATCTTGGATTTATAGAACCCCACCTAAATTCCATAGAGTTTCCACCCCTTTACTAATTTATTTACCCGAGTTTGGGATGCGGTAATGGGGTACAATTGAAGTGGATTCTTAAACTGTGCAATTCGTAACATGTACCATGCAACAAATGTATGACTTCATCCTTTGATATTAATGACAGTGTCTCCCAACTAGTCAACGCACCAATAAATATCATAGGAGCCAAGGTAGATATTTAGTTCTAATTGTATTATTATCTACTCAACTATTTGAAATTTTAGCTTAACTTTTGTATCTTTCTAAAGTAGCCAATTGTAGAAGCCATGGAATTTTAAATTTCTGACATTGGGATTTTATAGTTTTCGACTACACGAGGAGTTATAGAACCTAGTGGCACTAGGATCAACCAAAATGGAAACATATTGGGTTTCTGAAAACACCTCTATAGTTTTATCATAGTTGGCGGGGAAATGCAGCATCGTCTCCCAGTGCGGCATTGATTCTTGATATGTTTTCGCATGACAATCCCCAATGTAGATGTGCCTCTTTAGGGTGGTTGTTAGCCTTGTTTATTTCTCACATTGAGGATAGTTCTAAAAATAATGTGTCGCTACATCCCCAACATTGAAATGGTGGATTTTGGGACTGACCCGAGGTGCAAACTGTTTGGAAGCCTCGGTATGTCATTCTTGACTTCCCATTTGGATTTGCTCATTTTTCCCAAATTTCTTATTTTCTTAATTTATCGCGGAATTTTTATAATTTCTTGATGCATTTGTTTTAAAATTTGAGGGCGTTTCTTCCTTTATTTTGTGGCCAATTTTTGCCAATTTCACCCTTTGCTTGGGCTGATAGCACATCGGTGTTTTCTTTTACCTCATCCATAGTTTTTGGTTCAGAGCTTCGATCCTTTCTTCATGTGGCCGGTAAAAATACTTAAGAACCATTGTACCTTTGCCCTTTTTCTCTCTCAAATGTAATTTTCTTGTCTTTTAACAAAGAGACAGTTTAGTGATGAACTCATCCATAGACAAGTGTTAGCTTTAAATCTGCTGACTCTCGATATTTTTCATCATAAAACCGTTAAGGTTCTGTGCTGTCCTTTAAATATTGTTGTAACTCATCCCAAGTCATTCTTGTCTTCGATTCATGCACATGTTTACCTCTTCCCACCATAGTATAGCCTTTTAGTGTTGTGCAATAATAAGTGACCTTGAGTTTGTTGTACTCATAAACTTGGAAATACTTATTCATATTAATTATCCAAGCTTCCTCCACTTCTTGACCTCTCCATCGAATGTAGGAGAGCAATTTCTGGACTATCTGGTCTACTTTCTACTTATTCATATCTCGATATATGAAACATTATCGAGTTCAACTTCATTATATTTCTACTCTTGTTACTTTCTTTGAGTCTGACTCCTTCTGAGTTGTCATGAACTTCTTTATTATTTCTCTCCTTATCCATGGTGTCCTTCTCTAGACTAAGTTATGAATATGTTATTCTTCTGTGGAAACCTTGATATCCTTTCTTATTCTCACGATCAGCCTTTCATTATCACCTCCTTTTGATCATCCTATCTGAGGTTGTTGCCGTATCTACTTTATAATGTTCATCTAACATTTTATTCTTCCACGGCAATCTCTGGTTTTTTGGTTTTGGTCCAAACAGTACCACATTTGAGTTGACCTTAGTGTTGACGAGGATGAGCCCTTATAGTTCTTAGCGTGTAATTGTTGGACCCTCTCCTCATTATAACTTCTTACCAACCTTCCTATCCTTTGTGCATAATTCCAAAACACGAAACAAAAAATTAAAACACCAGAGTTATCTCAAATGGTTATTTAGCTTTGCGTGTAACCATTCTTTGATACACTTGTAACAACTATAATAAACTTACCATAAAAAAATAATAATATATACCTACTGTACATATACAACCACCATACATTTGAATTCCTATTAATATATTATATCCTTACCAATGTTACAGCACTTGTCTTGATTAATATATGCTACAACATAGAAATATATATATGTGTGTGTGTGCGGCACTTTTGCTAGATATTTTATTTATTGGTTACTCATTGAGTATCATTTCATTTATACTTAGGATTTGTTGAATATATCTATATGGTTTATGTTTGATTATCATATATATTACATGCGGGACATGAGTGTGATAATTACTGTAAACGATAATCAGGTACTTTATACTTTATAGTTTGATTAATATTATGAACGTATATACGCACCATGTTGAGTCTGCGGATATCGTACATAGGTTCAGCGGTTGTCCACACCAACTATCTCCATACAAAGGATTAGACTCGTGATCTTTGTAACCTAAACCCGGATGGTCATGAGGAAGGTAGAATTAGTTGGGGAACCACCCACCCCATGCCTCGCGATACGGCTCAATCTTCGTTGCCTCTCGAATCTGTTCAGCTCTACAAATTCATTCGAGACTAAAGATAGTTCTACAAGTCTCGAATGGGTGCTTGGTGGCGATGTCTTGTTCCTGCTGCTGCAATCATATCTCTTCACCCAGACGGGTTCATACTTAAACTTTCTTGGAAACCTGATAACATACTATTTTCATTTTAATGCAGGGGGTTGGGTATTCTTCCTTACTATATTTTTTTTTATAGTGAATGTCTCCTCCTTGTGTGATATGTTGAACTACCATGATACAAGTATACCTCGCTATTCGATTTACCAATTACGGCAGGGTTTTTAAATTTTAGTTCGATATTGTGTCCCTAATAAGGTATATAGGTTTGATTTTTCTTTCTCCAACACATGACTTCATGGAAATTGCTGCTTCAAACATTTCAATTTAGGCAGTTCTTCACTGCGTTTCAGGATGGTCGGCCAACACTTGCCTAACTTGTCGAGATAACACTATCATGACCCTTCATGTTTTATCCTTCAATTACGGTTGGAATTTAAGTATTTTTTTCATATGTGGTGGGTTAGATCCTAAACCCTATTATATGTTTTAACCCCCTACTTGTGCACATTCCTTTGGGCATAGATCTGCTTGAAATCGAAACACATGGGACATTCGGGATTCGACATTATACTTCCAAAGCTGACCATAAATATGACCCCTACAAACCCACTGTCGTCCTTCCTTTTTTCATTTTATCTTAGTTCTTTAAAGTTTATACCTCTATTTGTACATGTGCGGCATGCGTACATGGCTACTCCTTTCATGCAAGGTATATACGTTAAAACTCGTTAAGGGTTTTAACATAGTATACTTTTTGTTTCAAACTAGATTGAATAATTATGTATTCATGTTATTAGTAGTTTAAATAATTTTTCCTCTCTGAGTCTGAAGGCCTTTGCGCCATGTAATTATTGTTAAGCTAAATTCGATGTATTTCTGTTTTTCATTATTAAATTCGGGTGGTACTCAGATTACTTGCAAGTATGGAAGATATTAGAGTTTTAATGTTTATCTTCATATCTCGAGTGCTCAATGTATAATTATTACGGTAATTTTAATTTCATGTATACGGCTTTCCTCCACACAAGGGTTTTAGGACTAGATAAGAAATTTGGATCATACCGCATACACGAAGTGTTGGCTATATGAAAATGCGCTATGTTGTTCTTTTAATTATCTACACAATTGTATAGCAGATATAAGTCTTAATTCTTGTAGTTTCTTTTGACGGTTAGTGTTTAAAATAATTTCTAACTATGTTTTTCTTGTCAATTTATTATTATTGTATTAACACAGATATCTTTTGTTGAAATGGCGAGGACCATGACCCCTTCCACTGTCACCACGAGGCTCGGCTCTAAGCCTGCGAGAGCCTTAACATTCTACGGGTACAGATTATTTTTCTACTGTCCCAATCTTTTTGAACATTTTTAGTGCGGAGTCTCAATAGTGTAAGCACATTAATTCTATTGCATGTAGCAAGTAGGTACCATTTTGTTTCCACATTCTGTCTGTGTCATGTAGGATCCTTTTTGTACATAATTTGAGTTTGTAGCAATGTGTAATGTTTTACATCAGCGTGACACATAATAAATTATATTTTCTACATCTCTGCTACAATTTCATTATTTAAATTTCTTTTTTTTTCATACTTCGCCTTCTACCTTTAAGAAATTAGGAAGTTATTTGCCTTGTAAATCCTAACGAAGTAGATAAATAACGAATAGAGGAAGCAAGTTATACACACTTCTTTCTTGTTTCTATCACTTGAATTGTAAGAAAAACAGAGCCAAAAAATACTTATATTTGTTTTTTACTTTCGGATAACGATGGTTCTGCCCAACCTTCGGAGAGGCAATCACATCATCTGCACCCAGTGCTCCACACCGAGTCTTATGTAGTAGAAAATTTTATTATAATATAGGCCTTAGCTTGATCTAGCCTATACTTCCCTTGGTTTTCATAGCTCCACACCTAGTTTCCTACTGACTTTTGACAACTCTATCCAACATACTGTGTAACTCTCATATTTCTTTCATAGGCCTTTCTGCAAAGGATTTCTTTGTTCCTCTGAGGAAGGTAGCTATCAGCGAGAAGCAACCTCTGCAACAACTCACGGCAGAATTATTTTACCATTTAGTTAATCCCATTTTACTTCAGGATAATTTATCAATTTTATTTATGAGCCAACAAGTAACACTGTGAATAATGATATTCATTAATTCTCTTTTATTTTAATAATTCAAATGTATTTAAAAGTCTATCAACCATAATTAAAATAAAATGGGGTGTTACAATAATACAAGTGGTCTAGAAACATTGGGAATAAACATTTGAAGTGTATATGCAGGTATATGAAATTTGGTGTACACTAAATTATTTGAAGAATTATATCTGATCAGGAATAATATGTTAGAGCATATATTGAATATTAGAAAAGCATTTAGGTGGGTAGCTAAATAGTTTGTTCCTCACTTGTAGCTTATGGGCGTATTTTTTTAATTAAACACAATTAAAGAGGCCAATTTTTTTACAAAGTGTACCTTGGATGACTTTAAATGAGCTTTCCTGAATTATAAATGCAAAGTATTTATTTTTAAAATTTCCAAGTTGCTTTCAAAAAATATATATGTGTAAATAAATATAACACTAATGAAAAGAGATTCAACCACAAGCATTGGATGAAGAACAATAAAAAGCAGATGGGGCATTTAAAGGCTAACCTAAATTATACACTGAAGATCAAAGAGAAGATTACACAAATAATAATATTCCCAAAAGTAAGATAAGAAAAATATGTAAAATACATTTTATTGATTATAATATGTAAGTATTGTTAAAGAAAATATATTAAGGTTCAATGAATTTTTAGACAAAATATTTGATTTTATTCGATGAATAAAATTAAAATTTATTATAATATTAAGATATAAAAATTACTAATACTCTTTAGTATTGTAAAGATGAATATTATGAAGAATGACATTTTCTTACTACAGCAAAATACATTTCGTGTCTTTAATTAGGAAGAATACTGTTTTCTTATTATACATCTAAATACATTTTTGATGTCCTTAATTTACAATATATAAAAATGTCAACTATATTTGAAGATGGAAAGAACATCACCCTGGGGCCTATAAAAAATGGTAAGATATTCGTGATTTATGTAATTTACCAATAAGGTCAAAACCATTTCACTAATGTGTGATTGAACTCAACATGATGGATTCTGAGGTGATGAACCTAGGTGGGAAGGGTATTATGCTTTCTCATGCAGTTAACTGTGGGAAAGATACTCGCCCTTTATATATAGTAAAAAAAAAAAAAATTAAAATTTAATGAAGATTTGAATATTTGGGACATAAATAATGTTTAATATTATGTTTATATTTAATGCTTTATAAATATCAAGTAATTGATAGTATGAAAATGATATATTGCATTAATTTCAATAATGATATAATAGACAACAATATAGTATTTTGATTTTAATGATGATATAATGAAAATTTATTTAAGAATGTCTAAAGTAGTTCCATTAATGTTAACTATGATAGTAAAATGGATTATTAATTTTAATGAGAAGACTGCAAAAAAATGAATGAGTCATATAAACATATTAAAAAAAAAATTCCCACATCAATCCCAATAGGAAGCTATGACCTTGTCATCATGTCATTGTATTTAATCAAATAGTTACATTGACTAAGATTTTGTTCTTTCCTATTGTGGCTAAGATGGGAAATTCGGTTGAGTATAGTTACCCATAACTTCTCGAAAAAAAATTGATTCTAAATACTTGATGAAATTAATGGTGGGTATTTGATATCGACAAAAAATGGGAGTATTAAAAAAATACATTGAGGTGGGGTAGATAAATAATATATTTCCTATATTGTTGATGATTTTTTTTTATTACGTATTAAAGGTGTTTCTAAGGAATATTGTATTCACAATTATGCGAGGAGGGTGAAATTGAATGATTATAATGACAATTTCATTTTTTTAAAGCCAATCGAGCAGTATAAAGCCATCAATCATAAAGCTGAAGAAGTAGCACAACATATACATGGAAACCCTTATGGGAGAAAACCACATAAATTATTTATATGAAGGATCTTGTGGCACAAACCTAGATGATGTAGTCCCCTCTGTTCTTTGTAAGAAATATCCTATAGGAGACAACAATATATTTTTCTCCTTTGTAGGAACCAACCTATGGAGCTCAGTCCCTCATAGGAATCAACCTGCCTGGTATAATCCCCCTTTGGTGCTTTCCTAACAGCACAAACCTATAGAAGACATGAATCCCTATGTTATTTTACTGGCGTTAGACTACATATTGAGACACAATCCCTACTTGCTCTATATTCATCAGCCTATAGTAGACACTAATCTCGTTTAGTGAAAATCTTGATATATTCACTTCATGCTATTTTATGCAGTTAATAAAAATGTCTATTAATTATTCATATTTCACTAAGTTTTCTTGTTGATTTTTCCTTCACCAAGTATAATAATTACATATGACATCCCTTGGTATACTTGTTGCATCTTTCTTCACCGAATATACTTCTCTCAAAACTTATTTCTTTTGGATTCTTTAAAGAATGAACTTGCACAACATGCCACGTATCCAATTCTACAAATTTAGTGCTAAAATGTATAACATAGGTACCTAGATATCTCTTCTCACCCTCTAAATTTTACCATGTGAAACATATTAGAAAAAGTGTTATATAGCAAATTTACAGTATAGCATGTTTAGGCATGTTTTAAAAAACATTCCCGGGAATGAGTAAATCACTGGGATATACTCTCCAAAATTATAGTCAAACTAAACTGGGCTTTCTACTTAGGTACCTAGACATTTCTTCTCTATCCTCTCAGTTAGATGACTAAAAATATTAGAAGAAATTTATAGGGAAAATGAAAAAAATATTTGAAGCATGTTTAGGAGCATTCATGAACACTAACTTCCTTATATTAACTCTTGATTTATAGTAGAAACAAGTTTTGATAGGTCTACTACATATTACTTGAGATATCTTCTTTGACAATCTCAAAATTCAAAGTCTAAAGCATCATAGAAAGAAATTATTAGTGAAAATACTAATCACAGACAATTTAAATGCTACTATGAGCATTCGGTAACTCTCTGATATCTCGAAAATTATACCTAGCTCGAGGTTTAAAATTTTAATCATAGGTATATTAATATGTTTTATCTCTATCCTCGAGGTTTCAAATTCAAAACACCCTATAATAAATATTAGAGTGAAAATACTAACATGACTTATTTGAATAATATTTTAGGGTCATTCATGAGTCTAACTTCCTTAGAAAATATATCTCAAATTATAGAAAACCAATGTTTGAAATTTTACACCAAGGGTACATGATATATTCATTCTACTAGCGCCTCCAAGAATAACGTCCGAGACATTCAGGAAAAAGAGTCATAGTGAAAATTCTAATACCTTTCCACATTATTACATACAATTTTGTCTCCCATCTTCACACTCCAACCATCATTGCAAAAATTATTCCTCATATCTTCTTGCAATCTCATATGTCTTATTCCTTGTAGTGTGTTCAAATTAACTTATATACCTTTATTTATGGTGTTTGTACATTTAGTTATGGTCTAAGTTTTAAAATTAGTTAGAGTTCGGGCTATTTGTAATTTAGTTTGTGGCTAATCCCCTCAATCTTCCCATATGCTCATTCCTATACACATTTGAGGAGTTCTATATACTATTAGAAAGGTCCTGGCATAGGATTTTAGCCATATATTCTATGCTCCATTTTGATTACGATATTAGAAGTAAAAATTCCTTCAAGATTAGTGTATCAAATTAGACATTAAAAAGTTCAAAAACAAATTTTCCAACAACTTTCATCTTCCAATATTTATCTTGGACAAATATAGTGTCCCCCTACCATTAAAAAGAATGGCAACAGCCTCTAACGATAAATTACAAGGTGATTTCTCATATAAAAATTGTTCAATGTTAGGCTACATTGAGTTAAGGTGCATTGATTTCAATGAAGATATAATGAAAAATATTTTAAGAAAATCAAGTATTAATTTAAAAAATTATAGTATATAAGAATTACATAATTACATTAAATTCATCAATAATATAAGATATAAAAATAAGGTGCATTGATTTTAGTAATGATAATTAATTTATTCAAATTAAGTACATTAATTTTTTTCATATTAACATAATTAAAAATAACATTAATATTATTAATACTATATAAAATAACTTAACTTCATACAAATTAAACAAAACTAACTAATAATACAAAATCTAACAAGACTGCCACTTAGTTTAGTCACTAAAAATTAAAAAAATAACTCCCACATTTTAGCAAGGGCTATGAGCCTAGTTTACATATAATTTAATTAAAGTGTACCAAATCAAATAAAAAGTATGTTCTATTCTTCTTTAAAATCCTTTTAAATATTAAAGATGATGAAAATATGATTATTATATAATGTATATAATTTATATTAAAAAAATTATATAAAAAATAATATATTACATTATTAAATGAAATATGAAAAATACGTAAACCTATAAAGCATATTCGTGAAAATTATTTTGAAATTAAATTTAAATAAAATGGTAAGAGAGTAAACATATAATTTTGAATTAGCCTTTGTAATTTAGAGCTTTATCACAGTGATATGTTTGGAAAAAAGGCAAACTTATATAATTTTTGAATTAGGCATTTTACGTGGCTTCTTATGTTTGGAAAAGTTAGAATTGAATGAAACCACTGGAAGAATTTGTCTGGCCGATCACCTACCAAAATTCAATTATTCAAGTCAGAATACATAGAAAGGAATGCTCCAAGGGTTGTCCCTTGAAGTTGTTAAGCATACGAATTACACCTCTCATTAAATCCAGGAATTACACCTGTTAAATGTACAATTTCATTAAAAGCTATGGCAATTTACGCTGAATAATTACAAAGTAAACATAATTTAACCAAGTAAAATATATGGATAGTAAGTCAATAAACCATGTATTAATTGGGATTAATTTTGTTGAGATAGTGAGCATTTACATGGTACCTTAATGAGAGATAATGGTGTACTAAAATAAAATTAATAAATTATGTTGAAACACCCAGCTAAATAAACTCCATTAAATAAAATCTCAAATAATCAGTACTTGTTCATCAACTATGGAGTCGGTAAATTACCATCTCAATGATGAAATGTTGAGTGATGACTGAATAAAACGAGAGCGGAACAAATCAATATTTAAAAAATTAAGTTTAAAATAATGCACCAAAAATAAGTTATTCTTTAGTTTTAAAGTTATCATACATCTTTATTTTATTTTTTGGTTAAATAAAAAAAATTAAAAACGGCGCATTTATAAAAACCTTATATTCTGCGATCCAACGAGATAAGAAGAAGTTGAATTATTAACCTTTTCCTAGATTAAGCTCGATGGGACACTTTGACCTTATCATCATGGGAGATTTACATACAACTAATCCAAGAAATTGCAGTGTGTTTTAAGTTTCAGCACGTATTTTAAGGTTGGTGAAACTTAAACATATTGGTGTCGTTTAATTAAAAATCTAAATAGTAAAATTTTATTGTATCGGAAGTACAAATCTCTAAAATTATTTATTATAATAATGTTCAGTTTTACAAAATCTAAACTGAAATTGAATTTAAAAAATCTAATCATAATGTAAATCATTACATTTCATAATTTACTTTATATTATACAAGATAAGTGAAAACTAAAAAAAATGTGATAGGGGATGCACTTTTCTCAAGATTAAAAATGAGTGAAATAAGATTATATTGGTAACATCGACAATAAATGGCTTCTCAGTAAACTTGGATGATGACATGAAAATTGACCTTTTGTTGAAGGTTAAACCCTACTGTAAAGTAGGTTCAGTTATTATTTTATTATTAGTCATAAAAGTTAGTTAAGATACTTGTTAGTTTTTATGTCTCATCGAGGCTTACAATTGACTTCAACTAGATTTAGTTTCTTCTTCTCTTCTTCCAAATTCTATAACCTCTAAATTGTTTCAACATTTTTCTTCTTTGTTGTATATTAGGCTGTCCTAATCTTCATTTGGTAGTGCAATTCTTCTATTGTTTCTAGGTTGTCTAAGCATGTCTTGGACTTCTTCAGAAAATGACTTGTATGCGAGTTTCTTTGCGACATATTGTCTTCACATCTTTGCACTTTTCCATCATCAATCTGTTGCAACATAAGATAAAAAATAATATTTTATCTACTACAGTAGTATACGAAAATTTCATTAACATGTTAGTCATGCATGCTATTTTCAATATCTTTCTAGCTTCTATGTAGACTTCTGTCCCCAGACATGGTGTTGCAAGCCATCATTTCTAGAGGGCAACTCTTTCATAATCATCATATAGTAAGAAAATAAAATTTAGAATTAAAAATATTTGTTGAACGACATTTAGATCATGTTCTTTTGCTCTGCGTGAGCTTTCTTCATTTGTGCTTCCTTATGCGATTACGCACTCTATCTCTACTTTTATCTTTGCTCTGTTACGTTCAAATGTTAACCACAACGTACACTTTTTTAAGTGCTAAAAAGCACGATTTTTGAAAAGTGGTGATGCGAATTACCTTTTTTAGCATTTTTTACACTAATATTTTTATTTATGAAGTATGAATATTTGTTTTTAAAATATTGTGATTTTCATGCTAATTTTAAAACGTCAGTGATCACATGACATCAATTTTTTTTTAAAAGCGGTGATTTTTCTTTAATTTTAAAGGCGATATTGATGCAACATCAACCTTTTTTTTTAAGTAGTGATTTTCATGTTGGTAATAAAACAAACAATAAAAAACCAATAAAAATGTAAAAAAAACAAATTAAACATAAATAAAAAAGTACAAACAAAAATAAATAAATAAAACAAAAAAAACAAAAATATTGGAGAAAATTATGAAAAAATGACAAAATTTGAAAAAGAAACACATAATTATATTTAAAGAAAAAAACAAGAATTAACAAAAAAATAAAAATAAAAATAAAAATAAAAACAAAAAGCATCAAAAACATTTTTTTTCTAGGTTATTAAAAAAATCATATAATTAAAAGAAAAAAATTTAAATGAAAATTTAAAAATAATTTAAATTACAAAATTAAAATTTAGATAAAAAAAAAATGCAAAGAAACAAAAAATTAAATTTACAAATTTGAATAAAAATAATAATAATAATAAGAAAACAAAAATACAAATTTTAAAATTAACCAAAAAAAACAAATTAAAAAAAAAATTTAAAATTGAAAAGAAAAATTAAAAAATAAAAGAATTATAATAAAAAAAAACTATCATTAAAAAACAAAAAAAATGGAAAAACCACGTTATGATATTAAATACAAATATCCATAAATTTATTGTTTTTTTCAATGACACTTTATAAATTTTAAAAATGAAGAAAAACCAAATAATAAAAATTAAAAAAAAATTAAATTAAATTAGAATTTTAGTAAATTTAATGAATAAATTTAAATTTTTAAAAAATAATTCTTTCTAAAATATTAAATTAAAAAAAAAAAAATTGAAACAAATTAAATTTAAAATAAAAATTTGAATTAAAAAAAATAATTTTAAATTTTTGAATTTAATATATATATATATATATATATATATATATATATATATATATATTAAATTAAATTATTAAAAATAAAAAAGTCATTTTGATCGTGGTGGCGCCGCCGGTGGCCTCCACTGGGTGGCGGGGGAGCTTGCATGTGGTGGCGGTGGTGGCGTTGGGTGGGGCGGGAGGCATGTGCGGCCTCTGCCCGCCCAGCAACCGACCTCACAGCTGCTGGCGGGAGGAGTTGATGGGAGATGGCCTCCCGCCGCGTCAGGCGTTCCGGGGTGCCCTCCCGCCGCGATCGGCCCCGATTACGGAAATCGGCCTCCGCCCTTATGAGGCCAATTAGAGTCTCCTGGCGGTCGAGTGTCCCGGCCTCCCACGCTGAGCGATTACGGAGGTGGCCTCCCACCTAGCGAGGCCGGCCTACTGCCGAGTCACACAGGCGGGAGAGACCGATTGTGGCCATCTACGATCAGATTTTTTTTTTAATTTTTAATATATATTTTTATTTATTCTTTTTCATTAAAATTTCAATTTTTTTTTTTTAATTTAATTTTTATATTTGAAATTTAATTTATTTTTTAAATTGTTTTGTTTTTTATTTATATTTTTAAATTTTTTATTCATTTTTTTTTAATTTTTTTTTTTCAAATTTGTTAAAAATTTTTATTAATTTTGTGTTTTTTTTATTCTTGATAATTTTTTTTCATATATTTTTTTTAATTATTAAATTTTTATGTTTGGATTTTTTTCATTTAATTTTTAAAATTTAGTAAATTTCGTATTTTTTATTTATTTGAATTTAATGCTTTTTAATTTTTAAATTTTTTATTATTATTTTTAATTACATAAAATTTATATATATATATATATATATATATATATATATATATATATATATTTCAATTAAAATTGGTTTTTTTATAGTTAAACTTAATATATACTTATTTTAAGTTGATAAGTATATATTTTATTTTTTATAATTTAAATTTAATATATTTTTTTAAAATCTATTTGTTTTTTTAATATATATTTTTAAATTTAATATTTTTATTGTATTTTATTTTTCATTTTTCATTTTTAATTAATTTTTCATTTTTTTACTTTTAATTTCAATATAATATTTTTTGAAATTTTTATTTTAAACTTTTAAATTTATTAAAATTTAATATTTTTTAAATTTAATTTTTATTTTAATTTTTTTTTAAATTTAATAAACATTTTCTTTTTCTTTTAAATTTAATTTCTATATTTTATTTTATAATTTTTTATTTTTTTAACTTATTCTTTTTAATTTAATATTTTTATTTTGTTTTATTTTTATTTTTATTTTTACTATATTTTGAAATTTTAATCTTTATAATTTTTTTTAATTTTTCTTAATTTTAGGTTTTTAAATTTTAAGCTTTAAATATTTCTTTTTTTTTTAATTTTTTTTTTTTTTTTTGTTAAATTTTAAATTTTTTAATGTTTGAATTTTAAAAATTAAAAAATGTTATTTCTATTTTAAAATGTGAAAAATATGAAAAAAAAAAAATTTTCTTATTATGCAGTGTCGACTACTTTTGTTTGAGGTGTTTTCAATCCTTTTTTCAAGAAACGTTTTTGATATAATTTTATAAAATGTTGAAATTTGACCTTCAAAAAAACCAAGTGCGTTCTGGAATACACTTTTTGTTTTTTTGGGGTATTTTCTCATGTTTTGAGTCTTTTTGGGCTAGAGTTCCGTTTTGAGGTCGGGTTACCTATTTCATCGGTAAAAGTGTTTCTTTGTCTCTTGGTTTTGTTCCTTGCTCTCTTATGGAAACTTTCTCTGATGTACTTCTTCTTCTTGCCTCTTCATCTATGTTTATGCTTTCCCTTTGCATACTTCTTTGTTGTGTCTATTTTCTGCGTAGGATTCCTTCTACGCATACGCATCTGTCATTGTCTTTGTCTTTGTCTCTTCCTTCACTAACATGTGTTGTTGCAAACAAGTTGTCTTCCGCGACTCAAGTGGGATTATCTCACCAAATAGCATCATGCTAATATGTTGTTTTTGTTGCATCATGCGCAACCAATCACCATTAGCCAAAATTATCTGTCAGTTTACATCAACAATATTAATAATTGGATTTATCGTCATTTTTACTCTCATCTAGGCGGCTCCGGTTGTTGGATTCACCATATCATCATCGTCACCATTGGGAGATACCAAAAATCATCGGCGAGATACATTTGCCTAATATCACCAAGTCGTCATCAAATGACTTTATTGTTGGATTCATCAAATTATCATCACCAAGTTCTTGTTGTTGGAATCACCAAATCTTCATCGGCGGAGATACGTTCTTTGGATTCATCAAATTTTGTTCATTAGAAGTTGTGTTGGTAGTTTTCATATCTTCTTCCACTTTAGGTTGTGCATGTTAAGGGTTCATGAGCATCTTCGTGTTGCTTCTCTGCCACTTGTCCCTTTCTTCATGAACCATCATCCACTTGTGTTTGACGTAGTGGGATTCAACAAAATTTTCATCTCGTTGAGTCTCTGGTCCCCTTCATCTTCAACACCAATGCTCCCACCCAAAACACTCTCAAGGTTATCCCATGCCTTCTTGATTGTCTTGGAATTTGAAATCGGAGAAGTACTAAATCACGTTCTCTTATGCATTTTAATGTAAAAGGAGTCCTTTTGACTCTTCTTACATGCTCAAAAGATATCAATACCTTCTTTTGTTTAGCCCCTTGGCTTTTCCCATTTGTTGAGTGTTGGCTCACTACGACTCAATAAGTAACACAAATTGTAGACATTGCCTTCAAATGCAATAAAAATGGCATTTTTTAAGCACTGATAAGCGTGTCTACAAATGCTCAATAAATACTTGCACTTCCAAAAATTTTACTTAGAAACTGCACAGAAGCTTTCTATGGTGGACAATGCCCCTTTTTCGTTTTGCTTTGGAAGAAAATCTCCCTTTAAAAATGACTTCCAGGTACCTGATAAGCCTACTTTTTGTCTCATTTAAAATATCTACTTTTTAAAGATATCATCTTTTCTTTTTAACCTTTTATAAATTTGATTTCAAAAAAAAAACTTAATAGTTTTTTTTTTCTTCATATGGGTTTCCTTTTAATGAAAGACGTTGACCTTCATATCGTTTTATGGCGGAAAACATAAAATGCTTTTGTACAGAAGAAAATAACCTTCTTTATAGGTCCTTCATGACTAGACCCGTGGGTTTTGGAATCGTGATCATCTGGATCACCCGGACTAACGTGTCTCATGCTTTGGGTGGTGCATTAGTAATCTCACTGTGATATTTTCATTGTTAACAGGTAACGTGGTTCTAAGATTGACATTGTGCATTAATAACATTATTGCTTTCATTTCCTAGAATTGGAGCACCGTAAAACAAATTAAAAAAAAAATTATTTAAGCCTTTCTTCAATTCGTTTTGCTAGCTCTTTCATTGGCTTCATGTCTTCAGTTTTCGATCTCTTTTTCTTGCTTTTTTTGCAGGAGGCGATCATAAATTTTCTTCAAACACACGCTCTCTCAAGAGAGTCTTATGCGAGCTTCGCTCTTCTCTCTGCTGCTCCTTTGATCTGTTGTTGCTCTATTCGGGAGTCTTATACGAAATAAACTCTGATATGACAAGAATTGAAAACTAAAAGAAGTGGAGCGAAGGATCCCTCTTCTCAAGATTATGAATCAGTTAAATGAACTACATTGGAAACATCGACGATGGCCAAACTACTAAAACTAAACTAAAACTGGAAACTAAGTGAAACTGAATTGAGACACTTGGATGGAATGGTTTCGACACCTAGTAGGTAGTTTGCAATTAGTTCTCCTATAAAATCCACGAATTTCTTACTTTACTTTAGACTACCTAATCTGATTTGATATCTTAGTCCCCTCATGCACAATCCTATGGCTACGGTGTTATGTGTATTTTTCAAGTTGGGGGAGTTGAGAGGTAACAGTAGATTATGGATCTGATATCTTCGCTACTGTCTGGCATTATGGCTATAATGTTATATTTTACAGATGGGGAGGTTGAGCATTAATGGAATTATGGGGAGTAACGATCCTCCATAAGAATATTGATGAAAAATTTATTGGCTCGTTTCTCTTGCAAAAAAAGCTTTCTAATTTACCACTTTCATATTTGACATCTAACATGTGGTTCGATGAATTATTTGTTTTACTTTCCTCTGTTAAGTACATTTTTTCAATTTACTTGACTACATTAATTTTTCTTAATTCTTTGCCTTCTTTCTCGATCATAATTTCTTCAATGGTATCAATTATGTACTCTCACATATATTTGGTAATTTATTGTAAAACCTGAAAATAATTACCAGTAAACCTTGATATCGTATAAACCGAATTTACTTACAGTGTTGCATTCTTTCTTGATCATAATTGTTTTGTAGTGGTATCAAGTATGTACTCTTTATTCACATATGTTGCTAATTTATTGTAAAACTGAAAAAGTCACTAGTAAGCCTTGATATTGTATGCAATCTTTGAAGGATGTTAAAGTAAATTAAAACTAGTTTCTTCCAATAATATTTCAGCTCTGGTTGGTAGCCTGATGCGCCTTCAAATTCAGAAAAAAAAAGAGTGTGTATTTTATTCTTCCTGTTCCATTTTTATTTTGTTAGCAACATGGTTATGAATTTCATTAATAATCTATAAAAAAAAATTATATGCTTCAGGAAGCCATATTGTTCAACAAAGTTAAACTTATCTCAGAAATTTGGACATGTGTTTATCTCTGACATATTGAAGGTTTGATATTGGAATTTCGAGCATGCCTCAATACTGATAGCAACTCACCTTCCAACTCAGAAATTTATGGACTTCTGCTTATCTCCGACAAACTGAAGGTTTGATGTGGAATTTCGAGCATGCCTCAATACTAATTATTAACCGGAACTCACCACTTCCAACTGACTGTTGAAAAGACAATTTGAAGTCATAATACAATTCAACAAGTTTTCTACCATTAAATAGAATTAAATTAATTTACCATATATCTCCAACTTTTTGGAAGCCTTATGTAATATGCCACGTGTACTCTACGTTGTTTGAAAACTCACTAGATTGGTAGTAGTTTTGCAACAAGAATTGTAGTAATTAGTTTGCAATAAATTGTAGTAATTATAGAATTGTAGATGTGAATTTCCAAAAATATTTATACCTAATGAAATTATCTTCACAAGAGTGATGCCTCATCTTCCTCAAATTATTACATGCCACCATGTTTTAATTTTCATATAATTGGTAATTATTCTATTGACATTTCCATGATTTCACTAGTGAAAACCTTTTTTTGGTTATATAATTTAATTATGTTTTGTGAATTGACTTGCCTAAATTTTACTAAAATTCTTAATTTTCGATGTTTTAGAAAATACGATTTTGGTTTTTGTTTTTTTAGGCCGAATTCAATGTCAAAAAAAACCAAAACAATACAAATTTCTTAGCTGAACCTTGGAAATTGAATATCTTTTGTTTTTATTTTTGGAAATGTCGATAATATAGAAATCATAAATTTTCTCCATTAAAATTTTGAATTGAATGTTAAATAATTCATGCATCTTAACCTTCTACTTACCAAATTTATCAAAAGTGACTTCAAAATTAGAAACTATTCATGATGTTAGAAAGTGACGTGAAATCTCTATACGATAGTTTATCCTAATATTATAATATAATTGACAACTTAACTCTCATTTATACAGTATTGCATAGAACATTGTAACCTTACTCCCATTTTAAACCTTCCATGTGTGTGGTACAATTTATGTTAACTAGTTGTTAACTAGTTAAATGACATTTTGTTATTTGTTTAAGGAAAAATGAGACTATTAATGTTTTGCTGGAAAAAATATTTTCCTTTAATTATGAATAATAAAATTAGTTATGGAAAGTAATTCCATAAAAGTAAAAATAATTGATAGTAGAAATGTTTACATAAGAGCGAAATGTGGTTGGACGGTTGAACCAGTTACTTGCTCCTTTGGGAATGAGAGACTCATTCCGGTGAGGAATAGGGGTTTGTTCACGGGACTAAGGAAAGAGTGGAGATTTTCTTTAGTGATAAAACCAATAAAATCCACTCGGCTAGATCACGATGGGAAATTTAAGATATCGAAGCTGGACTAGGAATCCTAAAATTCCATAGCAGAAAAATCCACTATCAACATGTACCTTTCGAGAAGGAAAGCACGAGGACGAGAGAGGAGGGCAGTAATTTCCTCTCTTGAAGGTTGGGAGGACCCTGGTCTGGCTTTCATAATCATATAAGTAACTATGCATGCTCGGTGAAATTAAGTAATGTAACATATTTAATCTAGTTATGTGCAGGTGTTTATATACACATGTGAGATACAATAGATATATGATAAACGGTGGAAAAGATTATATTAATTTGTATTATTAATAACCCATTATGCATTTCACTAGACACGTATGGATATTTAGAACATATGGGGGCTGTCATGTGTTCAAGGTTTCATGGCAGCAATATTTTATTTATATGAAAGATGCTGAATATCTAGGACAGATTTATAAGTGAAACAGTGATATCTCATGTCTGTTCAGACATTCAGTTATATACACATCAACTCATTACAGTGAACTTATTATGCAAGTAGAAAACAAATATTCAGATTCATTTGGTGACTTATAACATATATCAGTATGGAAATATCACTCTATGTATGAGTGTTTTTGTATAAATCTATGTAAGAAATTGTCAAATTAAGTACTGGTAAAATCCTAAGCAAGACACATTGTCCCTCGATCTTAGTTATACTCGAGATGAAAACAATTAGTCCGGTCACTGAAAAACTACGGTAAGATTTAACTAATGATTTTGGATTTAAACTATAAATAAAATAGTAGAAAAGACAACCAACGTATCTAACTACAAATATCAATACTTAGTACTTATGCATGGTATAAAACTTGAATAAAAACTGAAAGGCCAAACATTTATAGCACAAATATTCTGAGTATAGAAAAAACGAGTTAGTGAGAATGACCATAACCAAGAGTTATAACATTGGTAAAATCATCTACAAATATAAAAGTTCTCCATGTTTATATTTAATCACAAAAGTAAGAGAGTAATGCTATTTTTTGTTTCTTGAAATAGGAGTAAGTCAGGGAAGGATTCCCCAAAATGCAAGACTATGAATCTTACGAAAGGCGATTCTATAAACAAAACACAAGTATTCGCACTTTAAAGCATGACTAAGTCTCGGGATAATGCCAAAGTAAGTATCAGTTATATTCGTAGGTAAAAAAGGCAGATTCTCTAACAAAGAAATTAACAATTTATTAAGTCACCAAATATATCTTTTATAGAAACGATAATATAGGAAAATAATGTAAACATATATTTCGACTATCCCATCTCGGAAGAGACATGGATTAATTTGAATGGCACGACAAGCGGGGATAAGACCTCGAAGTCATCGAAATGCATATATGAATACTTTTTTAAGAAGTAAACTTCGTTAGCGAGAGAATCATAGCGAAAGGACGGTGGAGTATGATCGGGTTGAGAGGTTAGGTACTGTGAATACAAGCAAACCAAAAAGAATAAGTGATGATTCTTTAATATACAAGCGTAGGTAACTTCAAAGTAAAATCAGAAAGAACATTCGAAATGATATTTACCTTCCATATTAAACCTCGAATAGAAGAACTCCATAAACGATTTTGAAGGAAACGGTGGGAGTACCAATGCAGAAAATTTTGAAGTTAGGCCAAACTAGAAATTTGAAACACTCGAATATTTGCATTATTTAAAAAAAAATGTTAAATACTACCTTTCGAGCCGAATGTGGGTGGAAATGGCAGAAAGATAGAATGTAAAAGATGCAGCCATGAAAGTAAGAGAATAGAAACATCCTTCAAATGTGTATCTCTCACCAACCTACTTATGAGGTATAGCTGCCTTGATAGAGCTTCATACATCTCTTTGACATTTCAAATCTGGAGGAAACCAAAAAATTAAACTAACTCATAAATAATTACGAGTTACGTAAAACATGGTCGATGTGGATGGAGAACCGAATCTTACCTAAATGTGTTTGGAAAGAAGTAAAACCACCCAGAGCCAACCCTCCAAATTCATGAATGTTCTTAACGAGTTTTAGACTAAGAGACAAAGAGCCGAGGCTTAAATGAGGTTTCATAGATTTTTGTTGAGTTAAAATAAAATTTCCCTTTGTGAGGTGACTACAGATCCCAAAGGGATGGATTGCGGTAAGACGGAGTGACCTTGGCTTGAGCAAGTTCTACAGGGCAAGCCATGCTTGTTAGTAACATGGCGAGTGAAACTTTAAATTAACCGGTATGTGATAGCTTAAAAATCTCGCTTAAAAAATCCCAATTCACACAGCAAACTTAGATCATCAGTATTCAATATTTTGGTAGGTAATATGTATATGTGTCAATTAAAGGCCACGGCTCAGTAAACTTATATTTGGTTATGGGCAAAGGCTATGGTGTAAGTATATAGAATTATTTTATATGTTAAAGCAATATATGTTAAGTTTAGAATTAATTCATGTATCTCTCGATTAGGATATAATAGTTATGGTAAGAACCTATCGTATGGTTTTCATATGTAATATATAATATATATATATAGGATGTCATTAATTATAGGGTGAAAAATAAAAAAAAAAAATTATGAGTGTTAAAAGTGGTATTGGAGCAACGTTCTCTGGCTGATTTTAAAGGATCAACTAACAATTAAGCTATGTATATCTTACATTACACATAAAAAGAGCATAAAAACAAAATGTCATGAGAAGAAGTTAAACGCATTGCAGAATAGGGAACCCCAAAAGCAACCTGATAGTGAACTTTGAGATGTGTTCGAGATGAGTGTGGATCAGCACCCACTTAAGCAAGTAGACTACTGAAGGGCAACATACAAACCATGCGCTGAATATAAAATTACCTCAACTAGGAGGAAATGGTGCAGTTCGAGGTGATAGCAGGGCCTTGATGCAAGTAAGAAAAGATACGAAGATCTGTAGACAAGAAAAATCGAGAGATGGGCCACCTAGTCTTGATAGAGACATGCATGAAGGTGATTAGCAACAAACAAGGGACCACACCAGCAGCAGTGGAAATATGCCCATCAACAAAGTAAAATAACAAAATATAATGAAGCGAGAATTTGGAAATTTGTTGGATCAATAATAAGTTAAGAAGCCAAAGTGGAGCTTGAGGGGGGAGTTTTAGGAAAATAAAACCATCAACACTGATGGTGATGCCGAGCTGTGACTTAGGACATTTGATAAACATGAACCAAGTATTTTGGGTAATACAGTACACAAGGCTAACCTGAAGTCAGTTGGCCATATATTAGTTAGAGAAAGCCATTATGTGGTGGGAAGAAGTAAGAGATGTTCGTAGCATTGAGGACCAAGATGTTACTTGGGAATCATTCCATCAATACTAAAGTATTTAACCAGACGTTTAACGATGATAAATCTAAATAATTTTATGACTTGAACCTCGGACGATGACTATGGATGGTTATATCACAAGTTCACCTCCCTGTTACGATATATTTCCCTCCGAGAGGAAAATGCTAAGGTACAAAGATTTTAAAATAGCTTTCCAACACATATGAAAGAGTAGATTAGATTTGTAAATCCAGCATGGAAAGAAGCCATTCGTAAGGCATGAATGTGCTATCGAATTCTAAGACAAAAGAGGTTGCAGATTAAGCGACCTAGGAAGGAATGGAAAACGCTCAAACTTCAAGGCGCTAAAACAATAACTTTAAGAATTTTTGCCGAAGTTCTATCGATAAAAAATTTATGAAATCATCAAAGAAACTAATGGCCAATGGAAGAGAAGCATACGAGAGGCATCCCCAGCAAACTGAAGTAAACGCAGGTAATGACCTCTCTGAGTGTTGGAAGTGTAGGTAAAACATTATTATAAAAACTACCCACAGCGAAAGAAGTGAGAGCAATTTCAAATTTGCAGAGCTTCTACGGTGATGGTGTGAAACGCTCATCGTATCAATGCAACATTGGAGAATCGGGTAGATTGATAACCAACGATGATTTGAGTTGGAAGGTAAATTAATGTCTCAATTACTATTTATTTGACAAATACAAATACAGAAATTATCATAATCCCAAAATGAACAATTTTAGGTAAAGACAGAGTTTTCAAACTGCTGGGTTATGACGCTATTGGAGAAAAAATTTAACGGGTATAATTTGCATTCAAAAGTAAAATGTCGTCATTATGATTTGACCTGCCATTCCAAGTTATATGATGTTTTGATGATTTAGCTGAAGAGCGATGGAGGTAATAATTCTGGATATATGAGATCCGTTTGTTGCTACAACATTTAAGTGAACCACATGATACCGTTGAAGTCAAAAAATATGGGCGTTTTATATTACAGAATCAACGTTTATGATCGTGTGGAAAGTTGAATGCATACTAAAACAGGCGGATACTGGTGATTCCAAACGTCTATCTTCTCATTCTTTCTACATTATTCCAAAAGATTGCATGGATGTTTTTCAAAAAATATCACTGATTACCGACAAGATATTAGATTGTTTTTGAATCTGATGCAGGTATCTCATTAAAGATACTACAAATGATATTCAATTTGTTTATGATTGTCACTCTCGATTCTCGTGGAAATGAACGATTATATTGTCTAAGCGTTTATTACCATTGAAGCGCTGGACCATTGTTGAAAGAAAAGACAACATGATATGAATATGACAATATTGAATCGCAGTTAAAGATATCTATGGAGATGCTTTGATGATTAACGACGATAATGATGAAGATTTTAACGTTTTTCCAAAGATAAACTTTCTGAATCGAATATACAACTAACAGCAGTCAAGTCAAAACGAAAAAAAATATTGCAAAGTGCTGCAGGTTAAGGATAATTTTGTTAATAGACATACTGGAATTAACGGTGTTTGACAATACTGAACAACATAGGTTTGTCTATATCATCATATTATATTCCTCCTTTCTTTTGAATAAATTTTAACCTTTCTATGATGAAGAAGTACTAATCATATAAACAGAAGAAGCAGTACTTTAAGGATTTTACGGAGAATATGTGAAAACACAAATATCGCTAAGTTCAGCAAATGTATTTCTTTAAAATATAAATCAATAACAGGGCATATCATTTCAGCAGAAGAGGATTGTTGTTGGTCCATAAAAATCAAGGCCATCCTTGAATGGCAAGTACCGCATGTGGCGGATATTTGATCCTTTATGGGATTAATGAGGTACTATCGAGAGATTTATTGGCGATTTTCGAATTTCTTTTTCCATTACCTCCTTGCGGGAAGAAAATGAAAAAGAAGTACTTAAGTAATTTTTAGTGCAGGCAGTTTTGAGAGAATTTGAAGCAATTGTCAGCCACTATTTTGATGTTGAGGTAGCTAACCCCAATAAAATTTAGGTAATATCTGATTACTAGTAAAGGGTGTTGAGCGTTTACATCTCGGGAAGGAAAAGTAGTGGCATATGAGTCGAAAGTGAAGGAACATGAACAAAGAATTGCTCAACCTATGATCTATAATTAGCAGTGAAGTATTACATTCACTCCAGGTATGGAGACACTACTTTCTTTAGGTAAAATTTTTGTGCTAAAGACAAATCAACGTAAACTTGACTCGTTGTTTAAACAAAAGGCGTCATAAACTCTAGGAATATGAAGAATTTGTCTGCCTAAGTGAGTTTGATATTCGGATATCCGACACGTGAAAGATAAAAGAGAAAAATTTGGTGTATTTTGGTTGCTAGGTAGAAAGAATGCATTATGTTTACAGAGCTTTACTGCAATCATCTTGAATGTAAATTCTTAAATCGAAGTAAGAAGAAGCAGAAGATTTGGAATAGCGATTCCTATGGTAGCAAATGGAAGAAGCAGAAAGCAAGGAAGTACTTTTTTGGATATGGAGTTGATAAAAAGATCAGATGCTAACCTTTTTGGAAAAGTGTATGTACCAAATCGTGTGGACTAAGAGCTAATCATAGATTGAATATATACATAATAGTATAGCCAGGTCACCCACGATACTAAATGTTAAGCGATATTAGGAAAGTATATTTAAAAAAAAAAGACCTTTATAAAAATATTCTTTGGTATTTAAATAAACTATTTGGAGTGTCAAATTGAGGTATGAATGGTATCCCATGGATTATTTTAATATACATTTTGAATGATGGGAGGGGTCCTATTCCAGGAGTTGTTTATTAGTTTACAGGTGAAAAATTTAATGAAATATCTTGTGTGTTGGGGCTCTTCTGCAGAATGAAAACCATACATTTTCCTTTTTCTCATACAAACATACAGAATCAGATATGCCTGAAGAAGTTTACCTAGACTCAGCGTGAAGGCTCTGTCTGAACAAGGATGCCAAGTTTACCTCAAACTTTGGAAAACATGTTTACAGTCAGGGATAAATCAACTTCATATACTCCTTTGAATGAGTGGATAGCGGAGTAAAGAAAGTTTTGAAAGACATGTGCGCATGTATGTGATGCAACTCATAGTGGTGGGAATATTACTTCTTGATTTGAATTTTCTTATAACAATGGATGTGAGTATAAGATGATTCCTTTCCAATATATAGGAGAATGCTTTAACACCCATAAGTGGATCAACCACGAAGCAGAAACTAATGTTGGGA
Source organism: Pinus albicaulis (assembly GCA_034641835.2). Classification (NCBI taxonomy): domain Eukaryota; kingdom Viridiplantae; phylum Streptophyta; class Pinopsida; order Pinales; family Pinaceae; genus Pinus; species Pinus albicaulis. Next base: position 1,068,193,410 of record CM076581.1, on the reverse strand, counting down.
CCCAAAATCTTGTTGAAATGGAATCGGATATAAAGAATATAAGTAAGCATTTGAAGGTTGGAAGATAAGGAAAATATCTAGGATATAAGAAGAGTTTATCGAGATTCAAGTGAGGAGATCATGTGTATGTAGGATAAGGCAAAGGCTTTTGCTGTGTGGACCTCCTATGCCAGTTGGCTCCCCAGGTTCTATGGACCCTTCCAAATTTTGGAAAGGGTAGGACTTGTATTATCGTTTCGCCTTGATTTGTCCGAGATTTTTGTCTGTGACTTTCATGTATCCTATTCCAAGTGATACCTTGCTGATTGAAACACGCAATTCATTGAAGTATCAGGTAGCATAGAATTCAAATAATTAACTTGGAAATATGATTTCTTGTAGAAAATTTGACAGAACTTTGTTGTTTGTAGGTAAGTGAATGATGAGTTTCTGGTGAGCCACCTTTACTTGACAGAAGTATATCGGAAGCAAGTCATTACCGGTTAAGTCGGTGGAAGCACTTTGACCCGGATGAGGCTACTTGGGAGGATGAATGGTTTTTGTAAGAACTACCCAGAGGAATTTTAAATTTTGGAGTGGAGAACACTGAGGACGGTGTTACTTCAGGGGGGAGTTGTAATGAAATTTGGATTTAATGTTATTTCTGTGTTTCTAGTTAAATGGAATTTTATTTGACTGTTTAAGAAGAAATCATTAAATAATGTTTCTTTGAAAAGTATTCACAATTATGAATAATAAATTAGTTATGAAGATAATTTTCCACAAAAAATAAAAGGTCGATGAGTAAAAATTTCTCAAGTTTGAAGGTGGTTGGGCCAGTGGAGCAGGTTACTGCTCCTGCGGGGATAAGAGATTCGACTCGGTGAATAGGGGTCATTAAGGGACTAAGGAAAGAGTGGAGATTTTCTGGTGGTAGAGACGATGGAGATCAGCAACATTGAATCTTGATAAAATTTAGAATGCTTGATTGGACTGAGTGCAGGAGTCACAATGAGAAAAATCACTCTCAGCTTCTTTTCGGAAGGAAGAGCTGAGACAGAAGAGAAGGATACAATGCCTCTATGAAGTTTGGAGGGTCCTATTGCAACCCATAATCCAATAAATGACATTCACATCTAGTAGATAAGTACTATAACATCTTTAATCTAGGTATGTACAAGTGTTTTTATATACTTGTGAAAAATAAATTGAATTATATGATAAATAGAGTTGGGAAAGAATGATATTAATGCCACATTATTAGTAACCCATTATGAATTCCCCAGACACATTATGGATATTGTAAATTGTAATATATGACTGTCATTATAATTAAAGTTCCATATTATTTTATTATGTAGAAAGATATGGAATATCTAAGGTTGTGATTGCTACTTGATGGTTTCAGTGTAGGAAACTCAGAAAAATATTTGATTATATACATAGATAATTTATAGTGAACTTATTATACAATAAACAAATATTCAAGTTAATGGGAGCCTATAAAGGTTTGTGTAAATGGAAGAAAATATGTTATATCTGTACGGAGTGTTTTCAATGACAAATCTATGTAGAAATTTGTTAGTGTTGAGGAATTGTCCAGTAAAACCTAACCCAAGACACATTGGCCCTCAATGCTAGTTATGCTAGGACGAAGCAAGGTGGTTCGATCACGAAATTAAAACTCACATTATCGATTTAACTAATGATTATTGATTTAAACTATCGAGAAAATAGTAGAAAAGATGGTAAAGCATTATCTAATAGAAAATATCAATACTAGTACTTATGCATGAGTGTAAACATTGAATAAAGCTTCGAGCCAAACATTTGTAGCACAATCTTTCTGATATAAACGGTTGGCAGGAAACTCAGAAGCAGTAACCAAGAGTTATACCATTGAAAAGTACATACATCATATAGAAAATATGAAGTTCTCCATATATTTATATTTGTCTGACTAGTAGAGAGTAATGCTTACATTGAGTAGGGTAAGTGAGAAGGTTTAAAATTGCAAGACTAGAGGGTCTTACGGCTATTTTATAAACAAAACATAAAGTATTCATGATTTACTAAGCATATTGAATCTCAGGATAATGCCAGTCTAAAGAAAATGAATTCGTAGGTAAAAACCTTTGTTCTCAGGAAAATTAATTGTTGTACAAAATTACAAATGTCTTTTATAGAACAATAAAACTCGGAAAAAATAATGTAAACAACGATTTTGACTATCCCATCTTTAGGAGAACATGGATTAATTTAATGCTTATGACACGCCAAGGACTATACTACGGAAATCCATCAAGTATAGCACACAAAATATATGTTTTAAAGTAAACTCCATTCGCCGAGAGAGAATCATAGCTGAAAGGATAATGGAGCCGGAGTTGGGTTGAGAGGTTAGGTACACCGCAAAGAAAAGCGAAACAAAAAAGTAATGTGATTACAATACCTGCAATCTGGCAGGTGATTTCAAGTAAAATCGGAAAACATTCGAAAATGATATTTTTACCTTAAACCTCCGGAAAACGAAGAACTCCATGCGCGGACGAAGGAAATGGTGGGAATATCAGTAATGAAACTTGCAGGAAAGATTGAGTAAACTAGAAATTCAGAGGAAGAATCGAATAGTTGTATTAAAAAAAAAGGGTTAAATGCAACAGGCAGATAAGGTGGACATCCAAAATCTAGAACACAGGTGGGATGAAAGTAGAATGGCGGCATTCTTGAATGTGTATCTCGCACCAACATCTTGATAGGGGTATGCATTTGTAACAGGTAGAGCCTTAAGCTAACTCATAAAAGAATTCTGAGTGACATAGACGGTAATATTGATTAGAACATACAGATGCTGAATGTGTATACCAAAAGAGGTTAAAACCTCCCAAGACGAGAACCCAACCCTTCACATTCACGAATACTGCAGGAGACGGGTTTGACAGACAAGGAAGTCGAGACCAAGTGAGGGTTTCCATAGATTTTCTTTGAGTTCTTGGTGCATAGCTTGAGAGGTATTTAACGGATCCTAAAAGGGATGGACGGGGGAGATTAAGATAGGTGGTCTTGGCGAGCAAGTACTATGGCTTGTCCTTGGGCTTATTGATATCTACTGGCTGATGAAGACTGTTAATAATATTCAGCTTATAAATCTAACAAAAATCCAATTATGTTTTGGTAAGTAATATGTATATGTGTCGATTAAATACCTAGCTCAAGTAAAACTTATTCTTGGTTATATACACTGAGGCTATGGTGTAAGCATATAGAATGATTTTATATGTTTGCTTGATAGATTTAAAGTTTAGATTTAAAGATTACTTCTTTATCTTCCGGATTATGAAATAATAGTTAGCAGTAAGAACCTATCGTATGGTTCTCATATCCTAAATTAAATATACTTCTATGTAAAAAAAGGATGTTGATAATTATGGAGTGAAAAGTATAAAAAAAAATAAGGTGTTGATATTTAATACAGTGGCTATATAACTCTTAACTTAAAAGCATTATGAGTGTTACAATGTGCTAATACGTTGTGGCTATCCACAATATTTTTGCTTTGATCATGTTGCATTATCTGTTAACATGGATGTATGATGGAATCTATGATTATAAAATAACTTCCACAAACTTTATATGACCAAGTTCATTTTTTTGACTTTGCTCAGGTTCATGTTTCTTTTAGGACTTTGGCTAGATGCAGACTGTGGAACTATACAATATACAAAAAACTTATGCATATTTATCACAATTTATTTGCATATAAATTTTTAGTTCTTCCTGTGTTTATCATTGGACATGGTGACTCTAAATATTCTTCCTTCTACGATAAGGAAAATTTCTCAATTGAAATTGGCGGCATTTCACAAAGTAAAAATGATTTTATTTTTACTTTACATTTTCTCATAATCATCAAGATGGTTAAGTTCTTTATTCAAATCAAGAACAATTTAGATTAAAAATAATTTTAGTAAATAAATTGTAAATATTATTGCAAATAATTATTGAATATTTGATGCCATTGAATCCATTTTAGTTTACCATTTTGTATTAAAGCAAGTACCATTACTGACCACTGATATACGAATTTAAAGCCATTAAATAATGCGTACGCATAAGCTGATTTTAGGAGAACATTTGATGTTCAAATGCTTGCTTGTAAATCTTAATATGAACTGGACCAACAAAAACATGTATCAGTGATTGACTTTTTCCTTTACCTTTTTCTTTGCTTAGTGGTTACAAAATTACCAATAGCATACATTATATTTTTTATGCTTACTTGAAATGTAAGGAGATAAAATTCTTTATACAAGTTACTCATGGGTAACTAACAATTCATTACCAAATATTGCTCTCATCGGTATAGAATGTTTACTAGTTCATAGTGCTATTTTTTAGAATGGATTCAATGAAAATATTAATAAATAACAACCTGCATTATGACTGTTAACACTTACAATTACTGTGATGTAACCTTCCATTCATTTCATTACCCATATAGTCATTATGAACATCATAACGAAAGGTAAACGTGACGTAAAACTGATATCAATTATCGTGACTTTTAATATACTGAAACCCGTAAGATGAGCTTGACAAGCGTTTAATTTTATTATTAAACACTGGAGGTGTTATTCATCAATGACTTATAAGGAGACCATCCATTAACCATCGTTTTGTAATCTACATGAAATAACTGATATCTAGCTAAAGTATTCGATATGAAATACACCCTCACGGTCGCTGTATCTTGAGGATCTTCTTTATCTTGGTGGCATAGTGTTACTACAATGGACCATCGTACATTGGACGCTTCTACAACTTCCATATAATCTGAACCTTAACGTTACATACCATGACAAGCATAGTTTTCCTTTATGTACATGAAAGCAAAACATAATATTCCTTTGTATGTGTGTGTTACATGCTATGATTCCTTCAACATAAAATGATGTCAAGATTCATAGCATTAACAATCATTTCATATACGTACTATAGTAACTTCTCCATCTACTCATGTATATTCATGACATGCAAGTAAAGTACTGAATTGTTCTCTCTTTAATGACACACCTCATATGTCTTTGGTTATAATTTCATCATAATAATATATGCTTCGTCACATAGCACATTCTGCAGGCAATGGCTACATCTCCCAAGATTTTCTTTAAAATATTGATACATCGGTTAGATATTTCCTGCATGTGATTTACATATATTTAAATCAAAATAGCTAACCCTTACCCTATTAATTTTAGTGCATGGAATGTGAGCTAACATAACAAATGTTGCTCCCATGCATGCAATGCATATCGATTCAAAAGTGCCCTAAGGAGTGCTTACACAAACGAAGCACATAACCTCCTTCTGAAATCTTTGAAAATCTCTAGTACTAATGACATATACAGTATATTTTCATTTTGTAAAAATTATGCAATTAAGATTATATTCTTATATCTTTTCAAAGATTGTATAAACAATCATATTCAATGTAGTTGTACTACAAGCTATCTTTCTACATACAGTAAGTATTCTTTTTTAATAGGATTAATAAATATATTTTCATATGTAGTCTTTATAGGAATTAACATGTAATCATGATAATATAAAATAATCACTTAGTTTATTCATCTAAAGTCATGACTAGTTATTTAACATGAATTTATAAATAACATTTTATAACCTGTAATTAATTTATTCATGGATTTATTAATAATATTTTGGCTTTTATGTATTAATCTGTATGTTTTTATGAAATAATTAATCTCCATGTCACCATGGAAAACTACCCATGGATTTATGAAACTATCCATGGATTTATTAATTCGTTAACCTCTACCACTATCATGGTAACTATTCATGGATATGTATTAATTCATTACTATTTACAACATGGTTAATGAATATAAATCTGAGAAAACTTCTCTTTTCTTATTCATTGTACAAGAAGATATTTCAAGAGTCACTCTTTTTAATGTTATTCAAGAAAAATACTTTGGACTTGTTATCACTTCACATTTAAATGTTCAAGTCTCTTTAAATAAATTCTCTTCTATTTTCTTGCTTATGTAAATATTTTTATTAAAGAGTTACCCTCTTTAATATAATCAAGAAAATCTCTTTTAAAAATAAAGTACCCTAACTAACCCTTATTTGGGCATAAGAGATAGATAGACCTTTAAAATAATAAGAAATTTAACATGTAACCTTTGCAAACCCTTGCAAATGAATTAAGGTAATGGACTTATCTTCTACTGCAATTCAATACATTCTTATGAAAATGATCAGCAGTAAATTTGTTTAGATCAATCCTGCAGCTAGCAATATTTCTTTGGTATGAAAGATCATTAGTATTTCTATTTTCTAATAATTTTTTTGAAAAATACCTGTCTCCTAATATTTATTATCATAGCAAAAAAGAAGAGACTATATAATAAAGAGAAGTAAACCAAATTCGGCTTTCTTGTGATCGACTCTCATTCCGATCCAACCCTTATCAAGAATACCTTCTTCATTCTGCATTAGCCTTGAGATTTAAATTTCTATAACTGTATTTTAGTTTCCCATTTAGAAAAACGGACCAATACTCCTCAGGCTGATTATAATCATGGGGAATTTCTTTGCCGTATACTCTGCCTAACACGAAGACGGACCCCAAAGCATTAAGGTGCAGAAGGAGAAAGAGACGGAGAGTGGAGAGCAGTAGAGTTCATCTAGATTCATCGATAAATGATTGGCAGCCATAACTCGGATTCAGCATGTCACTGACAGCGTTGATATCTCTGACCTCCTCTTTTCCTGACCTGACTGTCGTAATAACTCTTCTTCTTCTTCCCCATTTAAATTGTTCAGTGTCCTTTAATTTGTATGAGCCATGACAACGGGATTCTATTACACACTAAAAACACAAAATGCAAAGAATGTGTGTATGTGGGTGTGAGTTTGCTTTCTGGAAAGTCATTCAACTATTTAATTCTAGTCATTTCCATAGACTGTTCCTTATTTCTTGATGCAACATACTGACATGGCAGCTGTAATTTAAATGATTTTGTTGTTGCCACTCCCCCTTGAAGGCAAGATCCTCGGTGTGCTTCTCTCTTGAAATTTAAACTTATACTCATGTTTAATAATATAAACAATCCAAAGGGTTCCTTCCCTTGACAATGAAAACACTTAGTCTCCTTGATAATTATTTGAACATTCATTTTATCCTGCAGCATGTATAGTGCGAAGAATTTCATTTCCATTTCTCTTTATATCCTTATTCAATTCACAATGGTATAGAAAAATATCTATACGAACTTACCAATCACTATTGGTAAAAATGGTATTTTACGCAACCTCTCATCGAATGGTTGAAAACCTATCAACACTTCACAGAAGAGCACAGCAATGTGACTAGCAATTCAATCACATTAGTTACATAGTTCAATCAAATAAATACTTTGTATCAAACATTATTGCAATATAAAGAGATGTTTTAATCAAAAATGCTTCCGCCAAGTACAAGGAGAACCAACCCTCTCATAAATGCATCATGTGCTGCTTGTCTTAGCTCTGCTAAAGACATCCATATAGTACTTAAAAGTACTCGGAGAGCACTAGCTCTCTTCATCATACCAACGGTCAATCCATGCACCATAGGCATATCCTAGCATACTTTAAAGTGTTCAATAAATTAGTAATATTATAAATGAACTTATACATTCGATGAATTCATTTTAAAGTGCCTAAGCTCTTTCTGCTTATCTAGAAATTTAGTCTTTTCAAAGCGTAGTCCTCCTGACCGCCAGTGAGGCTATTATTTCCTCCACTTGCCTAGAACTCGAGAATCACGGGCCGGTGCCATAGGTTAACGAGTGGATCTTTTGCGCATGACCTCACGGATGGCCAATCCGGTCATACTCCTCACAGCACGGAAAGAGAAATTGAGATTGATACGGTCCAATTCTCAATTCTAGTCACACTCGGATGTTTTTGGCTTCTGAGGGTTCAGTGGCTTCTTTCCAGTGGTCCCAACCGGATCTAGAAAAATACTCCCACTTTACCAATTTCACAGAATGCTACTCACTCCTGGGGATGCAGCCCCAATATCCTCGGAGGAGTAGGTAAGCTCTCTAGCTTGTCAGCCACTTCCCTATTCTTGGAAACATTTTTTTACCATGACTTAGAAATATTTTCTTTCATTAATTCATTCTCATTAAATAATTTTCTTTATCAATAGTAGTTAATTTTTCTTTCAGTTAAAAGAAAATTAGCAAATTGTCTTTAACTAGTTAATACTAGTTAGCTTTAATAAATTGTCTAGCTTCCCCCTGGAAAGTAACATACATGTGTTGTTCATTAAAACATGATACTTTAACGTTTACTATTGAAACTCTCATTGCAATGTTTTGCGATGTTTTATTTTTCATAGATTCTGTTTCTATTAAGCTACATGCTTACTATAAGAAACAATGCTAATGTCCTAAATATGTTAATTTCTCAAGCACATATTATCTTATGCAAACATTTCCAATTCTCATAATGATCTATTCCAACGGTAACTATCTGAAGTAATTATCATAATCACTTATACAACTTTCAATGACATAGATTAATGATTCATGCATATAACTTTCATTAGTTATTCATTCATAACTAGTCAATAGTTTTAAGGCATCCATGACGACTCATGCAAACACTAGTTAGTCAACTAGTCATTTAGTTAGTTTCATAACTTGATCCATTAAGAGACTACATTCAATTTAATTTTCTTATATCATTTTATAGTAGGACCTTCTTTAATCTTTTGCATTCATGCATTAGTTTCACACACCATCACTATACATGTTCATTTTTTTAAATGGTACATGGTAACTTGAAATTTTGCATGCCAAAAACAATTTAAACTATATTTCGGATAGAAAAGTAACTATTTTTCTTTCATGTTTTTTATACTTTGTTTTATAAATAAATAAAGCATAATACATATTATTTCTATGCATATTCTTATACGAAAAAATGTATTACTGTGCTCATAATTTTTATTCTCTTTAAATGGAAGATAATCTGTGATGCCTGTATGTAATACATTTTTAAAAGAATCAACATGCATGTACCCATCTTCTTAAAATAAAATAAATAAAATATTTACTCTTTATTTCATTTGAAGAACTCTCCCTATAAATTCTTATCCTTAGGAAATTCACATTGCTCTCCATGTGTTTTCTTTTAGTAACATAATTAGCATTTTAGCAACAGTTAGATAAAGCCATAATCAATAAATAATCAATATTTGAGTGATCCTTTAACCTATTCATGTGCATATACGAGATGTGAATACAATGTCACAACACTTTCCTCTAACATCTCTACATTGAGTGAGTAAGTAATTATCAATTCATGTCAAAATAGCACTCCCATTATTATGACATTTTTAATTACTTTACATTATAAAGTAATCACTATATACATTTCAAATTCCTTTAATGGAAATTCAAACTTTACAAAGGACCTCCTTGATTTCTTGCTGGAGCATGCAAATATATTAAAACTAACACATTGTTGTTGTTCCTATGCATACAATGCATAAAGATTCTAATCTTAATTTCCCAATGAAGTATACTTATAATTAGTGTGTAAACTCATGATTCCTCTTGAGGACACATAACATATTAGACATAAAAAACTGGTTTTTAACTTCCATAAAACTAATGGAATAAAACATAAGAATACATCATACATTCTTGAAATAATGTCAAACAAAAATATGTATGTATTTTGAAACCAAAACAGCTGTTATCATTTTCCACATATAAACATATTGTACTTTTAGATGAAAGTATAATACAGCTGGATGCTATGCATAAGACTCATTTCAAGTAATTAACATAATAGTTATGATAGCATAAAGTATAAACAACAATGATCTTCTTCCATGCAAAGAACCTTGTTCTCTGTGATTCTACACAATTTTCTCATACTTTGCTTCCAATAATTTATCACTGATATCCTCTTTTATGCATAAAAATGTAATATATGCAGGTTAACCCAACCTTTAATATTATAATTAAAAGTTGGTAAATCCATCTAACAATAGTATATTAAAGTTTATTCTCTTTACTTCTTCTTTATTTTCAAGAAAAGAACTTAGTTCCTTTTCATTTAACACATAGTCACAATCCTTTTTTGGCCACGTGCTTATATTTTCTTAAATAATATATATATGTATATATATAAAGGCAAGCAAAGTTTACTTCTTTATCTTTCTCTTTGCTCACCTTTCAAGATATACTAGTAATGTAAGAACTCATGGTTCTTCTGGTAGCGTAGTAGTTTGGTCTTTACCATGATATGTATAAAATGACCATCATATTAGCAATGCTTTTATTACTTTCCAAAATAACTACCACAATCACATATTATTGTACATTTACTCTATATTTGTTATTTTGGTTGCAGTTCACATGCAAGTATTTCAATATTTCTCTCCCAGGAAAATTCAAATGCTATATTAGTTAAATTTTCAAGCACATACATGTTCCTTTTCAAGAAACCAAATTCCCCAACTTCTTTCAAAATAACTTATATTAATGAAAGTTTTATTTTGATATATATCCTTTTTAAAATACTTCAATAGTTATTTGCACATGGCTTAATTGTTTCATAAATGCAATAACTAGTGTTTCAGAAAATAAAGGTGGCACATGCAGAGCTCTTTGTAGCCTAGATTGATTTTGGTACATTACACATAAGTGCATTTCATCTCGAATCCCTCAATTTCTTTTCGCTAAATCCCAAAGGTGCTAGCTTTTGAACCTTTAGCTCTGATACCACTTGTAACATACACCATTAACTTCACATGGAAATGTAAGGAGATAAATTTTCTTTGCATTTATAGCACATTAATTAACAATTCACCAAATGCAATATTCCTTACTCATGTACATATAATGTTTACCGGTTCATAGTGTAATTTTAGAATAGGACTAGTAGCTCCTTAACCATTAACAACCTCCATTATGATATGTACCTGATACTTGTATCATGTAACCTTCCATTCTTTCTATTACCTGCCATTATGAACATCATAACAAGAAAGGAATCAACATCATAAACTTGACACAATAATCAATCACATCATTGAACACCAATATACCAGAACTGTTAGAGAGTGAAAACCAGCAGCATTGTTAACATATTAATATGAGAATGTTAATTTAATAAATCAATGGATTACAGGATGTATCATAACATGGATTTATATAATCTTACAAAGACATACAATATCTAGCTTAGTATTACAATAAATATGAAACCATTTACCTGGATGTATATCTTTAGATCTCATCTTGGTGGCATGGATGTACCTACCTATGTATATATAATGATGCATCTGTTGATGGAGCTATATATGCTGCTCCATGCAGAACATTTAATCATTTACCTGCCACCATGACAAGCATGGCCACTCTTTGTACATGACAAGCATAATATTCCTTTGCATGTAGTGTTACACTGTTATGATGCCTTCAACATTGTAATTGATGCATCAAGATTCATAAGTATTGATCATTTACCTCCATACTATAGTAGCTTCTCCATCTACTGTGCTTATATTCATGACATGCAAGTAAAGTACCTAGTCATTCTCTCTTTAATGACATACCTCATATGTGTTGGTTATAATTCATCACAATGGCATCATCAACTTGGTACTTTTCTTACACATTTTCTGAAATGACTACATTCTCTAGCTTTTCTTTAAAATAAAATGATACATCGGTTAAGATATTGCTACATGTAGTTTACATATATTTAATAAAAATAGCTATTTATACGCTATTACTTTTAGTGCATGGAATGTATTCTTTCTTTCATCTTCCTGCATGCAATGCCTCCTCCGATTCAAAGTCTCCTAAGGAGTGCTTACCTGGCAAAGTATAACCTCACTATGGTCTTCCCAAAGAAAATCTCAATGCTAGTGAGCATACAGCTTATATGTTTATTTTTGTAAAAATCACAAATTAAGATTATAAATACATGTCCTCTTTTCAAGGTGTACTAAACAATCGTATTCAATATAGTTTAATACACCAAACATCTTTCTTGCTGAATAATTATATTCTTTTTTATTAAAGTTAATAAATATGTTGCATGCTTATGCATGATCTTCCTCCAAAGGAATTAACATAATCATGATAATATAAAAAGATAATCACTTAGTTTGTTCATCTAAGGAATAAAGCTGACTAGTTCCTTTAACCATGAATTTATTAAATACTTTAATTTACTAACTTACAGTAGTTTATTCATAGTTTGTTAAATAACTAATCACACAATATGTTAATCTACTGGTTTTGTAAATAATTAATCTCCATCAACACCATGGAAAACTACCCATGGATTTATGAAACTATCCATGGATTTATTAATTCGTTAACCTCTACCACTATCATGGTAATATTCATGGATATATATTAATTCATTACTATTTGGCTGGATTGTAGATATAAATGCAGAAAACTTCTCTTTTCTTCTTCATTGTACAAAAGAAGATATTTCAAGAGTCTCTTTATGTAATCATCCAGAAAATAACGTTTGTTATACTTCATAATTCAGTGATGTAGTCTCTTTTTGAAATAAGAGATTCCTCTTCTATTTTCTTGCTTATGTAAATATTTTATTGAATAGTTGCCCTCATAATGTCAAAGAATCTCTTTTAAAATAAAAGTACCTAACCCTTATTTATGACTTGACTGATGATGCTAAATAATAACAAATTTAACATATATTACTGCAAATAACTGCAAAATTAAACAATGGACTTATCTTCTACTCCCAAGATAAATACATTCTTATGAAAATAGTCAACGATGCAATTTACTTTGATCAAAATCACAATAAACTATGGCTTCTGCTTGGTATATGAGAAAGATCATTAGTATTTCTATTTTCTAATATTTTTTGTAGAAAACTATATAGTATATAATATTTCTTTATATCTTTTAACTCCAAAAAGAAAGAGAAGACTATATAATAAAGAGAGTAAGCCAAATTCACCTTTCTTGGTGAGCTCTCATTCGACAACCCTTGTAAAGTCGCCTTCATTCCAAATTTCTCTGCATTCAAGAGCAATGATTAAATTTTAACGACAGCTTAGCCCCATTTAACAATTGGATGTCTCTCTGACTTGATTATAATAATGGGAAATTTGTTGCCCATCCCTACTCTTGCTAACAAAGAAAGACGGACCCCAACAGCCCCGACAATGCGAAAGCGAGAAGGAGTCGGAAAGGCGGAGTGAACGGTAAGGTTTATCTAACGTTCTTAATAAATGAAGAAATTCATGCAACCATTCGATTCTTCCTGCTACTTCATCAAACGTTCAATGTCATCACAGCTGACCTCATGTCTGTAACACCCAATGCAAACTGCAGCTAACTCCAACTCTATTACCAAATGTATTTTATATTTAAATAGGTTCAGAAGATATATTTGAAATTTGTATGGCATAACAACGAGTTCCCAATACACACTAAAAACTCAAAATGCAAAGATATTGTGTATGTGCGGGTGTAGGTTCTTTATGAAGAAGTCGTTTAACTCTATTAATTCAGAATCGTTTTCCATGAACTAATTATACATTTTCTTGATGCAAGCTTGTCTTGGTAAAACATGGCAAAAGCATAATTTACAATAGTTTACGTGGAGTGTTACATACAATTTCAAGTAAACTTGGATGTGTATCTACTGAGGTCAAAGTTATGAATCCTAAATAAATATGATAGTTGTAATCTGAAAATTTTGAGATTATCCAAAGCCTTTTAAAAACATAATGTAAACTCTAAATAATGAATGTATGATTCTATGTTAGTTTTTTGCAAATTTACATTAATGTATGATTCTAGTGTTATCATTGCAAAATAAGTTTTGAATGCACTTCAATCAATATATAATTTATATAGTAAATACATTTGAACATCTCGATATTAGATTGTTTCGTTATCAATATCTATCATAATACTATCTTTATTTATATTTTATTTTATTTTTTTAAACATGAAGTGGTACCCTCGCTGTTGTCTATCCGTCGATATATATAAGGAGAAATAAAAATTCTAACTTTATCTACTTAGTAATTTAATAAAATATTTATATTCATTTTATTTATTCAACTCTTATTACATTAACAAAATTTAGACGCGGATTACTTTGCTCCAGGGGACCAAACGTTACTCAAATATAGTAACTCCAAACATCCATGGCTACTATAGAGTTTCTATGAACTTGTTAATGAAAAGGAAGAGAATTATAGAATGAGAATTGTAATAAAAAAGGAAAAAACTCAAGCTTACCTTTATGGTATTGACTTTAACATATTACATGGCCATCTTCGAAAATTCTGAACAACATGATTTATTTCTAAATTCTCATTATATATATATATATATATTTAATGACACAAGGATTCAATTTGGTGCAGAAAAAAAATTCTTATTCTTTCTTGTGAAAAAATTATTGGAATTTTGTCTTTAAATAGACTTCGATGCGAAAAATGGCAATTTTTCTTACACAATGTATGCTATTAGAAAAACTATGGGTTAAAAAAGATAAAGCCTAATTTGGTGAAGTCAAAATGACATGGCCTTGACATTTAAATATAACTGGTTCTTAACTAGAGAGCATCTCTCACAATAAAAAGAATTATCATTTTTCATTTATTAAAACCTTGATTTAATCTCTATGGAATATCCATGAATTTTTTTAGTAGATTTAGATATATCTTTAAAGTAAATTAAATTAAAATAAATTAATTGAATAAATTAATGTACAAATATTTTGATTGTGAATAGTATGTTTTTTGGGCATGTAGATCTTTTAAAATCATGATATGATCAACATGTGATTTAAAAAATCATATTTACAAGTTAATAATATCATAGCTAACATGGGGGTGAAATCTATGGTTAAAATCTTGTTACATTGTAAATTTATTTATAAATGTAAGTTTTGTTCATATTATTGAAATTTAAATATGGTTACTAATCATTAGTTTAATATATATGGAAAGCAATATGTTTTTTTTGAAAAAAGTTATTTCTTTTAAAATTTAACGATACTTCCATGTCCAAGAGAATCAATTAAAGTCAAAAGAGAAAGGTGCAGAATGTGATAGTAGGTGCTAATTTTTTAAATTTGAAGATATTAAATACAAATGAGACACATTTCTATAGTTTATCTTTTGTCAAGAAACAAATAGTAAAATTATCAACCTAAATAGAAATAATTACAAACATGTTGGTTTATTTCACCAAAATGAAAAGAATTTGCTGAATATACATGGTTAGGTACATAAAGGAAAATCCTTTTAACTTACTAGTTGATAGAGAGGTTGGATGAGTTATTCATATTATATAAATTCCTTTTATTGAAATTATCTCACTTGGAAGGATTCTAACATAGAGATAAAGAAAGTACAATGTATTGATAGTGTTACCACGTCATTTTAAGTCTATATTAGATGATAGACATGTATGGATGTCACTATCCGATGAATTGTTCAAAGATCCTAAATTTTTGAATCAGAAACAATCCCAAAGACAACTAATAATTAGTTTACATTATTTAAATGGCTATTTTGAAGTACTAAAAAACTTCTAGTCACTACATACCTAATATGATTATAATATTCATGCCATGGAATCATATGCTAATTTTCCATAAAGATGAAATATTCTTAAAGTAGGTAAAAATAAAAATATTTTCTTGAAGCTTTCTTTGAGGAATATTTTTCAACTAAAAAAGGTCGATCCCATACCTACTTGGGCCTCATTCCTTGGTTCATGGATCAAACTCCCTCTATTTGTGGAAACATAATCCACATCTCTTTATGGATCTCGTCCCTTGAGAAAGAGGATCTCAAAACTCCTCCTCATAGCCTCTAAATTCAGCATAGACCCACCCGGGGTAGGCAGGGAATTTTGGAATGCTAAAACTTATGTTGTCAGATGTTGTGAAATCAACTCAAAATGAAAATCTAATTGCTGTAGAAATACGTGCATGGAAACACCAATACATTACATGAATGAAAAATTCTTGGATGATACAAAAACAAAACCTCCTTTTTATATATAAGGTCAGCAACCACAATGTAATCCTAGATGACTAACAATAATAATTTAGGGAACAATAATAACAATATGGGGGTTGCAAGGAATGCAAATAATAACAATAAGGGGCTTAAAATAACAACAATAAGGGACTATACTAGTAATATAGGGACCTAACATGCCCCTCTCCTTCAAAAGTGTTGTCCTCAACGCTTTAGTAGCTCTAGGTTCTTCGATATAAAATTTTCATCCTCCCATGTAGAATCTGGTAGGTGTTCTTCACTTGATGAGATACTGCGACATTTAGTGATTTCGTAGCCCATGCAATTCTTGTTTCCGTGACCGCTTCAGTTCAATATGATTTTTCCTTCCTCATCGAGTTCTAGCAATATTGTTTGAACTTGGGGTGCTGCCTATTCAACCTTATTCAGCATGGAGCATAGGAGATTTGGATGCACTCGTGGAAAATGAAAATGCAATTTGTATGCCACGATACCAATATTTTGCAACACCTTGTAAGGACAAGCCTCAGCTGCAATGTTGATCTTCGTGTTGTTTCGTTGATTTTTGTACTGAGTAGGTTATTCATAGAGTTGGAAACCTTGTTAGTGCAATTGTGATCTTCCACTCCTTGAACCTTCAAATTTTCTCTTAAGATGTGTGATGGATGGTGGATGAATATTATAAGGAAGTATATAAATGGACATTTCTTTGCTGACCTGGAAGATGTTATACCACCATTCAAAGGAAGATGAACTGACATTATGTTTGTTTATGAATACAAACATTGTAAGAGAAGTATCTTCAAACATTTATTTACTATCTCAGTTTGACCATCGGATTGGATGATAAGATGAGCTATGAGCTAATTGAGTACCCAAACAGAAAATAAACGTTAAAATTTTAGTAAAATAGGATCTACATGCCGCTCAATAACATGGAGTTTCCATGTAACTTTGCGTTAATGTGTCCATAAATGCTATTAGCAATTATGTACTTAAATGGATGACGTAATGCAGAAGTGTTATACTTAGTAAGGTCTATCAACTACCATGATGACACTCTTTCCTTCGGACTTGAGTAAACCTGTATTGAAATCCATGGAAATATCCTCCCAACCTTGACTTGGAATGGATAAATATTGTAGAAGACCCAGGATGTATTTATTAATTTTATTGTTCTTCTACTTCAGCAATGCCACACAGAAATTTGGATCTGTTTGGTTAGTGTCATTCTTTCTTCCTAGCATGATGGTTTTTAAGTCTCAGTGTATCTAAAGGAAAATGTACATTCAAAGATACTGACTTCCCAGTTGGGAATTCATTACAAAGATATAAGTGATATTTGTACCATAAAATGTTTTCCAACTAATTATCAAATATGCCTAGGATCTTGCTGTAACTTTTGAATGGTATCCATTTCTTCCTTCTTCCATTCATCTCTTGCTTGATTATTAATCTGAACTTTATAATAGAAATGACACAATGATACTTCCACCTCTTCATTCTTTCATTAATTTTATCACATTTATTGTTAACTTCCCTTTTTTAGATTATTTCAAATTCATAACCCAACATCTTTGTGACCCATTTTTGATACTCTTCTAAGAATAGTCTTTGTTCCAAAAAATTTTGTAATACTATCATAACTGATCGTTTGCACTTCAAGTGTCTTCCCATTAGGTAAGTTCTGATTTCTTTGCGTGCATGCGGTAATGCTAACATTTCCTTCTCATAAATAGGTTTTACGTAAATATTTCCTTTGATTGGATGACTTTCGTAAATGGGTCTTCTTCTTGTAAACCTTCATTCAATTTTCTTTGAAATCACATTCCATAATGATTTTTTTTGAGTATGGCATAAGCTAAAGGCTGGTGCGGTACCTTCCTCTTTAATATGTTAAAGGCCTTGGATTTAGCCCCAGGAGTCCATGAAAATGCGTCTGCTGTAAATAGTGTTATAGGTGTTGCTATTCTCCCATAATTCTTAACTTTCTTCAATAATGTTGTTACCGGTGTTGCTATTCTCCATAATTCTTAACAAACTTGCGATAATGCCTTGTTAACCCGATCAATCCATATATTTGTACGTTGTGGAGGCGTTCCATTCCTTAATGGCTTTAATTTTGTTAGGGTCTACCTCAACACTAATGTTTTCTTGTGCGGCCCTCCATTCGTTAATATCACATCAAAGGCTTGTTGGATGGTTTTATTGTTTCTTCATCAATCATTTTAAACAATATCTTTCTCTTTCTAACAGCCATTTTTGAAGTTTTTTTTTTGAAAACTAAATCATAATTAACATTGTTTTTTCAGAAGGTTTTAGAAAGTATCGTTAATGGCCTTGAAATCTAGAGATTCATTAGTAGATAAAAGCAATAAAATTCTTATCTTCTCTGAGTTAATGTTTTGAAATATCTTGATCTTCATTCTAATTTGATGATATCTTGAATGAAGATCAAACTTAGTAGAAAAATTTGCTCCATATAATTCATCTAATGATAATCAATCTGGTCATTTAACATCTTTAATGGTAACATTGAAGCTTACTATAACGTTTGATTTTACCATGATCCATCTTATTGTGTATGACCTGCAGCAGAAGAACACTATTTGGGTTAAGATGCTACCGCCTCATATTTTTAATCATACATTCATTCCTCACTGGTTAGGATATATAAATGAGCCTGATGTTTGGAGGAACACTTCTGGAATCAAATGAATAGCATGATCACTTAGATCTGAATGTGATGATCTTGGAACAAAACCTTGGAATGATTGTCCAGACTTGCAGTCCCCAGAAATAGGATTGATTTTGATGTTGGAACTTCTAGTGAGCATAATTGGGAAATTATGCCTTGTTTTTCTTTCTTTGAACTTTTAAAACATTCAGGCTTATTATCTTTCTGGCTTCTGCCAATACGTAATTTGACTTCACCCTTTACAGAAAAGTTCAAGAAAAGTTCTTAAATATTCAGCTTCATCTGGTGATATTGTAACCATTGTACTCTTAATACAACATAACTTACTCTCATAGGAATGGAAAGCATTGGACTATTCTTCTCCCACATGTAGTTAGCTGATGTTGGCATTTCAGAGGAATTTATGGTTTCCTCCATTTGCAACCATCACTTTACATCCATGATCAACGTTGCTAGGAAGCAATTCAATTCCATGACACCTTACAATGGATAGAATTATGGTACTACCTAGATCAATCAACACTCTTCTTCCCTTATTTTCTTATTGATATAGCCTATCATGAGAGTTTGAGGTGAGCATTCAACATTGCATTTTGATAAATTCAGATATTCTTCTCTTGGTTAGTTTCTGGTGTATATAACCTTCTTGTTCATTTTCTTCTTCTCTTTAAATCTACTGTAAAATAATTTCTTCTCAAGCACACTTATAGTACTTTAGTGTATTTGCTATACAATTGTGAAACCCTTTTCTTTTCTTCCTCTACAATTATTGTGCAGTGTATCTGGCAGGTTGTGGAAATCTAGGAGTAGCAACACTTCTCTTTATAGAAATGACTGGTAAAACCATATATGAATTTACATTCAATTTTCTTTGTAACCTGAATGCCTTCTTAATGAATCAAGTTCCAAAATGTAAAATTCATGTTGGATGTTAGCCTTCAAAGTATCTGAAGAGATCAATCCTGTGTTCCTCTGGATGTAAGTTATTATATTCAATTTTTGGAAGTCCTTAATACCCATATTTTTTTTATTTGACATTTATCAATTGGCTAAAGGGTGTTCATCGCTGCCATCCTCATAATGTGCTATCATTTCCTGTAAAATTGATAGTGATGAAGATACTGCGGGAGCAAAGCCCATTGATACCCTTTAAAATGTATTTTTTATAAATATGAGACTGTCATGCCTTTACATTAATAACTTTTGCATTGTGGGAATGTGAAAATATTGCTTCCATCATTATTCATGTTATGATCTTTCATCAAACTTCCTCATATCATTTTTGGAATATGACAGTTCTTCCGCCAACCTTAGAGTTTATGGAAATCACAATCAACATTTATTTTGTTCTTATAGAGTCTCCTCTGTTTTTACCATTAGAAGCTATTGTATCAACTTTGGCTCTAACCCTTCCATGTCTTCTTTTATATCATTCTTAATGTTTTCCATTTTTCATCGATCTTAGCTTTGTCTGCAACTTCATCTATCTATCTTAGTTTCCATGCCATTTTCCAAACCATCCATCTTGAATTCCATACCTTTCTTTATTATCTCTTAGTTTCCATGCCTTTCTTCAAAACTTCTTTTGTCATTTTTTGTTGCTCTTTGCGAAGAGAAATTTGTTGCACTTGCTCTTGTAAATTTTGATTATGTCATGTTGTCATTCTTTGTCACCATAGTCATAGTAGAGCCTTTTAAAGGCTTAAAGGTGGTGAATTATTTTTAGGGTATTTTAGGAAATCTAATACTGATATATGTTCTACAATATTCCCTTGGAATCAATTCAACTTGATTCTTGAAACAAGGCTTATGCAATTCGGAAAAAATTTTTTTATACTTTCTTTGAGGAGCTCTGTCTTGAAATTGAATTATCTGTAATTGTAGATATTCAATATCATTGGCCTTTTAATGGCCATTGAAGCTTTGTTCAAATGTCCATGAGTCTAACCTAATTTGATTTCTTCAAGAGAGGTATATTGATCTCTGACTGATGTGATCATTCGATGAGAAAACTTGTATGATTTCCCACGTGTCTTGCCCTCCTTTAGCTCTAGAGTGATGAAATAAACAATATTCTACCTTGTACTTGGGCCACTTTTACAGCATTCCAATCCGATGCTCGAAAGTTATGAAGATTTTCCCGATGCTTATAAGTGGGGGTGGAGCACTGAAAGACCCTGCTTCCCTGTGAGATCATATCTCCGAAAATATTGCGAACCAAACACGAAATTTTGCGAGGATGTTCCTCAAGATTTTGGCTTCGCTCTCAAGATTTCAGCTTTTGAAACTGGCACAGAAAAAAATTATAACACAAATTACGCGATGAGCTTGTTTAGGTTAAATTCGGGAACCTCCCAAAAAGCCCCTAACTTCCATGGATACCTTAAAATATTGCGGGCTAAATCAAATTTTAACGATGTTCCTCAGGTTTTTTCATTTATTACTCTAAACATTTTAGCTTGAACCTTCTATAAAAATTTATAAAATTTCACATGGCCACGGTTGGAGCAACAAAAACCACAAAATCCAAAGCTATGATGCAAATGTTTGTAGGCTTAAACAAATATAAGAAATGAATGCTCAACGCCTTGAAATAAACCCTTGACGGAAATCTCCAATACATTACATGAATGAATGGTCTTGGATGATACAAATTACAAAACCTCCTTTCTATATATAGGAATTGGGGCCTGAAATGTAATCCTAGTTGGGCCAAATGCAATCTAGCCAACCTAAAAATAATAATTTAAGGGCACAATAATAACAATATGGGGGTTACAAGGTACAATAATAACAATAAAGGGGTTACTACAAGAACAATAAAGGACTATACTAGCAATATAGTGACCTAACATCGGGAGTGGAGTTGGAAACTTGCCACTTAAGTGGGGATTGGAAACTATTGGAAGAACCTTTCTTATAAAGGATAGATTGAATCCACTCTTTCATTCATGATTGTACTAGGAATTTGTTTCTTTCTTATTTTTCACTTGTTGTAAATTAGCAGTAAAGTCTACTTGATCTTTTGCATAGTTTGTAGTTGAGTATTTGATCATGTTATGATATATGCTATGTTGCAAGTTCCATATATATTGGGTTTAAATATTTATCTATGTTATGCTTTTTATTCTGGTCATTTCTTTTTGTGTATATGAAAATATTCTCTTGAAACAACAAGGGAAGGGATTTTTAAATCATCAAGGGACATCTACAAAGATTTAGTAGAAGATAAGAGGTTCTTGCATTTTATATCACTGATTGAGTTTGAGGAAAGTTTACGGTTTCTTGTTTATTTGTTTTGATGTTTTCTTTTGAATCTAGGAGAATGGTTATTGTCTCTACAAAATTTAGTTTTTCTTCATATGACTTCATTCCCTTCTAATCCCATGAAAAGTCAATATAGCCTCAAATAGTGAGCAACTTTTCTTCTGGCTGGGATTTGAAAGAAAGAGGTTAATTTGTAATTTTGGAGGTTTATTTTTATGTTTTGTTCATTGTTAAAACCAAATTACTTATATCCATGAATTATTTTCAGAGAAACCAATATATCCTCTATAATATTCTTTCATAATATTCTTCTTCAAGGGTGTTTTCTTTGTGAGGACTGTGATCATGGCATTCTCTTCATTTTGGTATATCTTAATATAACTATTATTTTTTTCTTCATAGGAAGTATCAATATATGTATCATTATCATTGTTTCTCTCTCTTTCTTTTTAATAACCCTCATCTAATAACAGTAGATTTCTCTGTCTGTTTTTTTTGTGTTGGGGATTCAATATAGTTCTTTTTTAGATTTATTATTTAATTCTAGATTACATCTGATAGATGTAGGCTTCAGAATTCTTAATAAATTTTGAAATACAAAATGAAGGGTATCTTAAGTGGTTTTAGGTTGAATACCAAGGAAATATTTAGGATATTCCCAAGAATAATGTAACCATCACATCTTAAATGATGTATTCTCATGCTACGGGTGGATCTCTGTAGGTACAACTCAATGTGGTGGTTTCCTTAGGGGACCCTTAGACATTTAACCAGAATGACCTATCATTCATAATGATGTACAGCTTCAGATAAATAAAATTGCTAGGAACTACAATTTCATTAATGTGAACATATAGAATCGAGTTTAAAATATATAGGTATTTTGGATGTTGGCACTGGAAAGCATAGGATCAACTAGTTCTGGATGACATTTGCTAATATAGGCATATATCTTCACTCCTTTACTGGCCTTCATGTTCCTCTTTGATGAATTTTTTGTATATGGAAATTACATATTTGATAACTTGTAGGAGGATAATTTTACTACGTATTTCATTTCTCCTAATTTCACTTCCTTATGGGGTGTGTGGCTTTTGAGTCATTCAAACTTTTTTAGGATAGAGAGGTTTGTTATTGAGGTGCAAGGTATTCCCCTCTCTCCTTATATATTTTGTGTTGGAGAAGTTGTGGTATTTGGAAGAAAATTCCCTGCTGATCCTAAAGTTAGTGGATAACTTGGAATTGGTATACTTAAGCACTCCCACTCAGTTAAACAAATGATCTACAACTTGTTCTTATTTTATTAATGAAATTTTATACATGAAACAATTAAACAATTTTTAATTATTTAAGTGCTTTAAGAAAAAAAGTTTGTTGATAATGCGCTCCATGCCAAAAACCATATAATGCAGCAACAAGGCATCAACACATAACAAAATTTAATAGTTGCCCAAATATAGGTAGACTCGTCTCCTTAAGCCTTTGTCAAGTGACTTGGCTAGGATATAGTGTGAAATTTCTTTTACAGTTAATAAATCAACTCCAGTAGTTATTTGGGTTGTACCATTTAGTTTAGAACATCATCATACCCATAGAATGGTTGTAATGCTGAAAAATTGGTTGTAGACACGGATCTCTGCAATTGACATACAGGCACCCTGCAAGCTTTTGTGGCACTAAGCTGTGCTGAAATTATTTTCTGCCATTGAAACCTCACCTAATATATCCTGCTCTCATGTGCTGCCTAGAATATCACGGCCTGTTTCTCCCAATGAGCATTGGCCCCAATCTAGGCATAAAATACTCGCCTTTCAGACTTTTCAGGGAAATATTACTGTTGGCTTCTGGAACTCTATGACATCCAAATGAATCTGAAAATACCCTCAATGGATTTATAATTTCAAAAATAGGTGTAATAGACATTGGCACTTGCATAAATTGGCATTCGTGATGCCACAGTTTAAACCTCAACTTTAGGTGGCACCCATGACTCCTACAAGGACACTAAAGGATTTCTGAAGCATATCAAATTTCAATTATAAACACCAAAGTCCTCACATTGGATTCTGGAGGTCAAAATATTCTAAATATACTATTGTTTTGAGAATGGATACTAGGTGCTCTAGATAGGCCTCATTCTCTGATTACTGGAACTGGTGACCTAGTGGCCCTCTTTAACTATAAAACAAATGTCTGACATTAAAAAGTGTATACATGCTCTTATTCCCTTTTATTAAGTTCAGATAGCTTGAAAGTCAAAATTGACTGCGGAATTCCTAAAAAAGGCCTCTATTTTAACATTGGCTGGGCCCTTCAAACTATTAACATTTATGGTGTCCCTAGTAGCTTTCAAGTTTATCTGAATAAAAACCTGCAGGATCCTCTTTGTGGATATGTGACCTCACCAATGAGTCTAAAATGTCTAAGATACTCGGCGACTATTTTAACTCTCAGATAGATGGGGTAGCTCAAGATAGAGCCTAAACAATTTTTGTCCGGTCACCCCTAAATCGGCTCCGCAAATATGGGTGGCCAAGTTAAATTCCAAAAATAGGTTTTACTGCCTTTAGGCATGCTCCCTCGATTTTCTCTAGCGTTAACGCCCAGCAATAAATTGGGCGGTTATGTTAGGCACATGTCTGTAATCCATAGTTAGTTGAGCGTAACATCGGGGTTTTCAGGGTGGAACCGTTGACTCCAAGTGCGAAAATACATGTTAACATGTGATAGGTGTGTTAGTTAAAACTAAAGAGGAAAAAACCTTAATTGCAGATAAACATGCCATATGAACCACATGGTTAGAATTGTTTTCTAGTTGGTAAATTGTTTAGGAGTTAAACCCTTAGGTCTGGAGCTGGAGTCATATGGGGAAGGGCTGGTCCACATGCGCTCCCCAAATGTTAAAACCGATAATGTTAAATTCGTGGTCCACCCATATGGATTTTATGTGAGAATGGTAACGAAGTTCGTTAAGACACTTGTAAATTCGGAGGGTAATAGAGTCCATTGCGGTGGAGTCCAACCCTAAATTTTACATGACCCCTCTTAGGCAACATGGTGGCTTGGACTTGCTATGTGGCGGCTCTTGATTGGATAAAAATATGTACCCCACAATAATAAGTCCCCTTTGTCATGATCGTAGTCCTTAAGAAATGTTTTGGGGAATATTTTGAGGAATATTCATGAATATTCTATTTTTATTTTATATTCAAACCCCAGTCATTGTAGGCAAGAATTTTAATTACCGAACTTTTCAAATCATGATAACTTCTTCATATGGTGTAGGATTTTTTGAGCAGGTTCATGGCATGAAAAATTAGGAAGAATGAAATCTAATATTACTCAGTTTCTTGCCACTGAACACTTTGTTGTTCTTCATAGTCATAGTCAAATCTGATCACACCTCCCCCATTGGGAATATTTTGGACCCCAAAATCTTAGTTACATGATATATTTAGTAGACGAGATTACAACACCCTCACTTTTCCAGCCTTCCCGCACACTTTCCTTATGAAACACGTGCCTTTGAACCCCAACCCAGTCGTCAACACTTTGTCTGCAGGATGCTCTTGTAGTCATCAAAGAATTCTCTTCTTAAAATCCTTTCGAAATTTTTGGCGAGAAAACTTCAATAGAAGGTATTTGAACATCATGTCCTTGATCATCGATCCAAGGTGGCTCAAACAAACACATGTTTCCAAAAGCTGCATACATAACTGAATTTGCATATATAAGGGTATAATGTATGTCTTATTGTGTTAAGAAGTCAAACCATGCCTGCAAGCCACTTCCATAGGCGAATTTTCTTCTTGAAAAACTTCTTCATGTGAAACATTTGTTCTCACCTCAATGATGGAATCTTTGGCTCCAATTTCACCGATCTTTACCTTTCCTCTTGCTTCAAATTCTTTAAACTTTGATTCGTTGCAATGTCCAACATTGAACTAAATGTTCCCTCTTCTAGCAATGTGTGCAAGTCTTATACACCTTCTTTACAGTTTGCTTAAACTATTTCTGTGTCTTTCATCCTCTTTGTATTCTGAAACAACATGGATTTACATAGACCACATTAGGAACAACTCTTTCTTTATTCAAACTTGCATATTTTCATGCTTATCAGAAAACATAATCAAATTGACTATGGACAAATTATACCTCAAATTTTTCTTTGCATCTCCATCCTTTTTACCTTCTTGGGAGATGAATTTGTAGAGGGTTCCAGCTTTCTTTGGGCTAGCATCGGTGTTCATGCTACATATACATTTGGAACTCATACTCGCCATAAGTTGCATGTCTACACACAACTTCTTTTATAACATAGGCTTCAAACAATGGCAATCCAACTTGAAAAAACTGACACATGTTGTGGTTTGAACTTGCTGAATAAAAGTTCTTCTTGAATTTGTCTCACATGCCTTCATGGCTTTGGATTTTTCACCATTAGATTGAACATAACCAAGAGCAAACTTTACCTTGATTATTTCACTCCTTAAAATAGGATCAATCATGCCTTGTGCATGTTTTTACACCTTATACCTTCATAGCCTATTTTAAACATTAACTTGGACCCTATACCTCTAGTATGAATTTCAATCAGACTTACACATGTTTTTTAAAAGAGGAAATTGAAGAAAAATTTAAGTGTTACCTCACAGCTTCATGCATGTTCTTGGTCAAAACCTCTTGGGCTTGATGGAGGCATTTCCATCTCATGCAATATTTGAATTAATTTATTATTTCTCTTGCTTTACTGAAAAACATTCTCATAAATTCTAGTGCTTTCTCTTCTATCTTCAAACAAAATTTGCACCATATCCTTCAAGGTACTTGATGCAGCTGTTCATCATCGAAAAGTCTTATTGAAAGGAGGATTTTGAAACCTCAAAAACTTGAAGAAGTTGTCATCTTATAAAAATTAAATGAAACTTAAATCAATGATTCACCAGCTTTTAAAATAATTGATAAAGATTAGACGGAAAATGGTTGTAGAAGTCAAGCTCTTATTCATGTATTTGCAAATAAACTTTAAGAGGTTACGAATAACTAGTGATCCAAAGTCTTGTGCTTCAAGGGTTACCTTGGAGTCCTTTGGAAGTAGGGAAGATGCTTTCAACCTTCTTCGTTCTTGTTCTCTCCCGGACTTAACATCGGTATATAATTTCCTTCACACTCAACAAACTCAAACTTGTAAGCAACAATCGGTTGCAACAATCAAATTCTTTTAATTTATTAAACACCTTTCAAGCCAAACAATACAATGTTGTACTCTTTTGTCAAGAAAGTAGCTATGCTCCCGATATCAACCCGAGATCTAAAGATGGGTGAATAAATTTATAAACATTAATGACACCTCCCTTGATTTAAAGCAAATAAAATCTAGCTTATTCTTGACTTTTGCGAAATTTTATAATTGAAACAAGTGTAATTTTTTAAGCGTTTAAGTTCTTTACGAACATTTGTTTTTATGATATTGGCCATCTTCCCCAAAAAAACCACATAATGTAGCTATGAAATCAGCACATGAAAACAAATTTAATAAATGATTCACTCGAATATCGTGGGCTACGTCTCCATGAGCCTTTGTCAGCGGCTTGGCTCTTTGGGATTATGATGTGAAATTTCTTCCCACAAGTTAATAGCTCAAATAAAATGGTTATTTGGGTTGTACCATTGGATTTGAAGACATCATCCTTACCCTTGGAATGGATTTTCTCCTCTAAAAATGCGAACTAGGTTTCATGGAAGCAGTCTCTACTATCGGCACCCTTGAGCTTCCATTGTGTGGAACTAACCACAGCAAAGTGTTTATGTCACACAAATCTCCACTATTTCTCCAGCCAAATATCATACCTCAGAAAGAGCCTTAGTCTTTTTCTCCCAATGAGCATTGGATCCCCAATCCGGCCTCATCCAGCGATGGCCTAAGTTGCAAACTTCCCACCTTCAAGCTACTCAGCTCTAGAAGTCTCAAAATGACTCTGAAAATAATTTCAATGGTTTTGAATCTCAAAAATGAATATAATAGACTATTCACTTTATAAATTGGCCTCAGGCTGCTCCGGTTTTCACCTCCGACACATTTGGCATCCTTTGGCTCTTGGATATGAAAAAATTCCTTGAAGCATCTTGACTTTCCAAAATTCCTCAAAAAATTCGCCAAATGCAGTCCATTGGATTCAAAAGGTAAAAAATAGTCAAAATAGACTATTGGTTTTGCGATAATGAATCTTGGTTACTCTAGATAGGCCTCATTCTATTGTTGGCACTTGGTGGCCCTAGTGATCCACGGAACTTCTCTGAGTAGCTCGGCATTCTCTCAGGCCTCAGAAAACCACCATTAGTTCCATAATATTTGAAACAACCAAAATTGACTATTGGATTCCTGAGAAAAAATGCCTCTGGTTGCCTTTAATTTGGGCTTTCAAAGCATTCTTTGGCCCATGGTGGCCCTAGTGGTCCTATAACTTCTAAGAAAAAACTGCACAAGCCCTTTGATGGCTTTGACACATCACAATAGTCGAAATGTTTGACGTAGTTTTAAATTGACTATTTTCACTCTCGGAGATGGGCAGTCTAGCTCAGATGACCTAAATGATTTTTGTCTGATGTCCCCTAAATCGGCTCCACCAAATCAAAGACAGCTGAACAAATTCTAGTGATTTCACCTTTTGACACTCCTCAGTTGTCAGTGTTAAAAGCTGTGAAATAAATTGATGACTAATTTATTTTGGGCACATGTCTTGTAAATCCACTGATTCCATCGTTAGCGTCGAGGACTTTTAAAGGTGGAACAATGCATTAAACGATAGTATTCAGCATGTGACGGTGTAACCGAGTTAGCTATGAGATGAGCCTTAATACACGTGAAGTAACTTTATGCCATATAAATTTTGTGGTTAAGCAGTTGGTGAGTTAATTGTGTTCTTATTGGTGTTAAACACTGATTATGAAGTGCAGGTTATATGGGAGGGGCTCACCCCTCACCATCCTGAAGCCTTAAACCATTCAACGTATTAAGAAGATGGCGTTCTGCCATGGTTAAGAGGCTAATGTGGTTTTTAGACTTGCACGTGATGCGCGTCGAAGTGTGGGGTGTGCGGTGGTCGGCGAATTTTACATGACCCCTCACAGGCCACATTGGAAACCTCAGCTTCACCCGTGGCAGCTCCTCAGATGAATCATCAGTATACTGTATGTAAGTTGCTTTATCATGATCCGACTAGCCCTTAAGGGATTTCAGAGGGAATATTTTGAGGAATATTCTAGGAATATTCCCTAGAATGGCTCTCTCTTATTTTAAATATTAAAACCCATTCAGAAACTTGGTCGAGCCAAAATTTCACTGGACTTTTAAAATCATGTGCTAAGTCATAAGGTGTTGGTTTTAGTTTGCAGTTCCGAAGTCAAAGGTAGAGATCCTGCAGTTGCTCCAAATCCCGTGCCTTTCTTTGATGGGCAATATCACTTAGGTCCATGATCCAGACCCAGTCCCACTCCACATATTGGGAATCTTTTGGACTGAAAATATTAGTACATTCTGTTTTGGTAGATGACAATACAAAACCATCACTTTTTTAGCCTCCAACACACATGACATAGACATGTGAGCCCAACTTGAGTGGTATACATCCCTTCATAGATGCTCTTGTCCTCCCATGAAAATTGTCTTCCTTAGACTGCTCATTTAAACCGACTTCAATAGAAGGTAGTTGAACATAATGTCCTTGATCATCAATCCAAGATGGCTCAAACAAATGTAAGTTTCAAAGAAATTGTACAGTAGAATTTTCATGTACAAATGAATGTATGTCTTGCGTAGAAGTGCTTCTTCTTACCAAGCCACTTCCATGGCTAAGCATACATGAAAAACTTCTTTATGTGAAGCATTTGTTCACATCAATGATGGAGACTATTTGGTTCCAATTTCGCTAGTCTTTTTGTCCTCATGCTTCAAATTCTTGGGACGATTAGTTCAATGCAATGTCCAACATTGGGCAACTAAATGTCCCTCTTCGAAATGTTTGCAAGTCCTATGCACCTTCTTTCAAGTTGCCTTCGCTTCAAGAAACACACTTCACGGCCATGCCTTGGTCCACTCTTCCAAAATTTTGAAACAACATGAATACACGAGACCACAATAGGAACAGCAATCTTTCTTCCATTCAAGCATGCGGATTTTTGATGCTTCCGAAACATAATCAACCTGATTATGGGAGTAATTATACCTCAAATGCTTCTTTGAATGTCATCCTTTTTACCTTCTTGGGGGATAGACTTGTAGAGGTTCCAACTTTCCTTTGAAGAATAACATCATTTTCATGTATCATCATAGCTGTCATAACTCCCAGCACCTGCTTCATGTATACACACATTTTGCTACAACATAGACTTCCAAACAATGGAAATCAACTTGAAAACAAACTTGACATTTTGTAGTTTAGAGCATGTTGGTTGCTTGTAAGTTGTTTCTATGCAATCGCACTTTGGAGTTTGTGTCGATTCCGCCTGTAGAAAACTGCGCATGTCTTTCCTCAGCCAAAATAGGATCAATCGCTTTTGTTGCATGTTTCCTAAACCCTTGCCTTGATAACTCATTTTAAACGCTAGCTTGGACCCTATATAATTAGTTTTGTGACCTCCACATCTGCAGAAGTGAAGAAAATTTGAGTGATTTACCTACTTCATGCATGTTCTTGGTCAAGCACTCTTAGGCTTGATAGAGCATTTGCATCTCATGAAATGACTGAAGAATTTCTTCTTTCTCTTGCTTCATAGCAACCAATTTCTCATAATTCTAGTGCTTTCTCTTCTATATTCAAAGCGAATTTGGACCATATCCTTAAAGATGTGAATTCTTGTATTCTTCATTGAAGAATCTTTTGAAGGAGGAGGATTCCCAAACTTAACTTGAAGAATTTTTAATCTAGGAAAATGAACTAAATAAATTAAATCAACAATTGATATTTCAAAAATGGTAAATAAACTTTTTGAACAAAGTGGCTATAGATTCAAGCTCTTATTCATTCAACCTTTTACAATAGAGTGAAGAGCTTGAACAAAAAATCATCAAAGAGGGTTTGTGCTTAAAGGGTTTCGCGGTCCTTTGGAGTAGAAAGATGTTTTCAACCTTCTTCATTATTTTCCTCTCCTAGACTTATCCCCATCGATAGCTTTCCCTTCACCTCTGGCAAAATCCAACACTGAAAACCTTGATCAATTTACCGGTGAAATTCTTTCTTGCTTCGGTAAACTTTGCTTTTCAAGTCAAACAAGAAAGAAATAATGTTTTGTCAAGCAGGCTATGATTTGATACTAGCACAGGCGAAAATGGGTGGTTCATTTAAATTCTTATGCCTGAAAACCCTCTCCCACTCATTTTAAAGCAATAAGATATAGCTTATTCTTAACTTGTAACTTTTTACTTTCTTTGGAATGGGTGTAATTTTTTAATTGTTTAGGATTACCTAAGAGCACTGTTTTTTACCTAATATTAAGCATATGTAACAACCATAAAATTCAGCAATAAAGCATTAACACATAACAACAAATTCAATAAAAGGAGTTCACTCGAATGCTCGTGGAGGCTACGTCTCCTTGAATGCCTTGTCAACTCACTTAGCTCTTGGGATTGTGATGTGAAATTTATTTTAAAAGTTAATAAATCAACTCAAATTGTTGCCCTTTATTTTGAGACATGCCATTGGAACTGACTTATCATCATACCCTTGGAATGGATTGTTATCACTCTGAAGATAGAACCAGTTCCCTTGGAGCTTCATCTCTTGCTCTCGGCACCCTTGACTTCCACGAGCTTTATTGTGGACTAACCTTGTCTATTATTTTCTATCACGGCTTCTCAACTACTATCTCTAGCACATATCAAACCTCAAAATAGAAATTTGATATTTTCTCCCAATGAGCATTGGCTCCCCTGATCTAGGCCTCCATCCACAAATGGCCTGGGATGCCCCTCGGCTTCCCTGTGGCTTCTCATCTAGACGTCTCCAAATGAATCTCTAAAAATCCATAAATATATTTAGGATTTCCAAAAATAGTTATAATAGAACAATTAACCTTAAGTTGGCTGTGGCTACTCACGGTTTCACCTCAACACATTGGTACTTACAGCTTTGAAGTCCTTTGTAAATTTCACGAGCATATCGACTTTCAAATTCCTCAAAAGCTTCTATAAATAGCCTTGGATTAATAAAGTCCAAAAATAGTGAAATAGTTATTTGTTTCTATGAATGGATCTTGTTGTGGATAGGCTAATTCTGCAGCAGCAGGCAGCTAGTGGCCCACTGAACTGGAAGCAACTAGAGCGCTAAAGTCCTCTAAATGTGTCCTACATGGTTCCTTGTTATCTGTGGCAGTGGGAGTTTGTGTGGATTCACTGAAAGGAGCATCACTGGGCAGCAGCTGGGTCTCTAAAACATTTGTTGGCCACAGTAGTATCTAGAATTTCTTTGAAGCAAAGCATTTGCAGGAAGTCCTTTGTGTGCAGCCTCACCCATGAGTCTTAGGTATTGATATAGTTGAAATTGACTGTGGAACTCTTCTGTGGTGATGTGACAAATAGAGCCTAAAAGTTTTGTGCAGTGACACTAAGTCATTCTGCTTCAATCCAGACACTACGGTTAAAATTCAAAATAGTTTTAAAACAGCTTTGGCATCTTTCAAATTTCTGAAAATTTAAATATAGCAATAAATTGGGTGGTTATGTGATTTATGTCCCATAATCTTCGTTTAGTTCACCGTAGCAGATTGGGGTTTTAAAGCCAGAACAATCGACTCCAACCACACAAATAAATGTTAACATGTGACATGTATGTAAGTTAAAAACTATGGAGAAAAAAAAACTTTAAGCTAACATGGGAGTAACCATGCCATATGAATGTTGCGGTTAAATTTGTTGGCGAGGTTGTGCAAGTGGTTTACGTTGGTGTTGTGCCTTAGGTCTGAGGCTAAGGTTATATGGGGAGGGCTGGCCTCCTCTCCCAAACGTTAAATTAGAAGCTGATTAGCACCCTTATGGCTAAGACAAAACATGGTAGTGGAGAGTTTAGTTAAATATACACGCATGCTCGAAGTTCTGGGGTTGACTCCGGTGGAGTCCAACCAAAATTTTACATGACCCCTCCGGGACTGCAGCGTGGCTTATCGCGTCTACCACGTGGCGGCTCTGATTGGATAAACAATCCATATGCCCAATGTATAAGGTGCCGGTTAATCGCAGTCAGCCAAAAGCCCTTAAGGAATGAACTCAGGGATTTATTCGAGTTATTGAGAGACTCTTTGCCCCTAAATTCTCTCTTTTGCTTCTTCATTCAAAATACGGTGAAGCTTATTCAAAGAGGCCAAAAATTGGAGTTTTCTTGCACTTTATTCTTGGGTAACTTCTTCATATGGTGTTGGTTTTCGAATAGTTCATAGTGCGAGGAATCAAGAGGAGACGATATCTGTCACGGTGGCTTGGGTTCAACACACTTTCAAACACTTTTAAATTTAGTGCAGTAAACAGTTCCATGGTAGCAGTGCTGATTGCGAATTAGAGGTTGTTTATTTAATTTCTATTAGTTGGCTGGGGTTTTCTGCAATCAAAGGTTTCTCTGTTATAGATAGTTTGAGTCTACTTGTTGTTAGGATTCAGGTTTAGTTGAGCTTTTGTGGTTTTTGGAAGACTATTTTAGGTACTTGTGGCTAATCGGGAGGAGTAATATAGGCAAGTGGTTGGGATTCTGAAGATCCATCTTAAATATGGATTACCCCATTAAGGAGGTTTTACTGTTGATATGGTTGAGAAAGAGGAGTGGCATTTTATAAAGGGATAAGATCATAGGGAGTAGAATAGGAAAATTTGAAGATCTGGAGGTTCTAATACAAAGGTAAAATATACATTATAACTGTGTTGAAAGAGGAGCAATATTTCATAGCTTTTTAATATTATGCGGTTATGAGGACTCTTTTTGATAATAATATTTTCTTCATGCTCCCTTCTATTCCTAGGTACATAGTTTAAAACCTAGAAAATATGGTAATTTATTAGTTGAGTGATTTTCTTCGCATATAGAATATATCTCTATGACATCAAGGGACAATAATTCTTAGGGTGTCATTTTTTGCATATAGGGAAAACTATAGCTAATTTAATTTTTATTCATCTTGTGCCATGTCTGTTTGTGTATGTATAGAAATGGTGTGTAAAATATTTGTTTTTAAATCCTCTAACATACAACATCATATTTCTTTATTAGTGAATTTGAAGGGGGATTCCCAGCCCTTGTTTATTCTACCTCCATTTCTATAGGCTATATAATGATTTTTTAATAATATTTTTGATTTCTTCATAATTGGTACATTAAATATCTCCATTGTGCAATATTTTGATCTCTCCATTAGTTCTTATCTAACTCCCTATAGTAATAATATTTTCAAGGAATGTAGGTAGGGTACAGTTATATGCACTAACCTACTTTGTGTATTTCCTCAAATACTCTGAAAGGACTTATATACCCCCTCGAGTCATTCGAAAATTTCCTTCCTTGCGTACGGATAGTGTTCTAGGATGTATTTCAGCCATCCTGAGGAAAATATAGTATGTCTCAGCACGTAATGCCTTGTTTTCACTGGTATAGTGTATCATTTTATAACGAGGAGAGGTGTGT
The DNA here is from genome assembly GCA_034641835.2 of Pinus albicaulis. Classification (NCBI taxonomy): domain Eukaryota; kingdom Viridiplantae; phylum Streptophyta; class Pinopsida; order Pinales; family Pinaceae; genus Pinus; species Pinus albicaulis. The sequence continues at coordinate 1,068,158,705 of CM076581.1, read as the reverse complement.
AATATATGTTTTTGTCTTATAACCTGCCTCCTATTTCATTCTGGTAATTGAAATGGAGAGAGACTTGTAGTAATCTTTTGTTCTAACTATTTTTATAGAGTCTATAGAACAATTTTTTGGAATATTATTTTTATCTTTTCATAGTTGAGCTAGTAAATATACATTTGGCCAGCACGTTTCACCGGTCTCATTAGCTCTTCAACTCTCTAAAGTAAGAATAATTTCAGACCTCGGGAAAGATGCGATTGTCTGAGAAATTTTGAGGTCTAGTGGAGCTCTAGAAAAATGTACAACCAAAACAATTTATAGGTAATTAGGATTCAATATGATGATGTCAACCATGGCGGATGATTCACCATTTTAGGTAAAAATGTAAAAATATTAAAAAATAATATAATAATAAAACTACTTTTTCAACTTGGATTTTCAATTTATCTCCTACATTTTTACTCAAATTTATAGTGGGACTACTCATGAGATTTTAATTTATTTTCTCATCTAAGGAGTTCCCATGTTGCATACTTTGATGGACCTACTACAAAGAAAATGAGAAAATACATGAAAAATCGTGATTTAATCACATTTTTTCATGTATTTATTATTTTTCATGTGCGGGTCCATCAAAAAGTATTATTTTCAACTCTCTCAGTAAGGATGAATGCATCTTATGAGTGTTCTTGTTGGTAGGCCACTGGGGATAATTTTAAATACGAGTTGAAAAAAAGTATTTGTTTCTTTCTTCCCTCTAAAATTTGATGAGGTAATATATTCTTATTTTATTATTTCCATTATTATTTTATAATTTCCTTAAGAGGCCCCTTTTAGGCCCTGAAATGCACCTAATGTATGTATATCCTATAGCAGATGGAATCCTTCTCCGTCTTTCTCTGAGGAATCATGTATATTTGAGTCATTCTAAATATTTGTCTTCCCCTATATGCTCTTGTTATATAATAATCCCTATATTTGGTGTTGAAATATTTCTGCCTTTTTCCCTAGGAAATGATGTTTCCCTTTCTATGCTCATGAATGAGTTGACAGAGGGTTGCTCTAGTGTAGGAAACCATTTTATCTTATGCTTTTCATATTTATATATACTTATGCCTTTCCTACAAACCACGCCAAATTCCAATATCGAAGTATCCAATTTATAAAATAGTCTAGTCCATGAAATATGTAGGTGTGTAACATATCGAATGATATTTTTTCATTTTGGCTTCTTGATTCTCCTTTCTAATAGGAAAAATTTAGGATCCTTGTTTCCCATCCATGGTATTAGTAGGTTATGGAGGTAATTACCCTATGGAAATCTCCTCATAAATCATTTCTTTCTTACTTAAAAATTCCTTAATATCCTCTATGGATAAAATAGGAAGCTCACAATCATCAAGGAAAGCTTCATTTCTTGTAGAAGTGAGGGTTTTTTATAATAATTCACTAGTGTTATGCCCAGTTCTATAAAATTTCGAGAAGAAAGATATGTTTTCTTTTTTTGTGTTTTTTTGAATTAGAATGTTAGTGGAGTTATATTTTCTCCCCTAAAATGAAGGATCCATAATGCACATTTTTATATTTTTGTAGAGAATAAAAAAGTGAATAAATTAAGGAGAAACATTTCTGCACTGACACCACCCTATAAATGATGCCAAAAAGTGATGAGTCCTCCTTTGTTATAGCGAGAATATTGCACCTGCGAAGGTCTCAACTTTAATTTTAAGCCGTTCGTACAAACTTAAGAGGTTGTAATTATGTGTGCATGCACACAATTTATTCTTCTTTGGTTTATCTTATGCGAGTGAAAGCAACTAAAGAAAATAAGTTACACATATACCATTACATTGTCTATTTCAATACGATTCTTAAAAATTGAAAGAAAAAAATGACAAGTAAATATATTCTATTTTTTAGCAAAAGAGTAGTAATCAATCATCTTGAAACAAAAGTAAATACACTCTACTATGCATTATTTCCAGAAATTGCAGCCAAAGAAAAGCATTGAAACATCAAACCTTAATTTATAATAATAAAGGAAATTCTACTACAAAAACCGTTAAAGGATTTCATGAAAATTCGTGGGCTAGTTCATCCTCGAGGATACTGATTGATGAATGATGCCAATTAAGGTTAGCCATGCTTTGGATGAAAATTTAAAGTAGTTTTTGATGCAAAATGTAGGCTAGTACAGAAGAGTCCATATTTTTGTTATAGGAGATATTCGATTAGGAAAAGAAAAATGTGTTTTTAAGTGATTTGAAGGAAGAAATATAAATAAAGGCTAAAATATGTTAAAGGTCTTTTCCAAGTACTTATACTTATTATAGATTATTTCATTTTTGAAATAATGATTTTGAGTTCTTATATCTCTGGCAAACAATAAACTATGCAATGACATAATATAAAAATGCATGAAAAAAGTAAAAGGAGTAGAAATATAAATAAAATGATGCACATAAAGAATTTTAACTTCATAAAATAAATATTCCTAAACATACTAAAAAAAAAATATACTGTAAAACATAGCACTAACTCATTAAACTATAGAAAATAATATTGAAAGTGATATTAGAGAAATGACTCAGATTAATGCATGAAAAATAAAGTTGCAAAGAGGGTCTTGAGCACCTTTGGTGGGGATCTAACACAAGAGAGATAACATCCCTAAATATATAATAGGCTATTAAACACAAATATTTTTCATTAGCAGTGCCATTACAACACGAACCTTCGTAGAAAAATAGTTATAGCTAAAATTCATAGTAATTATTTTTAAGTGAAATTAGAATTTCTCAAAAGCTCTACCTTCCATAGATCATATATCCGAAAATATTGCGAACCAAGCTCTAATATTTTGTGACAATGTTAATAAGATTTCAGCTTGGCCTCTCTAAAAATTTCCACTTTTGAAACTTTTGTAGAAAAAATCAACATAACAATTCCACGATGGCTGAAACTGAGTTAAATTCAAGAGTACGCAAAAGCCTAACTTCCTGAGATCATATCTCCGATGATATTGCAAATAAACTGGAATTTTGTGACGATGTTCCTCGGGATTTCAGCTTCACACTCCAAAATTTAAGCTTTTTGAACTTTAGCCATTAGAACAAACGTTATAGTGATAATTCCACGATGACTTTGTTTGGAGCAACAAACCCTAGAATCAACTCATTTTAGTGTTGTAGAAACAGCTCAAAAAATATAATAAAAGAGATATCAATGCCTTAGTAATAAGCCACTTCAAGGGAAATCTCAGCCCATTGCATGAATTAACAATTCTTGGATGATACAAATTACAAAACCTCCTTTCGATATAAGTCCATGGGGCCACGATGTCCTTAGCGAGCCTAACAATAATAATTGGGGCACAATAATAAAAATATGGGGGTTGGGGTACAAAAATAACAATACAGGGCTACACTAAGATAATAAGGGACACAATATTAATATAGGGACTTAACAAATAATCTATCCAAAATCATAGAGACTGGGTGCTCAACCCCGGAGCATTGAATATTTTGTCAGGAACAACAAAGTTTAAATTAATTGTTTCTTCCTTGTGGAAGCAAAAGGAACAACCAAGAATGCTTTCGAGCATGGGAAGAGAAAGAATGTAAGAAAGTTACAAATGGAAAGAAGTTTATGGACTATTTATTTATCCTTCTCAAAATAGTCAACAATATGGAAATTCCTCTATAGAAGATTCAACTCATGATAGATAAAGAGGAGAATTTCCTATTAGTTCTCCTTTCTTGGTCTACCTCATCCACCCCCGATTTTATTGTGCCATCCCTCAGACATTCTCTCTACACATTATAAAACTAGAGTATGGAAATATTTTTCCATATTGCTTATAGGCTTGATTCCATGTGAACCTCCCCGTCACCACATGGAATACTATCTTTTACAGCGATGAATTTCATCATATTGAGTAGTGCAAACATAAATATCCTTGGAACCATAGAGAACCATCACTTGTTTTAACAAATACGATGCATATGTGTTGGAGTGGTTGTATCTAAAACCCACTCCAATAATAAATATTGTGAAACATCTTGTTCGGTACATGGTGATGCCACTTGACACCTACAGCCCTTTTTAATTTTAAATAACAGATTTGTCCATGTGCATGGAAGGGGACAAATGAGTAGTTATCCATTATTTTTTAGTTATGCACCCAGGCTAATAAAAGTCCCGGATAAGTAAAAAAGTTAGGAATTTGATTATGATAAATATACATCAAATTGATTATGTTATAGGCTTGGTGCAATTCTATATTTTTCATCACAAAGATATTTTGATGCATGCTAATGAATGGTTTGAAAATAACACAACTAGCTGTGAGAGAATTCTTGGTAGATATATTTTAATTTTTGAGTCATATAACCAAAAGTTTAATTATAAAGACAAATTTTGCATGATTGACCAAAAAAATTGTCTTAGTAAAATCTTGAAAAATCTAAAATATGGTACATAAAATTGTTGAAAAAGAAGGTCGATGATGACTCTAGGGTTTTCACTCTCATACACCATCGAGATCTTGTTCAATCCCGGAAACTCATGGTTGGCAGAGACCATATGAGTCATTGACTCTTCACTATCATACCCCGCTTAGGCAATATGGAGATATGGTTCAAAAAACCTGTGTTCGATCCAGTGTTATGCACTTTCTACAACGGACACGGATGAGTTTTCTCCATAATGTACGTTGGTCGTTCCCTTGCGGGTCCGATCGATACGAGATCTCAAACCTTGTGACGTCGAAGAACTATAGCTTGTTTTGTTTTCCGGCGAAAAACATTATGCCTCCCGGCTTGCTTATGCGTTCAAAGCTCTTCTTTCCACCGGAGTGACCCCATGGTTTTTGCGGTAGAGGCGACCATATCACAAGGAGAAATAATAAAGGCATAAAGGCAACCTAGTGTAGCATCGAGCCATGAGAGATCGACACTTTGGCCTCTCAAATGAACTCGGCAGCCGGGGATCCCCATATCTTCTATGCCCCTCTTTTCAAATTCAAAATTTTACACTCTTTATATATGGAAAAACCTTACTTCTTTGGTTCATTCCACGAATCTCGTGAAATACCTCTCGCATGTGCTCAGACTCTAACCAAGGATTCCTTATGCCTCTTAGTGACTTCTCTATGGACGTAAACAACTCAAGGACTCTCTTCCGCTCTCCTGTTTTTATAACATTGAAAAGATGCCTCGGTAGTTTAACCCTTCATCTACAAGGAGGGGCAGCCGAAACCATCCTCTTGTCCGCTTTCTACAAGGATGATGTCCATGCACAACCTCCTAAGAAGAAAGGATATACCGATGGAAGCTACAGCCTTTTTTGGTGGAAAAATCAGAGAAGGTGTCCTCGATAAGAATTTCCCCAGGAACTTGAAAACTTGTATCAAATGTATCAGGGTTTTCCATTATATGTTGATTCATTGGTTATGCTGCTGAAATAGATCTGCCAATGGATCCATTCCTCGGACCAATAACAACAAGTTTATTTTTGCTTGAAGGGTTTCTTTATATTTATGTTTGCTTTTGGTAGGACTATTAGAAAAATTGACGTTGGTCCATGGTTTGGAAAGGAGGCGACTGTTATCACCCTTAGTATGGGCACAATCCTTCCACGACAGTCATTTTCCAAAGCTTCCCATTTTAGGTCGATCTTCCAAATACGCGTGCTCATTTATGGCATTTTTATGTCTTCAAGGAATTGGAAACTCTCATTTCATTTCTGGAAATGGATCCCTCTAAGGGAGAGACGGGAATATATACCTATGGCGAATTTGTCTTTAAAAAATAGACATGATAAAGGTACGCCATTAAAATCAATCTCAAGGTGGGTGGCTGATGGAACTCAGTGGATTAGAGACTTTGTTCTTATTTAATCCTTTGTCATCAAAACGAACAATCTTCAGAGCTCACACACTATGTTGCAAAATAATAAAATCAATCACAAATCAAAATCTAAAAGATGCCCTTTGATGCTTCCCATGAATGACATTGAGTCCTTTAGGAGATGAGGAGGATATTTAAGTTTGATGAAGGAGAGTTGAAATGCAAGAGAAGGAGATGACCTTAGTAGACAGAGCCCAATGTTTATAAAATACTCGAAACAAACACATAGGCCTACCTTCTGCAACTCGGATCGTGGGCTCTCTTTGGTCAACAATAAGCTTCATGTGGTTTAGCCCACCAACTCTTAGTTGAGTTAAAGTTACAAAAAAATAGGAAAAATATCGTATTGAGGATTCAACTTCCGTGCAGGTGACAATTTGATTCTTGTGTTTGTCTCATGGTTCTCATGTTTCTCTTCTTGAATGTAAGTGTTTCTCTCTTGGCTGTTATTGGGATAAGGATTATTCTTGATCATTTAAAACCTACTGCTATCTAGCCTCTTTTAGTTTAACCTTTATTTTATTTTTTATCTATTTTTAATATAATAGTGTATTTGAAAAAAATTTATTAGAAAAAAAACTTTTTAATTCTAACGATCATCTAACTTAATTCTAATAATTAGACTTTTATTATTCATACATGAATATAAGTTGTACCTAAAATGGCATAAGACTCTACGTACTCAGTCGCCAACTTAAAACTTCATTTTTCTCATAAAATAATTCTATTTTTATAAATAATCCTTAATATTTTAAGAATATTGGAAGACAAAATATATATAATCATTATAAACACTTTTAATTTTTAAAAAAAATAGGAAAGAAAGAAAATTTACAACACGATAATTAACTTTAAATTTTAATAGAATAAACAAATATATTATTATTAATTTTTTTAAATTTAAAAATATTAACTTTAAATTTGATGAAATAAACAAATATATTATGATAAGTTAGTTTTTGTAAATTTAAAATATAAGTATGGAAGTCGCACTACACTGGATGAGCATGGAAAAGACCTTTAACCATCATATCTGCATTGAAGAGCTAAGGTCACTAGCTACAGGATTGTTCCATCGCCGGAAGTTCGAAACATTAAAATTTAAAAAGCCGAAGTAAATATAAATGCGGTGTGAGGCAATAAACAGTGTTGGGTCCACCTTATATATTCTTAATAGTAAAAAAAAAATTATTATATTTATTTATTTATTACTTATTATATTTTTAGAGAGAGGAGAATAATAGGAATACAAATTCCTATCTGATTAAATAAATAAATATATAGTATAATAGGTAATAAATTATTAAATAATAATTAATAAATAATAATAATAATAATAATAATAATAATATTTAATTAACTAATTTAAATAAATATATGATTTATGAATAATAATAAAGCTCAATTATTTTTGATGTTAATCAGACTGTGGTATATAATTTTATTTTATTTTTTTAATTTACGTAAGACATCCTATTTTCTATTTTGTAAAGAGCAAGTTGCTATACAAATTTCACGGTTAGTGGTAATACCATTCAAAGGAGGCTGTGATCTTAACAAAACACTTCAGAGGACTCCAGCATAATCTGGAGTTTTCAATAATATTTTGACTCCTCTTCTCTCAATCATATCTTTTGCTATGCCATAAAACCACAAATAAATAGAGCTATACTTAATGTCTTCAAAAAACATACAAAACTAAATTTAACGAAGTGTTAACCATACGAAGAATCTCTGAGGTCACCGGGTCTTTTGCATTTGACCACACGACATCTCAGCTTGTTGCATGTTCGGGGAGTTGTTGTTCAATCCTTTTCCTATTCACTCATTTGCTTGTATTTTCACCATGGTCATTTCCATATCATTTAATCTGTGAAACTCGAAAAACATTGAAGGATGTGCTTTCTGGCATGCTCAACATTTCCCTTTTGCTAAAACCATTTAATTTTTCAATAATGTCTTGGCCAGTTGTTGGAATAAAAACTCTTCCTATAGTATTTTTGGGTGGAAATCAAATCTATCTTTCCTTTTTTCTTGAATATCCTCATCATCATCATATACTTTCCCAGCTCTGTGTATATTTTCTGAATATGCTTTGAATACTATTTCATGTCTTTCTATATTTTCTAGAGTCTACTAATGAAAGCTCTTTCTTCCTCTTTGCTTGGATTAGCTACGGGGGTGAGTTTGTAATACCATTCCCTTTGCCTTTTTGTCATTTTTTTCTGGCAGATATTCTTGTATCAACTTATAGCTGGTAGGAACCACCCGTATATCGAACAATATGAATATAAAACTTTAGGATCAGTATAATGATTTTGAAAAGTTTGCGGTTATGCAAACAAAGGGGCATGGTTTGGGCTTCTCAATCATTCGGATGTTAACATACTATCTATATATACTTTTCAGAATACCTTCCCTCTGTTGAATGAACAATATAACGGTTTGCTACGGATATTAAAAACTATATTCGCAAAACGACTGAGTTAGATTGACGCTCAAGAACATGAAATTAAGATAGTGATGATTCCACAATATATCCTTTACCTGGGAGGGATTTATAACAGCAAGCAAATGAAATTTGAAGGACTTCTCTTTATCCACGTGAGGGGAGGGATTTATAATAGTAGAAAACAAAATTTGGAAAGGCTTCTCTTTACCTACGCGGGGAAGGATTTATATGACAAGAAAATGAAATGCGGTTAGTTGGGTGAAAAATGAAAAGTAGGAAAACATAGGAACTGACATGGCTACAGACAATCTTTTGAATGAAATTCAAGCTTAACGGATCTTTCGGAACAAAGTAAGCCAAATTCCCGAACAAACCTTCAAAATTCTTTGCGGCTTATAGATTTACCCTATACTCCAAAACATGGCGAGGTGCGGAGAAACAAACTAAGAAGATTACCGAGACCGATATCCAAATATGGCAACAACAACAAAGCCCGCATACCTTATGAAAATCTTGCGATAAATATAAGGATGAATATCGAGAGTGTGAAAACGGGGTGGAACACAGAGTAGACACCTACATCATTACATACAGCAGGCAGCAAAAACATCTTAGGAACTCAGCAAAGAGCTTTGCATGGCCGGTAAATTTGAACTTCATTGATAGAAAACGAGGCTAGGTGGGAACTAGAGTGATGAAAACTTGAGAACATACCCGAGAAGAAAACCTACGCACTTATCTTTGAAACTCCTTCTCTTCAGAGCTCCTATTGCTGCTCTTGTCCACGTCCAGGATCCTTGTCTAAATTACCATTTTGAAAGAGCAAGAGAACCTTTTTCAATCTCACTGTCACGTGTTATCCATGATCTACGCCATGCATTAATGGTAAAGGCAGAGTTTCATTTGTGATGGGCGGTTAGGGAGTGTGCGAGGTTAGTACTACCACAGTCTCTGTGCACTAGGTGGTGGTGACAGCTACACACGTGGCATTGTCATACTACAGTTTCTGTTCGGTGGCACCTCGATCGGGATCTTGCTGCCACTTAAATCTCTTGTCTAGAATGAGCTTGAGAGTGTAATTCAATATTCCGATTCTAGCCCTTAGCACGACATCAAATGTCGCTCATTATTGCTCTGACTTACCAATTTGCTAAATAGTTTTTACTATGCTCATTACCTTTTAAATGAACATGCATTGGTATCAAATACTAGATTGCAGTCAAATGCATGGCTGGAATAAGATTAGCCATCATAATTTACTTACTTTCCCAAGGCCCAGAAACTGTTGTATTTACGTAAAATTCCGGTGACCATTGCGGAGTCTCCTTCTGTTAGTGTGAATAATTGTCTCTTATGTAGTCTTGTTTCTTGCTATGAATTGCTTCTTTGTTAGTTTCATAACCTGAATCAAGCATAGACTCGACAAGCTTCTCCACAAGAATTTCTAATCTATCCCATCACTCCTTCTTGTCTTGGATTGCCTTTTGATGCACCATCATAATTAAGCTTAATAAAACCATTTTATGTTACCTTCCACCTATCTTCTATATTTTGAGATGAAGGTTTATATTTCCAATTTGATGTAACATTTGAACTTAAATCTAAACTTGCAAGCATTTGGGTCTATACCTTCCATCTTTGTGTCTTCCTTGACTTTACATAAATTGTTTCTCTTCTTCCTTGATCTTTTGCCATATTTGGTTATTTGTTTTTTTCTTCTCTATAAATATCATTAAGTTCACTTTATTTCCATATACTTTACATGAAATGAAATCAATAGATAACTTCCTTGATATTCAATACTTCACATTCCCCCCAAAACCTCATTTTCACTAATTATTAATAACACATTTATATTTTTGTTATCTCTCTCTTGTTTGGGGAAAGTCCTGCAATATTGTTCCGGAGAAACTTCGCATTTGGAAAGTGTTTAAGGGTGTTCCAATTGATTTATTTTATTCTACACATGTAACAAAAAGGTCTGGTTATGGTCTAAACCTGCAGTTGTCCCATGTAAGAATTTTCGATGGCTTAATAGCCGGAGGAAATGTTCTACTTTTGGCAAATGTTTTAATGCCCATATTTTATCATATTGATCTTTAATTATTTATGATATTCTGAGGCAGGTATGGTATCCCTCGTGTATAGTGGTATTCCTTTCTTTTGGTAGGCATGCCAGATTTATGCCTCATTTCCTCTTTGCATTTGAAGTTTTCTTAGCGTTTTCAAATCTTTTTCCAAAGGATCCAAATCCATTGTTGTATTTCAGACGCCACGGCGGTGGGTTTCTCTTTCCATCACCTTGACTATTTTGATGTTATTTCATCTAATTTTTAATTAATGTCTAGGTTGGAGTGTTTGTGAATAGTAAGATTTCTCCTAAATCAAGCCTACGAAATAATTTTTTCTTTGTTGCACCATGAGTCTTCGAAAAAGAGTGTTATTCTTGCCTTCCCTCACTTCCCAAAAGCTATGATGTCGAGATTAAATTCACGTTGATTTCTGGAGTTTGAGTGAAGACCCTTTGTTTTTATATGCCTTTTAGTTTACCTGGCCAAGTTAGGCATAAAGTATTTTTTTCCCATATATTCTTCATAGATCTTGCCTCGTTGGATCCATATCCACAAATTTAGCCCACATAACTTGGTTTAAAACATATGGGTCATGCAGTCCCAATCCCCCTGTGAGTTAGGTTTAATAATTTTATCCCATGATAAAAATCCCATTTTTCACATATTTAACCTGTCACGCTCGAAGAAACTTCTTAAACATACTAACTGGTAATTTACAAATGCTTTGGACAATGTAAATGGGCTAAGAGAGATTGGCAAGACTAATTTTTAAAATAATGAGTCTACCTGAGCATTAGACTCAAATGCCCAGATTTATACAATCTTTCTCCTCTTGTAAAATAAGATGCTATGATCTGCAATTCTTAATGGAGCAAGATTTAAAGAATTCCCAAATACTTCATTGAAAAGACTATTTTGAAGCCTAGCGTTAGTGAAACTTTGAGTTAACGTCAAGATTGATGAAATAAACATTTGATTTATCAGTGTTATTAACAAAATTACGATGCCTCCATGAAGATTTTCAAGATCTTTAATGAATTTTCCTCTAGAAGCAGCTGAGATAAGAAAATGTCATCCATATAAAACTAGTAATCTCATTCAATGAAAGATACGGTCCCCATAATTTTAAACCTTTTATCTTTCCTTCCACAAGATGAGCCTTGATTAATCTTTGATTCTTCCCATGCATTAGATAGAAATGGTGATAAAGGATCTCCCTATCGGAGAGCACTGAGTTATATTAAAGAAATTTGGGATGAGTCCATTAACTAAGATGGAAACATTAGAAGATGATATGAATAGTAAACCTTTGCAACCATCTATCATCAAATCCAAACGCTAGCTAAAAATACTATCAAGTAAATTTTAATGAATTCAATGCTGCCTAGAAAGATCCATTTAATAAGCATTCCTTTCATTTTGTGGCCTTTACTTGTAATTGAATTTCTTCTTTTGAAATGATAACAATTCCATCTAAAATTTGTCTTCCTTTAACAAAACTAATTTTATTTCGGAGAAATCACCCTTGGCAAGAGAGGTTTAAGTCTATTTACCATGATTGTAGAAAGAATTTTGTAAATTACATTGCATAGAGCTATTGGTCTAAAATAAATAGGAGTGTATCCCAAATGCAACATTTACTGGTATAAGAGTTAAGAAAGTTGCATTAAAGAAGCGAAGTACACTTTAAATTTCTCCTAGATTCTTACAGATTCAAAAATGTCTTTTACCATGAGATTCGAATTGGCTTTAAAGAATTCAGCCATGAAGCCATCCGGACTAGAACTTATTCCCGAACATATTCATTACAACTTCTTCATACCAAATTTCCATGATAAATAGAATTTTTGCTCTCTAGAGACTACATTTGGGATATGACTTGTTATTTTATCAATAGTTTCTACATCACATTATCATTTTATTAAAGCAGAAAATTTCATTGATATACAAACACCTTTCCATTTCCTCATGTTGAAGTAGGTAGTTTCCGTTCTCATCTTTTAATGAGAAAATTCTGTGTCTTGTCTCCTTTGAATCATTGTTTTATGGAAAAAATTTGTGTTAACTTTCTCTCTCCTTCCTTTAACCACTCGATTCATGATTTTGCTTCCAAAAAATATCTTTTGTTTTCTACGTTCTTCTAGGAGGCTGAGTGTATTTCCCTTCTTCAAGCACTGAATGCTTTGACCTACCATATAGGATCATCCTTCTTTGGATCTTTTTTATTTTATCTTTTAACCGAATCGATCATGTTGAATGTTTTCAAGTTATGTTTCTGGCAATCTTTTTATTTCAGCCTTCAATTTCTTTAAATCTAAGTTGAAAAGAATGAATCTTATTTCTGCTTGTAAGGCTGATTAGTTTCTCACAGTCTTGCTTTTTCCATAAATCTTGGATCTCTTAACCAAAATAATTTGGTAAATGGTATATTCTTCACACTTTCTTTCACATCTATTTCTATTCTGCCTTTGACTTGATGATGGAATCTAAGCATAGGTAGAATTGCCACTTCCTTAGTAGAATACTCCTTTACTGATCTTAGGGAGCTCTAAAGTGTTTATTTGTGGTGCTATTTGATGTCTTTCTCCACGTTTGTTATTCAAGTAAACTTCCCATTCACCGTGGGAATGTCTACTAAGAAGATGAAAAATTTTTAACAAGTCTCTAAAAAGCTCATCTCTGAATCTTCATAACTTCTTATAACTGTCTCTTTTTTTCTATCAAGTTTAGTATCATATTAAAATCTGCAATAGCCAATAGTTTTCTGATGCATATTGTTAAAGTCCTTGTAACTGTGCAGGCTCTCACTCTCTTTCTCTGGAATTGGAGAACCATAAACAATTAATAAGAATCTTTCTTTGTGGTCAGACTGTCTAAGAATTTCTGTTCAATTCTCGGAAAGGCCCATCAGTCTTCTACTATTATTTTCTTTGATTCCATAAAAAATATTTATTCCCCTGTGCCTCACAGAGTCTGGTACCATCCTCAAAGCAGGGTTTGAAAGATTGAAGAGTATGTTAAAGCTTATCCAGTCTTTACCTTTCTTGATTCTTGCTGCAGAGGTTTCTCTATTTTAATCTTTCCTTTAGATCTTTCTTTGCCTTTCTTGTTAACGCCTCTAATATTCCGATTACTTTCATTGTGGCTAACTTTAGGTAGTTGTTGAAATACCATTGTTAACGTGCTATATTTCTGTATTAATCAACATTTCTCTGTGATTGTATGGATTCTGCATTATTACCTCTTTTCTTTGTTCCTTTGGGCTGTGAATTAGGGTTTTTTGAGGAATCTTGTTCTATTTCTTGAACTTCCTTGTGTGCTTGATATGTCAAGTAGTGTTCAAAGGTTTCTTTATAAAGTTTCTTTTGATCTGTAGGAATGAGCCTATCATCCAAATTCCTCCAGTCATACAGAAGGCGTTTCAATACTCTTTCTTCAGCACTTAGGTCCTCTTTATTCTGTTCTACATCCATAAGTGTTAGTTTTAACATACTATTTTCTGCAGTCTCAACATTTTCCTGAACTTCTTTGCATTTAATTGATTAAGTTTTCTGAGTCGAAATCCCTTGACCAGGGCCTGTGCCATCTTCCTTTACCTCTATAGTCGACAGTTCTCCTTATTCCTACAAAATTTCATAGCGGTTCAATGATGGTTTTTGAACTAGAGGGTTTTGCAAACTGACCTAGTTTTCATCATTACTCATGGCTTTGTTATTGCGCTTTTTGTTTGTCACTATAATGAAACCATCTTCTCGCTGGTGGCTCTGTTCAAGATCAGAAGATTGATGATTTGGTTGTCGTTCATTTACATTTAAAGGGCATGATTTATAAATATGCCCATACTCATGGCATCGTCGGAATCTAAAAGGGATATGTTCATAGTCAGGAAGCTGTGGCCAGATTTTCCCTTCATATTCTAACTCAATCATTTCAGGCAATGGATTAGAAATATTCATATATACACAGATTCTAGCAAAAGAAGTATAACGGCCATGGTGAGTAGTTTTTTCTATCTTAACAAAACTGCCTAAGGAGTTCCCTATACCTTCCAAGATATCTGGCTCCTAGAAATCCATTGGAAGGCCAAACAGCTGAACCCAAACAGGCGCTACAAGAAAATTTTCTTGGTCTGGGTTATAACATTCCTCCCACTATCTAAGAAAGAGCCCTGCATTGTTATAAAAATATGGCCCCCCCTCGAAAATTCTTTCCTTATCTAACAAATTAGTAAAAATTACTGTAAAAAACCCCCTAGCCCCAAATTTCAAATCAATATGACCCTTGGGTTGCCATTTTATTTGTATCCATTTTAATAAATATTTTTCTGTAGGCCAAATACCAATAAACTTACAGATTAGAGCATGATCCTTAATGTAACTCCTATATTCATCCAGTTTGGTTGCTGGAATTATAAATATGGGTTTCTTCACTGCTCTTGGCAAGCATTGCCCCTTTGTTTTTTCCTACCAATCTGCTCCAAAAACCAGATTTGTTCTCTAATGTGAGGTTCAAGATTGCTGCTGTCTGCTAGTCTGATCTCCGCTTGTGACATTGTGGTAGGATGGGGTTGGTCCCCCTCCCGATAAAGCCGCCATCACCATACCAGTCGACCTGAAGCTCTGTAACACAACCCTAGTCACGAAATTTTGAAACCCTAGCTAATTTTGTTTTTCTTCATGCCTCTTCTATCTTGTGCATTGCCATTATAATTTTATTTAATAATTAAGTAAATAATTAAATTAATTAAAATAGAGCTAGCAGTTAATAAATTTCATAGTCAAACTAGCCGTTATCCTAATGGCTAGTTTAGCCATTTCTGTATCTATTTAAACTCAACGTCATCTGATCTCTCACCTAGTCCTGATGATGAACCACACTGGTTGGTTCGAAACGCATGGACAATGTTCATTTGAATGTGATTATTACCAAAAAAATTTTACATAAATAGAAATTTCTAAATTAAAATTAATATGTAATTCATAATCAAAAAATTTAATATTTCTTTTTATTTATATTTTTAAGAAAATATTAATCTTCTACTAATCGTATAAAATAAAAGAAATAACTTTACAGATATAATTTTTTATCTTTTTAATTACACAATATTGTTATTATAAGTAATTAATCACAGTTAAATCGATAGTTTGTCCTTATTTCCGTGTAATACTTAACTTTGTTAATAGATACAGTGGGTAAGCAAATTATTTTCAGCTTTGTACTTATAAATTTGACTTTCCTTTGAGTCAGAGAATTTAATAATCTTTAACATATTTAAGAATTAAAATATATATATATATATAGATTGAGTATGAAAATGTTATTAAAATCACTTTTTATATTACTTATCATCATTCATGAGCCTTGTTTCCCAAACAACAATGGTCATATTAATCTAAAGAAAAAATCAAAGGGGAAATTTTGAAACCACCATATCGGACACATTGTAATTTAACGAAGATCATACCAAACGTGAAAAAACGCAGCCACACTATAACACTCATTAGAAAAATATATACTTTTTACTCCATGCTTGAAAACATGCTTATGTACATAAATATATGTAAAAGACTCGGCAACTATTCCATCATTTTTCTTACCATATTAAAAAGACTTAAACAGAATAATCAAGAATTATTTCTATATCTAAATTTAGTACTATATTTTAAACAAGTACAAACATTCCATATGCATTAAACCATAGTCTCGGACTATAATTATAAACATGGTTTATTGAGTCAGACATGTCATTATGACTAAGATTTATTACATACCCAAAACATTACGTTTATGAATTTAAGCTTTGGTTATGGAATTATTATGTGATCTTTGAGTTGTCATGTACTGCAGAATTAAAAGCTTTTCACTCCATATGTAGCTTTGGCATAGCTGGGTGATTTCCCATAGACTTTGCTCGGACTTCAATACCACCTATCTTGATCTCTTCCGTCTAAATATTTTTTGAGATATTCACTCCTTCCTTGGAGGGAAAGCTTACTAACTCAATGAAAGAGAAACTGAAAAACCCTAATTTGGTCTCAGCTAATGGTTTCGGGTCTAATCTCTGTCTGAGTAGGGAATTCTCGCGAAGGAGGAAGCTATCTCGATCAGAGGCTATTTGCAAACCTTCTCAGCGGACGCATTATGGTAATATTTCTGGTTCATTTTTGCCTTAAGTATGTTAATTTCCATTTTGAAACTCTAAACTGTGTTGGCCTTAACCCTCACTTTCACTATGCTCGATATTTCAGTTGGAATTCCGTAGGTTTCGATGGTCGGTCTCCGCTTGACAGGTGATAAAAAATATTAAAAGTTACCTTTCTTCACTTATATGAGGAATGGTCTTTTCCTTCAAATTATTTGTTAAATAATCCTTTTTAGCTCGTATTTTAACTCCTAATGTTTTGTTGCAGGTGTGATTCTCTTTGGTGCTCTATGTTGCTCCTTAAACACAGAGTTTTTCAGCCTTGATGTGCTTAACAAATAAACATGCATCTCTTTCCAGGTACTCTGGTTCACGGACTACTCGAACCCTTCCGAAGTTTCGTAGGAAGTCTTACTTCTATGTGTTAGAAATGGTTATGCATTTCTTTTCTGCTGAGAATTTTATTCCAAATGTAATAGATTTTTCAACGGTTACGGCTTTAAGTGTAACGGTCATGTTTATGAAATTAAGGATTTTTTTCTCCTGGTCATCATTTGGGTTCTATTGTTTGTAATATGTAAATGTGACCCTTAGACTTCCTCCAGATTTGGATTCTTCTAAATCCGAGCTCTCTGGAATTTTTAGCTTTCTTTTGTTTGTCTCTTGAAATCGAAATACAGGGTATATATTTGTAATGTTACTCTGTTTTTATGTTGGTTATGTCTGTGCAATAAAATTTATAGCCTTTGGGTTTGTCTTGGAATATATTGCATGCGTATTGTATAGGAACTGTAAATACCAAATTTTAATGCATCTTTATTTTTGATTCTTGGGTTTTTGTTTGGATATAGGATTTGGAACAGTGTGTTTCTTTTTTGTCATTCATGCCTTTCTCCACAGAATAAGCTTAATTTTCTTTTTCTTGCATTTTTCATTTTAGGACCAAGCATTGAGACCTCCAAGCATTTATATCTCAGGATTTCGTTACTAGATTTACCCTATTCCAGGGTTTAGAGCTTTAATATTTTGTTAATATGTGCAGTTGTATTTATAATAAGTGTTATCAGTCTTTTTAAATATTATTTACTTAAAGTATAAATCTTGTTTATAGTTGAAGTTCTCTGCATACTTCTACCTTTCATTATTATAATGATTCGTGCAGTAAAATCTTGGTTTTGATTTTATTCTTGTTCAAAGTATAAACTCTTGTGTATTTTTTTAGTAATGATATTTGTACTTAAATACAGTTACGGTTTTCCTTGATATTATTTATCTGTATACTTAGCTTTATGTCTATATAATTTCCGTTTGGGTGACCGGACTACCTTTTCTATCGTCCGTGTATAGTTATGATTTGGGGACGATGTGTCTCGGGTCGGGTTTGACCCAACACCCTTACCGATGGTCCTCTCTATTTTTCTTTGGATATAAAAGAAAGACATTCAACTTATAGTTCTACATAAATACACCTTATTTCATTTTTACAGCACTAAAGTCCATGCTAGTAATCAATTATAATTTAAATATATTCACTATAAAACATATGTATATCTTTCCTGATAGAATGTAAAGAATCTTGAATTAAATAAAAATATTGTTGTGCGTCTATTTCTCAGCAAGCTTCTCTTTTCACATCACTCATACAGATCTAGTAAAATTCATAAGAGTCATAATAAAGCAGACAATTTTCTCTATTCTTTCCAAACACCTCTCTATAGCATATTTACTGCCTCTATCACTAGAATAAAAATACTTGTGTACACATAGAAAAGTAATGCAATACTTAATCACATAAAGTAACAGAGATTAGTTACCCGATTATGCATTTTATAGATGTGGTCCTCCCAACCATCAAGAGAGGTGATTACGTCCTCCTCTTGCCCCCATTCTCAAGTCCTAAAAGGTACGGGTTGAGAGTGGATATTTCTGTTGTAACCTCAGGACACCTAGTCTAGTCAATAGCAGAAATAATTTTAGGATTGCTAAGTGTTTTCCACTGGTTTCTACCAGCTCTGGAAATCCACACTCTCCCTCAGTTCAAGAACAAAACCCCTACTCCTCACTGGGATCGGTCTCTTATTTCTAGAGGAGTAGGTAACTATTTCCAACTGTCAAACCACCTTTCAGTTTTTGAAAAACATTTACCATCAATTTTTTTTTTGAATGAAATTATTTTCCATAACAGATTTATTATTCATAATTAATCACTAATGACTATTTAAAAGACATTTTTAATTATTGTTTAAGAAAAGACTGAAATTATTAATGTTTTTCTAAAAAGTTGTTTTCCATAACAGATTTATTATTCATAATTAATCACTAATGAAAATAACTTTTCAGCAAAACAGTAATAATTTCAGTCTTTTCTTAAACAATAATTAAAAATGTCTTTTAACTAGTTAACAACTAGTTATCATTAATGTAGCTATCATAACTTCCCCCCTGGAAGTAACATCGTCCTCGACGTTTCACTCTAGCTCTGAAAAGAGCTCTGGGTAAGCCTCATGCACAAATCTTTCATCCTCCCCAGTAGCCTCATCCAGGCCGAAGTGCTTCCACTAAACTGTAACCTGGGTGATAACTCACTTCCAAAGCATAATTTCCCTCCGGTCAAGTATGTATTGCGGCTCAACCAGAAACTCACCGTCCGGCTCTACCTGCAAACAACAAGGTTCCATGTCAAATTCTCATAAAGAAATCATATTTCAAGTTAGGTTTTTTAATTCTATCCCACCTGTATATTTTTCTAATGAATTATGTGCTTTGAATCATGCACATAACGCTTCAATAGGGACACATGAAACACATTTTGTACTCGTATGTGACTGGGTAAAGCCAGTCGATAGGCCACAGGTCCTACCCTTTCCAAAATTTGAAAGGGTCCACAGAACCTGGGATCCAACTTGGCACAAGAGGTCCACCTCAAGTTACTCCTCTTGGGTTTGATCCTCACATACACATGGTCTCCCACTTCTAATTATCGATAAGGCCCTTTTTTGTCTGCGTAGATATTCTGTTGATCTTGTGCAACCTTTAAATTTTGTCTTATCTTCTTTACTTATTATTCCATTTTAGCCAGCATATCTGGTCCCAACATTAATTTTGTTTCGAGGCTGCTCCAATTTATGGGTGTGCGACATTGCCTCCCATATAAGGCCTTGAAAGGGCTCACCTTTAGGAACTCCCGATAACCATTGTTGTAAGAAAATTCAACAAGATGCAGATAGTCTTCCCATTTGATTGGTTGTTGCATCACATACATGTGCATCATGTTTTCCAATACTTGATTTACTCGTTTCATTTGACCATCAGTCTGGGGATGATAAGTACTAAAGTTTATTTGGATCCCCAGACCTGTAAACAGAGTTTTCCAAAATGTTCAGGTAAACTTAACATCCCTGTCTAAGATAACCATCTTCAGAATACCATGCAGCCTAAAAATTTCCCTCATGAATATGTCTGCTATCTATACAGTCTTGTAAGTAGACTACACAGGTATAAAATTTGCAGATTTACTCAATTTGTCCACTACCACCATGATGGAGTCATTTTTCCTTTTTCTCCATGGTAAACCTATATTGAATTCCAGGGATATATGGTATGGGCTGCAACCATCCTGCGGGATGTCGATGCTCCACCTTAACCTGTTGACACTCCAAACATTTAGTTAAATACTTAGCAATATTTTTATGCATACCATGCCAGAAATATCCTTTCCTGATGGTTGTTAACATTTTATGGTATCCTGGGTACCCCGCATAATTACTTCTATGGTATTCATCCATGATCAACTTTTTTAGGTCCACACGGTTCAGTACATAAAAATTTCCTCTAAAGGTTAACATCTGTTCTTCCTTAACTACATATTCAGATGTACTACCCTATTTTTTGGTCTCTTCCATTTGCTTCCATAGGAATTTATATTCCGGATCTTTTTGTGCTCCTTCCTTTACTTGATCTACGAATTTATTTTCAAGCTGATTGTAGTAAAGCTCATAGAGACAATGTAGCTTTCTACTTAAAGCATCCGCCACTCAGTTCTCCTTACCTTTCACATGCTGGATGTCCATATCAAACTCACTTAGAAAGGCATTCCATATTTCCTGTCTGGAGTTTAAATAACCTTGCTTACAATAACTAGTCAAGCTAATATGATCTGTCTTTAGCACAAAATTTTTACCCAGCAATTAGTGTATCCAAATCTGGAGCGCATGAACTTCTGTTGTTAATTCTAGATCATAGGCTGAGTACCTTTTTTCATGATCCTCAACTTTCTTGACACATATGCCACTACTTTTCCTTCCTGAGATAGAACTGCCCCAACACCCTCTTTATTGGCTTCTGTACAAACTTAAAATTCTTTGTTGGGGTCAACTACCCTCAGCACCGGTGTAGTGGTCAAAATTTGTTTCAATTTTTCAAAACTGTTCTGACACTCAATAGTCCACTTGAAAACTTTTCCTTTTCTCTGCAAATAGGTAAGGGAAAAAGCAGTTCTGGAAAATCCCTCAATAAATCTCCAATAGTACCTAGCTAATCCCGTAAAGGATCGAATGTCTATCACATTCTAGAGTACTCTCCATTCCATAATTGCCTTGATTTTCTCTGGATCAAAAACAATCCCTTCTGCTGAAATTACATGGCCTAGGTACTGGATTTCTATTTTAAATAAATCACATTTGTTGAACTTGGTGTACAACTGGTGTTTTCTTAGCATTTCCAGCACAATCCTTAAATTCTCTCTATGTTTTTCCTGGTTTTTAGAATACATTAAAATGTCATCTATAAATATAAGTACAAAATTATCTAGGAAAGGATGAAAGATTCCATGCATTAACCTCGTAAAGGTTTCTTGTGCATTTTTTAACCCAAAGGGTAACACCACAAATTCATAATGCCCATACCTAGTATGAAATGTAGTCTTGTATATGTCTTCATCCTTGATTCGTATCTGGTGATATCCGGATCTTAAATCGATTTTAGAAAACAATATGGCCCCCTTCACTTGATCAAACAGATCGTCAATCCTTGGTAATGGATACTTATTCTTAACTGTTAACTTGTTAAGCTATATTCAATCCATGCACATTCGCATGGTTCCATCCTTCTTCTTCACGAACATCACTAGTGATCCCTAAGGGGACACACTCGGACGAATGTAACCTTTTTCCAACATTTCCTGTAACTGCATTTTCAATTCCATTAATTCTGGAACACTCATTCTATAAGGAGTGCTTAACACAGGAGAGGCTCCTGGAATTAACTCTATGGTGAAATCAATGTCTTGCCTTGGTGGTAATCCAGGAATATTTTCTGGAAAAACATCCATGAAATCCTGTACCACTGGTATGTTTTCCATCAGAGGTGTTTTTTTCTTGGAGTTTGCACATCTCACCTGAATAGCATATATCTGACATCCCTTCCTCATACACATAAGCATTTGGGATGCAGTAATTGGATGTAGCTGTAACAGATTCTTTATTCCCTGAATCTCCTTGCGTATCCCATATTAAATTCTATAATAATTGATCTTTTCCTTGCAGTCCACTAAGGTCCAATGTTTCTTTAGCCAATCCATAGCCAACAAAACATTGTAAGACCCTAATGGCAGTATGTTCAGGTCTACATTTAACTGTTGTTCTAAAATTTCCAAAGTACAGTTTGGAATTTTGGCATTTACCTTTCTTTTATCTCCTATGGTTAGCCGTACCAGCCACAAGTTTTTGAATTTCTGTTCTTTTAGTTTACACATTTCCACTATTTTGAGACTAACATAACTTAGACTTGCACCTGGGTCTACCAAAATAGAAACAGATTGAGACAATAATTTACCTTCTAACTCAATCATCGTTGGTTGATAATATGCATGTCAATCCTCCAACGTCGCATTAATACGAGGAATGTTTCATGCCACATCACCTACTGTAGAAGCCTCCTGCAAGTTTGAAACTATGTCATTTCTTGCTCGTTGTGGGCAATTTTTATAATAGTGTGCCTCACCACACCCCTAACATTGTAGAGGCGGCTTGGTCACTTTCCCTTGCTCAATTTTCCTAGATGCCTCTGTAGGCTTTTCTTCTGCTAGCCATTGGGTTCTCTGATGATTTCTGCCAAATTTTTTACTGACAGAACTTCGCGCAAAATTCCTAAAGTTATTGCTTTTGGCTCCTTTGAAGTTGGAGTTGCTTTTCTGTCCTTTCCTTGGATACCAAATTTTTCCAACCTCCCCTTTACCCTTGGACTGTTGATAGCACATTCTTGCCTTATGAATTGATTCATCCATGGTTTTGGGATTCACAAATTCAATTCGCTATTTCATGTGTTGGAAAGCTGCTCAAAAATCTTTGCACCTTAGCCTTTTTCTCTCGAAGGTATGGAACATATCGTAACAAGGAGGTGAACTTGGTGATATACTCATCCATAGTCATCTGTCCCAGCCTCAAGTCATGAAATTATTTACCTTTCTCATAGTATAAACGTTCCATTAAATAATTGTCTTTAAAGTATTGCTAGAATGATTCCCAAGTAACATCTTGTTCCTCAATGTTGCGAACATTCTTGAATTCTTACCACCACAGGAAGCTTTCTCCCTTAACTAATATATGGCCAATTTTTCCTTCACGGTGCTGCTGTATTCATACACCTGAAAATACTTGTTCATATTTATTAACCATGCCTCTGCCACTTCCTCAGCTTCACCATCAATTGTTGGTGGTTTTATTTTTCGAAACTCCCCCTGAATCTCTACCTTCTGCTTTTTAACCTCTCGTTGATCTGACAAATTGCCTAATTCTGCTTCATTGTAATTTTTGTTCTTGTTACTTCATTGGGATGGGCTTCTTTCCCCTCTGTCAGTAGTGTTTTCTCTTGTTTTTTGTTCATCACCTTCTTGCATGCCTTTTTCAGTACTAGGGTGTTCCATTCCTTGGTTTTTCTTATCTGACAGGTTCTTAAGTATCTTTTCTTGCTCTCGCATTAATCATTCATTATCCCTTCGAAATTGCACCATCTCTTCCTGTAGTTGTTGTAATGTATTCAACAATATGTTGGTTTGGTGTTGTTGTTCTTCCAAGAGTCTATTCATTTGTTGGTGCTGGTCGACACTTAACTGAACCCACATTTCAGGGTTCACAACTAGTTGTGTTTGGGGTTTGTCGGTGTCTTGGGATGGTTATTATGTTGTTCCCCTTCTCATGATGTTTCCTATTATGCTTCTCATTTGTGCATCATTTTACGCACAACGTAAATTTTTAGTTGACCCTTGGGGTCCTAACATATGAACGCTGCTCTGATACCACTTGTAACACTCGTTAATTTCTTTTTTACTTTTTAATCCATGCTTGAAAACATGCTTACATATGTAAATATATGTAAAATACTTGGCAACTATTCCATCATTTTTCTTACCATATTAACAAGACTTAAATGGAAGAATTAAGAATTATTTCTATATCTAAACTTAGTACTATAGTTTAAACCTGTACAAACATTCCATATGCGTTAAACCATAGTCGCGGACTATAATTATAAACATGGTTTATTGTGCCAGGCATATAATTATGATTATATTTATTACATATCCAAAACATTACGTTTATGAATTTAAGCTTTGGGTAATGGAATTATGATGTGATGTTTAAGCTGTCATGTACTGGAGAATTAAAAGCTCTTCACTCTGCATGTACCTCTGGCACAGCTAGGCAATTGCACGTAGACTTTGCTTAGACTTCAAGACCTCCTGTCTTGATCTCCTCTGTCCAACTCTTTTTAGAGATCTTCACTCATTCCTCAGCGGGAAAGCTTGTTAACTCAGTGAAAGAGAAACTGCAAAACCCTCATTTGGCCTTAGCTATTGATTTCGAGTCTAAACTCTGTCTCAGTAGGGAATTCTCACGAAGGAGGAAGCTATCTCTATGAGAGGCTATTTGCAAACCTTCTCGACGGACACATATGGTAATATTTCTGGTTCATTTTTTCCTTAACTATGTTAATTTCCATTTTGAAACTCTTTACTGTACTAGCCTTAACCCTCAACTTGCACCATGTTCTATCTTTTGGTTGGAAGTCCGTAGGTTTTGATGGTCAGTCTCCACTTGATAGGTAATACAAAATATTAAAAGTTACCCTTATGCACTTATATGAGGAACGGTCTTTTCCTTCGAATTATTTGTTAAATAATCCTTTTCGGCTCGTAATTTAACTCCTAATGTTTTGTCACAGGTGTGATTCTCTTTGGTGCTCTATGTTGCTCCTTGAACGCGAAGTTTTTCGGCCTTGTCGTGCTTAACAAATAAACATGCTTCTCTTTCCAGGTACTCTGGTTCACGGACTACTCGAACCCTTCCGGAGTTTCGTAGGAAGTCTTACTTCTATGTGTTAGAAATGGTTATGCATTTCTTTTCTGCTGAGAATTTTATTCCAAATGTAATAGATTTTTCAACGGTTACGGCTTTAAGTGTAACGGTCATGTTTATGAAATTAAGGAGTTTTTTCTCCTGGTTAGCATTCGGGTTCTATTGTTTGTAATATGTAAATGTGACCCTTAGACTTCCTCCAGATTTGGATTCTTCTAAATCTGAGCTCTCTGGAATTTTTAGCTTTGGTTTGTTTGTCTCTTGAAATCGAAATACAGGGTATATATTTGTAATGTTACTCTGTTTTTATGTTGGTTATGTCTGTGCAATAAACTTTACAGCCTTTGGGTTTGTCTTGGAATATATTGCATGCGTATTGTATAGGAACTTTCAATACCAAATTTTAATGCATCTTTCTTTCTAATTCTCGGGTTTTTGTTTGGATATAGGATTTGGCACAGTGTAGTTTTTTTTTTCATTCCTCTCTTTCTCCACAGAATAAGCTTAATTTTCTTTTTCTTGCATTTTTTGTTTTAGGACCAAGCGTTGAGACCTTCGAGTTTTTATATCTCAGGATGTCATCACTGGACTTACCCTATTCCAAGGTTTAGAGCTTTAATCTTTTGTTACTATGGGCAGTTGTATTTATAATAAGTGCTATCAGTCTTTTTAAAGATTATTTACTTAATGTATAAATCTAATTTACAGTTGAAGTTCTCTGCAAACTTCTACTTTTCATTATTTTAATGATTCGTGCAGTAAAAGCTTAGTTCTAAGTTTATTCTTGTTCAAAATATAAACTCGTATGTATTTTTTTAGTAATGATATTTGCACTTAAATATAGTTATGGTTTTCCTTGATATTCTTTATCTGTATACTTAGTTTTATGTATATATAATTTCCATTTGGGTGACCGGACCACCTTTTCTATCGTTCGTGTATAGTTATGATTTAGGGGACGATGTGTCTCGGGTCGAGTTTCACCGAGCACCCTTGACCGATGGTCCTCTCTCTTTTTCTTTGGATATAAAACAAAGACATTCAACTTACAGTTCTACATAAATACACCTTCTTTCATTTTTATAGCACTATAGTGCATGCTAGTTATGAGCTATAATTTAAAGATATTCACTGTAAAATGTATGTATATCTTTCCTAATATAATGTAAAGAATCTTGAATTAAATACAAAGATAGTTTTACATCTATTTCTCAGCAAGCTTCTATTTTCACAGTACTCATACATATCTAGTAAAATTCATACGAGTCATAATAAAGCAGACAGTTTTCTCTATTCTTTCCCAACACCTGTCTATAGCATATTTACTGCCTCTATCACTAGAATAAAAATACCTGTGCACACATAGAATAGTAATGCAGTACTTAATCACATAACGTAACAAAGATTACTTATCTGATTATGCAATTTATAGCTATGGTCCTCCCAACCATCAAAAGAGGCGATTACGTCCTCCTCTTGCCCCCGTGCTCTAGTTCTAAAAGGTACGGGTTGATAGTGGATATTTCTGCTATGACCTCAGGACACCTAGTCCAGTCAGTACTAGAAATAATTTCATGATTGCTGAGTGTTTTCCACTGATCTCTACTAGCTCTGGAAATCTACAATCTCCCTTAGTTCAAGAACAAAACCCCTACTCCTCACTGGGATCAGTCTCTTATCATTAGAGGAGCATGGAATTGTTTCCAAGTGTCCAAACCACCTTTCATCTTGGAAAACATTTACCATCAGCTTTTATTTTTTTTATGAAGTTATTTTCGATAAAAGATTTATTATTCATTATTAATCACTAATGAAAATAACTTTTCAGCAAAACATTAATAATTTCAATCTTTTCTTAAACAATAATTAAAAATGTCTTTTAACTAGTTAACAACTAGTTGTCATTAATGCCTGTCACACACACACTATAATTTTTCCATTGAATTTTGATGAAATCCTATAAAATAATATTATATTGACTAAAACGAATTCAAACAAATTCATGGGAGTTGTCTTTAGTACAATTTTTTGGAGTTTCGGGTACCTGAATCTGGTGAAAAAAATTGAGGTAAAATCTTGATTTCTATTATTTAAACTGGTTTTTTGACTATACATATGAATTTATCACCCTAAAAAACCCCTAAAACACTTTTATTTTCAAATTTCTATTTTCAATAAATTACTACCCGAATTTAGAGAAATTAAACCGAAAAAAATTACCGTAAAAACCTTCATAACTAGTAGAAATCCATGTGCCAAGCATATCTTTTTAATATTACCCGATTGAAATGATCTAATTGTTTTTCATGAAAAATAATAAAATTATTTACTTAATAATTAATCAATTTAAAAATGTATTTAAATAAAAATAATGATTTTAGAAACGTATTTTAATATAATGATAGAGTATGTTTACACGGAACTGACCTGGGTATAGTAAAAAAAAGTTGCGTATATATAAAATATTAATATTTCTGTGCACGTGTAACACCATTTAAAAATCCACTCGTGTGAAACAGCATTGAATTACCTTCATTCACATCGCTTGATGAACCACGTGATTTTTATAATCATTTATATTAAATAATATATTTCTAGTTTTAATCAATTATTGTGGTTTTGTGGTTCATCAAATGTGTTGGAAATATGTTTTTATATGTAATTATTACTGATTTTTTTTAAATATTTAGAATAAACTACAAAAACTTAAATTCTAAAAACAATATATTTTTATTATTTTTTAACCATACTATAACAAAATTTCAGCAATAATATTAGGTATTAAAAATAAGGGAATTTTAACTTTTTCATAAATATTTCAGTTTTATTAAATGAATGAAAAATTAAAATTCATAATATTAAGATATAGAAATTACTATACTCGCAAAGATAATATTGGAAGAATGTCATTTTGGTTATTATATATTTAAATACATTTCAGATGTCTAAACCATTACACTAATAAATTTGATTGAACACAACATGATACTTGCAGGAATTGAACCTAGTTGGGAAGGAGAACAATCAATTCTCCCAAACACCCCCGATTAACTTAATTGACAAGATACCCCTTTTATATATATATATATATATATATATATATATATATATATATATTAAAACAAATTTAAGAATTTAATGAAGATTTGAAAGCTTGTGCACATAAATAACTCTTAATATTAAGGTTATATTTAATGATTTAGAAAGATCGGGTAATTGCATTGATATGATAATGTTATATTACATTGATTTCAATAATGATATAATAGACAAAAATATAGTGTTTTGATTTTAATGATGATATAATGAAAAATTATTTACAGTAATCAAGTAGTTCCGTTCATGTTAACTATGAAATAATGCAAAACAATGAGATGCATTAATTTTAATGAAGACTACTAAAAAATGAATGAGTCATATAAACATATTAAAAATATTTTTCCCACATTAAGCCCAATAAAAAGCTATGATCTTGTCTTCATGGCATTGTAATGCAATCAAATAGTTACATTGACTAAGGTTTTGTTCTTTTCCTACCAACTAGTGGGCTTGAGATGGGAAATTGGGTTGAAGTATAGTTAAAATGATTCTAAATATTTGATGAACTTAACAGTGAGTATTTGAGATCTTGAGCAAAAATTGGGTATTAAAAAAGACATTGAGGTGGGGTAGATAAATAATTTATTTGACACTATTGTTAATGCATTTTTTTATTCCACATTATTAAAGAGTGTTTTTATAAGGAATACTGTATTCACAATTATACTGAGAGGGGGTGTGATCTTGAGCAGAATTGGGTATTAAAAAAGACATTGAGGTGGGGTAGATAAATCATTTATTTCTCACTATTGTTGATGTATTTTTTTATTGCACACTATTAAAGAGTGTTTTTCTATGGAATATTGTATTCACAATTATACTGAGAGGGGTTCGGGGGGAATCCGTATAATGGAAATTTTTACTTATTTAAATCCAATCGAACATTATAAAACATCAAACTCATAAACTGAAGAAATAGCACAACATATACATGGAAATACTTATGGGAGAAAGCCACATAAATTATTTATATGAAGGATCTTGTAGGCACAAACCTAGAAGTAATATTGATCCCCTCTATTTCTTTGTAGGAACTACCCTATAGGAGACACCAATCTATTTTGTTTCTTTGTAGGAACCAACCTATAGGAGGCACCAATCCCCTCTATAGGCACCAACCTACATGAGACACCAATCCCCTTTGGTGCTTTCTAGGCACCAACCTATAAGATACATGAATCCCCTATGCTATTTGATGGGCATTAGACTACATGAGATACCAATTCCCTCTAATGCTCTATATTCATCAACCTATAGGAGACACTAATCTCAATTAGTGAAAATACTGATATATTCTAACCTACTTCACTATGTCATCTGGATTCTTCACAATGTCTATTAGTTGCTTCATATTTCACTAAGTTTTCTTGTCAGTTTTTCCTTATTACATATGGCTTCCCTCAATATACTATTTTCTTCTTCCTTCACCTAATGTACTTCTCTCAAAACTTATTTCTTTTGGATTCTTCTCAAGAATGAACTTGCACAACATGCCACATATCCAATTCTACAAACTTAGTGCTAAAATTTATACCATAGGTACCTAGATATCTATTCTCTATCCCCTCTAAATTTCACCATGTGAAACATCTTAGAAGGAAAGTTATAGGGAAAATCACAAGATAATTTCTCTTATCTATCCTCTCCAGATATCGTAGTCTCAAACATATTAGAAGGAAAGTTATAGGGAAAATCACAAGATAAAATATTTGAAGCATGTTTTAGGATCATTCAAGAACACTAACTTCCTTATATTATATCTATGAAATTACAGTGAAACAAGGTCTCATAGGTCTACTACATATTACCTGAGATATCTTCTTTGTGTCCTCCAAAATTCAGAGTTTAAAACATCATAGAAAGAAATTCTTAGTTAAAATACCAATCTAACCAATTTGAAGTATATATTATGATCATTTAGGAAGCCTAAATTCCTCTAAAATATCTCTAAAATTATACCTAACCGAGGTTTAAAATTTTAATCATAGTTATATTAATATGTTTTATCTTCAAAACTATAGAAAACTAGTGTCTGAAATTTTATACATGGGTACAAGAATATCTTCCCTCTAGCACTTCTAAGAATAAAGGCATGATACATTCGAAAAGAAGAGTTATAGTGAAAAGTCTAAGATAACTCATTAACTACATATATGACAATTTTATTTCTATCTTCACTCCAACAATCATTGCTAGTGAAAAGTCTAAGATAACTCATTAACTACATAAATAACAATTTTCTTTCCATCTTCACTCCAACAATCATTGCAAGAATTATTCCTCATATCTTCTTGCAATCTCAAATCTCTTATTTCTTGTAGTGTGCTCAAATTCACTCATATACCTTTATTTATAGTGTTTTTACAATCAATTATGGTTTAAGTTGTAAAATTAGTTGGAAAAGCTATTTGTAATTTGGTTAGGTAATCCTGGCGAAATCTTCCATATGCGCTTGTTTCTATAGATTTAGAGGGAGTTCCATATACTATTATAAAATTCTTGGGATAGGATTTCTAACCATATACTCTATGCTCCATTTTGAGTTATGATATTAGAGTAAAAATTCCTTCAAAATTAGAGTATCCAAATTGGGCAGTAAAAGTTCAAAACAGTTTTTCCAACAATCTTCATCTTCCAATATTTATATTGGACAAATATAGTGTCCCCCTACTTTTGAAAAAAATTGCAACAATATTTCCAACAATAAATTGCACGTTAAGGTGATTTCTGATATAAAAATTGTTCAATGTTAAGGCTACATTTGAGTTAAGGTGCATTGATTGAAATGACTATATAATGAAAATTATTTAAAGAAATAAAGTATAAATTTAAAAAATTATATAGATCATAAGAATTACATAATTGTGTTAAATTCATCAATACTATAACATATAAAAATAAGGGGCATTGATTTTATTGATGATTAAATTAATTTATTCAAATTAAGTACATTAATTTTAACAATAACATAATTAAAAAAAATTGCATTAATTTTATTTAATACTATATAAAACTAACCAACCATACAAATATAACCAGGATTGTTGCTTAGTTTAATTACTAAAATTTGAAAAACTAACTCCCACATTTTAACAAGGGCTACATAGATCTAGCTTACATATAGTCAAATTAAAGTGTACCAAATAAAATAAAATAAATGTTGTAAAAATAATTGTTTAAGATATTTTTTAAATATAATAGAAATGATGAGAATATAAGATTACTATATATAACAATGTGGAATATATGCTTATATTATTATTATATATTCAGTTTTCTTGATGGTCTAGCTTGATTTTTATCCACTAAAGGGATTGAAATGTATGGTTAGAAGGTTGCTATATTGCTATGCTACAAATCCAAAAAAAAAAATTCCTCTAATAATTTCTAAGATCTTATTCTCTAATATCAATTGATCTACATGAAGATGTAAAAAATTATCACTGAAAAAAACATATATAACAATGTAGATGTAAAGAAGAGAACAACATTTCTAGAAAACAATACCACAAGGAGACATGATCATTTTATAACCAATGAATTTTTTTTTCTTATTAATTTAATTACCAAATAAATTGAAGAAAAGTGATGGGACCAGCCCTTCTTAAACTCTGCACTCAATCAATAATTAAAATATTATTAATGTTGTGATGATGATTATCAGATTTTTGTGATTTTGCAATTGATATGTTTTAAATTGTCGATTGATGACTCACCCTTGTGAAAGGTGTGAGGAGGACACCTGTCTCGTTCTCGAATTTTTTTCTCTTGCCTTAGTTACGTGCCTTTACTCTCTATTCATTTGGCATTTTCTCTTTTTCTTTTCGGTGGTTGCGAGGGTTTCTTTCTACTGGTTCTCTGTGGGTGTAATGGCCCGGTTCTTTGTGGCCCTTTGACCTCTCTGTGGTCACGGCTCTAATTTTATCTGTTAATGCTTCATGCAATCTTTAACTGTGGCTCTGTCCTGCTAGATGAGTTCCGTCGATATGATAACTCCGTTCGTTTTTCTCGCTCTGCTAATGATTTTGAGGGTTTCGAGTTCTGCTTCTCCGTTGTTTGTAACAGGGTTTCTCCGCCATTAAAGTTTTATGGGCGCTATTTATGTTTGTAATTTCTTGAATGATTTCACTCCAGTGTTGTTTTATCTTGTCAATATAAGTAGTCTGTTGATTAACTGGTTGCTTGTCTATGTTGTATCAAGTCGCAGCCATCAGGGGACTTGGCATTCGACCTCAACTCGTCAATTTCACAATGGTAAGTCTTCCTTCCTTGCTCCAGTTCTTTGATTATTTTTTCCTGCTTATACTAAGGATTTTTTCTCCTAGTGAGCAGGCTCCCTTTCTGGCTGGCGACCAGTCGAATCCCTCCTTCGATTCAATGCTCCTCTACTAGTAAGCCAAGCTTACAAACCCTCTTTGTTCCTTTCTCTGGTTCAAGGTTTCTTTTTTTTTATTCCTTTGCAGATTTTAACACATGGAACTTTCTCCTTGCAGGTGACTCCTTGTTTGCTCCAAACTTGGTCTTCGACTCCACCGTTGTTGACCCAAATAGGTACGGTATTTTCCTTTAGTCGCTTCTAGTAGTTGGGGTTTCTTTCGGTTATGAGCCTCGATTCCCCTGTTAATTGTCTTTATGTATATTTCTCCGTTAATTGTCTGTTATAGATGCTTCTCCGTTTGTAAATGGGTTGGGGTCTATATGCGGTCATGCACTTGATTCTTCAGTCAGGGCTTTGTTTTGTTTCTTTATCTCTAGTTCAGGTATTCGCTGCTGGTAGTATAATGTCTATATTGGGTTTCAAATCTGGTCCTTTAATTCGACATGTAATATATTTTTTGATACTTGTAAAACAAAACTACTTTGACAATGTTCAAAAATGAAATTATGTTGTTTCAATTGGATGAATACCTGTGATTGTTTTGTGCGTCCTCTTGGTTATGATTCTTAGCGCATTTATTAAATCGAAGATCTCTTCTCACTGGTGAATGTCTCGGCTTGTTAATTCTTTGATTACTCCAACACCTGTGAAAACAATTTACATTGTCAGTTCTTGCTATGTTTGTACATGCATTCAATTTATCATGAAAATGAAAATAAATTGTATCTAACTGCACGTGAATTAGATGGTTTTACAAAATCTCTTGAATGATTTTATTTGTCTCCTCCGCTATGATGGAAATCAATCTTACAATGTCTCAATTTTCCCTTTTTGTATGGTTTGTTAAAAAAATTTTAGAACTGTCAACAGTTACAAGTAGTTACATTAGGTAACTGTTAATTTCCATTCCCTAAATTCTATACTTAATTATAAAACAATAATTAAAAGAAAAATATAATGAAATAAAAATGTAGCTTTGATGTTAAGTCTTAAATCCTATAAATTAAGGAAATTAAAAAGAAAAAACTCAGGTACGATGACCTGTAAATCTGTGAGACAAAAACACTTTATTTTTGTTCACCCTAAGTTGGATGCTCCTACATCAAGCTCTCGGGGTGACAAAAATTCATGGCTCCATTGCATGAGCTCCTCCACTGAATATCCTGCACACTATATCTGGGCCGTGTCAAGCCACAAACTATCCTTAATGGGAATGGTTCTTCCACTTGAAAAGGTACTGTAGGTACTCGTTTTTGCGAGTTCGCTTGGCTACCTGTGTGTCGAGAATTCTCTCGATCTCAAGAAGCTGAGCCAAAGGCATTTGTCTCATCCTTGAAGAACCACTTTTTATCTGGGTGTCCTGCTCTGGCCGTGTCGTACTATTGTCTTCAAGACTGGCAGTGTATGGAAACAAATCTGCCACGTTGAAGATAGGCAATATGCCTATTCCTGGGGGTAGCTATAATTCATAGGAATTTGCAGAGAATTTACGTAGAATTTTGCAAGGGCTAATTTTTTTAAACTTTAATTTGTTGTACTCACCCTCAGGGATCCTTTCTTTGCATAAATGTGCTAGAACATCGTCTCCCACCTGAAACTGTACCTCCCACCGTTTTAAATCTGCTTGCTGCTTATACCTCTGACCGCTGTCCTGCAACTTGGATTTTTCTTGCTCATGTAGGTCATTCATTGCTTTGGCGAAATCTTCCCCATCAGCACACCTCCTTTCCAACTGTCCCAGGTCCCGTAAGTAATGCACTCCACGAGGATGCATGCCATACAAGATCTGAAAAGGACTGTATCATGTGCTTCGATTTGGCGAATCATTGTAAGTGAATTCCGCCTGGGTAAGTACATGATCCCACATTCATGAATTTTATCCAATCAAACTCCGTAGTAGGTTTCCTTAGTTTCTGTTCACCACCTCTATTTTCCCATCAGTCTGTGGGTGATAAGAGGAGCTGAAGTTCAATCATGTGTCCAACTTTTTCCACTAGGTACGCCAGAAATGTCCTGTTAACTTCACATCCCTGTCGGAAATAATGGACTTAGGAAAACTCTGTAGTCAGACAATCTCCATGAAAAACAAGTGTGCTACGTGAGTGGCATCACTAGTTTTCTTATAAGGAATGAAATGTGCCATTTTTGAAAACCGGTCCACTACCACCATCACAGAGTCATAACCGCGCTGTGTTTTGGGTAGACCTAAGACAAAGTCCAAGCTGATTGAATCCCACAGTCTACTCAGAATAGGCAGTAGTGTGTAGAGGCCCGTATTATGACTATGTCCTTTCACCAACTGGTACACTTTACATCTGGTTACAAATCGCTGCACATCCCTTCGCATCTTCGGCCAATAATAAAAGTGATTGAGCTAATATAAGGTCTTATCAATGCCGAAATGTCCGACAAGACATCCGCTCTGCTTTTCCCAGATGATGTTCTCCCTCATTGAATAGTCGGGAATACATAATTGTCCTCCTTTAAACAATAGTTTCTCCTATAAGTTATAGTCCATCCATGGACTATTATTTCTCACCAAAGGATTCTGGCAGGCTTCATAAGCCTCCTTGAAATTCGCATCTGTTTAATACAAGTCCTTCAGGTGCTCAAATCCCAGCACTTGTATCATACTCTCCTGCAAGAGCAAAGATCTTCTATTCAATGCATCTGCTACCTTGTTGGCCTCTCCACTGATATGCTTCAATACAAACGTGAAACTCTGCAAGTACTCAACCCACTTTACATGCTTTTGGTTTAGCTTATGCTGCTGCATAAAATACTGTAATGCAGAATTATCAGAAATAAAAAAAATTTCATTACCCAACAAATAGCGTCTCCAATGCTTCAATGCTTGGACAACAACATAAAACTCCTTGTCATAAGACGAGTACTTTTGCCTGCTTTCATTCAAATTTTCAATGAAATAAGCAACCGATTTGTCTTCCTGGCTGAGTACGGCCCCAATGGCTCTACCACTAGCATCACAACAAACTTGGAATAGTTTGTTAAAATCAGGTAACCTTAAAATCGGTCTTTTAGTGATCTTTTTCTTCAAAATATGGAAACTTTTTTCTACCGCTTCAGTCCAACAAATAGGTTAATTTGCCTTTTTTATTGTGTCCAACATAGGTGCGCAGATCTCACTAAAATTCCTTATGAACTTATGATAGAAACTTTCCAACCCATGAAAAATATGAACCTCAAACAGGCTCTTTGGGGATGGCCAACTAATAATAGCTACAAATTTCTCTGGGTCCATTTTCAGCTCATTCTCTACAATCACAAAACCCAAATAAACTAATTCTTTCTGAAAAAAAGAACATTTCTTCAAATTTATCAGCAACTTGTTTTGTTGCAACTTCTCCAGCACACTCTGAACAGTTCGGAAATGTTCCTCTTTAGTCTTACTGAAAATCAATATATCATCAAGATATACAATTACGAACTTTTTTCATTATCCTTTGTTCATTATCCTTCAACTTTCTTGACTCATATGCCACTGCTTTGTCTTCCTGAGATAGAGCTGCCCCAACACCCTCTTTACTGGCATATGTAAAAACTTCAAATTCTTGGTTGGGGTTAGCTACTCTCAGCACTGGTGTAGTGGTCAAAAGTTGTTTCAATTTTTCAAAACTGTTATGAAACTCAACAATCCACTTGAAAACTTTTCCTTTTCTCTACAAATAGGTGGGGAAAATCAATTCTGGAAAATCCCTCAATAAATCTCCAATAGTACCTAGCTAATCCCATAAAGGATCGAATGTCTGCCACATTCTAGGGTACTCCCCATTCCATAATTGTCTTGATTTTCTCTGGATCAAAAATAATCCCTTCTGCTGAAATGACGTGGCCTAGGTACTAGATTTATATTTTAAAGAAATCAAATTTGTTGAACTTAGTGTACAGCTGGTGTTTTCTTAGCATTTCCAGCACAATCCTTAAATGCTCTCTATGTTCTTCCTAGTTTTTAGAATAGATTAAAATGTCATCTATAAATATAAGTACAAAATTATCTAGGAAAGGATGAAAGACTCCATGCATTAACCTCATAAAGGTTTCTTGTGCATTTGTTAACCCGAAGGGTAACACCACAAATTCATAATGCCCATACCTGGTACGAAATGAAGTCTTGCATATGTCTTCATCCTTGATTCAGATCTGGTGATGTCTAGATCTTAAATCGATTTTAGAAAACAATATTGCCCCCTTCACCTGATCAAACAGATCATCAATCCTTGGTAATGGATACTTATTCTTAACTGTTAACTTGTTAAGTTGTCTATAATCCATGCACATTTACATGGTTCCATCCTTCTTCTTCACGAACATCATTGGTGCTCCCTCAGGGGACACACTTGGACGAATGTAACCTTTGTCCAAGAATTCCTGTAACTGAAATTTCAATTCTGTTAATTATGGAACAGTCATTCTGTAAGGATCCCTTGACACAGGAGAGGCTCTTGGCATTAACTCTATGGTGAAATCAATGTCTTGCCTTGGTGGTAATCCAGGAATATTTTTTGGAAAAACATCCATGAAATCTTGTACCACTAGTATGTTTTCCATCAGAGGTGTTTTTTTCTTGGACTTCGCATATCTCACCTAAATAGCATATATCTGACATCCCTTCCTCATACACATATGCATTTGGGATGTAGTAATTGGACGTAGTTGTAACGGCTTCTTGATTCCCTGAATCTCCTTGCGTGTCCCATCTTGCATTCTACAATAAATGATCTTTTCCTTATATTCCACTAAGCTCCAATGTTTCTCTAGCCAATCCATAGCTAGCAAAACATTGTAAGACCCTAATGGCAGTATGTTTAGGTCTACATTTAACTGTTGTTATGAAATTTCAAAAGTACAGTTTCGAATCTTGGAAGTTACCTTTCTTTTTGCTCCTGTGGCTAGCTGTACCAGCCACGAGTTTTTGAATTTCTGTTCTTTTAGTTTACACATTTCCACTATTTTGGGACTAACATAACTTAGACTTGCACCTGTGTCTACCAAAATAGAAATAGATTGAGACAGTAATTTACCTTCTAACTCAATCATCGTTGGTTGATAACCTGCTTGTTAATCCTCCAACAACACGTTAATATGAGGAATGTTTTGTGCCACATCACCTATTGTAGAAGCCTCCTGCAAGTTTGCAACTATTTCATCTCTTGCTCGTTGTGGGCAATTTTTATAATAGTGTGCCTCACCACACCCCCAACACTGTAGAGGCGACTTGGTCGCTTGCCCTTCCTCAAGTTTCCTAGATGCCTCTATAGGCTTTTCTTCTGCTGGCCATCGGGTTCTCTGATAATTTCTGCCAAATTGTTTACTGACGGAACTTTGCGCAAAATTCCTAAAGTTATTGCTTTTGGTTCCTTTGAAGTTGGAGTTGTTTTTTTGTCCTTTCCTTGGCTGCCAACTTTTGCCAACCTCCCCTTTAGTCTTGGACTGTTGATAGCACATTTGTCCCTTATGAATGGATTCATCCATGGTTTTGGGATTCACAAATTCAATTCGCTATTTCATGTGTTGGCAAGCTGCTCAGAAATCTTTGCACCTTAGCCTTTTCCTCTCCAAGGTATGGAACATATCGTAACAAGGAGGTGAACTTAGTGATATACTCATCCATAGTCATTTGTCCCAGCCTCTAGTCATGAAATTCTTTAGCTTTCTCATCGTAGAAACGTTTTGTTAAATACTTTTCTTTAAAGTATTGTTGGAATGATTCCCAAGTAACATCTTGTTCCTCAATGTTACGAAAATTCTTGACTTATTCCCAACACATATAGCTTTCTCCCTTAACTAATATATGGCCAATTTTTCCTTCACGGTGCTGCTGTATTCATACACCTGAAAATACTTGTTCATATTTATTAACCATGCCTCTGCCACTTCCTCAGCTTCACCATCAATTGTTGGTGGTTTTATTTTTCGAAACTCCCCCTGAAGCTCCCTTCTGCTTCTTAACCTCTTGCTAATCCGACAAATTTTTGGATTCTGCATAATTGTAATTTTTGTTCTTGTTGCTTCGCTAGGATGGGCTTCTTTCCACTATGTTAGTAGTGTTTTCTCTTGTTTATTGTTCATCACCTTCTTGCATGCCTTTGTCAGTACTAGGGTGTTCCATTCCTTGGTTTTGATTGTCTGACAGGCTCTTAAGTATCTTTTCTTGCTCTTGCATTAATCGTTCAATATCCCTTCGAAACCGCACTATCTCTTCCTGCAGTTGTTTTAATGTATTCAACAATATGTTGGTTTGGTGTTGTTGTTCTTCCAAGAGTCTATTTGTTTGTTGGTGCTGATCAAAACTTATCTAAACCTACATTTCAAGGTTCACAACTAGTTGTGTTTGGGGTTCGCCAGTGTCTTGGGATGGTTGTTGTGTTGTTCCCCTTCTCATGATGTTTCCTATTATGCTTCTATTTTTTGCATCATTTTACGCATAACGTAAATTATTAGTTGAATTTTCGGGTCCTAGCGTATGAATGATGCTCTGATACCACTTGTAACACTCATTAATTTTTTTTTTTTTACTTCTTACCCCATGCTTGAAAACATGCTTACATATGTAAATATATGTAAAATACTTGGCAACTATTCCATCATTTTTCTTACCATATGAACAAGACTTAAATGGAAGAATTAAGAATTATTTCTATATCTAAACTTAGTACTATAGTTTAAACTTGTACAAACATTCCATATGCGTTAAACCATAGTCACAGACTATAATTATAAACATGGTTTATTGTGCCAGGCATATCATTATGACCATATCTATTACATACCCAAAACATTACGTTCATGAATTTAAGCTTTGGGTAATGGAATTATGATGCGATGTTTAAGTTGTCATGTAGTGGAGAATTAAAAGCTCTTCACCCTGCATGTACCTCTGGCACAGCTAGGCAATTGCGCGTAGAATTTGCTCAGACTTCAAGACCTCCTGTCTTGATCTCCTCCGCCCAACTTTTTTTTGAGATCTTCACTCCTTCCTCGGCAAGAAAGCTTGTTAACTCAGTAAAAGATAAGCTGCAAATCCCTCATTTGGTCCT
The DNA here is from genome assembly GCA_034641835.2 of Pinus albicaulis. Lineage (NCBI taxonomy): Eukaryota > Viridiplantae > Streptophyta > Pinopsida > Pinales > Pinaceae > Pinus > Pinus albicaulis. Next base: position 1,068,119,253 of record CM076581.1, on the reverse strand, counting down.
AGCTATTGATTTTGGGTCTAAACTCTGTCTCAGTAAGGAATTCTCGCGAAGGAGGAAGCTATCTCTATGAGAGGCTATTTGCAAACCTTCTCGGCGGACGCATTATGGTAATATTTCTAGTTCATTTTTCGCCTTAACTATGTTAATTTCTGTTTTGAAACTCTTTACTGTACTGGCCTTAACCCTCGACTTGCACCATGTTCGATATTTCAGTTGGAAGTCCGTAGGTTTTGATGGTCGGTCTCCACTTGACAGGTAATACAAAATATTAAAAGTTACCCTTCTGAACTTATATGAGGAATGGTCTTTTCCTTCAAATGATATCTTAAATAATCCTTTTCGGCTCATATTTTAACTCCTAATATTTTGTCGCAGGTGTGATTCTCTTTGGTGCTCTATGTTGCTCCTTGAATGCGAAGTTTTTCTGCCTTTTCGTGCTTAAAAAATAAAAATGCTTCTCTTTCCAGGTACTTTGGTTCACAAACTACTCGAACCCTTCCGGAGTTTCGTAGGAAGTCTTACTTCTATGTGTTAGAAATGGTTATACATTTCTTTTCCGCTGAGAATTTTATTCCAAATGTAATAGATTTTTCAACGATTACGGTTTTAAGCGTAACAGTCATGTTTATGAAATTAAGGAGTTTTTTCTCCTGGTCATCATTCGGGTTCTATTTTTTGTAATATGTAAATGTGACCCTTAGATTTCCTCCAGATTTGGATTCTTCTAAATCCAAGCTCTCTGGAATTTTTAGCTTTGGTTTGTCTGGCTCTTGAAATCGAAATACAAGGTATATATTTGTAATGTTACTCTGTTCTTGTGTTGGTTATGTCTGTGCAATGAAATTTACAACCTTCAGGCTTGTCTTGGAATATATTGCATGTGTATTATATAGGAACTATCAATGCCAAATTTTAATGCATCTTTCTTTCTGATTCTCGAGTTTTGGTTTGGATACAGGATTTGGCACGGTGTATTTTTTTTTTTTCATTTCTGTCTTTCTCCACAGAATAAGCTTAATTTTCTTTTTCTTGCGTTTTTCGTTTTAGGACCAAGCATTGAGACCTTCGAGTTTTTATATCTCAGGATGTGTTACTGGACTTACCCTATTCCATGGTTTAGAGCTTTAATATTTTGTTACTATGGGCAGTTGTATTTATAATAAGTGCTATCAGTGTTTTTAAAGATTATTTACTTAATGTATAAATCTCATTTATAGTTGAAGTTATCTGCAAACTTCTACTTTTCATTATTTTAATGATTTGTGCAGTAAAAGCTTGGTTCTGAGTTTATTCTTGTTCAAACTATAAACTCCTGTGTATTTTTTTAGTAATCATATTTGCACTTAAATATGGTTATGGTTTTCCTTTATATTCTTTATCTGTATACTTAGTTTTATGTATATTTAATTTATGTTTGGGTGACCGAACCACCTTTTCTATCATCCGTGTATAGTTATGATTTGGGGGACGATGTGTCTCGGGTCGAGTTTCACCGAGTACCCTTGACCGACGGTCCGCTCTCTTTTTCTTTGGATATAAAAGAAAAACATTCAACTTACAGTTCTACATAAATACACCTTCTTTCATTTTTACAGCACTACAGTCCATGTTAGTAATCAGCTATAATTTAAAGATATTCACTGTAAAATGTATGTATATGTATATATTTCCTGATATAATTCAAATAATCTTGAATTAAATACAAATATTGTTCTGCGTCTATTTCTCAACAAGCTTCGATTTTCACAGCACTCATACAAATCCAGTAAAATCCATAAGAGTCGTAAGAAAGTAGAAAATTTTCTCTATTCTTTCCCAACACCTGTCTATAGGATATTTACTGCCTCTATCACTAGAATAAAAATACATGTGCACACATAGAAATGTAATGCAGTACTTAATCACATAAAGTAACACATATTACTTATCTGATTATGCAGTTTATAGATATGGTCCTCCCAACCATCAAGAGAGGCGATTAGGTCCTCCTCTTGCCCCCGTGCTCCAGTCCTGAAAGGTATGGGTTGATAGTGGATATTTCTGCTATGACCTCAAGACACCTAGTCGAGTGAGTACTAGAACTAATTTCATGATTGTTGACTGTTTTCCACTCGTCTCTACCAACTCTGGAAATCTACACTCTCCCTTAGTTCAAGAACAAAACCCCTACTCCTCACTAGGATTAGTCGCTTATTCTTAGAGGAGCACGTAATTGTTTCTAATTGTCCAAACCACCTTTCAGTTCTTGGAAAATATTTTCCATAAAAGATTTATTATTCATTATTAATCACTAATGAAAATAACTTTTTATTAAAACATTAATAATTTCAATCTTTTCTTAAACAATAATTAAAAATGTCTTTTAACTAGTTAACAACTAGTTATCATTAATGCAACTGTCACACACACACTGCAATTTTCTCATTGAATTTTGACGAAATCCTATAAAATAATATTATATTGACTAAAACGAATTCAAACAAATTCATGGGAGTTGTCTTTAGTGCGACCTTTTGGAGTTTCAGGTGCCTGAATCCGGTGAAAAAAATTAAGGTAAAATCTTGATTTCTGTTATTTAAACTGGTTTTTTTTACTATATATATATATATATATATATATATATATATGAATTCATCACCCTAAAAAACCCCTAAGACGCTTCGATTGTGCAAGGTTTAATTGTTTTTTCATGAAAAATAATAAAATTATTTACTAATAATTAAAAATTTTAAAAAACATATTTTAATATAAAATAATGATTTTTCATTTTACGGGCGATAAGAAACTGTTTTGAGAATTGACACGTTATTTGCAGAGAAAATTATTTACTTAATAATTAATGAATTTAAAAATTGTATTTAAATAAAAATAATGATTTTAGAAACGTATTTTAATATAATGATAAAATATGTTTACACGGAACTGACCTGGGTATAGTAAAAAAAAGTTGCGTATATATAAAATATTAATATTTCTGTGCACCTGTAATACCATTTAAAAATCCACTCATGTGAAACAGCAGTTGAATTACCTTCATTCACATCTCTTGATGAACCACGTGATTTTTATAATCATTTATATTAAATAATATATTTCTAGTTTTAATCAGTTAGTGTGGTTTTGTGGTTCATCAAATGTGTTGGCAATACGTTTTTATATGTAATTATTACTATTTTTTTTAAATATTTAGAATAAATTACAAAAAATTAAATTCTAAAAATAATATATTTTTATCATTTTTTAACCATATTATAACAAAATTTCAGCAATAATATTAGGTATTAAAAATAAAAGAAATCAATTATAACTAGCAACAATCATATAATGAATAATTCGAATAAAATAGAAAAACCAAACGCCCACAGTTTCACTATAAAATATAATGACGTAAGCATCATATTAAAATGTTGAATTTCCCAGATATTTCGGATCTTTTCATTTTTATTTCATTTTTAATTCTTTGATAAAAACCAACCAACCGATCATCTCCGAGGGACTACTACAGGCGATCATAAAATGCATTGGGAATAATCATTTTAAGTGTGTATGTAGGTGTTAGAAATTTGGGTGTACACTGAAATATTTGAAGAATATATCTAGACGGGAATAATATGTTTGGGCATATATTAGATATTATAAAAAACGTTGAGGTGGGTAGCTAAATAATTTGTTCCTTAAACTCAATTAGAGAGTGATTTCGGTACAATTAATACGTGATGATGCACGTATTTTTTAATTAAACTCAATAAGGGAGTGATTTCGGTACAATTGTACCTTAGATGAGTTTAAATGTGCTCTAACATTGAGTTATAAAAATAAAGTATTTATTTAAAATTTTGAACGATTTATGTAAAAAAAATTATATTATAAATAAATATAACACCAATAAAAAGAGATTCAACCCTAAGCATTGGATGAAGAGCAATAGTCAAATTCAACCATAAGCATTGGATGAAGAACAATAGTCAAACACATTGGTAAGGATTAGAGATGGCGCATTCAAAGGCTAACTTAAAGAGAAAATTACACAAATATTAATATTTCCAGAATTTAGAATAACGAAAAGAGATAAGAGTACATTTTAATGATTATAATAGGTAAGTATTATTAAAGAAAATATTTTTTATTAAGGGAATTTTAACTTTTTGCTAGATATTTCAGTTTTATTAAATGAATAAAAAATTAAAATTCATAATATTAAGATATAGAAATTACTATACTTGCAAAGATTATATTGGAAGAATGTCATTTTGGTTATTGTATATTTAAATACATTTCAAATGTCTAAACCATTATACTAATAAATTTGATTGAATACAACATGATGCTTGCAGGAATTGAATCTAGTTGGGAATGAGAACAATCAATTCTCCCAACAACCCGCGATTAACTTAATTGACAAGATACCCCTGATATATCTATATCTATATCTATATCTATATATATATATATATATATATATAGTAAAACACATTTAAGAATTTAATGAAGATTTGAATGCTTGTGCACATAAATAATGTTTAATATTAAGGTTATATTTAATGATTTAGAGAGATCAGGTAATTGCATTGATATGACAATGGTATATTACATTGATTTAAATAATGATATAATAGACAACAATATAATGTTTTGATTTTAATGATGATATAATGAAAATTTATTTAGAGTAATCAAGTAGTTTCGTTCGTGTTAACTATGAAATAATGCAAAACAATGGGATGCATTAATTTTAATGAAGACTACCAAAAAATGAATGAGTCATATAAACATATTAAAAATATTTTTCCCACATTAAGCCCAATAAAAAGCTATGATCTTGTCATCATGGCATTGTAATGCAATCAAATAGTTACATTGACTAAGGTTCTGTTCTTTTCCTACCAACTAGTGGGCTTATGATGGGAATTTGAGTTGAAGTATAGTTACTGATAACTATAAAAAAAATGATTCTAAATATTTGATGAACTTAACAGTAAGTATTTGAGATCTTGAGAAGAAATTGGGTATTAAAAGAGACATTGAGGTGGGGTAGATAAATAATTTATTTGCCACTATTGTTGATGCATTTTTTTATTCCATACTATTAAAGAGTGTTTTTATAAGGAATATTGTATTCACAATTATACTGAGAGGGTGTGTGATCTTGAGCAGAATTGGGTATTAAAAAAGACATTGAGGTGGGATAGATAAATAATTTATTTCCCACTATTGTTGATGTATCTTTTTATTGCACACTATTAAAGAGTGTTTTTCTAAGGAATATTGTATTCACAATTATATTGAGAGGGGGTAGGGGGGAATCCGTATAATGGAAATTTTTACTTATTTAAATCCAATCGAACATTATAAAACATAAAACTCATAAACTGAAGAAGTAGCACAACATATACATGGAAATAATTATGGGAGAAAGCCACATAAATTATTTATACGAAGGATCTTGTAGGCACAAACCTAGAAGTAATATCGATCCCCTCTATTTCTTTGTAGGAACTACCCTATAGGAGACACCAATCTATTTTGTTGCTTTGTAGGAACTAGCCTATAGGAGGAACCAATCCCCTCTATAGGCACCAACCTACATGAGACACCAATCCCCTTTGGTTCTTTCTAGTCACCAACCTATAAGAGACAGGAAGCCCCTATGCTATTTTATAGGCGTTAGACAACATGAAACACCAATCCCCTCAGATGCTCTATATTCATCAATCTATAGGAGACACTAATCTCAATTAGTGAAAATACTGATATATTCTAACCTACTTCACTATGTCATCTGGATTCTTCACAATGTCTATTATTTGCTTCACATTTCACTAAGTTTTCTTGTCGATTTTTCCTTATTACATATGACTTCCCTCAATATACTTTTTTCTTCTTCCTTCACCTAATGTACTTCTCTCAAAACTTATTTCTTTTGGATTCTTCTCAAGAATGAACTTGCACAACATGACACATATCGAATTCTAAAAATTTAGTACTAAAATTTATACCATAGGTACCTAGATATCTCTTCTCTATCCCCTCTAAATTTCACGATGTGAAACATCTTAGAAAAAATATTTGAAACATGTTTTAAGAGTATTGAAGAATGATAAATCCCTCAGATAATATCTCGAAAATTATAGCGAAATAAAGTTTGAAATTTATACCATGGGTACCTAGACATTTCTTATCTATCCTCTCCAGATTTCGTAGTCTCAAACATATTAGAAGGAAAGTTATAGGGAAAATCACAAGATAAAATATTTGAAGCATGTTTTAGGATCATTCAAGAACCTTAACTTCCTTATATTATATCTATGAAACTATAGTGAAACAAGGTCTCATAGGTCTACTACATATTACTTGAGATATCCTCTTTGTGTCCTCCAAAATTCAGAGTTTAAAACATCATAGAAAGAAATTCTTAGTTAAAATACCAATCTAACCAATTTGAAGTATATATTATGATCATTCAGGAAGCCTAAATTCCTCTAAAATATCTCTGAAATTATACCTAACCAAGGTTTAAAATTTTATTCATAGGTATATTAATATGTTTTATCTTCGAAACTATAGAAAACCAGTGTCTGAAATTTTATACATGGGTACATGAATATCTTCCCTCTAGCACCTCCAAGAATAAAGGCCTAATACATTCCAAAAGAAGAGTTATAGTGAAAAGTCTAAGATAACTCATTAACTACATAAATGACAATTTTATTTCCATCTTCACTCCAACAATCATTGCAAGAATTATTCCTCATATCTTCTTGCAATCTCAAATCTCTTATTTCTTGTAGTGTGCTCAAATTCACTCATATACCTTTATTTATAGTGTTTGTACATTCAATTATGGTTTAAGTTGTAAAATTAGTTGGTCAAGCTATTTGTAATTTGGTTAGGTAATCCCGGCGAAATCTTCCATAAGTGCTTGTTTCTATAGATTTAGAGGGAGTTCCATATACTATTAGAAAAGTCTTGGAATAGGATTTCTAACCATATATTCTACGCTCCATTTTTAGTTATGATATTAGAGTAAAAATTCCTTCAAAATTAGTGTATCCAAATTGGAGAGTAGAAGTTCAAAAATAGTTTTTCCAACAATTTTCATCTTCCAATATTTATCTTGGACAAATGTCCCCCTATTCAAAAAAATGGCAACAATATTTCCAACAATAATTGCACGTTAAGGTGATTTCTGATATAAAAATTGTTCAATGTTAAGGCTACATTTGAGTTAAGGTGCATTGATTTCAATGACTATATAATGAAAATTATTTAAAGAAATCAAGTATAAATTAAAAAAATTATATAGAGCATAAGAATTAAATAATTGCATTAAATTCATCAATACTATAACATATAAAAATAAGGCGCATTGATTTTAGTGATGATAAAATTAATTTATTCAAATTAAGTACATTAATTTTAACAATAACATAATTTAAAAAAAAAATTGCATTAATTTTATTTAATACTATATAAAACTAACCAACCATACAAATATAACAAGGCTTTCCGCTTAGTTTAATTACTAAAATTTGAAAAACTAACTCCCACATTTTAACAAGGGCTACATAGACCTATTTTACATATAGTTAAATTAAACTGTACCAAATCAAATAAAAACTATGTTCTAAAACTAACTATTTAAGATATTTTTTAAATATAATAGAAATGATGAGAATATATGATTACTGTATATAACAATGTGGAATACATGATTATATTATTATTATATATTCAGTGTTCTTGATGGTGTAGCTTGATTTTTGTCCACTAAAGGGATTGAAATGTATGGTTAAAAGGTTGCTAAATTGCTATGCTAAAAATCCAAAAAAAAAAAATTCCTCTAATAGGCTAATAGTTTCTAAGATCTTATTCTCTAATATCAATTGATCTACATGAAGATGTAAAAAATTATCACTCAAAAAAAGATATATAACAATGTAGATGTAAAGAAGAGAATAACATTTATAGAAAAAAATACCACAAGGAGACATGATCATTTTATAAGGAATGAAAACATTTTTCTTATTAATTTAATTACCATATATATTGAAGAAAAGTGATGGGACCAGCCCTTTTTAAACTCTGCGCTCAATCAATAATTAAAATATTATTAATGTTGTGATGGTGATTATCATTTTTTTGTGATTTTGCAATTGATATGTTTTAAATTGTCGATTGATGACTCGCCCTTGTAAAAGGTGTGAGGAGGACACCTATCCCGTCCTCGAAATTTGTTGTCCCGCCTTAGTTACATAACTTTACTTTGTTCATTTGGCATTTTCTCTTCTGCTTTTCGATGGTTGCGAGGGTTTCTTTCTGTAACACCTCCAGTTAAGGAATTTTTTTTTTTTTTTTTTCCACATATATACTGATGTTTCCTTTGTATTTACCTGGTTACTTGAATATTAAGTTCAGAAGTGGAATTTATATTCCCCATGGTTACAGTAACCCCATGGATATAAGATTGTAGACCCCCTTGATATTAACATGGGACACTTCCCTTAACATAGAGTAGGTATAAACCCTATATAACACCTATACCATTTATATCTAACACATACCCCCTCTAAATATATCTTATATATTATATATACCATTGTTATATGAAATCCACATGTATATATATATACATACTCTAACAAAGGGGTTTGAATGAGCATAACTATATATAACATATATATAAATATATCCCATATATATATATGCTTTGATAAAAGTATTGGCGCGCCCCTCTAGATATATAGGTAACGCATATATAAAACACTTCCCCATTCTCAAACATTATGGGTACTCACATGAATCGGCGTATAATAGAAATCACTTATGTATATATCTGCCCTTTTAAAAAGGTTATCGAACCTATAGAATATAGAGTCAATCATAGTTTGACAACTCCTCGGGATATGGATTATGAATATAATACATAATGCACAGTTCGAACAATTCCAATGATATATGTAGGGTTATATGACCGCGTAAATTTACCATAATAGAAGTTTATGGCGTTCGAACCGGTTATATGATTTCAGGTCCCCTATTCTATTCATTATGAACGGTTTGACCTACCTAATCCGCCGTGTACACCGTTTTTGCAGTGATTACTTACCGCTCCTTATCGGAATTCGTCGCGGTGACCCTATCGTTATCATTTTATAATTACACCACTAACCTTTCATGTAATAATATCCGGATCTGCATTCAATAAGCATCACCGTGTAGCAACTGTTCGCAGGCGATTCAAATGTTTATTCACCGCCGCTGTGGTTAACATATTATTAGGTTTCTATATATATTTTTTTTTGTTGTTCTTTTATTTTTCTGAGTCCCGGAGCGGCTCTTAAGTTGTCCTACCTTCCATTTGATTGATCTCTCTACAGCCGGCGTTCTGGTCTGTGTAACCAGCGTGCGAAGCAAGGGTGGAACTCAACCCTATACGCAGGTAAACCCTAAGTAGTTCATTCAGTTGCAGAGGTTGATGCCTCCCATTTTTTAATCTGTGTTTGCATACAACTGATATCGTTTGCACCCAGCCGTTAACTGTTTAGAACCTATGGCATAATTTCATTTGTATATTTTATTTTGTGCTTCTCAGTTGAAACCGGGGAAATCAATCAGATTTACACTACTTCAACGCAGGCCTCGTTTCACCTAATCTACCTATTGTTTCCAGATCAGATTTCGAGTTCTAAATCATTGATATTCGCCCGTGAACTAAATTTTTTAACTCTGTATGCCGGATGTATTTAATAGTGATAGCGCTCCTCAGAATCATAACTATGATGCGCAGTCGGTGGTATCTTAATGTCATAATTTTTTTCATATCAGTTTGATCATAGTTCGTTGCATGGAGAGTAACAACCGGCGTAAAAACCGTGTCTTCGTCTCGGATATTCCATGCATAGTTCATAATTTTTAATTATTGAAAGTATGGGTTATGCCGTATAATCATCGTTTTAATCTCACCTCAAGTTGTTTCATATAATGATTAAACAGATCTAATGTTAAGGCCCAATGTAATGTTTACATTTCAATACTTTTGTTTTCCTTAGGTCTAATGTCTAGTATAATGACTAACGACCATGGTTTAATGTAGTTTCCTACTTATAAAATCGAATAGTGATAAGGATAGTATAAAAGATTTCCTTTTGCCATATATGAATCGCGTCGATATCTCATTTTAGCATATCGAATTTGTATTTATATTGCTTGTTAACATATATGGTTCGTTCCTATATATACATATAGGATTCATATATCCATGTTTCATTTGAAATCAATGTATGTTATATGGGTTTAGTACTAAGTACTTACTTAGAAATTTGGAGGTATATACATGTATTCGATAGTATATCCTTAGACATAGCTTAAGTCTCTTGGCTATGAAGTTTATTTTCAAGATTTTTAGAGGTAGAATATGGTAATCGGTATAAGTGCTATAATACTCCTCTAGAGTAGCAATAAATTCTGGATCTAAAAGGATTTCGAAATACATAATTTAAATGACTTTGCTCCCTTTGTTTTTATACCATGTAGATTTCAATTCTGCTACTATATTTCTCTAGCATACTTATGAGCATAAAATTTCACTTTTGTATGTATATGAAACCGGAAAATATTTACTTATCTATGGAGACTAAGTAACTTCAGATTTAAACCGATCTTGGTTTAGAGTTTCTGAGGTTTCTACTCTATGGATTTCTGGTCTACAACTAAACAGAATCTGGAAGGTGAATGCCTTAGGATGGATTCTGTTAAATGTAGTACTAACATCAATCACACCATTTAATTAATTTTTTTTTATTTTATATGTAGTCAATTCATACCATCATAAAATAGAATAACAAGAATTTCAGAACATACCACAATCTGCAAATGACCAACCTCCCAACCTTAGAGTCCTCTTTGTCTCCCAGGACTCACCCCCGAGCAGAGATCACCTCCTAGAACAGATCAACCTCTGATCTGCCTAGGAGCAACTTATTTAAGCTCATAATTCCCCAAAGCATGTTTCTAATTCTGCGTCCAGAATAGCAGGATGCTTTCTTTCCTGTTTAGCCTAGGCTTCCCATTTTGGGACTCTTTAAAGCTATTTTATGCTTTTCCTCAGCTTTTCCAGCTTTTTCTCACCTCTTCCCAACTACTCCTCTTCATTGGGGAAATTTAGATTCCTCCTCAAATCTAAATTAATTTCTTTCAAGGATTTTTGAAATATTTTTGGGGATTTGTTGCCTTATCCATCCTCATGGATTTGGCAAGTGATATCTAATTCTCATCTTGAACATTCTTTTTTAATTATTTTATTTAATTCTCAATAAAATATGTAGTATTTTCCTATACTTATACAACTCCCTTGGGTCCACTTTATAGGATTATAGTTCAAATGTCTAACTTTAAAAATTCAACACACAAATTGAAATTGTTACATAAATTCACACCTACGAAAATAACATGAGTCTCTGTTCATGCCAGAGTTGTTTAAGCAAAAACGAATGTTTCTGCATCATTTCTGACTTCCCTTTCCCAGGTGATTCTTGACGTGGTGAGTGTTTCTAACACACAGCACACTGCAGCTATTCTGTTCTCTAATTCGTTTAAGTCCATCCAGCTAACACAAGCAGTTCAAAAACTCCCCTTACGGTTCCACAATGCAACATTCCAATCAACTATGTGAGAAGCATCATGCACATATCCTTTTAGTAATGAAATATGAAATACATCATGCACTATAACATGGGGTGGTAAGGCCATCTTGTAAGCCACTGGTCCCACCCTTTCTAAAACTTCGAAAGGCCCACAATATCTAGGAGCCAGTTTTGCACAACTTCCTGCATAAAGTGTGCTCTTTTTGGGTTTGATGCGCAAATACACATGATCCCCCACTTTGAATTCTCGGTGCACTCTTTTCTTATCAGCATAGCTCTTCTGTCGATCTTGTGATGTCTTGATATTTCTCTGTATTTGTTTAACAATTCTTTCCATCTCTTGTAGTGCATATGGTCCCAACACCAGTTTATCCTCTGGTTGACTCCAGCTCAAGGGAGTACGGCACTTTCTCCCATAGAGCGCCTCAAACGGACTCATCTTAATAGAGGATTGGTAGCTATTATTATAGGCAAACTCAGCTAGATCATAAGATACTCATCACTTTTGGTATTTTCATCAATACACGCATTCTCTTCCTCCGAAATTTGATTCTTCTTTTCGTTTGCCCGTCGGTTTGAGGGTGGATGGTAGGCGATGCTGAAATTATTGAAATTGGCTTGATGCCATCCTCCATAATCCCTTCTTTCCAAAATCTTTCTTGTAAACTTAGCATCTCGATGCGAAACATTGCTGGGAACTCCATGAAGCCTTACTATCTCCTTGGAAAAACATTTTCACTTGGTACATTCGAAAGTAGTTTCTTGGTATCAAAGTGAAAGCGGCCTTGGTTTAGTGTATACTACTACCATGCACGAATCTTCCTCATGTCTGGTTTTAGGTAATTCTTGTTATAAAATCTTAATGAAGCGTGTCCATTTTCCATTTTGTTGATGTGTGGGGGATTTAAAAATACTGTTGCTGATGTTGATGCTCAACTTTGACTAACTGACATTCCATACATCTACTTAGATACTCTGCCACATCTCTCTTCATTCCTGGCCAGAACAGCTTCTTTTTCAAGGCTGTTAACATCTTTTGGTATCTTGGATGTCCTACATATGGCTTTTTGTGATATTCATCCAAAATTTCCCTTTTTAATGACTCTACATTAGGAATATACAACCTGTTTTTGTAATATAGTAGTCCTTTTTTATTTTGAGTAAAGTTAGTTTTGTCCTTTTTTTGTAGTTTCTAGAGTGCTATAGTGGGATCCTTTGGGTGCTACTTTCTTTTCTAATTCCTGCCTCCTGTAGGCACTACTCCCCATGCTGTTTAAATTTTGACAAGCATTTCTACTTAATGCATCAGCAACTTTATTCTCCTTCCCCTTGATATGCTTTATGTCCATATCAAATTCACTTAAAAAAGACAGCCATCTGGCTTGTCTTGCATTCAGGTCAGTTTGGGAAAAGAAGTATTTGAGGCTAATATGATCAGTCATCAATGTGAACTTTTTCCCCAGAAGATAGTGCCGCCACATTTTCAGAGCATGGATAACAACTGCAAATTCTAAATCATATGCACTGTAATTATGTTCATGAGTTTTCAGTTTTCTAGATTCATAGGCAATAACTTAATTTTCCTGCAATAGGACTCCTCCTAGCCCCTCTCTGCAAGCATATGTACATACCACAAACTCTTTATCAGGATCAGCAATTTTTAATATAGGAGCTGAAATAAGTTTCTGTTTTAATTGTTCGAAACTGTTTTGACATTTCTCAGTCCACACGAACTTAACACCCTTCCTTTGTAATGAGGTTATGGGATTTGCTATAGCAAAAAATCTCTCCACAAATCTGCGATAATAGCCTGCAATTCCCATAAATGATCTTACTGCTGAGACATTAGTGGGGACTGGCCATTCTTTAATGGATTTTATCTTTTCAGGGTCAACTGCCAACCCTTTTTCAGAAATAATATGACCCAGATATTGAATTTTATCTTTATAAAATTCACATTTGCTGAACTTGGCATATAGCTGGTTTTCTTTTAAAGTCTGCAACACTATTCTCAGATGTTCCTTATGTTCATCCTCATTTTTGGAGTAAACTAAGATATCATCTATGAACACAAGAACAAATTTATCCAAATACTTATTCAACACACTGTTCATCAGGCACATAAATGTGGCAGGGGCATTCGTCAAACCAAAAGGTAGGACCACAAATTCGTAATGCCCATACCTGGTTCGAAATGCCATTTTGCTGATGTCTTCTTCTTTAATTCTGAGCTGGTGATACCCAGTCCTTAAGTCAATCTTTGAAAAGACTGAGGCCCCTCTCACTTGATCAAACAGATCATCAATCCTAGGAAGTGGATATCTATTCTTAATGGTTAACTTGTTCAGTTGACGATAGTCAATGCACATCCTAAAAGTTCCATCCTTCTTTTTAACAAATAAAACAGGTGCTCCCCATGGAGACACACTTGGTCTAATATAACCCTTATCCAGTAATTCTTGCAGCTGCATCTTCAGCTCCATAAGTTCTGGCGGACTCATTCGATAGGGGGCTCGAGAAACAGGTGTGGCCCCCGGCACCAGATCTATGGAAAAGTCAATCTCTCTTTTGGGGGGAAGATGAGGAATCTCCTCTGGAAAAACTTCCTTGAATTCCCTTACCACCGGTAACTCATTCAGCAGATTTTCTTCAGTTTTCTATTCTACTTCTTCCACATGTACCGCATAGACTTGGTATCCCTTTCGAGCTGTTCTTTTCAATTGTAAGGCTGATATTTGTCTTACTGGAATGGATTTTGGTTTCCCTTTTAGTGTAAAAGGTTTCCCTTCTTCATCCACACAATGCAGGGTTTTATCCCAGCAGTTCATCAGAGCTTTCTTCTTTTCCAGCAAATCCATTCCTATCAGCAGATCATAGGATCCTAATGGCAATATGTTCAAATTTACTTCTGTTGGAAAACCATTTAATTGTATTGCTGTTTTGGGCAATTTATGTGTAACTTTTCTCTTAGTTCCAGTGGCCAGCTGTACCAACCACGACTGCTGAAATTTTTCCGGTTTAATTTTACATCTTTCTACAATTCCAGGACTAATGTAACTCAAAGAAGCACCTGGATCAATCAAAACAGTAACAGGTAGGTCATAAATCTTACCCTCCATTTCCACCATGGTTGCTTGATGTTCTGCTTGCCGATTTTCCAATGCTGCACTTATAGTTGGTATATTTCTGGCTATGTCATTTACTGTTGTTGCCTCTCGCTCTTTGCTGATCATATGTATATTTCGATGGGGGCAGTCTCTCATCATATGGGGTTCTCCACAGCCCCAACACTTCAAGGTTCCTTCATTCTGACTGTTCCTTCCTGTTTATTGTTCCCTTCCACTTGTTTTGAATTCACTTGGGACTGAGCAGTTTGACTTTCTTTTGGTTTATTAAATTTTTTCCGCTGATGATCTCTACCAAAATTTCTTAGATATGCTGGTTTTGGTCTTTTACCTTTGAACTCACCCTTGTTCAGCCAGCTCTTCCCTTGTTCAACTTTACCTTTAAACTGCTGATAGCATAATCTTGCTTTTCTAACAGCTTCATCCATTGTCTTTGGGTTGTCAAACTCAATTTTCTCTTTGTACACAGTAGGTAAGAAATTCAAAAACCTTTGAACCTTTGCTTTTTCTTCCCTAATGTAAGGAACATATCTCCGTAAATTGGTAAACTTAGTGACAAATTCATCAATAGTGAGCTGTCCTAGTCTAAGTTCACGGAATTCTTTTGCTTTATCATCATAATAACGTTCATTCAAATAACGACTTTTGAACTTAGTCTGAAAATCTTCCCAAGTAACTGTCTTTTCATCAATGGCATGCACTATTTTTGTCTCTTCCCACCACAGTGTAGCCTTTCCTTGTAGTTGATACACAGCCAATCTGGCCTTCAGATTGCTCTCATATTCATATACTTGGAAATACTTGATCATGTTCAGCAACCAAGCTTCAGCATCCTCTTCCTTCTCCCCATCATAGGAGGGAGGTTTGATCTTTCTAAATTCTCCCTGCAATTCTGTTTTCTGCTTATGTTGATTTCTAGCTGCATCCTCATCCTCAGACTCATCCATCTTTCTTTTTCCAGAACCTTCACCTTCCTGGCTGTTCCGGGAAGTTAGCTCTTTGATGAGCTTTTCCTGCTCCTTACTGGCTGATGACAACATGTCATTTTGGCTTATTAGTTCAGCCAATTCTCATTGCAGCCTGTGCAACATAGCCAGTACCGGGGCATTGGGATCTAGAGTAGCAAACTCATCACGTAGATCCACATAAATTCCTCCCTCTTCAGCCATTTTAGCACCACTGTACACACTCATACATTTGATTAGTAAGACAAAAAAACAATCTCTACAATGTTTAATAATATTTAAAATTCAGTGAGCACATTAACATCAGCCCAATTTTTGCACTTGGGCTCCGATACCATTTGTCACACCTCCAGTTAAGGGAAATTTTTTTTTTTCACATATATCTTGATGTTTCCTTTGTATTTACTGGTTATGAATATTAAGTTGAAGTGGAATTTATATTCCCCATGGTTACGGTAACCCCATGGATATAAGATTGTAGAAGCCATTGATATTAACATGGGACACTTCCTTAACATAAGTGGTATAAACCCTATATAACACCTATACCATTTATATCTAACACCTCTAAATATATCTTATATAACACATATACCATTGGTATATGAAATCCACATGTATATATATATATATACTCTAACAAAGGGGTTTGAATGAGCATAACTATATATAACATATATATAAATATATCCCATATATATATATATATGCTTTGATAAAAGTATTGGCACGCCCCTCTAGATATATATGTAACGCATATATAAAACACCTCCCCTTTCTCAAACATTATGGGTACTCACATGAATCGGCGTATAATAGAAATCACTTATGTATATATCTGCCCTTTTAAAAAGGTTATCGAACCTATAGAATATATAGTCAATCATAGTTTGACAACTCCTCGGGATATGGATTATGAATATAATACACAATGCACAGTTCGAATAATTCCAATGATATATGTAGAGTTATATAACCGCGTAAATCTACCATGATAGAAATTTATGGCGTTCGAACCAGTTATATAATTACAGGTTCGTGCCTCTTCTATCCATTATGAATGGTTTGACCTACCAAATCCGACGCGTACACCGTTTTTGCATTGTTTACTTTCCACTCCTTGTCGGAATTCGTCGCGGTGACCCTAACGTTACCATTTTATAATTACACAATTAACATTTTATGTAATAATATCCAGATCTGCGTCTCGGCGTAGTTGAACTCCAAACCCATCCGAACTCATTTAGCCTGGGGGTGGTTTAATTATCATTTGGATTCGGACCAATGCATACATGCTGTGATTTCATACGAGGAGTGTATAACAGGCGTTTTAATTTTTGTTTGTAATATTCATGTCGCACCGGGCTCTGTTCGACAGAGTTTAACATCTGATTTTGGTTTTTCTATTTTGATGATTTTGCAGGCAGGGACGGCGTCGCTCCACTGAGAGGAAGGTACCATCTGCCGGCGTAATTCGTCCATGCTCAGCAGGAATTGACGGGTGGCTCGCTACTTGTCATCTTTGACTGGTACCAGTACAGAAGGCCGAGTTCTGTCTCGGGAAGTTATTATTGCTAGGTTAGCTCCTTACCTTCACGCATGCGAGGCGTAACATCTCCCCATACCTTATCTGCGCACCTTACTATCGCCTCGTACTCGCCTATTGATGTGGCTGAGTTTTTTTCCAACTGACCTCAGGATTCTCGGAATTTATGGGGCAGTGGGATTAGGGTTACAGGGTCTATGCTTCTTTTTAAATTGGGGTTTTCGTGCCGGTTTATTTGTCCGCCCCTTCCCAGCTATTTCTAGGATTTTGAACTGTGGCTATTCACTTATTTCACAGCTAAGTTCTAAGTTACTCATGTGCAGGGCTCTCAGTCATCGTGGAGGTTCAATCGTAAGGTTTCTCGTTATTCCTGCGTTCCATTGTTTGTATAGTTTTTGGTTCTCATAGACAGTGTCTCATCTATTTACTGGTTGTTCTTGCAGAGAGGCCATCTCAGGTGGTTCGCTGGAAAACGAAGGTCAATATGGTTCTCCCGCGCTTATAAATCCGCAGTTTATATGCCTGGCTGCGCTCTTTTTTCCCTTATACATACGCCGAGTATTTTTTTCATTGCATAGTTTTTTCCTAAACTGTGCTGCTGTAACCCTATTGTTTTGCTCGTAAGAGTTTATTTCACCACGTTGTCACGGCTGCATTCAGTAAGCAGCACCGTGTAGCAACTATTCGCAGGCGATTCAAATGTTTATACACCGCCGCTGTGGTTAACATATTATTAGGTTTCTATATATTTTTTTGTTTTGTTGTTTTATCTTCTTAGTCCCGGAGCGGCTCTTAAGTTGTCCTACCTTCCGTTTGATTGATCTCTCTACAGTCGGCGTTCTGGTCTGTGTAACCAGCGTATGGATCCATGCGAAGAAAGGGTGGAACACAGCCCTATACGCAGGTAAACCCTAATTCGTTCGTTCAGTTGCAGAGGTTGATGCATCCAATTTGTAAATCTGTGCTTTCATACAACTGATATCGTTTGAAATCAACCGTTATTAGTTTAGGACTTATGCCATGATTTCGTTTGTAGGTTTTATTTTGTGCTTCTAAATCGAAACTGGAGTAATCAATAAGATTTACACTGCTTCGTCGTATGCCTCGTTTCACCTAATTGTTCTAGTGTTTCCAGATCAGATTCCAAGTTCTAAATCGTTGATGCTCGCCCGTGAACTAAAATTTTTAACTCTGTATGCCGGATGTATTTAATAGTGGTAGCGTTCCTCGGAATCATAACTATGATGCGCAGTCTGTGGTATCTTAATGTCATAATTTTTTTTCATATCAGTTTGATCATAATTCGTTGCATGGAGAGTAACAACCGGCGTGAAAACCGTGTCGTCGTCTCGGATATTCCATGCGTAGTTTCATAATTTTTAATTATTGAAAGTGTAGGTTATGCCGTATAGCATCGTTTTAATCTCACCTCAAGTCGTTTCATAAAATGATTAAACGGATCTAATATTAAAGCCCAATGTAATGTTTACAGTTAAATTCTTTTGTTTGACTTAGGTCTAATGTCTAATATAATTACTAACGACCATGGTTTAATGTAGTTTACCTATGTATAAAACCGAATATTGATAAGGATCGTATAAAAGATTTCCTTTTTCCATATATGATTCGCATTAATATCTCCTTTTAGCATATCGGATTTGTATTTATATTTCTTGTTAACATATATGGTTCGTTCCTATATACAAATATAGGATTCATATATCCATATTTCATTTGAAATCAATGTATGTTCTATTGGTTTAGCGCTAAGTACTTACTTAGAAATTTTGAGGTATATACATGTATTCGGGTATATCCTTAGACATAGCTTAAGTCTCTTGGCTATGAAGTTTATTTTCAAGATTTTTAGAGGTAGAATATGGTAATCGGTATAAGTGCTATAATACTCCTCTAGAGTAGCAATAAATTCTGGATCTAAAAGGATTTCGAAATACATAATTTAAATGACTTTGCTCCCTTTGTTTTTATACCATGTAGATTTCAATTCTGCTACTATATTTCTCTAGCATACTTATGAGCATAAAATTTCACTTTTGTATGTATATGAAACTGGAAAATATTTACTTATCTATGGAGACTAAGTAACTTCAGATTTAAACCGATCTTGGTTTAGAGTTTCTGAGGTTTCTACTCTATGGATTTCTGGTCTACAACTAAACCGAATCTGGAAGGTGAATGCCTTAGGATGGATTCTGTTAAATGTAGTACTAACATCAATCACACCATTTAATTAATTTTTTTTTTTTTATATGTAGTCAATTCATACCATCATAAAATAGAATAACAAGAATTTCAGAACATACCACAATCTGCAAATGACCAACCTCCCAACCTTAGAGTCCTCTTTGTCTCCCAGGACTCAACCCCGAGCAGAGATCACCTCCTAGAACAGATCAACCTCTGATCTGCTTAGGAGCAGCTTATTTAAGCTAATATTTCCCCAAAGGATGTTTCTAATTTTGCGTCCAGAATAGCAGGATGCTTTCTTTCCTGTTTAGCCTAGGCTTCCCATTTTGGGACTCTTTAAAGTTGTTTTAAGCTTTTCCTCAGCTTTTCCAGCTTTTCTCACTTCTTCCCAACTACTTTCCTCTTCATTGGGGAAATTTAGATTCCTCCTCAAATCTAAATTAATTTCTTTCAAGGATTTTTGAAAGATTTTGGGGATTTGTTGCCTTATTCATCCTCATGGATTTGGCAAGTGATCTCTAATTCTCATCTTGGTCAAAATGCACAATTATTTTATTTAATTCCTCAAATAAAATATGCAAATACATTCACACCATACTTATCCCTTGGGGTCCACCCCCTTAGGATTAAATTTCAAATGTCTAACTTTAAAAATTCAACACACAAATTGGGGGTGTTACACTTTCGACTGGTTCTCTCTGGGTGTAATGGCTCGGTTCTTTGTGGCCCTTTGACCTCTCTGTGGTGACGGCTCTGATTTTATCTGTTGGTGCTTCATGTAGTATTTAACTGTGGCTCTATCCTGCTAGATGAGTTCCGAAAATATAATAACTCTGTTCGTTTTTCTCGCTCTACTAATGAGTTTGAGGGTTTCGAGGTCTATTTCTCCGTTGTCTATAACAGGGTTTCTCCACCATGAAAGTTTTATGGGCACTGTTTATGTTTGTAATATCTTGAATGCTTTCACTCCAGTGTTGTTTTATCCGCTCACTGTAAGTAGTATGTTGATTAACTAGTTGCTTGTCTGTGTTGTATCAGGTCATAGCCATCAGGGGACTCGGAATTCGACCTGAACTCGTCAATTTCACAATGGTAAGTCTTCCTTCCTTGCTTCAGTTCTTCGATTATTTTTTCCTTGTTATACTAAGGATTTTTTCTCCTTATGAGCAGGCTCCCTTGCTGGCTGGCGACTGGTCAAATCCCTCCTTCAATTCAATGCTTCTCTATTGGTAAGCCAAGCTTACAAACCCTCTTTGTTCCTTTCTCTGGTTCAGGGTTTCTTTTTTTAATTCCTTTGCAGATTTTAACACATGGGTCCTTCTCCTTACAGGTGACTCCTTGGTTGTTCCAAACTTGATCTTCGACTCCACCGTTGTTGACCTAAATGGGTAGGCTATTTTCCTTTGGTCGCTTCTGGTAGTTGGGGTTTCTTTCGGTTATGAGCCTCAACTCCCCTGTTAATTTTGTTTATGTAGATTTCTCCATTAATGGTCTGTTATAGATGCTTCTCTATTTGTGAATGGGTTTGGGTCTATATGCGGTCACACACTTGATTATTCAGTCACGGTTTTGTTTTTTTCTTTATGTCCAGTTCAAGTATTCGTTGCTGGTAGTATAATGTATATATTTGGTTTCGTACCCGGTCCTTTAATTCGACATGTAATATATTTTTTTATACTTGTAAAACAAAAATATTTTAACAATGTCCGAAAATGAAAGTCTGTTGTTTCAATTGTTTAATACCTGTGATTGTTTTCTGCATCCTCTCGGTTATGATTCTTGGCGTATTTCTTAAATCGAAGATCTCTTCTCACTGGTGAATGTCTCGGCTTGTTAATTCTGTGATTACTCCAAAACCTATGAAAATAATTTACTTTTCCAGTTCTTGCTATGTTAGTACATGCATTCAATTTATCATGAAAATGAAAATAAATTGTATCTAACTACAGATGAATTTCATATGGTTTTACAAGATCTCCTAAAAGATTTTATTTGTCTCCTCTGCTATGATGGAAATCAATCTTACAATGTCTCGATTTTCCCTTTTTGTATGGTTTGTTAAATAGTTTTTAGAACTATAATTAAAAGAAAAATACAATGAAATGAAAATGTAACTTTTCTGTTAAGTCTTAAATCCTATAAATTAAGGAAATTAAAAAGAAAAAAAATCAGGTACGATGACCTGTAAATCTGTGAGACAAAAACACTTTATTTTTGTTCACCCTGAGTTGGATGCTCCTACATCAGGCTCCCAGGGTGACAAAAATTCATGGCTCCGTTCCATGAGCTTCTCCACTGAAGATCCTGCACATTGTATCTAGGCCGCATCAAGCCATGAACTGTCCTCAACGGGATGGTTCTTCCACTTGACAAGGTACTGGAGGTACTCTTTTCTACGAATTCGCTTGGCCACCCGTGTGTCAAGAATTCTCTCGATCTCAAGAGGCTAAGCCAAAGGCATTTGTCTCATCCAAGAACCACTTTCTGTCTGGGTGTCCTGTTCTGGCCATGTCGTACTATCGTCTTCAAGACTGGTAGTGTATGGAAACAGATCTGCCACGTTGAAGATAGGTGATATGCCTATTCCTGGGGGTAGCTATAATTCATAGGCATTTGTAGAGAATTTGCGTAGAATTTTTCAAGGGCCAATTTTTTTAAACTTTAATTTGTTGTACTCACCCTTAGGGAACCTTTCTTTACGTAAACGTGCGAGAACATCGTCTCCCACCTGAAACTGTACCTCCCATTATTTTAAATTTTCTTGCTACTTATACCTTTGACTGTTGTCCTGCAACTTGGATTTTACTTGCTCATCTAGGTCATTCATTGCTTTGGCGAAATCTTCCCCATCAGCGCTCCTCCTTTCCAACTGTCCCAGATCTCATAAGTCATGCACTCCATGAGGATGCATACCATACAAGATATGAAAAGCACTGTATCATGTGCTTCAATTTGGCGAATTGTTGTAAGCGAATTCCGCCTGGGTAAGTACACGATCCCACATTCGTGAATTTTCTCCAATCAAACTTCGTAGTAGGTTTCCTAAGCTTCTATTCATCACCTCCATTTTCCCATCAATCTATGGGTGATAAGCGGGGCTGAAGTTCAATCGCGTGTCCAAATTTTTCCACAGGTTACGCCAGAAATGTCATGTGAACTTCACATCCCTGTCGAAAATAAAAGTGACTGAGCTGACCTAAGGTCTTATCAATGTTGAAATGTCCGGCAAGACCTCCAATGTGATTTTTCTGGATGATGTTCTCCATCAATGAACAGTCGGGAATACATTACTTTCCTCCTTAAAACAGAAGTTTCTCCTGTAAGTTATAGTCTAGCCATGGACTATTATTTCTCACCAAAGGATTCTGGCAGGCTTTGTAAGCCTCCTTGAAATTCGCATCTATTTGATACAAGTCCTTCAGGTGCTCAAATCCCAGCACTTGTATCATACTCTCCTGCAAGAGCAAAGATCTTCTACTCAATGCATCTGCTACCTTGTTGGCCTGTCCACTGATATGCTTCAATACAAACGTGAAACTATGCAAGTACTCAACCCACTTTACATGCTTGTGGTTAAGCTTATGCTGCTGCATAACATACTGTAATGCAGAATTATCAGAAGAAAAACAAATTCATTACCCAACAAATAGTGTCTCCAATGCTTCAGTGCTTGGACGACAACAATAAACTCCTTGTCATAAGACGAGTACTTTTGCCTGCTTTCATTCAACGTTTCACTAAAATAAGCGACTGATTTGTCTTCCTGGATGAGTACAGCCCCAAGGGCTATACCACTAGCATCACAACAAACTTGGAATAGTTTGTTAAAATCAGGTAACCTTAAAATCGGTCTTTTAGTGATTTTTTTCTTCAAAATCTGGAAAAAAATTTCTACTGCTTCAGTCCAAAAGAAAGGCTGATTTTCCTTTTTGATTGTGTCCAACATAGGTGCGTAGATCTCACTAAAATTCCTTATGAACTTAGGATAGAAACTTGCCAACCAATGAAAACTACGAACCTTAAACAAGCTCTTTGGGGATGGCCACTAACAATAGCTACAACTTTCTCTGGGTCCATTTTCAGCTCATTCTCTGCAATCAAAAAACCTAAATAAACTAATTCCTTCTGAAAAAAGAACATTTCTTCAAATTTATCAGTAACTTGTTTTGCTGCAACTTCTCCAGCACACTCCGAACATGTCGGAAATGTTCCTCTTTAGTCTTACTAAAATTCAATATATCATCAAGATATACAATTACGAACTTTCTGATGAACTCTTTTAGCATTTCGTTCATCAGACGCATAAAGGTAATAGGGGCGTTACTTAATCCGAATGGCATAACCAGCCACTCATACAGTGCTTCATTAGTTTTGAAAGTTGTTTTCCATTCATCCCCATCTCTGATTCAGATCTGGTGGTATCCGCTCTTCAAATCGATTTTTGAGAAGTATGTTGCTCCACTTAAGCAGTCCATCATGTCATCCATTCGTGGCAGTGGGAATCTGTACCTGATGGTAATGTTATTAATGGCTCTGAAATCTATGCACATTCGCCACTCTCCTCCTTTCTTGGGAGCTAAAGCTGTTGGAACTGTACAGGGACTTAAACTCTCCCTTATCAACCCCTTATCCAGCAATTACTATACTTGTTTCCTGATCTCCTCATTGTCCTTAGGACTTATTCGATATGCTGCCTTGTTTGGTAGACTAGCTCCAGGTATAAAGTCTATGTGATGACTGATAATTCTCTTAGGAGGTAATTTATCTGGAAAATCATCCACTACAATGTCGCTGAACTCCTGCAACATGTCCTGAATTTCCTTAGGTAAATCTTTAATTGTCGTGTGTAACAACACTTTTTTTTGCCTCCTTATAATAGTATATATTATCTCGTTGTCCTAGATCTATTTCAAAAATTATTTTCCTCCCACCATCAATACTTTGACTCCACTAGCTTCTGCTGTCTCTTCCTCCTTGATGGGTACAAGCGTATGCTTAATCCCATTCTTGACAAAATTGTAACAGTTTGTCTTCCCATCATGGACTACTTTTCTGTCATACTGCCATCGTCTTCCTAGTAGTATGTGACACACATCCATAGGCATAATATCACAAACAACCTTATACATGTATTTGAAAATATGGAACTCAACCTCACATTGTTCATCAACTTACAATAGATGTCCCTTCTATAACCATGACACCTTGTAAGGAGTGGGGTGCTTCAGCCTCTTCAATCCCAACTTATCCACCATCTCTATGGCAACTAGATTATCTGTGCTTCCACTGTCGATAATTATTTTGCATCGTCTTCCATGTGACTTACAATCTTTCTGGAATAATGCCTTCCTTTGAGTTGGGTCAGCAATCTCCTTTGTTTGTTTCAATAGTACCTTATTTAAAACTAAGGCTTCCCTCGTCTCTCGCACATTCTCCATCTCTTGGGGTGGTACCTCCGTTTCCTCTGTCTGAGCAACATATGCTCCTCTTTCTCCAGCTTGTTCACCCTCAGGACACTCAAAGGACTTGTGCCCCGATTTGTGGCACTTGTAACACTAGATGGTAGCTCCTCTGCCCCTGCCATTACCTATTCCACGCTGGTATGGCCTTCCTTCCCTAGTGTTATTTTCCTTCTTTGCTGTCCCTGAATCTTTCGAGTTGCTACCTTCATCATTGGGGTTGATAGCTCTACCTCTGCCAAAGGTTCGTCCTTTCCCTCTGCCAGATCCTCCTCCTCTTATGTAATTTTGTTTCTTGTTTATCTTCTCCTCTGCCTTCAAGGCACTCTGATAAGCCTCATCTATGGTTCTAGGTGAAAGAATACTTATCTCATCCAATATTTCCCATCGTAAACCATTTACAAACATTGTTGTTATTTCTGGGGTGTCTTCTATGTAACCGGCTCTCAGGTTCACTCGATAGAATTCTTTGGTGTACTCTTTTACAGTCATCCCCTTCTGTTTCAGATTCTATACCTACCTGTACATAGCAATCTGATAGTCTTTGGGTAAAAATTTACCCTTCAACTTGGCTTCCATTTTGATCCATTTTTTGATAGGCTGCTTATTCAACCTCTTCCTCTCTGCTTGTACACTATCTCACCATAAGGCTGCATGCCCTTTCAACCTGGTGGCAGCGAATTTAACTCTCTTATCTTCACTGATATCCTCATAATATAAATACTTATTCAGCTCACTGAGCCAATCCAATAGTACCTCTGCTGACAAACTTCCATCATAATTCGAAAGCTCCTGCTTTGGCTTACTATTTTCCAGTAAGACTGATTTCAACAACCTGATCTCAGGTCCTGCACCATCTGATCCATTTGTTGTCTCTGCAGCTTCCTTATCACTATCATCTCCTCCATCAGGATCCCTTCTTCTTCCTGCTTCTATTTATGCTAAACGGGTGTTTATAATCCTAATCTCCTCTCTCATTCCTTCATCTACTACTCTCTGAATAGCTCTCCCACGACCTTGTCTTCAAAATTTTATTTCAAAAACACTCAACCTACTCTGATACCAAAAATAATGGGACCAACCCTTCTTAAACTCTGCGCTCAATCAATAATTAAAATATTATTAATGGTGTGATGGTGATTATCATATTTTTGTGATTTTGCAATTCATATGTTTTAAATTGTCGATTGATGACTCATGCTTATGAAAGGTGTGAGAAGGACACCTGTCCCGTCCTCAAAATTTGTTCTCCTGCCTTAGTTACACGCCTTTACTCTGTTCATTTGGAATTTTCTCCTTTTCTTTTCGGTGGTTGCGAGGGTTTCTTTCGACTAGTTCTCTGTGGGTGTAATGGCCCGGTTCTTTGTGGCCCTTTGACCTCTCTGTGGTCACAACTATGATTTTATCTGTTGGTGCTTCATGCAATATTGAACTGTGGCTCTGTCCTACTAACTGAGTTTTGTCGATATGATAATTTTGTTTGTTTTTCTCTCTCTGCTAATGAGTTCAAGGGTTTCGAGGTCTGTTTCTCCATTGTCTGTAACAGGGTTTCTCCGCAATGAAAGTTTTATGGGCGTTATTTCTGTTTGTAATTTCTTGAATGCTTTCGCTCCGGTGTTGTTTTATCCGCTCACCATAAGTAGTCTGTTAATTAACTAGTTGCTTGTCTGTGTTGTATCAGGTTGTAGCCATCAAGGGACTCGGTATTTGACCTCAAATCATCAATTTCAAAATGGTAAGTCTTCCTTCCTTGCTTCAGTTCTTCGATTATTTTTCCTGGTTATACTAATGATTTTTGCTCCTTGTGAGCAGGCTTCCTTGCTGGTTGCAACCGGTCGAATCCCTCCTTCGGTTCAATGTTGCTCTACTGGTAAGCCAAGCTTACAAACCCTCTTCGTTCCTTTCTCTGGTTCAGGGTTTCTTTTTTTTTATTCCTTTGTAGATATTAACACATGGGTCTTTGGCCTTGTAGGTGAATCCTTGGTTGCTCCAAACTTGGTCTTTGACTCCACTGTTTTTGACCCAAACGGGTAGGGTATTTTCCTTTGGTCGCTTCTAGTAGTTGGGGTTTCTTTCAGTTATGAGCCTCGGCTCCCCTGTTAATTGTATTTATGTAGATTTCTCCGTTAATGGTCTGTTACAGATGCTTCTCCATTTGTAAATGGGTTGGGGTCTATATGCGGTCACGCACTTGATCTTCAGTCGGGGTTTTGTTTTTTTCTTTATCTCCACTTTAGGTATTCACTGTTGGTAGTATAATGTCTATATTGGGTTTCGAACCCAGTCCTTTAATTTGACATGTAATATATTTTTTGATACTTGTAAAACAAAACTATTTTGAAAATGTTTGAAAATGAAAGTCTATTGTTTCAATGGGATGAATACCTGTGATTGTTTTGTGCATCCTCTTGGTTATGATTCTCGACGTATTTCTTAAATCGGATATCTCTTCTCACTGGTGAATTTCTCGGCTTGTTAATTCTGTGATTACTCCAACACCTTTGAAAATAATTTACTTTGCCAGCTCTAGCAATGTTTGTACATGTATTCAATTTATCATGAAAATGAAAAGAAATTGTATCTAACTTCAGATGAATTTCAGATGGTTTTACAAAATCTCTTGAATGATTTCATTTGTCTTCTCTGCTATGATGGAAATCAATCTTACAATGTCTCAATTTTCCCTTTTTGTGTGGTTTGTTAAACAGTTTTCAGAACTGTCAACAGTTACAAGTAGTTACATTAGATAACTGTTAATTTCTATTCCCTAAATTCTGTACTTAATTGTGAAACAATAATTAAAAGAAAAATATAATGAAATAAAAATGTAACTTTGTTGTTATGTCTTAAATCCTAGAAATTAGGGAAATTAAAAAGAAAAAACTCGGGTACGACGACCTATAAATATGTGAGACAAAAACACTTTATTTTTGTTCACCCTGAGCTGGATTCTCCTGCATCAAAAAGTAAAATACTTTATTATATATTTTTAAGTAAACTGACTCAGGGTAGAGTCAAGGTTGACAAGGTTAAACAATCAGGTATTTTTGGGGCACATGGTATTATACACCCATGGTTTTCAGCTTATGGTATTTAATGTAATGGAGCCTATAAAACACTGGGAAGACTTCATTGTAAGATGGGCTTGGAGGTGAGCAGTGAAGGTTCACATGGCCTGGTTGGCAAGGGATTTTCGCCAAGGCTAATGAAATTTCATTGGATGGGTTATCCCCGAAGTTGGGGTTTTTTCAGATAAACATATGTGTTCATGTTTATGTGTTTTTGTCATTGGTTATGTTTTATTATTCATCTCGGTAATTATTTATATTCTCTGGTAAATTATTTCTTCATTTGGTATCAGATCCATATTTGGCTGAAATTTCATTGGATGGGTTATCCCCTAAGTTGGGGTTTTTTCCAGATAAACATATTTGTTCATGTTTATGTGTTTTTATTGATGGTTATGTTTTATTATTCATGTCGATAATTATTTATATTCTCTGGTAAATTATTTCGTCATTTGGTATCATATCCATATTTGGCTTCAGAAGGACGCTTTTGTAGCCAAGGGTTTTATTGGCCTGTGAATGGAGATATGATTTTTTGTTGCACAATTTTTTATTCCACAAAGGAAATATGGAAGAGAAGGCACTAAGTGTACAAGGCTAGAGAATTTGGCATCAAGCAGCAAAAAGAAATCTTTTAATGCAGTCAAAATTTATTACATGTAAATGGGCATATTGTAAGACCTGGTATGGCATGTGTACCCTTGTGTAATTACTGGTAAAGTCTGGGTTAGACCTAGGTGATATGGGAGATGCAAATTTAACAAATACCTTGGGTATAAAACTTTAAGGGGGTAAGGGCCAAAGTGAGTGGGGCTCACTCACTTGGCAAGATTGGATGGATTTATTCAAGGAACCCCAAGTCAAGTTTAAGGGGGGGATTTTAGGTAAATTGGCTAGGGGTTAGGGTCAAGGTTGAAAAGGTTATAAAATCGGGTAGTTTTGGGGTACATGGTATTGTACACCCATGGTTTTCGGCTCATGTTATTGCATGTAGTGGAGCCTATAAAAGGATTGGAAGACTTCATTATAAGATGGGCCTTAAGGTGATGGGTGTGGATGGGTTTTATTATGTTTTATTATTCATCTCCATAATTATTTATATTCTCCGGTAAATTATTTCTTCAGATATAATTATTACACTCATATTCTTCATTCTTTTTTAGTTTTAGATGTTTTCTTTATTGGTTTTATATGTGATCTTTTTTGTGTTGCATGTTGCCAAGAAAAAAGTTCCTTTTCTCTTGGTTTCCAAATCAATGAGATGTTCAAAGTCACATGTGCCTTACTTGATTTCTAATAAATCTTATAATATCTTCCTAAGCCCTCCCATGCTAATTATATTCATGAAAACATAATAAATATAGCATAAAACTATCAAACCCAAAAATAACCTTTCCTTCCAAACAAAGGGCTATCACGTGACATTGATGAATAAGCAAGAAGTGAGCAAATGTTACCGCATCTAGACAATCATATTGGAACCTAGTACAAAGAACAACTTCTCCCCAAAATGCAATAAATTTGATAAATACATTCTAGCAACAAATACCTCTTAAACCATGTTTTGTTAAGAGTGTACACCAGAGCATATCAAGTAAACCAAAAAAAATTCCACCCTGAAAATGATAAATTTTCCTGACAATAAAGATATCAAATAAAACATAAAATAAGCAAGAATCTATCCAGAATCATAGTGCCAGATTCAACCCCTAGACATAGAATATTGTCCCACAACATTTCAACAAAGTTTAAATTTATTATCTTTCTGTGAAGCAAGGAACATCCCAAAATGCTTCTTTCCAAGAATGGGAAGAGAAGAAAGTAAAAAAGTTACAAATGGGAGGGAATTTTATAAATATTATCGAACCTTTTCAGGATAGGTTTCCATTTCTAAAGTCCTCTATAGAAGATTCAACTAATGATAGAGACACTTTCCTATTAAAAGTTATGTTTTCTTGGTCTACCTCATCCTCCCTAATTTGTCACTTTGTCATCCCTCAAATTCTAACTCCAAAGCATCGAACTAAATATGGACATATTTTCTAGAGTTCTTATAGACTTGATTCCATGTGAACCTCCCTGACCACATGGAATATGATCTTTACCATGATGAGTTTCATCATATTGATGAGTGAAAACCTAGATATCTGTTGGAACCATAGAGAACCACCACTTTTGTTTGCTTTAATGTACATGCATATGTCTTGGAGTGGTTGTATCAGTCTAATAAAAAATATTGTGAGCTTTGCATCTGGTTCAGTCCATCGTGATGCCACTTGACTCGTGTAAGATTTTTTAATTTCAAATGTGTTGTTGTTGTCCATAGAAGGGACAAAATGTTGAGTTATTCATTATTTTTAGTTCTCTGTGGGCTAATAAATTATGTTATGTCAAAACTTGGTGTAATTCATATTTTTCATTACAAAAATATTTTGATGCATGCTAACGAATGGTTTGAAAATAACATAACTAGTAGTGAGGGTTTTTGGTAGATATATTTTAATTTTTGAGTAATATTACCAAAAGTTTAATTAAAAAGACAAATTTTACTTAATTGACAAAAAAATGTCCTACATAAAATTTTAGGAAATCCAAAATAACAACTTTTATAAAATTATTGAAAAAGGAAATTTTAAATTTTAGCAAATCAATCTAATTTAAATTTTCTGAAAATTTGAATTTTATTATCTATAATTAAAAATCCATAAAATATATGTGTAACCACTACCTTAATCATTAACTAATTGTTAGGCTATTGTTAGGAGTTCTTAAAACATTTACTGTTATTATGTTGGAAACAAAACATTATGACAGAAATTTAATTTTGGGATTAAATGAAAAGATAAATTATAGAATTAGTTTCATAAGGTAAAGATTGATGGTAAAAAGTAAATTCAAGATCTGGAGTTGGTTAAACAGAAATCAGTTCAAACAGTTGCCCAAAGCTCTTGGAATAAAAGGGTAATTCCAGGGAGGTTTGGGGGTTCTATTGAGTAACTGAGGAAAAGAGGAAAATTATGGTTAGTAATTCCGATATGGAGCTCACCAGAGGAATACTCCAGATATCTGTTTCTACTGGAATTAGAGATTGGACCGAATCGTCCCGAGTTCTCTTCCATAATTTTGTAAGAAAAAAAAGCTCAAACTTGGAGCATGGGAGAGAGTTAGAGGATGTTATTGCCTCACTCGTGGAAGGGAGGAAAAAATTTATCAGTCAGATAAAAGTACAAATAAGTATTTTGTTTAAGTTCTGCAAATGAAAAGTAAAAACATGTATTCTCTGATTAAATTTAAGGTTGAATATGAAATTTGTTATATAAATTGAATGTTGATTTACTTTTGTGGTTTAATCTGGGAAAATGTATAGACAGAAAAAAATACATGTTGAGTAAATGGAGTTTTAAACTGTTTATTAAATATCAGTTATTAGAAAGGAAAATATTATATGAATTATTTAATCCTACTGTTAAAGATTAGACGAATGATTGTTAACCCAGTTCCTTAACTAAGATTTTGGGCTGGTTGTCCTCAAGGACTATGATAATACACAGACAATAGTGGTCTGGTCATGTAAAAAAAAAATGTGAAAATAACTAGGTACAAGAATGAAATAAGAGAAATGGAGACTTACATGTATTTTCTAAATTACTGTATATTATAGAAAATATATCAGAGACAAAGCTACTGGAAAAATATACAGAAAGAATTAAAGCTTCAACAAATTAGAGTAAAAGTAGAACTGAAATTTTTATCTACAGTAATGAACATTAAGAGGATCGGTTTTCATTTTAAAAATCTGAATAGAAAGAAAAACTCTCTGTTATAAGAAAAATGCGGAAACTACAACTTACAAGAACCATGGAAATTCTTGGTATTCATACAGTTGTAAGAAATAAACAGTATTATAGCATTTATAAAAAGGGATAAGTACGAAGTCAAGATATAAGAAATTCAGAACCTTCTTTTCTATAATTGTAGAATAACAGAAGGAAGCGAAAAATAGAAATTCTGGTTAATAGAGAAGAATATTATTTAAATATAAAAGCTACTGTACTAGTATAATTCCAGATAACTAACCGATATACATTTCTTAGAAGATGTATAACTACAAAGAACAATGGTGGAGGCAAGCATACATTGTCCAAACATTGCTTAACCATATATTTATTTACATTAATAAAAGAGACATTCTTAATAGTGCCAGAAACCAGAGTTCGAACTTCAAAACGTTACATTGAAGTCTTCTTTAAGAAAAGAAGGAATAGCGACCAAAAATTTATATAGTGTACATGCATTATAAACACTAAGACGAAATTGATAGCATATTGCTATTCTGAGACTTGAGGCATTTAGGCCGAGACTTAAACCCGAAATAAATTGGAATATGGATACCTGTTAAAGGCGGATGAGAAACGAATTCGATCAGGGATATTCATGAAATTTGGGTAACTTTTATTTTCCAAGAGGAAAAAAATAACAAAACCCATAAATGGAATTCTTTTACCTACCATAAAATGGAAACAAAATTGTGAGAAAACCCTCTAGGCTAACGGAATAAAACTTCTGAACCAAGATAGGATTCTGGTAAACAGAACTCGATGGATATAAAAAAAAAAGGGTAAATAATTCTGATTCTATTTTATTTAGAGGTGATGGAGAAATTACCTGGTGATTTTGTCCTGAAGCTATAGACAAAGTCGCAATAGAATTTCTTCATCTGGGTACATGAAGAACTATGCTACCAAGTCTACCATTCGGAAAGCAAACTGAAAATAAAATTCAAAGTTAGAACTCTTATAACAAAATCAAACTTTCTTGGCTATGAACCAGATATGAAAACAATTATATAGAACCATAATCATATAAATATATTACCTTCGGCGTAAAATAAATAAGCTGGGGCAAGCGTTGAACCGGTGGAGAATCCTCAAGGATATACACCATCGCCATGTTGTTCACGAAAAGGTTTGCAGAAAGACTTAAGGTCGAGAAATGCTAAACTCAAGGTGCAGGCGGAGAAGCAACCCAGAGCTCTTCTTCAGAGACCGAGAGAATTCCAGTGAAAGCGGTTATGGCGACTATGTCATTAGTCCAAACCTTAATCAATCCTTGCCATTGGATAGATATCTGAAAGATCTATGATGAGAAGATTGCAAAGTGTAGGTTTAAAAGTACGAGAGAAATATTAACAACTACAGTGCAATCTTGGCAGTAATTACCTTGGTGCCATCGTGCAAACATTTTTAACGATAAAGAACCAAAATCGGTTGTGAAATTAAATTCTTACTGACACGATTAAACCCACCGGCTTTGGAGGCATCGAAAACAGAGAAAAAAATCTTACCATTGTTAAGTTGCCAAAGTAATAGTCCGAGTCTATATATATGCATATATAATTAGGATATTGATGTTATAATTCCTGTGCATCCAAGTCATATTTATATGTTTTACAACTCAAAGGGTTAAACATTCAATTACATGTGTAATTAAAATTTTATATAGTTATGGAAGTTCCCATAGTATAAATAAATAAATATATTTTTTTTTTTACTATGATGTGGTTAGATGTTACAAGTGGTATTAGAGCAGCATTGTAATGTTGGGACCCTATGGGTCAGCTAATTTTAAAGTGGTGTATTCATGATGCACACAGAAAAGTTAGCCAGACATAATGAGAAGGACACCATTATAGAAACCACCTCGGAATGTCGAGGAACCACAACCCTAACCTGAGATGAACCTAGAAATGTGGGTACAGCTAGGGGTAGAACAACACCAGCAAACAAGTCACTTATTAGAGGAACAGTGGCACCAAACTAGTATCCTCTTAAATAATGTACAGAAGATACAAGAAGAGATGGAAAAGGTGCGGGATGATAATGCAAGACTAATGCAAGAACGGACAGGATATTGAAAAGTCTCTCTGATAAACAAAATCAAGAAAATGAAAAGCCAAGTATTGATAGAGAATTTCGGGAAAGAATTGAACAACAAACCAGAGATCAAGATACAGACAGAATGAACAGGAGTCATTTGCAACATAGTTACCGAAATAGAGATTACAATGAAGTTGAATATGATAACGTATTAGATCCGAAGGAAGTAAAAAGGCAGAAGGTAGAGCTTCAAGGTGAATTCAGGAAAATCAAACCCCCTATGTTTGATGGAGTAGATGAGGAAGTAGCTGAAGCGTGGCTGATTAACATGAATAAATATTTTCAAGTATATGATTACATCAGTAATCTTAAGGCCAGATTGGCTATTTACCAGCTAAGAGAGAAAGCCACCTTATGGTGGGAAGAAGTGAAGAACGTTCGCAGTATAGAGGAAGAAGATGTAACTTGGGATGTATTTCAACAGTATTTTAAAGATAAGTACCTAACAAAGTGCTTCTATGATGAAAAAGCTCGAGAATTTCATGATTTGAAACTAGGACAATTGACCATGGATGAGTTTATCACTAAATTTACTTCCTTGCTGCGTTACGTGCCTTACATAAGAGATTAGAAAGCTAAAGTACAAATATTTTTAAGCAGTCTTCCAACTCATATGAAAGAATGTATAGAGTTTGTAAATCCTAAGACGATGGATGAGGCTATCAGAAAAACTAGAATGTGTTACCAACAAGCCAAAGTCAAGGTGGAGCAAGGTAAAGGCTGGTAGGCAAAGAAAGAACATAAAGGCAGCTCTAGTTTTAAAAGAAGCAAAACCAGTAATTTCAAAAGTATAGCTAGAATTTCGGTTAGTAAACAATTTGGTAAGAATCATCAAAGAATAAGGTGGCCTATAGAAGATAAAACCACAGAAGCTTCTAGTAAGCCTGAGCAAATTCAGAACCAGAAGCCACCATTACAATGTTGGGGGCGTGGGGAGGCACACTACTACCAAAATTGTCCACAGCGGGGTAGGAGTGAAGTAGTAAACAATTTATAGGAAGCCTCAACAGTGGGTGATGTCACTAGAAACATACCTAGAATTAATGTAGCCTTGGAGGATCGGCAAGCTGACTATCAGCCAACAATGATTGAACTAGAAGGTAAACTGTTATCTCAACCTGTTTCTATTTTGGTAGATCCGAGAGCAAGTTTAAGCTATATAAGTCCTAAACTAGTAGAGAAATGTAAACTACAAATCCAGAAATTTAGGAAATCATGGCTAGTACATTTGGCTACTAGAGCTAAGAGGAAAGTTAGTGCCAAAATATCAAATTGTGCACTATAAATTAAGGAACAACGGCTAACTATGGATTTGAATATTTTACCTTTGGGATCTTATGATGTTTTTATTGGCATGGATTGGTTGGAAAAGCATTGTAATCTAGTAGATTGCAAAGAGAAGGTTATCTACTACAGAAATCAAGATGGCACTAGCCAAGAAATTCAAGGGATAAAGAAACTGGTACAGTTGCGTTCGATCACAGCATCCCAAATGGGTAAATGCATGAGGAAAGGATGTCAACTATACACCATTCAAGTGGGTTTCTATGATTCTAAATAAAAGGCTCCGATGCTGGAAAATATACCAATAGTACAGGAATTCAAGGATGTATTTCCAGAAGAAATACCAGGATTTCCACCTAGAAGGGATATAGACTTTACAATTGAATTACTACCGGGAGCATCACCAATTTCAAGAGCACCCTATCGGATGAGTGTACCTGAATAAATTGAGTTAAAAATGCAGTTACAAGAATTACTAGACAAGGGGTATATACGACCAAGTGTATCTCCTTGGGGAGCACCTGTATTATTTCTGAAAAAGAAGGACAGAACCATGCGTATGTGCATGGATTACCGTCAGCTAAATAAACTAACTATTAAGAACAGGTATCCCTTATTGCGAATTGATGATCTATTTGACCAAGTAAAAGGAGCCACAGTGTTTTCAAACATAGATCTAAGATTGGGATATCATCAAATCTGGATAAAGTATGAGGACATACATAAAACTTCCTTTCGTACAAGGTACGGACACTATGAATTTGTGGTGCTACCTTTCGGGTTAACCAATGCACCAGCAACATTCATGAGGCTGATGCATGGTATATTTCACCCTTATCTAGATAAATTTGTGTTGATATGTATTGATGACATTTTATTTTACTCTAAGAATGTAGAGGAACACAAAGAACACTTGTGGATGGTGCTGGAAATGTTGAGAAAGCATCAGTTGTATGCAAAATTCAGCAAATGTGATTTCTTCAAGGAAGAAATATAGTACCTTGGATATGTAATCATTGGTGAAGGCATCACAGTATATCCTGAGAAAATCAGAACAATTATGGAATGGAAAGTACCTCAGAACATGACAGACATATGATCATTTATGGGGCTGGACGGTTATTATTGGTGGTTTATTAAATATTTTTCAAAAATTTCTTTTCCTATCACTTCATTGCAAATGAAAGGAAAAGTATTCAGATGGTCAAGGGAGTGTCAGGAACGATTTGAAAAGTTAAAAAAGTTATTAACAACAACACCAGTGTTAATTCTAGTAGATCCTAATAAAGAATTTGAAGTTTGCACAGATGCATGCAAAGAAGGTGTTGGGGCGATTATGTCACAAGAAGGTAAGGTAATTGCTTATGAGTCCCGTAAATTAAGAGAACATGAACAACAGTACTTAGCCTATGACTTGGAGTTAACCATAGTAGTGCATGCACTCCTAGTATGGAGGCACTGTCTACTTGGGAAAAGATTTGTGCTCAAAACTGATCACAACAGTTTAACCACTTACTTTAAGCAAGTTGATCTTAATTCTCGCTAAGCAAGGTAGAATGATTTCTTAAGCGAATTTGATATTGATATGCAACATGTAAAAGGTAAGGAGAACAGAGTAGCTGACGCATTAAGCAGGAGATTGCATGGTATTTATGAAATATATTATAATGAGTTTGAGTGTAGATTTTTAGACCAAATCAAAGCAGAAGCAGATAAAGATCCTGAATATAATTTTATGTGGCAGTAAGCAAAAGAATTCAAGGACCAAGGAAAATCTGCAGATTATGAAATTGGTAAGCATGGGCTACTAAACTTCCGAAAAATAATTTTCATTCCTAACATAATGGAGTTGAATGAACTAATTTTGGATGAATACCATCGTAGTAACTACTCTGGACATCCTTGATATCAAAATATGTTAACAGTAATGAAGAAAAATTACTTCTGGCCAGGGATGAGGAAAGATATTACGGAATATCTAAATATATGTATAGAATGCCAGCAGGTAAAAGTAGAGCACCTGCATCCAGCTGCGCTAATGCAGCCTATACCAATACCTGAATGGAAGTAGGAGGTCATCTCGTTATATTTTATTATCAGACTACCAAGGTCTAAGGAACATAATGATTCAATTATGGTAGTGGTGGATCGGTTGAGAAAATCAACACACTTTATACTGGTACAATCCACTTACAAGACCATGCGGATAGCAGATATATTCATGTGAGAGATCTTTAGATTGCATGGTATTCCAAAGACTATCATTTCTGACAGGGATGTAAAATTTACATCACCATTTTGGAAAATACTATTCACTAGATAGGGAACTCAAATTAACTTCAGTACTGCGTATCATCTGCAGACTGATGGCCAGACAGAGCGAGTGAACCAAATTTTGGAAGATATGTTATGTACGTATGTAATGCAATAGCCAACTAGGTGGGAGAAATACCTACATCTAGTGGAGTTCGCATACAACAATGGATATCAAGAGTCACTCATGATGAGTCCATTTGAAGCATTATATGGGCGTCAATGTAGAAATCCTATTAATTGGAGTAGCCTAGAAAACAATTTGATGCTTGGACCCGACATGTTGGCTGAAATGGAAAGCGAAGTAAAGAAAATCCGACAGAATTTGAAGGCATCACAGGACAGACAAAAATTGTATGCAGACAAAAAAATCACCTATCGGGAATTTGAAGTGGGGGACCATGTTTACATAAGAATCAAGCCAAATAAAAGCACCTTGAGATGGGCATTTTGTGCCAAGCTAGCCCCCAGATTTTGTGGTCCATTCAAAATATTGGAACGAGTAGGACTTGTGGCTTACCGTTTGGCTATGCCCAGTCATATTTGAGTGCATAATGTATTTCATGTATCACTATTGAAGAGATATGTACATGATTCAAAGAACATAATCCAATGGCAGAATATTCAGGTAGAATATGAGGATAAGATTGATTAAAGATGTTAATATTTATGAGAAAACTAATTCAAGTTCATTGTTTATAGGTAGAACCAGACGGAGAATTTCTGGTCGAGCCTCATAATATAATCAATCGGAGGGAAGTCATGCTCCGGAGGCAAGCCATCACCTAGGTTAAAGTGCAATGGAAGCACTTTGGCCCAGAAGAGGCTACTTGGGAGGACAAAGGTTTTGTTCGGGAAGCCTATCCTTTTTGCTGAAGTAGATTGAGAACATTGGGGATAGTGTTCACTTCCAGGGGGGGAAGTTGTAACCACTTCCTTAATCATTAACTAATTGTTAGGCTATTGTTAAGAGTTCCTATAAAAATTGCTGTTATTATGTTGGAAACAAAACATTATGAACAGAAATTTAATTTTGAGATAAAATGAAAAGATAAATTATGGAATTAGTTTCATAAGGTAAATAATGATGGTAAAAATTAAATTCAAGATTTGGACTTGGTTGAACAGAAATCAGTTCAAACAGTTGCCCAAATCTCTGGGAATAAAAGGGTAATTATAGGGAGGTTTGGGGGTTCTGTTGAGTAACTGAGGAAAAGAGGAAAATTCTGGTTAGTAATTATGATCTGGAGCTCACCAGAGGAATACTCCAGATATATGTTTCTACTGGAATTAGAGATTGGACCGGATTGTCCCGAGTTCTCTTCCATAATTCTGTAAGCAACAAAATATCAGACTTGGAGCACGCGGGAGAGTTGGAGGACATAATTGCCTCACTCGTGGAAGGGAGGCAAACATTTATCAGTCAGATAAAAGTACAGATAAGTATTATGTTTAAGTTCTGCAAATGAAAACTGAAAACATGTATTCTCTGATTAAATTTGAAGTTGAATCTAAAATGTGTTATATAAATTGAATGTTGATTTACTTTTGTGGTTTAATCTGGGAAAATGTAGAGACAAAAAAATTCATGTTGAGTAAATGGAGCTTTAAAATATTTATTAAATATCAGTTATTAGAAAGGAAAATATTATATGAATTATTTAATCCTACTGTTAAATATTAGACGAAGGACTGTTAACCCAGTTCCTTAACAAAGATTCTGGGCTGGTTGTCCTCAAGCCCTATGATAATATACAGACAATATTGGTCCGGTTACGTAAAAAAAAAATGTGATCATAACTAGATACAACCATGAGATAAGAGAAATGGAGACTTATATGTATTTTCTAAACTACTGTATGTTATAGAATATATATCAGAGACAAAGCTACTGGAAAAATATATAGAAAGAATTCAAGCTTCTACAAATTAGAGTAAAGGTAGAACTGAAATATTTATCTACAGTAATGAACATTAAGAGGATAGATTTTCATTTATAGAAATTTGAATAGAAAGAGAAACTCTCTGTTATAAGAAAAATGCGGAAACTACAACTTACAAGAACCATGGAAATTATTGGTATTCATACATTTGTAAGAAATAAATAGTATTATAGCATTTATACAAAGGGCTAAGTACAAATTCAAGATATAAGAAATTCAGAAGCTTCTTTGCTATAATTGTAGAATAATAGAAATAAGAAAAAAATAGAAATTTTGGTGAATAACCAAACATGAGAGAAGAATATTCTTTAAAGATAAAAGCTACCGTACTAGTATAATTCCAGATAACTAACTGATATACATTTCTTCAAAGATGTATAACTACAAAGAAAAATGGTGGAGGCAAGCATACACTGTCCAAACATTGCTTAACCATATCTTTATTACAATAATAAAAG
The DNA here is from genome assembly GCA_034641835.2 of Pinus albicaulis. Classification (NCBI taxonomy): domain Eukaryota; kingdom Viridiplantae; phylum Streptophyta; class Pinopsida; order Pinales; family Pinaceae; genus Pinus; species Pinus albicaulis. The sequence continues at coordinate 1,068,079,306 of CM076581.1, read as the reverse complement.
AGAAAGTCTTAACATAAAATAAGGGCCTTTGGCCATGACCTCAATTAATAATGCCAGAAACCAGAGTTCGAACTTCAAAATGTTACATTGAAGTCTTCTCTAAGAAAAGAAGGAATATCGACCAAACATTTATATAGTGTATATGCATCATAAACGTTGAGACGAAATTGATAGCATATTGATATTCTGAGACTTAAGGCATTTAGGCCGAGACTTAAGCCCGAAATAAATTGGAATATGGATACCTGTTAAAGGTGAACGAGGAACAAATTCGATCAGGGATATTCATGAAATTTGGGTAACTATTATTTTCCAAAAGGAAAAAAATTAACAAAACCCATAAATGGAATTCTTTTACCTGCCATACAATGGAAACGAATTTGTGAGAAAACCCTCTAGGCTAACAAAATAAAACTTCTGAACCAAGATAGGATTCTCGTAAATAGAACTCGATGGATATAGAACAAAATGGGTAATTAATTCTGATTCTATTTTACTCAGAGGCGATGGAGAAATTACCTGGTGATTTCGTCCTGAAGCTATAGACAAAGCCGGAATAGAAGTTCTTCATCTGGGTAAATGAGGAACTGTGCTACCAAGTGTACCATTCGGAAAGCAAACCGGAAATAAAATTCAAAGTTAGAACTATTATAACAAAAGAAAAATTTCTTGGCTATAAACCAAATACGAAAACAATTATATAGAACCATAATCATATAAATATATTACCTCCAGCGTAAAAGAAATAAGCTGGGGAAAGCCTTGAACCAGTGGATAATCCTCAAGGATATATGCCATCGCCATGTTGTTCACGAAAAGGTTCGCAAAAAGACTTAAGGTCGAGAAATGCTAAACCCAGGGTGCAGGCGGAGAAGAAAACCAAAACTCTTCTTTGGAAACCGAGAGAATGCTAATGAAAGCAGTTACGACGACTATGTCATTAGTCCAAACCGATCAATCCTTTCCGTCGGATAGCTATCCGAAAGATCTACTGTGAGAAGATTTCCAAGTGTAGGTTTAAAAGTACGAGAGAAAGATTGACAGCTGTAGTGCAATCCTGGCAGTAATTACCTTGGTGCCACTATGCAAACATTTTTAATAATAAAGAACAGAAACCAGTTGTGAAATTAAATTCTTACTGACAGGATTAAACTCACTAGCTTTGGAGGCATCAAAAACAGAGAAAAAAATCTTACGATTGTTAAGTTGCCAAAGTAATAGTCTGATTTTATATATATGCATATATACTTCGAATATCGATATTATAATTCTTGTGCATGTCAGATTTATATTTTTTACAACTCGAAAGGTTAAACATTTGATTACATGTGTAATTAGAATTTTATATAATTATCGAAGTTCCCATAGTATAAATGAATAAATAAATAAATAATTTTTATTTATGTTTTTTACTTGTGGTTAAATGTTACAATATGATCATCATCTAAAAAGTAATTAAAAAACTTATAAAGTAATTCTCTCTTTATAATAAAATTTGTGATTGACTTTAAAGAAGGTTCGGAAAATAAAAACTATATAATCATTATAAAAACTTGTTCATATTGACTTTAAAGGAAGATTAGTAAAACTCATAAAATATATGATCATCAGGTAAAAGACTTTATTACTCATAACGTAATTCTATCTTTATAAAAAAAAATCTTATTAACCTTAAAGAAAGTTGGGAAAACAAAAACTATATAATCATTATAAAAACTTGTTCACGTTGACTTTGACTTTAACTGAACATTAGTAAAAAGAAGAAAATATGTTTTTATATTAATTTAAATTTGAGTAGAATAAATAAATATATTATAATATAATTAGTGTTTATAAATTTAAAAAATATTAACTTTAAATTTCAGTAGAATAATAAACAAATATATTATAATAGGATTAGATTTTATAAATTTTAAAAATAGAAATTTTCTAAATAAAAATTGATATGTAATTCATAATAAAAAAATTTAATATTTTTTTCTATTTAGATTTTTAAAAAATATTAATCTCCGACCTGTCTTATAAAATCTACTGATATAATTTTTTATCCTTTTATTTACACAATATTATTATTATAAGTAATTAGTGACAGTTTAATCGATAGTCTGTCCATATTTCCATGTAGGATTTCTAACTTTGTTATTGTACTTACCGCTGCAGGTCACTACGCATCAGGTTTTTCCTGATTGTGACATTAATTCACCTTGATTAGACATATGTTTTCAAAAAAATTTATTTTTTCCATGATTCAACTATAAGATTTATTATTAATTATTTATTTTAATTATTTTAATTTGTTTTTCTGGCGTTCTGTTGGTTGAAAAGTTCAACATGTTATTGCAAATTGCATAAATATTTGTGCAGGTCCATTGCAGTTCACGTCGTCAGCCGTTGCTCTTGGTACTAACCTCAACAAGGTTTGTTAGTATGATTTAATGCACCTTGGGAGCATGATACCCCTAATTTCCCGCGGACCGAGCAATGATATGTGATCTTGACGTTGTGAGGGATGGCAGAATGTGGCACCCTCGTGCTAAGTGTACTAAATAGGGTGGCCCATTTATTTTAAGGTATGGCTACCAAATTTTCCTTTCCTACTATCGTATAAATTTCAACCTAACAAATTATCAAAATAAATATAAGTGTGGATATTTATAATCATAAAATCTCGATAAATTATCGAAATAATACTCATGCAAATCCAGTTCTATTCTTCATTGGGTAATTGTTTTAAATTGTGGAACCCTTCAAACCTATGGTTCGACCAAAGCACAACTCTCACCGCATACAATATGCTCTTTCGTTTACTATTGGAAAAAAATCCCACCGGAAAATATACCAACCAAACCCAAATACCTACTTTGATAATTGCTAGGCCCCACAGCATGGCATTCACATTCAATTCATATGAACTCTTCCACCAATATCACATTGAAGCCAATGAACCAACCAAACCTTTTATTCATGGGCCAACATTTCATCAATCGACATGCCTATTTGTTTCAAGTCCAAATGTTAATCCAATAACTCAGTGCTAGCATATATTCACATTTTTCAAAGGATAACTAGGTCACCATTCATATGTCTCAATTACCTTTTGCATATTACTATAATATATCCCACATATGGATTCATTATGCAAGATTCGTGTCTATGTATATATCAACATATTATAACATTCGACCCCACAACATTCGACTTTAAGATCTTGTTATATTTAAATATCAACGTAAACCTTGATTCAGGCCTGCAGTTCATAATACTTACCTTCACGTTAAACAATCGTCCATTGCATAGCGCGACTACCGTTGATGGTTTCCAGCTTACAATCAGACGGACGAGGTGAACATCGCGTTTTTTTGAATCCCGAACTTTAATGCTTAAAATTTACGCGACGTGAGTGGGTTTAGAATACCACTCTTGGCTTACGTGTCAGACATTAAGATGCATCGCATTTTTTCTGGAAAATTTAAATACCACTTCTAACTCTTGCGATACTACCAGTCTTCCCAATTCCAGTTTCACTATTCCTCATTCACAGTTCCTTCATCGACTCACGGTTCCATTACTCTGGTTCCGTTCAACTATTGTTTCATTATTAATTCTTGTGTATTCTGGTTCTAATTCAACCCTCTTCTGCGCCTGGGTATCCGATGTGTATTAATCGGATTCCAGTACATTAAACCCTTAAATGATTTCAGTTTCTCAATCAATCCTCCGCATCGAACTCTTGACACCGAGAGTTATATGCATGCAACAAAGAACGTGGGTTCAATGGTTCAACTTACCACAAACCTTCTCTCTACTAAACATAAATCGATTCGATTGAATTCGACCATCCATTACACAAAATTGTATCAATGATGAATGTAATTTTGCAAGGAAGTCACACACACTTCAAACGTTGGCCATTAAGCATAGAAATGTGGAATCCATCTCAATCATATTCAAATCGATCTACTCAAGGTTATATTAGAGTTCAAGTATCTCCTAGAGGATCGATCTTGCTCGTGGTCAATCCTTCTCGAATATAAATGCAGACATATATCACTTCCTCAATTAAACTGGAACATCAACCAGCGCTCTATCAAAGGGTCTATTTACTCTATTTCTTATACAATCGGGTTAAGGAGATTCGAATTCATTTAGACAGGACTTAAACTAATGAAGGCACATAAATTTCAGAATACAAGAAAGTGGATGCCCCCATGGCTGTATGTTGCAAGCTCGCCTCCATCGCATACATGTCTCTACATGAATTCTCATCTGTTTTCCATAAATGAGATTTATTTAAAGGAGCATTAAAGTTGTGACAGTGGTGGCACGATTATATATAAATAATTTTTTATTTATATTACAATTGTGGAGAATTAAAGTTGAGTGGTGTTAAAATTCTTATGTACATTATATATATATGAAATTAAATCGTAAGGTTTTAGACGCCTTTTTGTTTATATTTTACGGATGCTATTTATTATAAAACCTTATTTTGAACCCCCAACATATAAGACACTCTTTTAATACAAACTAACCAATGGTTTGCTTCACATTCGGAAGCTTCCACTTGGTGGTTGTAAAACACTATTCAACATATATGCAAGGTTTCTCCATGCAAAACTAAACAACCCTTATACCTAAGGTTTTTCTTTGATTTGATCTCTATACGAAGCATTCATTTCCTTTTATATATGTTTATGAACCCCTATGCTAGAACCCACTTACACCTTTACTTCATTTCCAATTGAAAGCGCCCTTGAACAGTATATAAAATCCTTGGATTAATTAACTCTCGGCCATATCTAGGTTGTATATGCTAACCCAATGGTTGCACTAGCACTATTCGGCATCCACTTTATTTAAAGCCTGAACTTACCATACCTTTGCATCCAATGATTACTATCTTTATTTCCTTCGATTCGATGATCCGATGATCATCGCATAACTAAAGTGCACACCTTTTTATCGTCCAGAATCACGCGATGGGACTGGGACCCAGTGTTAAGTCACCCTTCCCATCCGACGGCTGAGCTATCGTCGGATCGAATTGAGTGATCCGACGCTCATAAACAAATATCGTGCTATGAAAGTGTGCGGAATTTAATTCTTAAAAGTCACGTGATGAGAGTGGTTTTTCTAAACCACTTGTGGACACGCGTCAATCATTTTATGAGATCGCGTTTTTTTTGCCAATTCTACTTACCACCTTAGGCCCTGCACGATACCACCAGATTTAAGATTTGAAACCGCCTTGCTGCTCACGGTTCCACTTCTCCTCTCTCAAGTTTCCTCCTTCTCTGTCGTGTGCATCCTTCATTATTCACCTCGCGCTTCTAACTCAAGCCACCATGTCGATATTATAGCTTCGAATCTTCCATCTCAGGACTCTACTACAGAGTTCTTCCCTGACACAGTAAATATCTTCTGTCTATTATGAAATTTACCACATAGGCCCAATTTGACAATATTTAACCTCAGTTGCGCTTGCCTATCAAAGGCGTGCATAACCACCATTAACCCAATCATGTGCAGGATTACCATTTAACCTTTTTACACAGAGGCTATGTAATTTAATTCGATTTATTGTCCTATCTTAATCACTTTTCCATGGATAATTATTCCTTGCATATCTAAACCAAATTTTTGATTTGTTTCTCAAACACAGGTTTTTGTTTCATGAATCCAAAAGCCCAAATAGGTAATATTAATCTATGTTTGTAGTTACTATTCCAGTTTTTCTTCTATTTTTTCGTTCTCCTTCATGGGTTCCATTAATCAACTCCAAAGTACAATATTCCACATTAATTATATATATATATATATATATATATATATATATATATATATATATATATGAAATTGGTAAATAATTAGTTTAGCCAAACTTTAATGTAGCCGGAATATGTATTTGTCCTTTGGTAAATTAAATTCAATGCACATTTCCATACATATATATATACCTTCTATTATAAGGATGGCCCTTTAAATAAATCGCTTTACTTATAATTGAAAGTCTGTCCTTACACGTTGTATCTACAAGTTAATGATCCGACTTCTGCCCTTTTTAATTAACTCTTAAAAGGTCTAACACACAATACAATGGTCATAATATAATATAAACCATTCATCTACCCAGCCTTATCACTTAACATTAACCCAATGGTTTGACAACTTAAAAATATGCACAACACTTATAACATTCGGCCATGGTTATAACGTTAACACAACAGTTATATTGTATAGTGGTTCACGGGCCCCACATGTCCATTGTGTTAAATCAACACAAACCTCTAGTTCTTAGCTCAAGTTAATTTTCGTGCAACTGAATGTGCGATATGTGTCAGATCCCTTGGCCTCCAGATCAGACGGCGCACAACGAAATTGTGTTTTTCTGCTCGCCTACCTTTAAGACTTCAAAAAAACGCGATGAGGGCGGTATTTCCTCAACAACGTGGCAAAATCAGACTGCATCGTGTTTTTTTTTAAATGGTTTCACCTTCAGCCAAAAGCGGCGTGACGTGAGCTATTTTGGGTTCACAAAACCACTCCTTGGTTTCAACAGTGCTCAACCAAACTTTCACCATGGTTAATTCCACTATTCGTAATAAATCTGGCTTGTTAACCTCTGGGGTCAAGCCTCAAATAATATCATTCAATTAATAGTAACCCAATTTAATTCCTTCAACGGCAGGGTTTGCTGGCTTTTGTTGGAATTTATGAAAATTCCAGAACAAACTAGAGAGAATAAAACTCTTCTCTTTAACACAGAGAAATTAAAAACTTTTCTTTACAGGACAGAGATTCACACTTTAAAATTTCTATTCATTAACTGTAAAAATTATTACAAAATTATTCTTCAGACAGAGGGCTTACAAAATGACTGTTACAAACAGAGTGCTGTAAAATCTTCTCTGTCTCACACAGAAAAAAATATACTTTGTCTTTGTTTTGAAAATAATAGACTGCTTTGTTTTCAAATATCCGCACTACTGTGCAATACAAAATAAAACATTACTTACCTATTTTTGGAATTTATTTGTTATAATTATTATCTTTATATATAATTATATTTATATTTAAAATATAATTAAGAAATTGTTGAAATATTTTAATTTAAGTAGTTCCATAGGTTTTTGAAGTATTTTAAAACTTTTTTGGAATTTCTTACTCTAATGCAGAGGTCCTTGAAATAGTCAAGAAAAATATCTTTAAAAAAATATTTATCAATTCAAAATATATAATATTTCATTTTTTAATTTGTAACTATTTTTATTTGAAATATAATAAATTTTTTTTTGAATTTCTCATTTTAAAAGATGTCTCTGAATTATTTTTAAAAATGACAACATTTAAAAAAATTTATATAAATATATGTAACACATTTTTTAAATTGTAACAAAAATAGTTCATGCTACATATTTATTGCAAGTGTTTTAAGGAAAGAAAACATTTAAAAAAAAAAAAAAACCTTCATATTATCTTAAAGATATATAATATATGTAAATTATTGAAAACAATATGCCCTTTCGGGCCCACCCAAAATAAAGGTGCACATGTTTAATGTTAAAACATATAAATCAAAGGTTATAAACCTTTTTGCTGCGCAATAATAAAAAACATTACAACGTTATAACAAAACATTAATGCGCGATGTTAAAAGAAACCATAGTATAAAAACTCCATCGTGCCTCCTTTGTGACACGAAAACCTTTTAAATCTGCCCTATAATGTGCATCGGGTCCGGACTTGCAACAATACAAAGCGGCTAAACAAAAAACTCCGATTCCGATTGTTACGGACCCACGATGAGATTTAACTCCGTCGCATAAACATTCATCGGGTCCGCCATTTCACATTGCACTTGGGCCACACACAAAAGAATTGTGATTCAATGTAATACTTCCACATGGTCTGTGGGACCAGAACTCCCGCGGTCCTTGGCTTAATGCGAAAGGTGATAAAAATTAGTGCGATTGTGATGTACTCATCGCATCAGAACATTTCTATCGGTGATATATCAAATGGCTGTGGTAACCTATATGACTTTCGATGTGATCATTCAAGCCTCAATTAATATCGTTCAATTAACAGTAACCCAAGTTAATTCCTTCAACGGCAGGGTTTGCCGGTTTCTGTTGGAATTTATGAAAATTTCAGAACAAACTAGAGACAATAAAACTCTCCTCTTTAACACAGAGAAATTAAAAAAATTTCTTCACAGGACAGAGATTCACACTTGAAAATTTCTATTCATTAACTGTAAAAAGTATTACAAAATTCTTCCTCACACAGAGGGCTTACAGAATGACTGTTACAAACACAGTGCTCTAAAATCTTCTCTGTCTCACACAGAAAAAAATATACTCTGTCTCTATTTTGAAAATAACAGACTGCTTTGTTTTCAAATATCCGCACTGCTGTGCAATACAAAATAAAACATTACTTACCTATTACAAAGGCTCTCGGGCCTTTTATATGTCCCAGCACATATTGACATTACATTAAAAATAAAACTAAAACAATATGCCCTTTCGGGCCCACCCAAAATAAAGGTGCACATGTTTAATGTTAAAACATATAATTCAAAGGTTATAAACCTTTTTTCTGTGCAATAACAAAAAACATTACAAAGTTACAACAAAACATTAATGCGCGATGTTAAAACAAACCATAGTATAAAAACTCCATCACTCCTCTTTTGTGACACGAAAACCTTCTAAATCCACCTTATAATGTGCATCAGGTCCAGACTTGCAACAATATAGAGCGGCCAAACAAAAAACTCTGATTTCGATTGTAATGGACCCGCGATGAGATTTAACTCCGTCACATAAACATTCATCTGGTCCACCATTTCACATTGCACTTGGGCGATACACAAAAGACTTGCGATTCAATGTAATACTACCGTGTGGTATGTGGGACCACAGCTGCCGCGGTCCTTGGCTTAATGTGGAGGGCGATAAAAATTATTGCGATTGCGATGAACTCATCACATCAAAACATTTCCATCAGCAATATATCAAATGGCTATGGTAACATATATGGCTTCCGATTGCGATGATCGCATCAGAACCTCCAACATCAACAAGACACTTTGTGGGGACCAAATGAAACTTCTGATTGAGCGATTGCGATTGCACCAATCGCATCGTACAAAAAAAAAATTGCGATTAATATAATCGGAGCACATAACTTAAAGTTGCGATTGTGATTTAAGCAATTCAATCACAAGTCTTCACTTGGCCCAAATAAAATAAAAACACGATCCAATTCTATTTCACCGCGTGTCTTCTACTAACTGTTCTGTGCTATGGGGCCACCAGTCTTCAAGCTATTCAAACTCCCGCGCATCAAACCAAAACATCTCTATTTGCAACATAAAAAGAAATTTTTCTGTTTTGTTTCAAAGGCTCTGTTTTCAAATACGCTCTATTTTGAATGTAATATGGTTGAGATCATAGGTAATAAAGGTAAGGTTATAAGGCCATGGGTCATTATATAAAGAATTTTATCATAAGTCGAGACGAATAAATTAAGTTATGTTTGTACCATATATTGTACAGTGACGAAGGAACTTGACCCCCAAGGTACTTGACATCAGTGATGAACTTCTCTAGACTGACTCACAGTCATATATAGCATTAGCAAGTACACATCAGCCACATGCTAATAAGAATGTCATAAATAAAATTGTGATGCATGAAGATTTTATTACTTGTATCATCGTCTTTGTCTATTTGGACAAATAAATTAATTTGTATTTTAATGTTATTAATTATACATAAAATCATTATCAACAATAAGGTTTTCGACATCGAATATGGAATTTATGATATTAATTATGCAAATACAGAACTGAATTGGAGGATCTAGTCGATGTCATAGACACCCCATGTAGATCTCTTGATATTAACAACCATTAATTCAAAACGAAATGGCATAAAATTATGGGAATTGTGTGAGTTTCTACTTTGCAGTTGTTATTTTGCTTGAACCTCTATCAATTTTATTTCTGCTCTTTAGATTTTCTGTTGTTGACCATCGAAATTTTTGTATTCTTCTCAAGACATTTGCAAGTGGATTTACCGTGTGACCCGACACTCTACAAGCGAGCTTTTGCAAGTCAGGCTGGAACTGTGCGCCTCCGGTTGGAAAGTCTACCAAGGATAATTTCTCTTACTCTTTCAGGTAATTCCACATATTAAATTCCCTTTCTTGCTTTGATTCTGAGTGCAAAATGGATGACATTATACTTGTAATCTACATATTATGGACTCTGTTTTTAAATGATAGTCGATGAAACATTGATCATGGCAATTCCATTTGAATTTGATAAAGTTGTTGTGTTCTACAAATCTCGTTTCTTTTTAACAAATTCATGAAGTTTCTAGAAGTACTTCTCAATATTATATCATTCAGAGAAAACATGGAAAGTAGAATTTTGTTGCATCCCTAGCATGAGAATACCATTTGTATCAGGCTCGGAGGATTCAAAGTAATTTCCCTTGGAACGACTCTATTTACTAAAGCCCTCGTTCATTGAAAAATGTAGATTATTATCATCATCATTTTCTGAATCAAATTCCACTTCATTTCTATCTTCGACGTTACCAGATCAAAAGCTATGTTCTTGTTCATAAAACAACATATTAAAACCATTATTATCATTTCTATCTAAAAGCACTTCGACCTTCACTTTATGATGCAAAATTCGAAGGCCTTTATTTCATTGTTGCCCGTTTTTTGCATTCCATGGCCAATGAAGGAGTTGCTAGACATTAAATAACATCCAAAGGCGTGCAGAGTCGAAACAAATATTAAATGTGATGAAAATAGGAGAGAGAAAGGAAACAGAACCCGCCAAGTAGCAGAAGAACATTTTCTCCTGAGTGGACTGTCAGAGTACATGAGATGAAGTCATTTCTGACTAATTTAATTATGGTCACTACTCACAAGATAGGGCCAGAAAAAAAAATCTATGAAATAAATTAAAGTTTAGGTTGTTTTTTAGTTATCAGTATCCTCCAAGAAATTATTAGGTCATGTGCATATTATGAAGGAAAGAAAATGCAAGCACCTCAGTTGAAAGTTAGTTAGAATTAATCTTTAAATAATTTCTTACAGAAGACAAGGCACCGAATAAAATTCATGGGTTTAATTGATCAAGTAAAAGAAGAACTAGGAACATTCAAAACAGAGGTAGCTAATAGAACAGATGGAAAGTGAAGGGTAGTTAAGACAGGGCTAGAAACAAAACTCTATGAAATAAATTAAAGTTCAAGCTATTTTGTGGTTATCGGTATCCTCCATGAAATTATTGGGTCGTGTGCATATTATGAAGGCAAGAAAATGCAAGCACCTCAGTTGAAAGTTAGTCAGAATTAATCTTTAAGCAATTGCTTCCAGAACACAAGGCACCCAACAAGAGTCATTGGTTTAATTGATCAAGTAAAAGCAGCACTAGGAGCGGTCAAAATAGAAGTAGCAAATAGAACAAATGCAAAGACAAGGGTAGTTTATAGCTTATGTAGTTATAGCTTACTGAAAATAGTAGTTCTTACACTATAGCCTAGAGATTTATAGTAGATTAGAGCAGCTACCCAAATAGTCACATTAGTCTTATTGCTATGGACCTACGGTGGTGGTAGTCTTAGTCCCATGCCCTAAGTTATTATTATAGGATCTTAAATATTTCATATAGTCTATTTCAAGATTGTTCTATGCCATCTATTATTCACATTATCCTCCACAGGTTACTATAATTTGTTTCTTCAAATCATTTCTCTCAACTACCCAATTCAATGGCTAAAATATTGTTTTTCTTGATGTCTAAGTTTCAACTTCTGGTATTGCTCTTATTCTTCAGTCAGTTGATTTCTTTGTATAGTTAAATTGTTGTTTTTTCTTGATGTTTTAACAAAGTTAGGCGCCACTTGCTGCATTGAGTGGAATCTATTAATTTTGAATGATGGAATGTAGTGCCATGCAACTTTCAAAGATGCTACAACAACTAATAGGAGAAGACGACGCCACTAATACCAAAATAGATTGTAGAAACAAAGAAATGGAGAAAACAAGTGCTGGATACTTTTCATGTAGACCTTCTAAGAAGTGGTTCAGCTGCAGCTTCAAATGGTGCAAATGTTGTTGTTGTATGCAGAACATTTGTTAATATGCAGAAAATAATAAGTGGTTGTCAAAGATCAACATGAAGGAAAGCAAAGAAGAAAACAAATATTCAATACTTTAAATGTAGACGTCGTACTAGGTCGTATAGATAAGACTTCAGATGGTCCAAATTTTTTTGTTGTATACACCATCATTGTTAATGTACATAGAAAAATGATTTCTTGTTAACAATCATCATACAATATATTTATTCGTCATTCAAATGAATATTTTGTCTTATTACGAAAGGTGGTGTAACCACCAAATTTTCAAAATATAATGCTAGAATTAGTACATATTATGTTGACCTATCTTGCCCAATACTTGCTACATTGACTTGCAAGTACATGCTTTGGTGCAAGAAAGTTGGGGCTGGCATAAGGGATGAAGGCTTTGTTATAACTAAGTCGATTCTCACATTTAGCTTTTTGTGTGAAGCATTTTGTTGCCTTGCAAATGCTATTATGCTACAATCCATATGTGACTGTACATAAATATTCGTAATTACAAGTATGTTGTTTACAACTAGCAAGAATAATTTTACTAATCAAGACACATACAATCCGTATTTCATGCTTTCTATTGTATACAAAAGTCAATCATTTCTAGAATACATAGCTTCTATGTAAGATTCATGTCTTCAGAGACAATAATCAATGTTGCATGTTGTTTGTTTTGCAATGATACTTTTAAAATACAGAGAGATGCAAAATAGGAGCTAGTTACTTGCAACTTTCTTTCTCTTATTTTACTGTTTTGAAATCAAACATACAATATAATAGTAAAATTAGTGTTTTGTGCTAGTAAACATTATCATAGACATATATTCAATAAAGCAAAAAATATTATAGAACCTCCTCTCATCTTTGAGAAAAAAAATCTAACATACATAGTAGTTAGTAAACAAATCACCATACGAATCTGAAGAATAAACACATACAAAAAATGGTTGAAATAATAGACATTGAAAACTACCATCCAGCAAAAAAACATTGCATAGATGCTAATATTGATATCGTTTTAATGAACCATAGTCTCTTCAGACTACAGAAATTTTCATATACTCCTGGAGATTGTTTGTTCAATGAATTTGAAGTGCTTCTGCACTTTCGTTACTCATCCATTGAACTGTGCAATGGAATAATAGACCATTTTCTCAATTGTCTACAGCAAAATGACACAGAGGCAAAAGAATCATACCAATATGAACTAGATCCTGTCATGTTATATCAACTTCATGGAATTCAGGATGTTGAAACATACCTTCGTAGAATGCATTTTTCTACATCTAATAGCAATTTCCAATATGAAAGAGGCCTATGGGGAGACACATTTTGCATATGATGGCTATCAAAGTGGTTGAACATACCAATTGAAGTCTGGTCACTAACAATGAAAACAAGGTATTTGTTCTTCAACCATGATCTAGATACAATTCCACTAAACATTTTGTTTCATGATACAAATCCTATTAGTGGACATTTTGAACCCCTATTACACAAAATATTACCTAGATGCAACTTTGTACAAAATTATTCCTTGTCACCTCTTTGCAAATATCTTGAAAACCATTATGAATCCATTGTTCATGAAATGAAAATTCATGGATTGCATATAGCAAAAACAACTATGTTGAAATGTGCCAATAGAATGTTCAGTGCAATTTATCATTTAATAGCACCGAAATTTGATGAACAGTCTTTCAAACTCTACATTGTCCAATATTTTTGCAATGCACTGATGGCTAGGAATGAAGATGCATTAAATTGTATATAAAAACACTTAACAAATGAAACTATACAAATTCAAACAATGGTTGCAGGCTCGCAACAATTCCTAATTAATATGGCAATGCCATATGAAAAAGGAGGAGTTGAGGGAACATCATTTTTCTTCCAATGGACATCGATCATATTCAATTTAAACATACAAATATGGTCATTTACCAGTAAAACCATTATCAATTACTACCAATCAAAAACAAATTTCAATCAAACGTACAACATATTATCATTCGAAACAAGTACATCACACATTCATTATGAACCACTACTATCAAATAAAAATACAAATCTATGCAATTTGTAACATAGAATAGTACAAATGCATGAAAACACCAAGAATAGAATAAATTTGTGCAAATTAAAACAAATGATACGTACAAATAACCCAAATAAAATAGGAGAAAATAGAATAAAATAGCAGATAAAAATTATTCATCACGAAAAAGTACTCCCATAGAAATTTACAAACAACAAATTGAAGACACACCAAAAACCAAATGTCCAATATGTAAGACGTTGCAATTTTGAAAGAACATCTCAAGCATTGGACTTGAATTAGAAAAAATTTACATAAGCATATCTGGAAAATAGAAGACATTGCATTTAAATATCATTTGTAGATCTTGCAAAACAGCACTTGCCAATGCAAAGTTTCCTCACTTTGCAACACCTAAAAAAATAAGACGTAATAAGCCATTGCAAACTGTAACAACAATTTCAGATCTTGAGGAAAGACTTGTCGCATTAAGAATTCCTTTTGCACAAATAAGACATTGTGGCAAGAAGTGATCACAAATGGGCTTAACTGGTTCAATAATCAATGTACCTGTCCAGATGGACATTTTCCGAAAAGCATTGCCACAATCCATAAACAATACAATGACAATTGTTGTTGCATTAAAACGGTGACTAGAATACAAGAATGCATATCAAACAGGAAAAGTGTGTGTGCATACTGTCCTGAGAGAACTTAAAGAACTATGTTCTCAAAATTTACATAAAACTGAAAACATTTCCATTAATAGCAATTGGAATCATATACTTGAATTGGACAATAAAGATAATTCATCCGAGGATGACAAAATTGATAGAAAAAGTGAAACGGATAGCATTTCAGAAAGTGAAATACCAACTGAAACCTTAGTACATGGATTGATAGCTTCACAACGAATTCATGATTTACAAGACAAGATCATTGAAATAGCACCAGCTGAGGGACAACGACCACTTGGGATATTCAAAGACAAACATGCAGAAGAAAGGAGTTTCCCAACACTAGTATTTGTAGATCCGCGTCACAATGATATAGTAAAAATATTTCGTTATCAAGAAATAGTAAAGTGGGAACTAATGCATTGCAGTGGTCACTTTTCCTATCACATCACAAATTTGTTCTTCAAGACAATGCAAATAATCATTGAAAAGGTCATGTCATGCATTTCGGTACGAATAAGGAAAGGAAAACTACAAGGAAGAAAGTTGTTAGCAAAATATGTTAAGTATAAGCCCAACTTAGAAAAGTTACTATAAATTCACATTGGATACATAGATTTCAAACACATAAGAATTTCTCATGATTACCACCAACAAATGCAAAAACATATATTTGCAATGATACGACAATTAGGTCCTCCAACTCTCTTTGTTACATTTACAAGTGCAGAGCATCGTTGGAGTCCACTAGTAGAAACTCTTACTAAATTGCATAGGAATAGAAATAAAAAGAAACACATTGAAACAATTGAGGAATACAACATTCATTATCTTGTCAGAAAGGACCCAGTAACATGTACCAGTTACTATAGACATAAGACAAATGCACTGAAGCAATTGATCTGTCAAGATAATACATTTTTTGGCAAAATATTAGATTACTACTTTGTAACTGAGTTCAAAAATAGAGGTAGTGCACATGAACATGCTCTTATATGGATATAAAATTCTCCATTATATGGAATTAACAGTAGCTTAGAAATTGAAAACTTCTTGGACAACTATATAACTTGTAGCACAGATCACCTTGATCGAGAACTCGCAAAGATACACGAACATCATCATACCAAAAGCTGTAAAAAAACAAAAACATCACATTGTAGATACAAATTTCCAATGCCACCAATGAAAAGAACAAGGATTCTTGGACCAATTACTTCACTACATGACTCAATAAATGAAAAAGTTTGTCCTTGCAAAGCACCTTAGAACAAAAACACTATGACAAATCAACTAGTCATGAAAATTTCTTAGATGAATTGCACTTAAAAAAAACTGACTGCATCGAATTAATACAAAGTACATTAACACAACCAATGGTATTCTTGCAACGAAAACCATCAGAAATATGGAATAATAGCTTTGCATTCAATATGCCACACCTGTGGAATGCAAATACAGATGCTCAATATGTTCTAAATGCATATGCTGCAGCTTCATATTTCAGTTCATATATGACCAAAGTTGACAGATCTATGACAAATGCATTCAAAAGGATACGACAAGAACATGAAAAGAGAAAAATTGATGCTATTCAAATGATACGATCTCTAGGCAATGCCTTGCTTTACCTTAAGCAAATTTCAGCTCAATAAGCAGTCCACACAGCTCTCTCCCTACCATTGAATCATATTTTAGGAGAATGCAACTTTATAAACACAACACCAACAGATGAACACACATTTATACTTAAACCAACCACTCTTCCGAAACAAATTCCTGACAACTCTGAAGATGTTATGTGCAGTTCTATAATTGATTACTATATCAATAGGCCTAATGCTATTAGGCATGTATGTTTAGTTGAATTTTTATCAAAGTATAGGAAAGATGGCACACCAATATCAAAGAGAAAAAAAGAAAAGGTAATTCGATTCATCAAATACAAAAAACACATTGACTATCAAAACTATTACAGAGAAAAACTTTTGCTATATGTTCCATTCGAAAACAATGAAGATGCACTAAAGCAAGACTTCCCGACATGAAAGAGTGCATACATGTTGCATAAGAACACAATAAAAAACAATGAAACTAAGTTCACATACAACATGAAAAAGAAATGGGGTGATTTGGAAGAAGAAATTCAAGAAATTGATAACAACACTGCAACTTCTAATCATACAATAAAAAAACCTCAAATATCTAATGATGTTACTGAGAAATACGACTTGGCTAAAGATTTTAAATTTCCCCAATGGAATGACAAAAAAATACATCTTAACATTGGTTTCCAATTTACAGAACATCCATTTATGCTTAGCAACGAAGAATACTACAACATTAGGAGAATGCTTAATAGAGAACAACAAGCAATAGTCAAAGACATTGCAATGAAAAAACAAAAGAACATAGACAAACCATTCTACTTATTTTTGACTGGAGGAACTGGTACTGGAAAAACATTCACAGCAAAAGCAATATTTCAAATGCTCATGTGCATTTACAATGAACATTACAATACAGACCCTTTGAAACCAAAGGGTTTGATATTAGCATATACAGGTAAAGCTGCATATAATGCACGGGGAGTGACAATTCATTCTGCATTTCTAATTCCTTTCAACAAATCTAATTTTATTCCACTTAGCAATGATGTATTAGACAACTTAACACAACTGTACGAAGAATTAAGGGTCGTTCCCATTGATGAAGTATCTTTGATTGGAAGTTTTTTTTTATATCAAATTGATGATCGACTAAGAAACTTTAAGCATAATCAAACAAAATACTTTGGAAACATTGATATCATATTTTGTGGCGACTTGTACCAAGCACAACCTATACAAGATTCACTAATATTTGAACAACCTATAATAAGAAGGCAACCAATAACATATGACTTTTGGCAAGAACATGTAAAGTACTATGAATTGCACATTGCAATGCGTCAAACAAATGAAATATTCATTGCCATTTTGAATAGGATGCATATAAATAATCAAATAGAAGATGATTTGAATTACCTAAATAGAAATTGTATTTGAAATGCTCCTAATGATCCTACTTTTCCCTATCTATTTTTTAGGAATAGAGATGTAGCATTACATAATAAGAAAATGTTGTTTGTTGTTCCTGGTGATGAAATTGTAATCAATGCAATTGATTACGAAGAAGAAAACCATGGAAACATACCATCTCATGCACACATAGAAACATTGCCTTCACAAATTGTCCGAAAACTTAACATGCTAGTTGAAATATATGCAGGAAACTATGACTTACAAGACGGTCTAGTCAACGGTGCAGATGGTATCATTAAAGCATATGTAAAATTAGACAACTTTTATGTAATATGGATCAAATTCTATGATGAAGGTGTTGGCCATCGACAAGCACATAAATTTTATTTTCTATATAGCGAAGAAATTTGTAGCGATTAGACTCCCATACTATGCACAACAAAGTCAGTTTCTGTATTAGAAAAAACAGGCAACCTGAAAATCAGAAAACAATTTCCAATCCAACTAGCATGTGCATGTACAATACACAGATCACAAGGCTTAACACTAGACAATATTGCATTTGATCCTTTAGGAAAATGACGCCATGGATTAGTATATACAGCCCTTTCTCGTGTGAGAAACATAGAATCATTGTATTTTCTTAGTCCACTTAAGAAAAAAAACTTCCAAATTCAACACAAAATTTCTGTTGAAATGGAACGTTTACAAAGAAACACAAAGTGGCAACTAGACTACAATTATTCGTTATTAGAAACAAAAGCATACATTTCAATTCTTTCTCTAAACACCCGCAGTTTACAAATACATATTGATGATTTGTTAGATGACTATGATCTAATGCAATCTGACATCCTATGTTTACAAGAAACACATTTGAAAGATCCAATGCTTCTAAAAAGACTTGAAACATTCAATTGCATATCAAATTATAGTAAACATGGTTTTATAATTTGTATTAAAAATATATATAAAGATCTTGAAACATATTCATTTTGAAGAAAAAAACGTTGAAGCTACACTAGAAAATATGCTTCTTCATGACATGGACATTATAGTTCTCAATGTCTACGTTGCACCATATGCAACATTGAACGATACATTGCACCTTCTTTCAAAAGCACTATGCAGCATACATTTAAATCAAAAAATAGCAATTGTCGATGATTTCAACATCAATATGATTGGAAGCAACAACAAAACAAACAAACTAAGATTGTATATGCACAATTACAACCTTCATTTTCTTTTAGAGAAAAATAACAATCAACAAATATCAATCATTGATCACATATGGTCAAACATAACTAGTAGATATAAAACTTTCAGGTTAGATACATATTGGACCGACCATGATACTATTTGTCTCATCTGTCACACCTCCAAATTTCACACCCAACAAAAATTTTCTTCATGAACTCAGACTCGTAAGTATAGATCTATTATGACAGTTCATCTATTTATCATGATACTTTAAATTATCACATACTGTCGAAATCAACACCCCTACTCCTACTTATTACCTTATGTCATTTGCATTTCAAGGTGAATCTATTCTTCACAACTTTGACCTTTACACTTGTCTCACATACCTTTGCGAACTCGCCTTTAACTTTCGGTCACATAACTCATTTATTTAATCATTGGGTATACGTAACCCTATGGCACATTAATATATATAACAAAACATGGTTTAATATAACCCTTTCCACAATTTACATTGACGATTTCCTCCGCCATGTATCTTGGTATATAACTTGAGGGAATGATTTGGTTATTTGTTGTTTATATGATTCGTCATAATATGCGAATGGATTGTTTCCATGCATTTGAGATTAACTCTCATATCTACCTATTGACGTGACCACACATCACGGCACATGGAATAGTCAATTCGATTTCGATTATTGTGCTTTGCATTTAACTTAATATACACGTAGATCATATGGTCGAATTGGATTTTGGTTGCTACTTGCATCGCCGCAAGGAACTTGAATCCACGTCAGATGTCATCATAATAATTGAATGTTGTATGGTTTGTGGAGTTCGTCATACCCCGTCGCTTGCTTACCTGGTGCATCCACGTCGATGCGCTAGCTCGACTTGCAGCCATGCCAATTTACTCGCAGGACAATTCGCATTAAGTTTGGACTTACTCTCCATTAACACGATACGGTAGTATTAACTTCTCCACAACTACCCTTGATCCGTGGCTTGTCTTCCACGATCCTGCCAAGTGGACGATGTTGATCGGTCTTGGTTAGGGTTAAGGCGGTTATCCAAGAGTTATATAAGTCTCGATGGTAGAACGAAGTTGGGTTTCTGCATTCTTCGTTTCGTTCTGCACCTCTGCGCCGACACCATTCTGCATTCGGCCCAAGGGTTGGTGATTCTCTGTTGCAGAGAAAACAATGGCGCTTCAGTTTTATCCACCATATATCAAGTATTTTACTTCGGCGCTCATTGTTTATTTTAGTGTATTGCTTAAATGATTTCAGGCCGTTGCTCATGGCTGGCCATAACTCCGAATTTGATTATGTATTCACTCTTCAGTAAGAGGAATACTTCTTGTTTAAGGATATGCCATAAGAGATGCGAGTCATACGCTCAGCACCATAATGAGGTTGATTTCCTATTTCAGGTTTTTCGTTTACCCTACCACGGCGGTTTCATAGGACGCGACCAATTCGTTTTACATCTTCTGCGTTGCATGATGCGCATCTCTTCCAAGCAGACGTCTACTATTCAGTGGATTTGTACGAGGTATATTCCTATGAATCTCGTTTCTGTCTGAACTGGTATCTTTCTCCCTATTCTCTTCGGAGGTATTGAGTATTAATCTATTTTTGTATACAATTTTAAATTTCAGGGCTCGACGTGTATGAACCTTATGCTCCTCAGGTATGGTTTTAATCTCAATACAATTTTCATCTTCCACTTGATTCTCTACGACAGAGCGAATTGACTAATTCCCTTTCGTTTTTGTTGCCTTTGTCGCTTACAGGTAAATGAATGATTATGGCATGCTTGTAAACGCGGCAAGTAAAATTATTCTCAATTGTTAGAATTACTAATGTGGACCTCTTGGCCGTCCAGGTCGGTACTCTTATGGGTTTTATTGCTCTTCTCCTATTGCGTCGTTTTCAGGGGCGTCGAAATATAACATCGACCTCCTATACTATTGCGCAGAAGGGCGCTTGTTTCGATTTGTTCTGTTGAGATATGGGTTGCAAGTTTAATACCCCAGCCTGATAGGTTTCTTATGTATTTTGACATTTGGGATATATATATATTTTCTATGCTGCTAGATGGAATTTCGATATACTATGCCACAGTATAATTTTACCGAGACTGTATAAATCGGTGTAATTCTTTTTCTATATATATATATATATATATACCATGAAATTTGACTTTGCTAGTGTGCTCGCCAGCACAGAAAAAGAATTTGGTAACGCTATTATGGTTCCAGATCATCAGAATTTTCAGGAAGATTTTATATAATTTCTATCTCTTCTTCTGATGTATATTAATCTTATTATGTCAAATGACAGATTCTCTGTTCATGGTTATATTAAAATTGTCTGGCAGATGAATGGTATACTGGAAATTAGGTATCTATTTTCACTTCTATCATAGATAGTATTTATGTACGTCTAGAACTATTTTCCAGCATTGTCTGCATAACTTTCTATTCTTCAGTTTCTTCTCATTTGATTTTATAGCTAGTTACCCAGCTCTTGTCTACCTGTGTACTTGGTAATAAATGTTTTTGAAGGCTGGTTAGGGATTGGGACCCCTTCACTTTTTCCTCTTGATAAATGGAAATAGTGTTTATATAATGATATTGTACATACGGTTTGAAGTGGTTTAACTCTTTACTACTGTAGTTCTCAACTGCTCCCTTATAATTATTACCTTATATGGAATCAATCCCTGTGATATGATATTAGAGTAGTTTCCAGGAGACCATAGTTTCTACTTCATGTTGTTTATAAATAGGTACTCCTTTCCTCCCCTAGGCAAAGTAACTCATGCACAACCTGGTTGATTTGAACTATTAAATTTTCTGGAATTATAACAGAATTTCTTGGCTGAACTTGAGATCAGTTTATTGATTCTCTCCCTCTGTGTCTTTCATAAACAGTATAAATCTTAATTTATATCCTGCTATAGTTCTGGTATACTATATTGAATTTCATTTCTCTCTAGGGTAGCTATAAATAAAATTATTCTAGGAAACAGAAGCAGATTAAAACAAATTCACAATGGTTCCTGAAAGAACAAGGATTCCACAGATTTAACCCCACCCTGGGTTTAAAAATTCTGTGGAATTCCACTTTACAGGTTTTTCTTCTACAACTATATAGGATGACCAGGTTACTGCCTGGGAACTACATCATGTTAAATGTAGACTAATAATATGAATTAACCTAGAAATAAATTTTGTCTTTATATGTAGCCAATTCATACTATAGCAAACAATAAGACAAATTTTCTCAGAGACATACCACTTGTGCAGTAGACTAACCTCCCAACCTTAGAGCTCTTCTGTCTCCCAGAACTCACCCTCGAGCTGAGATCACCTCCTATAGCAGATTAACCTCTAATCTCTACAAGAGCAGCTTATTTAAGCTATTGTTCCCCAAAGCCTGTTTCTAATTCTGCGTCCAGAATTTCAGGATGCTTTTCTTCCTGTTTGCCTAGGCTTCCCACTTAGGGATTATTTAAAGTTGTTTTATGCTTTTCCTCAGCTTTCCAGCTTTTTACCTCTTCCCAACTACTTTCCTCATCATTGGGGAAATTCAGATTTTTCCTCAAAAATCAAATTTTAAAACTTACTATCTTCCAAGGATTTTTGAAAGATTGTGGGGAAATATTTGCCTCATCCATCCTCACAGATTTAGCAAGTGATCTCATCATCTCATTTTTGGTCAATTTGCACCACAATAATTTATTCATTTCCTCAGTCAAAGGTTTAATTACATTCACACAATAATTATCCTTTGGGGTCCACTCCCCTTAGGATATAAAGTTCAAGTATCTAACTTTAAAATGCAATCACATGACTTGGGGTGTTACATCATCATTGAAGACAAAAATGCAACAGAAATATAGTGCAAATGAAACTATTCTAATGCTTTTTGTAGTCAATATTGTCAGACTTGCCTACTCATGTCCTTACTATACAAATGAAATCAATAGTGAGTATTATTACCAAAGATACCTTTAATTTGTTTCTGAATAAGTTTTTGAAAGTTGCATTATAGCCTTTTAACAATGTCACAAATAACAAATTAGCTTCAACAAAAATAAAACATTTACTTCTTCCAACATAGTTGAATAAATATTACTAAAAAACATTTACTTCTTCTAACACATGGAATTGCTTATTTTTACATTACACTACTATGACTTTGACTTCTAATTGTATGTATTGCAGATTTCTATTGCTTTATACAATGATTCAAACATGCAAAGAAGATTCACAAAAACAAACAAACGCATCCAGTTTTGCTTACTACACCCAAATTACTTACCCTTCAATGCATATGTATAGACATAACTGTTTATTTCTTTCTACAAAACTATTGCAAGACCTATTCTTATATTTCTAGCACTGACTTCCAAAGGACTGTTGTTCAGATAGAATTATACTATGCATCCATGATTTAACTCTCAAGCATCACAGAATTCATTTTAATCCTTGAATTTGTCTTTCAACCCATTGTAATATTTTCATGCACACATGACACACCCTCCATTACAAATTGCAAACTATATATAACCATTTTTGAGTTATCTAACAATAAACACTACAGAGTATTGAACCTTATTCTCTACGATATTTTAGGACTACCATTTAATTTGTTTCCCTTTTCATCATCTCAATAATGTTCCATGCTTAAAGTTGACAATCATCATCAACCGCTTATTTGCATCAGAACTGTTACATGCATAATTCTATCAACCCCAGCCTTCTTCTTCTTCTTTTCCTTTCAACCTTTAATTCCTTTTCCTCACACTTTCTCTAGAAACTTCTCAAGGTTCCTCTCCACTTCACATTTGAGCCCTTTTTCACTAACATCTCCTCCAATTTCCCATGTTGCTTGCTGTAAATCTCTAAATTGTAATAGAGATAATATCAAATAGAAATTAAATTCTTTCCAAAATTATAACTCTATTTCAGTTACATCAAACTCAATTATTTCATAATCCATATGCATCTTAATTCACATTGTACAATTTGAAGAAAATGTTTCCAATATTATTATTATTTCCCTTAATATTCCTTGTTATCTTTGTAATTTTATCTATATGATTTTTTTTTGGTTTCTTTTGTCTTATGGTGTTTCTATTTTATTTTTGGTTGGGTGGTAGAATGAGCTCAAATGACATATATGTTGATCGACTTATTTATTATGTAAATTCCCAACCACCCATAATAATTAACACCATTGGAAAGGGAGCTTGATCAACAAACACATCCAGGTTTTCTTATTACGCCCAACTTACTTACTCTTCGATGCATATGTATAGACATATCTCTATGTTTAATTGTTTATTTCTTTCTATGAAACTATTGTTGATTGAATTCCTAATTACTTGTTCAATTGATTCCTGATTAGTATTACTGAGTCAATATTTATCAATGTTTTCATGCCAATCAATAGTACCTGAACTTTCATACATATGTATCACATGAATTTACACGTTTCTATAGTACTGGACTTGAATCATTTTCTCTCTCAGGCACAAAAATTTTAATATTTGCAACTCAGATCAGTATATATATCTGTTGCACTAATAGAATTTTCTGAGTTTAATATTGTATAATTTATAAGTCTTCCATTATTGAATTTTTTAAATGCAGTTAATCTTTCTTTCAGTTACTAATACTCGATTTCCACTACAATATAGAATAAGCTTATACTTTTATTTTTATTTTTAGTTGTTAAAATTTACCAGACACTTCGTCGTTACATTCAAGCACATCATTCAATGATGTTGCATCTTTTTCATCTTGCAGCTCTGGAGAACAAGCTACAATAGAAAAACAACAACAAACATCGGGTGCAATTGAATCAGACAAGTAAATTTGAAACAAATTTTTATAGGTACCATTGGCATAGCATTTATATTTATCACCAATGTTTTTTAATTCTAACTGTATCTTCTGCCACATCAACATCATCAATACATAGATCGAAAGCACCATATTTAGTCTCAATTACCATTGAAGGACTAAACATTCGCAATACTGGAAAAATGTTCAATGGAGATGCTATGGTTATTTATAGCACATACCTTGATAAAGTCCACAAAGCACGACAAATTCTACATGCAGATTTGATAGATGTTGAAGGAATCATGACAATCACATTGTCCATACCAACTGAGATCATTGAAGAACATGAACAAAAAATATCACCAGGAAAAGAAATATCTATTACAAATTTTAAAGTTCTTCCTAAAACAAATTATGACCGCAGTGATTGTGATTGGATTTTGCTGCTAATTGAACTAAGCACCGTATAGAACATACCACCAATTTGCAAAGATTACAAATTTATTCCATGTACAACAGTAAAACACCTTACAACAAATACAGAAACATATCCAATTGGAACAATTGCTGCAGTTGTGACAGCTGCACAGAAAATTGGTTTCCAATATACATTGCAAACTAAAGATGGAAATTTTGATGACAATAGAGAAATGGTAACATAAATTACTTTGTAATGTTTTATATTGCTAGTTCCATCCTACATTTCAATTTCCTTTGAAAAAAAAAATAACCTTTTGTCTTCTATTGTAGTTGCAGTTATTTGAAACATTTGCACCACTCTACAGTGAAATTGAACAAGAATTTCAAAAAGTCCATTTTCCAATTATGTTATTCAAAAACATAACAAACAGGAAAGAAATCAAGGATAGAACACTTTGAACAATGCAAGCTACATTCATCAAAAATTTGAATGCAGAAGCAGTAGAAGAACTTAGAAAATTGAACCCTCCAACATTCTCTGTAAGTACAAATGAAACAGTACCTCTACTTCTCAATATGCAATTGTTTCTTCATCTCTTTCTATTTTGACATATACTATTTGTCCTCCTCTATGAACAGATAAAAGGAACATTGACAACTGCAAGAATTTATTCTACGCCATTTGAACCAGTTTGTATTGGATGCAATTCACCAATACCAACCTCTACAATGATAGAGGAGACAACAGTTAATTTCCTTAAGTGAAAAAAAAATTTGTCCTTTTCCTATTCACAGTGTATTAATTACATAATTGATTCTAACAACACCAACTTGCAATGTTGCATCCGAAACAAATTTCTCTTGAAACAGTTACTTCCCAACCTAGCACGAATTTCTTTTCAAGACTATGTTCAAAAGAAACAAGCAACCATGTATATGCTACACGATTTCAAAATAAATGGTACATTTACAATCAATGAAGACAACGAGATCCAATCTGTTGATAGCAATGAAAGCCCTACCAAAGCCAGGTATTCTTGTAATTATTCTTCATCTTTTAAGCAAAAATCAAATATATGCACTTTAAATTGTGCTATTCAAAATAGCAAGATTTGTACTAATTTTTTCCTCTTCTTTGCAGCACCAGCACTTCTACAAAAATTGGCTACAACAGGAACACATAGTAATCTAGAAATCAGTCCAAAGTTCTTCTCAATTTTTGTACAAGATTTTACTGCTCAGATCCTCCTATCTCAAAGTGCAGTATGTCTGCAACATTTTGCTAGAACAAGAAATTTTTTACAGAACAATAAGGAACAAAAATCACTAGTTATACTTATAGTGTTTCTTCTACCTATTTACAGATACTTTCAGACTTAATATATGTATATTTAAGAAATATAGCTTTTTCATCAGGCCTTTACAAATATTTTCAGATTTTATACATATATGTTTAATGAATAGAACCTGTGTTTACAATCTGACATTATATATATATAAATATTATAAATCTATTTAAAAATATCCTAAAAAAAATATTTGTGTAGAGTTGATGCCCGGGCTACCTTCAGTCTTCTGTCTTGTTGTCTATTGGTTTTGAAAAAATCATGATTCACATCTGAAACATTAATTCACGTATGTAAAGGAGGCAGAGGCATTAAGATTATTTGTCCATACCGTGTGATCCTTTAGTCTTCAATGCTTGTAATACACCCTTTTATTTTAACCAATATTCAATTTTCAAATGCGGGAGCTTCTTATCAAACTTAAGAACCCCATATGTATATAGCAACGTTGACATTCCACTATTGCGTTCAATCAATGAATGTCGCAATTCATTAACCTTTACAAGCATACAACGCATATAATAATGCATCTGACCTCTTTAAAACAACACCAACCCTTGACTTAGAGTATTAATCTCGATTAACCCTTAGGAAAGAGCCCTTTAACGCTTCTTCGAATTTCTTTCGGACTATGAATTAAGATGTTAGAGTCGACGTTTCAATTCCCTTAGGATTATCAACCAAGTCTTAACTTAGTACATATGAACCCATTAAACTTCTACCACAACCACAAAACAAGACTTATTACCTTTGGGCCCACAATACTTACCTGGAAATCAACTATCAAGCTCATCCAATGGTCGGAGATTCATCACACTAACCCTCACTCATCCGACGACAGTCACGCAATCTAACGGCGCAAGGTTTAATCCTCCAGTTCACGTGGTGTAAATGGAGCCCAGAAGTTAAACAACCTCATCCGACGGTCGATGACTTATCGCGCGGGTTGGGATAATCCGACGGCCACAATCAATTTTCACGTTTTTTTTTTTCACCAAAGCTTAACACGCAAAAATAACGCGAAAAAAATGGTTTTCATAAACCGCTCTTCTCCATGTGTCACACAACGACACATATCGTGCTCAAAACTCAATTACAACTTACCACTTTTTAAAAGCCCTAATACCACCTTTCGTCTCTGAAAGAGCTTACACTGTTTTGGATGGTTCGGCTACTCTTCAAGGTTCCGGTTGCGCACTATCAACAGTCGATTTCCTTGGATTATGAATTTGTTTCATTGTCTCACTTTGGTGTGCGTTAACCCTGTTTCATCAACGTTTAACACAGTGCTTCGAACTTCAATTAAGGCAAGCGCATATGACATAAACGCCTTGTTTCTATTATATCCCAACAATCACGGGTCGACTCGATCTATCTCAATCGGAACAGGTTACAATGCTGACAGACCTTAACCAGGGTTCAATGAAAAAAATCAATCCTTCTGTTCTATTCCAATATCGTCTCACAGTCTCTTCTTCATTAAAGACTACCTTCAGTTCAACCTCGAGGCCTATTCAACTACACCCTTAACTATAATAAGGGATCCTCGCCCATCAACCAGAGCATCATTCAACTCAATCATATACAGGATTCAGTGCCATCCTTCTACACGGAGATTCCCATTAGGCATTTCCATACAACTATTATTCGAATTAGGCCAACGCATTTGCAGTGGCTCTTATCAGTATCAGAGAAGATATCTGATACGATCAGAATTCCTTCACACAAATTGAATGCACACTTAAATTAGAATTCCTTCACACAAATTTGTATTCAGGAAACATAAGCTCTCAACTGAGACCGGCACTCTAATTTCCACCAATTCTAGCAAGACCTTATTTTCACCCTCTTTCACAGAGATTAGACTCACACTCAATCTCTTACACACTCAAATTAACACTAGCATGAATTATTCATAACGCCTGTGACCAAACTCACCAATGTTCTATTTAATGCAGGAATTTCATCAATTTATGCTCACGAAGTACTGAAACAAATACATATCTCACAGAATTCAAAACCAGTTCTTTCATATATATCCAAAAGAAATTACTTTCAAATTTCTGGTCCTCGGCCAGATATTCAAAACAAAAAATGGCCCAGCTCCTCTACTCTGTCTCCTCTACAGTTCTATGCAGGTTCACTATTTTTTCCTCTTAGGCTTATTTTTATACAACTGCTACCAATGAATCGATTCAAATACTTCCAAATAGTAGTTGGTAATCGGATGCCTTGGGATATGACAAAGAATCATATACAAAATCCTTTTTCTCACTCGATCATTTTCATATCCACGGATATATGGTAGCATGCTTTTCGTTGTTACATTTTATGTGTAAAATAAAATATGATCATAATGATATACATCATTTTTTTTAACTGACTTAATTATATTTTGTATTGAAGTATTATTTTTTGGTATGTCTAAGCTAAAGTATTCAAAAACACTAAGAAAACCAGATATACATTCTATGGGGGTCATACTTTGTAGGATTTTCTTGTCATTGTCTTTATGTACTTTATTACATCATGCTAATATTTATGTGTACATATTTGGATTCTCAAGCATTTTAGATCATTGTTTTTGTGGTTTTATGTACATACTATTCAAACAGAGGAATTATATTGCACATTGGCTTCTAGAACTTGTATTGAAATACTTTAATGAGATAATTTCATATTCTTATGTAGTGTTTCTGTTTTTTAAGGAAAATATTAAATATTAGAGTTCAAATTAATGTTATTTTAGTTGTTTTTATTTTATTTTATTTATGGAATATTATTTTATTTTTACTTACTCAACAGACACTATAAATAAGTTCACAGAGCAAATAAATAAGTACTATATCAATCATTAACAAATAAATAGATACTCCCCGGATGTCAGTGTTAATACCTGATCATACGGTGCTTGGCCTGTGGGGCGGCACGTGGCAAGGAAACATGGCCACCCACAGGCGTCACTTATGGCACCCCTCGGCATTAAAACTCTCAGGCTATCACTTAGGGCGGCATTTATGTCATTGCGATCGTCGAGGCCTTTATCGTTACAAAATGCCGCGCTTTGGCTCTCCTCCTTGGCACTTCGTCTCTATGCCTGGTTCACCTATGATGCTTCAGCTCCTCCTAGTTGTTTCTATGCTACCACTGCTCTCACCTTTGCGAATTGGTTGCTCCCCTGAAGTTGCGAAGCCTAGCTCTCACACATCTTTTGGGCGGCGATGCAACCTGGGTAGTTGTATTGAATTTCTCCCCAGCTTCCATTACTCTCAGAGCCTCTTCTGTCCATTGAGATTATCTTCCTCTTTCAACCTCAATTCTCCCTCTTCTTCGCTGCTCGCCTCAGCCACCTCTGTCCGCACATCTACTCTGAACGCCCTTCATCCATTGAGTGTTAACATGCCTTGGCTCAGGCATAGTATGCGATGCCGAAGAGTCAGTTCCAGAGCTCGCTCCTCTCGCCCTCAATGTTCATCCACGTCCAGCTCCTCTTCGTCATCTCTCGAGCACTTCTCGGGTCGATACCTCGACACCCGCAGTGGGCGTGGTTGTCACTCCACCTCCTCTCCTCGGCACATTGCTTCTGAGCAGATAGCACCTCCTCCTTCATGCCTCACTGCCTCTGCCTCCTTGCATAACACGACCACTACCCACTTCCAATTCCAATGCAGCTCTGACCACCCTCTCGTCATGGTAACCATCTCTGTTTCCTTTCATGAGATCCCTGGTGTGGCTCCTAGCCCCTCCTCGCCTATGCATCCAAGCAACGAGCCTGGTCCCTCTAAGAATGTGAAGCTTTCTCAAGCACCTACAGGGCATAATTCTGGTACAGCGGGCCACCTCAAGGACACGAGCAAGCTGGAAGGACGAAGCGGTGTGGATGCTGCAGCGACTCAACGTGGCCCCCTTCTAGCTGATGATGATGAGTACTGGTGCCCGATTATTGAAGAATCTCCTTCTACTACTTATGGTGTCTAGTTTTACAGGTCTTGTCCAAGTCAATTTTTCTAGTTCTCTTGTTTTGGCTATTTTAGGATGTACTTGCTTATGTTACCATGTAGCTGGTTTCCTCTATAGAGGCAGTAATTCAAACTTTACATGGGCTAGTTTCCCCATGAGGGCAGCTCAATTTTTGCTATTTTGCTGGACTTATGCCATTGGTGATGGCTTGAACTGCTGAGGCCCTAGTCTCTTTGTACCATATGTTTTACTAATATAATTACTCTTACTTAGAAAAAGTAAATAAAAAATAAACGAATACTATAAATAGAAATAGCTACACAGTTTCTTGTTTACCTACACTCTACGGCTGAAAGCTTATATATTAAGAATTATTGAGTAGTTTCTCTTTACTTTGTTAAATTATTTTTCTACTTTAATATTCGGATACCCTAGTCTTAGCTTTAATATGCACTAGCACGTAATCCATTTCAATCAAGGTTACTTCTTTTATAATTTATTTTGATAAATTTTTATATATAAGAATGTATTTAGCTCCTTAAAATTAGTTTTATTTTTAAAAACTATATTATATTAGTGTACATTTCCATTGTTATAAAATATTTTTTTTAGATTTTATTATAACATATTTATAATTTAAAGTAGAACCAAAGTTTTTTTAGATTTTATTATTACATATTTATAATTTAAAGTAGAGCCAAAGTTTATAAATGATATATTTAAATAAAATATCATAGTTTATATATAAATTGATATCGATTAGCAATGTTTATAAAATATCTAATATGAGATGGATGGCCATATTATTTCTCTCTAAATTAACACCTAAAATCACAGCACTAAAATCAATTTTATAAGTTTGCTTTAATTTAGCTATATCTAATTATATTATAAAACACGTGTAACTATATTATATATAAAAACATTAGAAATTGAAAAATATAATTAATAAAAAAACACATCCCTAATGAATAGAATATAAAATCTATCCAATATCTAAAAAATCAAATTAGTTAACTAAATTATATTATTAAGTTTTAGAGTATATAATTAATATATCAAATATATAGCTATACAAAATATTAAACAATTTTAATGGCTATACACTATGCCATATAATTATATTTATAAAAATAAAATAAAATAAATATCAGAAATTGAAAAATGTAATTAAAAAACCATATTCCTAATGAGTAAAATATTGAATCTATCGAATATCTAAAAACTCAAATTGGCTAACTAAATTACATTATTAAATTTTGGAATATACATTAAATATATCAAATATATAACTATACAAAATATTAAACAATTTTAATTTCTATATATCATGTCATGTAATTCTAAATAAAAATAACATGCAACTTTTTGAATAATAACAATAAATTCCATATATATATATATATTCTTACAATAATATTTTTATTTTTAGCATTATAAATTTTCATATTCATATATATACTTTAGGAAAATGTAAAAGTTTTCAGATGGTAGACAATATGGCATTGTTATTGTAGTTGGGTGGAATTGGATTAACAAAATATTAGTAAAAGCCTAAATGGATTAGATTCTAAACCTTAATACTAACATAAATTCTTATTTTTTACTTTAATTTAGCTATATTTAAACTAAACTAAGCGACAACTTTATTACAAAGAAAATCCTCATAGACATCCTTAAATTCAAATGGCAACATTTAGCAAATCCTCATAAACATGCTCAAACTCAAATTGCAACAATTATTTCTAATTTAATTTAACTATACTTTATTACAAAACAAATCTTCATAAACATCCTCAAACTCAAATGGCAACATCTCTATAATTACATTAAGTGGCATGTAATAGCCGTAATAGCTATCCATAGACATTTCCAACATCACATTGTAACATTACTATATTTAGACTAAGCAGAAGATAGTCACTACGTTGTAGCCTTGTTATATACCGTTAAGTGTATCTATAATAAACTTTTCACTTTTCTATGAATATAAGTTATATGTGTTTATTTATTTTATATAATAAAATAAATTTAATTTCTTAATTCTTATTTTTCTTTTCATTTCATTTGCATAGAATATTGATTAGACGTTATAGTTTTTTTAATAGGTAAGAAAATTATTTTCAGCTGAGTACTTGTAAATTTGACTTTCTTACCTTTAGAGAACTTGATAATCTTTATAATATATATATATATATATATATATATATATATATATATATATAATAATTACAGTGTCTGGCTGCGTTGTTCCACGTTTGGTATGATCTTCGTTAAATTACAATGTGTCTTATATGGTGGTTCCAAAATTCCCCCTTGACTTTTCGTTTGATTATTTTTATACTTAATTTATAATATATATATTATACTTATAAATTAAGTATAATAATTAAGTATAATATATATATTATAGATTAAGTATAAAAATAATCAAAGGAAAAGTCAAGGGGGAATTTTGGAACCACCATATAAGACACATTGTAATTTAACGTAGATCATACCAAACGTGGAACAACGCAGCCACACACTGTAATTTTCCCATTGAATTTTGACAGAATCCCATAAAATAATATTATATTGCCTTAAACGAATTCAAACAAATTCATGTGCCAAGCGTATCTTTCCAATGTTAGCCGACGGAATGAATAGAAATTATTTAATTGTTTTTATTGAGAAATAATAAAAATATTTACTTAATAATTAATAAATTTAAAAAAGTTTTTTAATATAAAATAATGATTTTTCATTTGACGTTGGTAAGAACCTGTATTGAGAATTGACACGTTATTTGCACAGAAAATTATTCACTTAATAATTAATCAATTTAGAAAACGTATTTTAATATAATGATAAAATACCTTCACACGGAACTGACCTTGGTATAGTCAAAAAAAGGTTGCACATATAAAAAAATATTAATATTTTTGTGCACGTGCAAAACCATTTAAAAATTCACTGAATTTTCGCTAAGTTCAATAAAGTTTTGCCAAATATTTCAGCTTTATTGAATGAATAAAAAATTAAAATTCTTAATATTAAGATATAGAAATTACTAATACTCTCAAATATTGTAAGGATTCTCAAAAATTATATTGGAAGAATGCTATTTTGCTGATTATATACCTAAATACATTTGAGATTTCTTTAATTTATGAAGAGTGTCATTTTTCTTATTATACTTTTAAGATGTTTTTAATTTACACCAGATAAAATGTCAACTATATGTAAAGAAGGAAAACACCTCTTTTTGCTTATTATACATCGAAGTTTTTAATTTACGATAGATAAAATGCTAACTATATGTGAAGAAGGAAAGCACCTCGCCCTCCCACCTATAAGAAATGGTAAGATATAATTGATTGATACGATAAGTATCAAATCCATTACAACAATATAAGTGATTGAACTTAACATGATGCTGGCACGAATTGAACTTAAGATATTCTTGAGGATTAGTGTAATTTAACAATAAAGATCAAAGCCCTTATAACAATATAATTGATTGAAATTAACATGCGAACAATAAGGATCAAAGCCATTACAACAATATAATTGATTGAGCTTAACATGATGCATGATGCTTGCAGGAATTGAACCTAGGTAGGAAGGAGAACAATCATTCCTCCCAACCACTCTTGATTAACTCAATTGACCAGATACCCCCTATATATATATTCACAAAAATTAATAATTTAATGAATATTTTAATGCCCGTGGACAAAAATAATGTTTAATATTAAAGTTATATTAAATGATTTAGAAAGATCAAGTAATTGCATTGATATGACAATGATATAGTGCATTGATTTCAATAATGATATAATAGACAACAATATAGTGTTTTGATTCTAATGATGATATAATGAAAATTTATTTAGAGTAATCAAGTAGTTCCGTTAATGTTAACTATGAAATAATGCAAAATAATGGGATGCATTAATTTTAATGAAGACTAGCAAAAGAATTAATGAGTCATATAAACGTATTAATTTTGTTTTCCCACATTAAGCCCAATAGGAACCTATGACATTTTCATCATGGCATTGTAATGCAATAGTGGGCTTAATATGGGAAATTGGGTTGAAGTATAGTCTGCGGTAACTATTAAAAAAAAATGATTCTAAATACTTGATGAACTTAACGGTGAGTAGTTGAGATCTTGAGTAGAAATTGGGTTTTAAAAAATACATTGAGGTGGGGTAGATAAATAATTTATTTCCCACTATTTTTGATGCATTTTTTTATTGCATAATATTAAAGAGTGTTTTTCTAAGGAATATTGTATTCACAATTATATTGAGAGGGGATGGGGGTGAATCAGTATAATGAAATTTTTTACTTATTTAAATCGAATTGAACATTATAAAACATCAATATTATAAACTGAAGAAGTAGCACAACATATACATTGAAACCCTTATGGGAGAAAGCCACATAAATTATTTATATGAAGGATCTTGTAGGCACCAACCTAGACGTGATATCGATCCCCTATGTTGCTTTGTAGGAAATATCCTATCGGAGACACCAATCTCTTTTGCTGATTTGTAGGAAACAACTATAGGAGGCACCAATCCCCTCTATAGGCACCAACCTACATGAGACGCCAATCCCCTTTAGTGCTTTCTAGGCACCAACCTATAAGAGACATGAATTCCCTATGCTATTTTATATGTGTTAGACTACATGAGACACCAATCCCCTCTATTGCTCTATATTTATCAACCTATACGAGACACTATTCTATTTTAGTGAAAATACTAATATATTCTAACCTACTTCACTATGTGAGCTTGATTCTTCACAATGTCTATTAGCTACATCATAATTCACTAAGTTTTCTTGTTGATTTTTCCTTCACCAAGTATTTTAATTACATATGACTTCCCTGGGTATAATTTTTGGTTCTTCCTTTACCAAATGTACTTCTCACAAAACTTATTTCTTTTGGATTCTTGTGAATAATGAACTTGCACAACATGCCACATATCCAATTCTACAAATTTAGTGCTAAAACATATACCATGGGTACCTAGATATCTCTTCTCTGTCTCCTCTAAATTTCACCATGTGAAACATCTCAGAAAAAATGTTATATAGAAATTTTTTCAATATGACATGCTTGAAGCATGTTTTAATAGAATTAAGGAATGATAAATCTCTCACATAATATCTTCAAAATTAAAATGAAACAAAACCTGAAATTTCTACCATGGGTACCTAGACATTTCTTCTCTATCCTCTCCAAATTTCATAGTCTTAAACATATTAGAAAGAAACTTATAGGGGAAATGACAAGATAAAATATCTGAAGAATGTTTTAGGATAATTCAAGAACACTAACTTCCTTATATTATATCTGTGAAATTATAGTGAAACAAGGTCCGAAAGGTCTACGACACATTACTTGATATATATTCTTTGTGTCCTCCAAAATTCAGAGTCTAAAACATCATAGAAAGAAATTCATAGGGAAAATACCAATCTAACCAATTTGAAGTATATTTTATAAGAATTTAGGAAGCCTAACTTCCTCTGAACATATCTCTGAAATTATACTGAACCGAGGTTTAAAATTTTAGTCATAGGTACATGAATATGTTTTACTCTATCCTCCATGTTTCAAATTCACAAACACCCCAGAAGAAATGTTAGAGTTAAAATACTAAAATGACTTATTTTAATAATATTTTAGGATCATTCATGATGTCTAACTTCCTTAGACCATATATATGAAATTATAGAAAAATAATGTCTGAAATTTTACAGATGGGTACATGAATATATTCTCTCTAGCACCTCCAGGAATAACGGCTTGAGACATTCTAGAAGAAGAGTTATAGAAAAAATTATAAAATAACTCATTAACTCCATAAATGAAAATTTTGTGTCCATCTTCACGCTCCAATTATCATTGCAAAAATTATTCCTCATATCTTCTTGCAATCTCAAATCTCTTCTTCCTTGTAGTGTGTTCAAATTCACTCATATACCTTTGCTTATAGTGTTTGTAGATTGAATTATGGTCTAACTTGTAAAACTAGTTGCGTCAGGCTATTTGTAATTTGGTTAGATAATCGTGACAAAATATTCCATATGTCCACATTCCTATAGATTTAGAGGGAGTTCCATATACTATTAGAAATGTCTTGGCATAGAATTTCAAACCATATATTCTATGCTCCATTTTGAGTTATGATATTAGAGTAAAAAATCCTTCAATATTAGTGTATTGAAATTGGACATTAAAATTTCAAAAACATTTTTTCCAACAATCTTCATCTTTCAATATTTATCTTGGATAAGTTTAGTGTCCCCCTAGTTTTGACAATAATGGCAACAATATTTCCAACAATGAATTGCAAGTTACGGTGATTTCTGATATAAAAATACTTCAATGTCAATGCTATATTTGACTTAAGATGCACTAATTTCAATGAAGATATAATGGAAAATATTTAAAGAAATAAAGTATTAATTTAAAAAATTATGTAGTGCATAAGAATTACATAATTGCATTAAATTCATCAATAATATAACATATAAAAATAAGGTACATTAATTTTAGTGATGATATGATGAAAATTAAATATTTTAATTTTAAAAATAACTTAATTAAAAAAAAATTAAATTAATTTTATTTAAAACTATATAAAACTAACCAACCATACAAGTCTAACAAGGGCTCCCCTAGTTTAATTTTATTTAAAACTATATAAGACTAACCAACCAAAATTCAATTATTCAAGTCAGAATGGCTGGCAAAGGAATGGTCAAAGGAATTGTCTTGGAACACAATTTAACCAAGTAAAAGATATGGATAATAAGTCAATAAAGTACAAATAGTGAGTATTTACATGGTATTACTAATAAGATAATGATAATAAAATAAAAATAATTACACTGGAGGCGTTCTTTTGCTGGCTTTGGATGAGCAGACATTGTTCACCCCAGCCAATGAGAGATCGTTATCATCGCCCTTCCAACGAATTAAATTTCGCCATCTGTTTGTCCTTTCAACCAATAAAAATTCACCATTTGTCCAAATTTTCCACATTCTCCCCATACCTGCATGTCTACGTGTCTGTTTCTGCAGCGTTGAATGCCATGTGCCTCCTTGCCTGTTTTTGCAGTGTTGAATGCAACCTGCCTATTTCTGAAGAGTTTAAATGCATTCACCTGTACTCCCAACCTACCTATTTCGATCGTTGTTGTCTTCTGCCACTCCAACCGTAGACTATTGAGCGAATTCACTAGAAAGATCAGCAAATCTACAGTAACCTACCGGATTGGGCCATTGCGACGCACAAAGCGCTCCAGAATCTGTTGAACAAATGCCCCTTCATGCTCACATGCTCAACCTTCGTGGGGTCAGGGTCATATACTGTGCAGTGGACAGGAGACAACAAAGCCACCTGGGAGGATCTTAGCTACTCAATCTCCACCATACTCAACTTCGGCATCATCAGGATGTCCATGGTGGGCACTGACATCTGTGGCTTCTATCCCGACATTATGGAGGAGTTCAACTGGGGGCCTTCTATCCCTTCAGCAGAGACCATTCCAATCTTGCCAGCAAACGCCAGGAGCTTTATCTCTGGGATTCCATTGCCAAATCAGCAAGAAAAGATTTGGGGTTGCATTACCGCCTTTTTCCTTATCTTTACACATTGAACTATGATGCCCATACTACTAGAGCTTCCATTGCCCATCCTCTGTTTTTGTAATTCCCACAGGACAGAGAAACCTACACTGTGAGCAAACAGTTTCCTCTTGGCCGAGGGGTTCTAATTTCTCCCGTGCTCTATAACAAAACCATATCGGTGAATGCTTATTTCCCAAAGGGAAGCTGGTATAACCTCAAGTATATGACCATCACCATGAAGTCCAGTGGCCAGTATGTTACCCTCCAAGCTCCCATAGATACCATTAATGTTCATGTGTGTAAGGGCATTATTCTGCCCTATTCTTTTCTGTTATTTTCACTTTGGCTGGGATTTGTAGATGATGAAAATGAGGCGATTCCTGCTTTGAAGGACTTCGAGATTCCTCCTTTCAAGGATTCCGAAAAGTTCTCAGCCAAGAGCAGTGGGAGGAAGATGAGGAATTTGTACAGAGGTATCATGTAGCGTCCATGGGGAAAATGGGATGCGGAGATCCAAGATCCCAGAAAGGGCATTAGGGTTTGTCTTGGAACTTTTAACACGCCGGAGGAGGCCGCCAAGGCCTATGATGCAGAGACTAAAAAGATCAGAGGCAAGAAATCCAAGCTTAACTTTTCTGATGGCTCCTATTCTGTAAAAGTGGACAGTCGCAAGAAAATGTCAGGGAAGAAAGTAAAGTCATGTGAAAAAAACCCTGATTTATTATTAGCTTTGAATATGAACAGTAAGGAAAAATATTCATATTCCCCAAAGCATGATTTATTAGATGGTTTCTATCTTCAAATGGAGTCCTCTTTGAAAGATGTCCACAGATCGGATCTTCCAATCTATGGCTACGATGTTATGGAGTACGGGGACTCTTAGTTCATAAACCCCCCTTCTCCATTTCAAAGAAATTCAAATGCATCCGTAGCCCAATCTTTTGAGCATATCCATGCAAGCCAAACTTTGCAGAAATCATGTTCTTATGAGCTCTGTAGCCATAACTATTTAGAGTTGAGAAATTTCATGTTTCCTGGGTATGGCGATGCTGCAAAGTTTGAACCAGTGGACTGTTCCTATTCAGTAGGTTATTTTGATTCTGATCATAGTAGCAACTCATTAAATGGGGCACATTTCCCATGGGCTCATCAAATGAAAACCCTAGAAATATCATCTGTATATGAGGATGGAAATGAGCCTCTATTTGTCGACATAAAACCTGAAGTCCATGGTTTTGTTAAGGACAGACCTGGAAGGAATCAGTGAGGGAAACTCACATGACTTGCAGGCCTTCGATGATTTCTCAAATGATATGGATCTACCAGGAAAGAAGCCAACCTTAGATGTTGTGCAACTATCCTTGGACCACAGTATTGGTGTTTTTTTCTACTTTGTTTCATCATTCCAAGTATTTACCTTGTCAAATTAGCATTCTGAGGCATCTTACTGTCAAACTATATGCATTCTAGGATTTATTTGTTTCAGTGGTTTTTCTTTAGGAGGTTTAGAGGATCAAGGCAGAGCATACAGATGAGGTACTGCCTATCATGAATGACCGTGTCAAAGGGGCGCTGAAGGTCAAACGTGCATTTGGTGCAGGCTTCCTCAAGCAGGTTAAAGATTATCCATTCCAGAATTTACCCAATGCTCAGTGTTAGATCAATCTAGGTTAAACTTTGGTTAAAATCTATATCAGCTATCTGGGAAGTTAGATTAGCTATAATATCATCGATTAAGATTTTAAAGACCTTAATGTAAACACACATCATTTGTATAAACTACTTATTTTGTTCATAATTTCAAATATTACAAGTAAAATTATGTGACTTTCAGTTTCAT
This sequence comes from Pinus albicaulis, assembly GCA_034641835.2. Classification (NCBI taxonomy): domain Eukaryota; kingdom Viridiplantae; phylum Streptophyta; class Pinopsida; order Pinales; family Pinaceae; genus Pinus; species Pinus albicaulis. Next base: position 1,068,039,118 of record CM076581.1, on the reverse strand, counting down.
AGGTCTGCATTTAAGACATTCATCCGTTTGGTTTAAAATTTAGCCAGTGAAGTAGATTTGATCACATCATGCTCTGGGACTGATGGATGCTTATCTTCTTGTGATTGCAGCCGAAATGTAATGATGCTTTGCTTAGACTACAGCCCCGCTACTTCAGATCCAATGTAGAATCCTTCATTTATCAATGCATTGTCGTCTGTTAAAACCCAGTAGGGTTTGTTAAATAACCAATACCCAACGAGAAAACTATGCCATTCTAACAGTCTCATCATAGGATTCTACTATCATGGGCCTGCATTTGTTTGAAGAATGGGGTCCTTTATCACCTGGATTTATAAATATAGAGTTCCTTATGTCATGTTCTCTTTGATAATATGGCATGTTGTTTTGTTCGAGAGTTTAGCCAAGGTAGCCTTGAAATAAACATGCATTTATCTAGCTGCAAGGTGATGACATTGTGGGATTCTGTGGTGCTACAGTTTGGCCCTTCCCATTAGCATAATCGCCAGTATAAGACGATCTAGGCTTCCTTTAGGTGTATCTGATGTGTTTAATAATTAGGTTGTAAGTTTTGGCAAGTGACGCTTATGTTGAGATATGATGCCCGCATTGTAAATATTATATTTGCGCTGAAGTAAATTCATGGTTTACCGGGATTTCAAGTACTGCACTTTCTTTTCTGCATTAACGTCTCCGTTGTGGATGGGATTGAAATGGCTCTTCGGGATTTGAATTATGGCGTCGTGTTAACTAATGCCACCCAATAATCATTAGATCAAACCAATTTGTTTTGTGCATACTGCATAAATGAATCATATACAAAGGACAAAGTTCCTGATGGTTGCTTTCATCGTGGCAGAGTAAGGACGAGGGCCCATGAGATATTGAAGATCCACCCCCTAGATCTGGCTCTAAAGGTATGTTCATGCTACACTGTGACACCAAAACATCTCTTTGATACCATTATGTATATAGGTAACACTTTAGTTAGCTATACTCATAGAAATGGAATCAGTTTAAATGAGTATGCATGTATTGGTACATGGTTTGCAAGTATCATAAATAATCCAAAAATTTCTATTAGCAATGGATCGGAGTGGAAGCGTAAGTGAGTATTTTGATATAGTAGTTCTGTTTGTTGCATGCCTTTTGAAGGTTTTCCTACTGACGTATCATTTTCTGTTTGTGTTTATTCAGGTCGCTTGTGACAATTGCATTAATAGTGCTTACATGTTCACAAGGAATACTAATTGCGTGGTCAAAATGAGCTGGAAAGTATGACTACAGTGTCACTTCAGAAAAAAAATTTGTGGGCATACCATATGAGCTTTTGTTCACTCTGTGGTGTTTAATTTCTATTTTTGAGTAGTCTATCACACTGGACAAGATCATATGCAGAAATTTATAGTTGGAGATTCATTTTTCTTGCAAAGGTATCAATCTGCCTGTTTATGGTGAAGTTGTTGTCATATTTCCAGGTGGAGACTCTAAAATGCGCATTGTCGTTGATTTCTCTGCTTCAGACATGGGAAAGAGAAGGCATCACAGAGGATAACATGTAATATTGAAAGGCCTGTTTGACTAGTAATTTCTTGATATGCAATTAGGTAGCTCATTTGTATGAGTTACACATAAAATGTTGTACATACAATACATTATTTCCCTGCATAGCCCTTTACCACAAATACCATTAGTGTTGGATAGATCTCAACCATATAAAAACATGCATCCCTTTTTCCCACTTGCTTTATACTTCTGGAAAGTTTTGGTTAAGTAGCTGCAGAAAAGGGTTCTGTCACATTTTAGGCTATTATTGTATTTTGATATTTGAGCAGAATCGTGATGCACTTGCATCCTTATTTGTTTATATGTTCTGAGTTTTCCATATTATCCCCACCGTTATCTGACTCTAAAGTTAAATATAAAAATGTGGCAGACACAGGCAACTTTTTCCAATTGTTCCATTTGTTTCAAAATCTTGAAGGGTGTTATGCACAAGAGTTAAGACAAACAATTATGCTAATTATGCTAAAACCACTCCATATAAAAGTTGTTATGCTAAAAATATTCCAATTTCATTGACACAAACAGTGCTTTCCTCATTTCATAGTTACAACAAAACTTTCAATACAACAATAACAATGAAAATCACGTTTCAGATGATTAGAAAAAATTTAATTTCATGCAAGCTCAATACATGTAGTGCCTTCTAGAGTTAGGCTATTACAAAGGATGTGAACATTAGTAGTTATTTATCTCTCAGGCTAATTTTGTGGGTTTAAATGATTAGTTTATAGTATTAGACAATAGGTCTGCATTTAAGACATTCATCCATTCGCTTTAAAATTTAGCCAGTGAAGTATGTTGATCACATCATGCTCTGGGTCTGATGGATGCTTATCTTCTTGTGATTGCAGCTGAAATGGAACGATGCTCTTCTCGAGGTTTTTAGAATTGATTTTGTTGGCACTGCGCCATACATCACCTGGACACCTGCTCTTCGTCACCATATACTACGTCCTAAAGACCATTATTTGATACTCTCATCAGATGGTCTTTATCAATATTTTATCAATGAAGAGGTGGTTAACCATGTGGAATGGTTTATGTCATCTTATTCAGATGGAGATCCTACCCAACAACTTATTGAAGAGGTCCTCTTTCGAGCAGCAAAGAAAGCTGGTAAGGAGACTTAAATTCTTGAAAATAGCTCAAAATAAAGTTATTTCAATAGTACTATTATATGGTGTACTTGATTTTCTGAAGTATTCAACTGGCATATGGATGCAAGGATGGATTTCCATGAGCTTTTAGATATACCTCAAGGAGATCGCCGCAAATATCATGACGATGTTTCTGTGATGGTCGTTTCTTTGGAAGGAAGAATATGAATATCACAAGTGTAAATAATGTCGGAGCACTAGAGAGTTAGGTGGTCCCACATAAGATTTTATTCTTTTCTCTCTTTTCAATTTTCCGTGTACCATATTTTGAAGAAGAGATTACAACTTGTAGAGGCCTCTACCGTTGTACTTGATTGAAATGGAAAGTTACAAGTGTTCATCTCTAAAATTTTGCCCTTATTTTGTAATGTTGTTGTTGATAGCTTGGTTTCTTTCTTCCATGGATGCTACATGGAGACGGATACCCTTTTAAAATGATTCAACAGCCTCCTTTTTCATTCCACTGGCAAATTACCCATAACGAAAATGAATATATTTTCTGAGAAATCTTAAATTTGTACCAAGTGTTTTTTCTGTCAATGTTCATGAAACTGAACATCAATTTGTCAGGATGCCATTACAGCTTATGTAATATTTACATTGGAAGTTCAGTATGATGGGAATACAGGGTTGCAACAATGCAAATGAATATGCCTCTTGCAATGGTAAACTTTGGAGGATTATGTTACTTAATTGGAAACATTAAACTAATAAATTATATGAATATTGCATGCTTTCAAAGTTTTCATGTATTTAAGGATCAGATAATATGGAAAAACAGGAACTAACTTCACTGTTACATTGACGATAGCTCTGGGTTTTTCTTGTATATATAAAATTGCATCGATATGAGCTTTAAAATTTATTGTCATAACAAATTGTAACAAAATAGGTGAAGGATTTAAACTTCTAATAACCATATCTAAATGTCTAATAGATCTCAAGACCTTAACTTTTTATCTTTATAATAATGATATTATATTATTATATATTTAATCAAATATTTATTATACGTATATCTATCCAATTTAAAACTTTAATTTTATATTAGCTTACCATTTTAATAAATAAAAATTCAAAATAAAAGTCAAAAATTTAAAATATATATTATATATAAATATAGTTTGACATAATTATTAATATAAATTTTTAATTTTTTTAAAATGGGAAAAAAGGAATTTACATATATAAAATAGTTTTTAATAATATTATTTGAAAAGTATTAATTATTTTTTTATTATTTTAATGATATTAATAATATTATTTTAAAAGTATGAATTATTCTTTTATCATTTTAATGATATATATTTATAAGTATAATTCAAATATATATTTGAATTTATAAAAATATTTTTAATAATAATACTTAAAACGTTAATTATATATTTTTTGTGTATTTATAAATATAACAAAATAATATAAAATAATACATTTATTTTTTTACCAATATAAATAATTAATAAAAATAATATAATTGGTTTATAAAGTAATACAATTGTATTTTTACAAATACAAAAAACTGTAATCATGAAAATTACAAATTTCAATATTATAAGTTATTAAAATTTACTTAATATATTTATTTAAATTATAAATTATAAATAAATTAATTAGACATTTAATTTAGCTTTTTAATTCATAAAATATTTAATTAGGCATTTATTTTTAGTTTTAGAGTAGTGTTGAATTTACTATAAGATAGTTTTAAAATCTTCGATATTTATACAAATTTAATCAAGAATTTATATTTGGTATTTGGTTTTACTGAAATACTGAATCATGAAAATTACAAATTTCAATATTACAAGTAATTAAAATGTATTTAACATATTTATTTATATCATAAATTATAAATAAATTAATTAGACATTTATATTACCTAAATATATTTTTTTGATTCATGAAAGATTTAATTAGGTAATTAATATTACAAGTTATTAAAATGTATTTAACATATTTATTTATATCATAAATTATAAATAAATTAATTAGACATTTATATTACCTAAATATATTTTTTTGATTCATGAAAGATTTAATTAGTGGTGTCACCAGTTTCAAGGTAGCGTTGAATTTATTGTAAGATAATTTTAAAATCTTCGATATTTATAAAAATTTAATCAAAAATTTATATTTGGTAATTGGTTTTACTATAATGCTAAATTTAATATAACATAGTTTTAAAATCTTTGATATCTATAAACCTTGTATTTGATATTTGGTTTTAGTGTAGTGTTAATTTAATTTTTTTACATATATGGGACAACTCCCATTAAGCTTATATTCCACTTTCAGGCAATTTCGGTAACAGGCGGAAACTATCTCCCTCAAAGGTTATAAAGACCCACAATGCATATAATATGCCCTTATGTTAAAACCCTAGGTACCAACCATCAAATATATATGCGCCCTCTTATGGTCTAAAATAACCCAATTCACAATCCTCAAATTCGATCTACAATTAAACTCAGCTCATGTGCTTCAAGCCAATAGTCGAACTCTATAATTAAAATCCCGCCATATAATGGTCATCGCCTACCACTCCTTCCTTAATCTGAATGTAAGGAAAAATTAATATATATATGGCCCCACCACAGATTTTGAAATCAATCATATGAGCTATGTTCATAACTTCATAACATATATTGAACCTTCAGCATTGACTTAACAATGACTAATACCCAACCATTAACACGGTAAATCAACCCCAAACTTCAGATAGTACTCGGATTTGGGTTAAACCCAAAATACTCAGGACAAATTACGTCATTATACCGCCACTACTTTATCATTTCACATTACACATCCGAGCTAAAACAACATATAAACTTCGATTTGATTAAACCCAAAACCTAAAGGTCACCATGTATTAAACTCTCGGGCCCACAACATCCATATTACTTACCTTGCATTAACGTTCTCACTTCTCCATGATGCGATTGCCGTAGGATCCCTCACCCCTCAAATCGAGCACGATTCACATTTTTTTTCCAACAGAAGTTTAACACGAAAAAAAAGTGCGAAATAGGTTGTTTTTAAAAACTTCCCATGCAACGTGTCGACAACGTAATGCTATAGCATTTTTTTCAGACTTTCAGCTTACCACTTATAAACAATGTGAATACTGCTGGTTTTAAATTTTGAAATCGCCATTACTATTCCGCCCATCGCCGCAAGGTTCCTCTCTCGCTTTCAGGTTCAACGATTCACCTTCAATGTCGACAGCTCTGTTCTTTCCAATTTGACTGTGCCATGAAGGCTTCATTTGCTCTAGGTTCTGTTCAATTCACAATTTCAACTGCTGCAATTGTTCAACGAGCCATCCAGTCTCTATACTATCAAATCCCCATTTGATCCCACAGATTAAACCAACAACATCTCATTATTTCTGATTCAGCTTCGGTAAGTTCCCGTAGATTGGTTGGGGATTTGAACTCGAGGGCTTATAGTTTACATTAACACTTTATTATAATAAGGTTGTGTGAACTGAATCACATCGAAGGTCGTTTTTTGCATTATGTTAACTGGAAAAGGGTTTTGATTTTTCTAAGTTGAAAGTAATTGTTTGTCGTATTATGTTAATCCCAAAAAGATTTTAAATTTATTATTATATATAAAAGTATTTAAATATAATTGAATTTCTAATCAATATATAAACATAATTTATGTAATTTCAAAATTGTAATATAAATAACCATACATATGTTGAATTATACAATATTTATTGTCCGTTCTACCTGGTAAATTTTGGGCCCTTAGCAGCAAATTTCTCACCTCGAATCTCTGTAATAGAAAAATTTGGAGTTGGCCCGATATTGGTTCAGATCGGACCACTCTGTTTGGTGGAACGATATTGGTTGAGATCGAACCACAGTGTTAACGCAGAGAGACGGTTTTAAAGGAGCGGAATCTTGACGTTAACACAGTCCAATACCATATTGAAGTAAGCGGTTTTAAAAAAGAGTTACCACTGGTCCCGCGTGCCAAATTTTCCAAGGAGCGGTTTTTCAATTTGGAACGCAGTCCAACAGTTTTGCAACACGTCATCTCTTGAATACTGCCTATTTTGTGCAACATTTGTATGCTAAAGTTTTTTGATAAAACCGATGCCATTTGCGTTCGATCTTCAAGGCAGAAGATCCAATGGCCTTCACTTTGAAAGTTGCACGAGAGTTAATATGAGGTATGGTCCAGCTTCCAAAAAAGTTAAGTGTTGTTTGAAGTGTTTTATGCCGGAGGTTTAATAGTCACTCAAGTGGATTAATATCATAAGCTCAAAGGTTCGATATTTGTTTAAAAGGATTGAAATGTTGGTTCAAAACTCACGTGAAAAAAAATTTCTTTCTGACACCACGCGCCACTCGCAAAGGTGTATCGCGTTCGTTTTGAATGAAACCGCTTACCCTTCGAACACTGTGCGAAAAACCATTGGTTGGTTTTCAAATAAAACTGCCTTCACTGTTTCCGTCTTCTATTTACGCCACGCTTCCACTGTTCCTTCGTCTCATGGCTTGGGATTCACATGAACTTATAATCACTAAAAGACATACTATACATATAATTGACCTTTTACATTTGCAACAAAGCAATAGATTATATCAAAGAAAGTAAGAAAAATCAGTAAATTAAAAATAAGTACCTTAACAAGGTTCTTACGCTGTACTTTAGACATCATAGCAAATTCTCTTGCAAATCGTGTCTCCAATCTTGCTTTTTATTTAGAAGTATCTTTTTTGCTGGGTTGTTGTTGTTCCATGTTTTGTGAGATATCAAAAGATTAAAAGACAAATTAAAAAAAAAAAAACAGTTTAGCTATCAATTCGTGTAACTTTCATCCCATCTAATATTCTAGAAGTCCTGCTAAACAAGAATAAGAGTATACATTAGTAAAGCCAAGGCCCTGCATAATTGGCCATGTGCTTTGCATTTAATTAAAAGAAAACAAGCATTATAAAAGAATATTGAAAAAAATACACAAAATAAAATGTGCAACGAGAGTTAGGAAAATACGGACTGCAATTTGTATGGAATCCATCTTATCTTATCTGTTGAGCGGTTTCGAGTTATTTTAATTCGTTAATTTGCGTGCCACTTCGATTGTGTCTATTTTATTTTGAGCAAAGGTCCTGTTTTGATTTGTCATCAAAAAAACTTGTTAAGACTGTCTTTTGCAGAAAATTCTTTCTTATGAGAAATTCAAGTGAATATCAACGAAAAAATCATTGTAACATCTCTACTTTGATGATCTAGATAAATCTCAATTCTAAGACTCCTTTAAGGATTTAAGCAATTATATATTGTTTACAATCTATGTATGTATTGGTGGTTTTTGGAAATGTCCCAATTTATAAGATTTCGTTTCTGCAAAGGAAAATATTTTAGCCATTATATGTTTCCTTATGTTTGCACAGTAGAACAAGAAATGTTTAGTTGCTGTTATGGGCCTTAAATATTGTATTCCTCCTTCCGGAATTCCCTTGCATCTCCCCGTACAATTGCTAGTATAAAATATTTAGAAACACCAATAACAACCAAAAATAAGGGACTCCATTAAATAAAATATCAAAATAATCGTGCCATCGTTCTTGAACTCTAGAGTCGGTAGTACCATCTCAATGATGAAATGCTGGAGTATCCAGTACCAGGTCAATGATGACTCAATAAAACGAGAGCCAAGGGAACAAATCATGATTTAAAAAATTAAATTTCAAATAATCCTAAAATAAATTTATGTTTATTTTTAAAGTTAACATTATACATGCACCTTCACTTTTTGGGTTAAATAAATAATAAAAAAATTTAAATTCATAGCATTTACCAAAAGCCTTATATCTTGCGATGCACCACTAATAATATGAAGTTGAATTGACAACCTTTTCCTAAATTAAGATCATGGGAATTCCATACAAATAGGCCTTGAAATTGACTCATTTTAAGTTTCAGCACGTATTTTAAGGTTGGTGAAAATTTGTGCACGGCAAACCTGATGTCTAAAACACATTGGGGTCTTGTTATTTTCACGTTTAACTAAAAATCTAAATCGTAAAATCCTATTGTACCCAAAATTACAAATCCCTACAACTATTTATTATAGCTGAGGTAGAGTTTAAAAAATCTAATATATTAATTCAAGTTGGGTAGTTTATCATTAATGGGAGATTATGGGAGTAAAGATACTTCATAAGAATATTGATGAAAAAATTTAATGGCTCGTGGTTTATTAGCATTGGCATTGACTCTATTGTAAAACGACTTTATCTTCTTTTTACTCAATACCAGACCATTATTTTTGACCAATCTCATAAAAATCTTTAAATGTCTGAAATGTTCTTGGAGATTCTTAGAGAAAATCAGGATATCATCTATGTATGCTAACAACCATTCAACATATGGCTTAAACACAAAATCCATTACCTTCTGAAATTTTGAAGGCGCATGCTTGAGGCCGAATGGCATTACATTCCATTCATAATGGCCCGTAGGAACACTGAAAGTTGTTTTGAACTTATCCTTTTCTGTAATGGCCACTTGCCAGAATCCTGATTTGAGGTCGAACTTGGAAAATACTTTGGCTCCCGCGATCCTACTGAGCAAATCTCCTTTGTGAGGAATTGGGTAGGTATCATCAGCCAGTACAGTATTTAGAGGCTTGTAATTTAAAACCAGTCTAGGAATGCCTCGAATCTGTTCACTTCTTTTATTTACATAGAAGCCATAGCAATTCCAAGGGCTGCCAGACTCCCTTATCAGTTTTTTGTCAAGAAGCTGATTGATCTCCTTTTCGCAGAGCCTTCTATATTCCTTATTCATGGGGATGGCTCTAGATTTGCAAGGTCTACCCTCATAATCTTCTTTGTAGGGTAGCTCAACACAATGCTGCTTTCTGTGCTAGAATGCATTAGGTTCTTCGGAACAACATTGTTCTTCAAACTGTTTTTGAAGTTCAGAAATCTGCTTCTGAACTGCTGTAGAACTCAGTTGTTTCTTAATGCTAAGAATACTCTTATGCTCTTTGAGTTCTGAGAGACTATTTTTTGCTTTCTTCAGCTCTAAATGCATGGCCTGCACCATGGTAGAAACTTGGGTGTTAGATATATAAGGAAAATTTATTCTCTTACCTTTGACAGTAATGAAGTAGCCAGCCCTCTTATTTTTGAACCTCATTGAACCATGGGGCTCAACTGCAGCTAAAAATACATTACCAATAATGCATTCTACTGGTATGTCACCAACAACAAACTTCAAGGAGACACATTTATTATCAAAATAGACTGCGACTTTAGGTACTTTATATTCAAGGGTAATTTTTCCCAACCCGGTGAGCTTGCAGGTAGCAGCAACCCAATATTGTGACGGGACAGCCTTTTTAGAAAACATATTAACATCTGATCCTGAATCAATTAATGCTATCAAATCAAACATCTTTCCTTTTATCCAAACTTTAATACTAACATGATGTTGCTGATATTGGATAGCAAGTAAATGCATATCTCTAATTCCTATGTGAGGATCAGGATATCCCTCTGCAACTTCAACTTCTTCAGTATGTTTAGGGGCACCATGCAAAGTGTAGTTTACTCTTCTGCCTGAATAAATAGGAGAAGAAACAGGAGAGGGTTAAACCTGTTTACCTTTATCAAGCTCTGAAATTCTGGTCTTCAAGGCAGAGATTTCTATTTTCATGCAGTGTATCTCCCTACTCACCTCCCCCAAAGTGAGTGCGCGAACTTTTTCATCTTGTTGTTGGCGGAGATAACTATGTGTGTTGCGCTCATAAGAAGCATCAACAAACATCGGCTTCTTACCTGAGCGAGATGTAGATGAACTAGACGACTGCATATAGGCATCAAGCAGTCTAGTCTTCAAGTGACCATCTTCCATGGCTCTTATTTGGGCAAAAACTTTTAGCTCATCTTCATCTGTCTGAGCCATGAGTACTTTTAACTTTCCTGAAAATTCTTCTTCAAGAGGATTGTCAGAAGAAAAACCAGATTCTGAGGATGAACATTCACAATGACAGTTATCACTACACTGATAATATGTATGAACTTCTTCATAATCATATTCAGAAGAAGAAGATTCAGAACTGGAAACAGAAGAAGAAGACTCTTGGGCTTGTTGAAGAAACAACCTTTTGCATTCTTCTGTTTTATGAGAGCCACCACATCTATCACAGATGTGTTCAGATTTAACAGTGGACGTTTGGCCTTTACCTTTGTATTTTTCCTGAGACTTCTTTCCTAATCCACTACGGGATTCTTTGGCCTGAGGACACATATTTGAAGTATGTCCAGGCTGTCCACAAATCCAACATGAAATAGATTGCATCCTTTTCAACTTAACATCTTTAGTATGGATTTCATGTGGCTCATAGTAATGAGTTTTTGGGGTATACTTGTAGTACCCCTTTCTGGAAGGCTTGGAGTATGGATTTCTTTTGGCTTAGAGTGTCTAATTTCAGATCTTTTCCCAATGCTCCGGTGATAAGTGTAAGGTTGACTTCTTCTATAAGTCTTTTTGGCCTTTTTCTTGGACTTTCTTCTTTTCACCAAAGGATCATCAACTGTAATGTCATACTTACTGCAAAATGATTTTGTACCAGGCAGTGTATTTAACTTGTCAATTGACTTATTGATCTTTGAGCTGGTACAGAGAGTAATCAACACTTTAGCAATAGTACTATACATTTGACCCCATGTATAAGTTTCCAGTGGTAACTGGAATGCTTCCTACAACTTCAAAATATCTACAAGTTTGGAAGGTAAAGCTGCAAGGTAGACTTGCTTCCAAAGCAAGTTCTTAGGGTCCTTCACCAGGAAGATTCTTTGAATCCAATCCCAATGGAAATATTCAAATTGATTAATATTTCTACATTTCAGATTCATTAAAATCAATTCATTCTGGTCTAAAATGTTTGGCTCATCTCCACAAAAATTTTTTTGGATCAATGCTGTGAGAGCACCAATCATGTTATTAATTGCTCTGCCGTCTAGATGGAATTCCACATCTCCATTTTCATCTTTGACTACCTCTGCTTCCATTTTTGCAATTAGGGCAGGAGAGGACTCTAGTTCCCACCATCTGGCTAGAGTTCCTGTGAAGCATGGAATCAGAGTTTTGCATGACTCAACCTCTGAATTTCCCTCTATGCACATTAACTTATATTCTGTGATAATTAGATCCATAACTTGTCTAATCTGTGCTGAAGATAGATTGTCAATGTTCCATTCTTTGCGACTTGAATCAAAAAATGTCTCTCGAGGAGGAATATTTCCAACACCATTCAAGTCTGGAGGGGAATGTTTGGTACACTGAGCTTCTAATGGTTCATATACAGGAAAGACATGACTCTCAGGCTCAGTTTCTTCAAACAAAGAGGCAACAGTAACTTTAAGTTTGGGAGACTCAGGGACAGACTCTTTTGGAATGAGCTGGGGAAAACGCTCAATGGCCTTCTGAATAGAGACAAGCTTTTCTTTGTGGAGGAAAGCTAAAGGAACTGGCTTGTCTGATTTTTTCTTATCAACATTCTCAATTTTATCAGACAAACTAGAAATCAAATGCCGTGTAGAGATAGACATTAGGGGAATTTTGAGGTCTAAAATGGGCCTCATAAGAAAAATGTACAACAAAAATAAACTTTATAAAAACAAATAGGATTCAAGATGATGATGTCAACCATGGGGGATGATTCACCATTTTTTAAATATAAGGGTAAAAATATTAAAAAATAATAAAATAATAAAACTACTTTTTCAACTCGTATTTTCAACTTATCTCCCAAAATTTTTACTCAAATTTCGAGCGGGAATACTCGTTGGATGCGAAATTTAATTCCTCATCCAAGGAGTACCCATGTTGCATACTTTCGATGAACTATACTACACGAAAAATGAGAAATACATAAAAAACGTGATTGTAATCACGTTTTTTTATGTATTTCTCATTTTTCGTGTAGTAGGACCCATCGAAAGTATGCAACATGGGTACTCCTTGGATGGGGAATTAAATTCCGCATCCAGCAGTACTCCATGTTTGAGGCTTGAGGTAAAATTTGGGAGATAAGTTTAATATGAGTTGAAAAAGTAGTACTACATTTTCCTCTGAATTTGATGATGTGTGTTAAAGTCTTATTGTTTACCTACTATTGTTTATAATTTCTTGGGCCATTTTAGACCTCAAAATTCCCTAATGATTTTCTAGTAACTGTGTTCTCCTTTATAATCTTCTTTAATGACTGTAAACAAAAATATTTAGAAATTGAAGCATTATACTGTACCGAATTCAAAACACTATTTACACCATTGATAGACACTTGGACTTGGTCTATCTGTTCTTTGACTGAGAAAGCTTTTGCCATATTCTTTTCTAAACCAGTGACAGCAGTGTTTGTTCAGTTTACTTCTTCACTGACTGTCTGAATTCTCCTTTCTATCCCTACAAGATTCTCCTTTTGAACTAAGGGATATGCATTGGCTGAGTTTTGTCCTTCTCCAAGGACAATTCCTTTGAAAGGAGGGAAACTGGTAGAAGTTTCAACTTTATTTCCATCTGTAGCTGTCCAGGAATGACTAGAGGAGGATGCAGAGTCAGTCATCAAAATCACCTCTGACTCTTTAGCCTTCTTCCATGAATAGAAAGAAATCTAGATATTTCTTTCAGTTATATATTCCTTCCATTGTGAGGCTAATCTTCTTTTCTCCTCTGTGCTGTGAGAAACAAAAAACTCATCTATCTGTGGATGTGTATGTAGATCCAAATTTAACATCTGTTTCATCCATTTCTCAGGGATCACATGTTTTTGACATCTATCCATTAATGTATAAAAATTTTGTATCTCAGGGACAAATGGTTTCTTTATATCTTCTGGCAGATCTTTGAATATGCACTCAGGAATCAAACAATATTTTTGACTGTAAAAACCCACAGCATGTTTATCTCTTGGAGATTGCATATTCATGAACATTTCTGTAAGTTTGGGATCTTCATCTTGCAGACTAGAGACTAAATGCATCATGAGGACATGTTCGTCTTCATGAGGGAAAGGGATATCAGAACACTTGGGATTTGGACAGGGAGTGAATGATGTAGAAGGAGGAGCTTCACCTGTTCTTGGATTATGGTTCTAATGTCTAATGACCAATTCAACAAGATGTTTGAGATTCATAGACTGATGGCATTGGGGAAAGTCAACTTTGAGACTCTGAAAGTTTACCAATTGGGCAAACTCAAATAATGATAAATGATTACAACTAGAAACAATAGATGAACAAGCTGAATCTGTACAATCGGGTGGTATATACAATGGAGACTTTTGACACATCTCATTAATCCTTCTTCTGTCTATTGTAGACCTTGTATAAAAGGATAGAACGACTTTGGGCTGGTCTTCAATAATATCGGTAGAAGTGATAGCTCTGGCAGAGATGGGCTTAGGGTTAGGAATAGTCCAGTGTTCAGGAAAAGAAAGCTCTTCCCATTTTATGGCTTGATGCTCGACTTTATGGTTTTTGGGGTCTGTAATGACCACAACACTGGTTTTTCTTTCTTTACTAGGAGCATGTAGGACTACAAGAGATAAGGTACTGGTATGACAGAAGCAACCTCTTGTCTGTATAGCAATGTTATTTATTTTGCTATTCATATCAAATCCAGATGTTTGGATTTGGAGCTGAAGGATATCAGACAGAGTTTCATCATAAACATACACCGAAAAATTCAGGTAGCAGTCAAACCAGATTGGTCCATTTGATAATGGAGCCACAATCCCACCTATCAGGGAATCTGTATATTTGTTATGTGTTAGATCTCGAACAATGGCTAACACATATGTATTCAACCCTTGATGAGTGAGGGTAGGATGCCGACACGTATACAACCCAGATGCAAAAACTTGGTTCCTAACTTTGCTGCTTCTGCTTGCAGAGACTTAGGATCTAAGAGAGGGATAGACATGACACAGTCAGAGTTTTCATGGACAGAACTGATGGATTCTTTTATAGAAATTTGGGTGGCTGCTTTGAGATGCCAGACACCTAGATCAGAGTAGACTTTATCAGGACTTATTTTTGGAAGAATCCATTTAGCAGATGGTTCTGCTTCTTCGTATAAATGTTCTGACTGGTTTAACACTCTACTACTAGAACTAGCAAACATATCTCTGAGAGGGTCTTGGGTGGCCCTATCTTTCTCTTCAAGTTCTCTAAATGACACTGACTTTCTGAATGAGTCCATTTTTAGATTCAGAAAATAAAAGAGAGGATGATTTAAGAGCTAACCTTTCACGAACCAGATCTCACACAGTCAATCTTGACTTCTCGCTCTGATACCAATTTTACTGCAGGGACCTCTCACACAGGTTTGCACTGCAAACTGCTCAACAGGCAGGCTGGCTCACTGAGTTTCTTCTTGTTTCTTAAGGTTCCCTATGTGAACCCATACACGAACCTACTTTCGCTTTCACACCTCTTTCAGCCTTCTCTGTGGCTTCCCTTCGCCTTTTAACAGCCTACTCCACGTCCCTTCGCGATTTGGCGAACCTCTGGCAAACTTTTGGCGAACTTATTAAGAATACAATACTACCTCAGTGGACATTCATAAAGCTCAGAGTTACAGTTCTTAAAATGTGGAATGAAACTTTCTCTCTTTATTGATTTCAAAATGATTTTACATCAGATATTAGATTTACAGGACTCATATAGATCTCTTTCCATAGATGGACTGCAGTGGCATTTACCAGATTTTCTACTCAATAAATGACCAAGCGATACTGGAGGCTTCCTGGCTAGTTGCATACTCTGTCTCAGAGTTCTTAATAAAACACACAATACATAAAAGACTTTACAGACTTTACTATGGATATCGCCACTTCAAATTCTTTCCTATGCTGAGCACATAGACACGCAGGCTAGTCAGATCCCCTAAGGACTTTGAGTCTTAGCACCGTGATGCAAGCAGATCGCGAGGTTTCGTGCAGATGCAGAGAAGGGAGCTTCGGCTAGACTCAGACTCAACACACAAATGACTCTAGACTCTAGACTCTCCGAATGGTAATGCCGAAGAATGAGCCTTACCCTCCCTTATATAGGAAATGAGGGGGGACAAACAATTCAATCGGTCCATCAGATTATTGACACGTGGAGGAGAATCATGGCTTTCGGGTGACACCGAAGTGACATCCGCACCGAGATTCTTCTGTCTGACCAACTCATGTGAAGGTGTGTGTACAATACACTGTGGATGCCTTTTATGTACAAGGCCCACGAGGAAACATCACTTATTACAAACACGGAGGATGCTTTTTCAAACAGGTGAAAAGCCCTCGGGAAAAGACATGTCACTGTAAACCCGTGACTGGGTACCACTACACAGAGAATGCTTTTGTTTTAGTGGAGCTCTCATGAACCACTTGTACTGGCTTCATTATTATCATCTAGGATTTTGATGCCTGGGAATCTCAATCTTGGGTAGATATTATCATCCCATGCCTTTGTATAAATCCAGCGTACAATCATTGGCTTGTTTAGGATTATTTGGTGCTTAATTTTTGTTAACACGAACCATTGATGATGCATTTTCATGTGAGATTCTAGGACATAATTAAATAGCTTATATTCTAGTTGTCCTAATTCTCCAACAGTCTGACAAGGATAATGAAAACATTCTTCTATTCTGCTTTCGAGACATTCATTGCATCTACTTTGGAAATAGGAGTCATAGTAATATGGATCCATACTATAAGCGCTCAATCCATAATCAAACCACCAATCATGTATCCAGCGCAGTTGTAAGCTGTGCTGGTTGATCCATGTGGAGCCAAACTTCAATTTGGTGTAATGTGTCTCATTACGATCATCTTTATTTACCAGGTTCCACCAATGCCTTTTATACCCTGCAAAATTATACACAGTGTCAGGAAAAATTAAGTCAGGATTATTACCTAGCCACATTTGGAGGTGTTCTGACCAATTATGTCTTGGCCACTGTGTCCTGTTTATGGCCACTGTGTCCTGTTTATGGCATATGATTTGTAATAGACTTTTGTTCTATCACTGCCGCCAGTACAAATAGTAGTGAGATCACAAAAATCTTGAGACAAAGATCTTTCAGCTTCTTCTGAAGCTGACATGGAAGTGGATTACATCATATCGTGGATCCATCTACTTCCTTTCAGATGTACTTTTCTCTCTGGAACTAGATGTTGGATATCTGAATGGTTTTGTAAGTCTGCATCTAGGACTTTTGTATTGCAGAGCTACCATGTTGGCCTCCACTTTTCTTTGTAGACTGCCCATGATTCATCATCAAATGCATTTCTGATCGTTTCTGTTTGATGGGCATGGTCCCATTCAGTAATGATGACCATCACATGTGCTTCTTCTTCTTCTTCAGGGTCATCATCTTGTTCTTGTTGCTGGATGTGCTGTATATATTCTCTACTAAGGAAATCAGGCAGACAGTTATGAATTCCCTTGATATGCTAAACTTTGAAATTAAAGTTGGTGAAGTAGGCCTGCCATCGTGCAAACTTGGCATCTTCTGGATTTTCAATAGTCTTGGTTAAGACTTTAGCCAAAGCTTGCACATCCGTTCTTAGTAGAAAATTCTTATTAACCAAATGAATTGAAAACTTACAGATGCAGTTCCAAGCTGCCTTCACCTCTTGTTCAATGGTGGAATAGTTCCTTTCGGCTTTGCTCCATACTCCTGAGGCAAATTGAACAACTTGTTCTTCCTTTTTGCTGCTGTCTTCATTTGGTCTTTGCTTTAACACACCTCCCCAACCAATGTTGCTGGCATCTGATTCAACAATTTTAAAATAAGAATCATCTGCAACATGCACTTGCACTTTCAGTGTTGATGAAAAAATTTAATGGCTCGCTGTTTATTAGTATTGGCATTGACTTTATTGTAAAAAGACTTTTTAATTTATCACTTTCACCTTTAGCATCTAACTATATGTGGTTAGGTGAATTATGTGTTTTTGATGAATTATTTGTTTTATTTTCTTGTGCTATTGCATTTTTTAATTTTCCTGTTGGAGTGTTGAATTTGTCTACGGCATTGCATTCTTTCTGAATCAGAATTATTAGTGTCAAATACGTATTCTTTATTCACTTATGTTGTTAATTTATTGTAAAACCTAAAAATAATTACATTAAAGTGTTATCAACTACGTATTCTTTATTCACTTATGGGGAGCAGCTCAAACTCAAGTTGGTAGTTTGATACCCTTCAAATTGAAGAAAAAAAGTGTAAGTTTTATTTTTTATATTCCATTTTATTTTGTTAACATTGGTAAGTTATAATACATTAATAATTTATGATAACTTTTTGCATATATTTAGCAAGCCATATTGGTAGACAAAGTTAGAAAAACTATTTGAAGAATTTATAGAATTTGGTGAAGGTTTCATATTGGAATTGCCAGCACATCTCCCGAGTAACCCAACTCACCACTTCAACTCGCTGTGTAAAGACAATTCCACGTCAGAACAAAATTGTGAGTTTTTTCTCATTAATTAAATTAATTTATCATATATGAACCTTTTGGAAGCATTATGTAATATGCTCACGTTTTTTGAAAACTCTATTCATTGCTAGTACTTTTGCAGTGAGAATTGCAGTCATTTTCAAAAATCTTTATATCTTAATGAAAATCTTTATTATAAATTAGCTTAAGAGTGATTACTCATATCTCCCTTAAATTACTAGGTGCCACCATGTTTCACAATTGTCTTATATTTGGTAATTATATGCTATTGACATGTCACATATTTCAGGGTGCAATTTATTATTTTTATATTTTTGATGTTTTTCATCTCAAGTTTGCATTGAAAATTTTAATTTTTTTTAAGAAATTATGGTTTGGTTTTTTTTTTTTAAATGTATATAGTAATTTATGGCTATTAAAAAAAAACAAAAAAATATACAAATTTCGAAACTCAATCTTTAAATTATGAATATCTTTAAATTTTATTTTTTGAAATCAATAACATAGAAATCATAAATTTTATTCTTTGAATTAGATGTTATATAATTCATGCATCCTAAACTTATCATCTCAAATTGATCAAGTATATGACTTCAAAATTGAAACCATTAATGATCTTAGAAAGTGATGTGAAATCTCTATCCAAAATTTTATCCTAATATTATAATATAATTCACAACTTAACTTTCATTTAAACTTTCCATGGGATAATACATTGTGGCTATCTATAGCTCCTACTAACTTTTATCTAGATCTAACTGTGATTATGAAGGACTTTCCACTAACTTTATTTGACCAAGTTCATTTTTCTAACTTGACTCCATGGTTGTTCATTAACCATAACTTGAGACTTAAACTTATATCTAGGGCTACGAGGAGCATTCAATATATAAAAATTGTCTATATTTCATTTATCACAATTTATTTGCATATAAATTTTGTTCTTCCAGATATCAATGTTTATGACCATATTTCATGTAACCAAAAAGAGAAATGTAACTTAAGTGTTTTTCAACTTACAAATCTTGTCACCAGCAACCCAATTCTTGTGGAAATAGTCTAGGAACTTTTCCTCATTAGAAAATTTGTTGAATAAAGAATTAATTGCATTTCTCACTTCAACATTGGAACAATAATACATAATTAAACCCAAATCACTGAACATTTATTTTTCTATTTCTGGATTACTGGCCAATCAATTCACATTTTTTTATCTATGCTCGACGTACATGCCAAACACATAAGATAACATTGCACCTTGTGATTCTCCTGCCACATTAAATTCATTTCAAGCATGTTATTTTTGTAATAAATACAATTTGTAGTGTAAAATAAGAATATTGAAGTTACCTTAAAGAACCAATTTCAACCAATGCATCATCATCCATGAAAGTATTAACTTTCCACTATGATCAACTTGGTGACACCTATGCATTATCTGCTCCAACCATAGTAAAATGTACTGTGATGTATTATGTGATGCCACCACCCATGCAACTGGCACCCCAATTTTTTGGTGATCAAACACGACGAGTGTGTACAATTGATACTATCACATTCAAAATACATAGATCATCAACTTCAGATCATCAATCATTATTATTCAAGTTATTATACTAGATCAATCATTGTTAGTACACTCACCCCATACTTATTCTTGTTGAATGTCGAATCCATGGCTATTAGGCCATCACTCAATAGCGTCACCATGGTCTCCAACATCCACTTCTTATGAATTCCAACTATAAAAGGGACATCTCCACCATTGGGATTTTGATAAAAGAAAAATTCATTTGGGTGTTTCCTATACAATAGGTTCACACTCATTTCATCCTTCTTATGCAACTAATAATTTCATTTCATTAGACAATTATATATGTTAACAACATCTTTCTTACATAAAAAGAAATCTCTATCTTGAGCTACAACATCCATGTTAATATATTTTTTAACATGCATTTTGCAAACAGAGTCAACTCACACATCTAATAAGAAACAACTCTCTACATAGGAAGCCATGTCCCTTGATAACTTTGGTTGATGCAACACCCTAGCAGGACCCGAGGTGTCATGTTGGCCATCACAAGGTGATCCCTGGCTATATGCCTGCTCCTACATGTTATATGTTATTATCGCAACCTCAAGGATTTGAAACATAATTTTTACAATGAAACGACATTGGCATCCCCTATTTTTCACAAATGAGTATTTCTGCTTCACTTCATATTGTCCCCTTCTATAATCGGGGCCATATGAACAAGCATAGCTACATAAAAAAGTTTGAAAATTCAATACATATGATTCCATGAAAACTGATTGAGCACTATTAATACCAACATATATACGTAGGTTTTATAAAAAAATTACACTTCATATAGTGAGGAAGAAGTAGGCCATGAGCCTAGGCATTTGTTTTGTACCCGGTGAAAGAACATGGAGCATTTGGATTCATTTCCTATCCTTTAATAAAGTCTCCAATTCTAATTGAAGGGATTTTTGCAATCCAATCTAAGGAGTTCATGTGTTTTCCTTGTACAAGGGAACAATCTAAATCTGACCTAGAGAAGATAAACTTTTCTTTAGGTATTTTCATCAGGAGGGAAATTATTGACTCCCATTTCACTTGCTTCACCATTTTTAAGCGAGTATTTATTTAAGCAAGTTGCCACAACGGTTGACCAGTGAGTTGGAATAATGGTTTTATAGATGGTCTCCCTTAGAAAAGGGTCTTAATAAATTGGGTTGTGGTAAAAAAATTTATTTGAGGATTCTCACTTAATAATACATAGACATCCAATTAAAAAATAGACATTTACTAAACAAAACAGACTGATTTTCGATAGTGGTTTAGCGAGGGCTTTCATTCCATCGAGATTGTAACAGAAATGACAATGGGAGTTCCCATTTAAACCAAGCAGGGACATTTAACTAAAAATATACTCGCTTAATAAAACTGAAAAACCAACACCACAAACCCGGCTGTCAAGTGAGTAACTCCTTTGATTTTTTGTCATTCAATCACACTAGTGTGTAACAAGGGATGACATGTTCCATCAATTACATGAGCTATACAGGGGAGGCTTGATTGATCATGGCATCGCGGCTTTGGTGTCTTCCCCTCGAATGGTTTGTAGGTCCCTGTTTGGAGTGGGCTGAAGTGGCTCGAGGAACGCGAGAAAATTTATGCATTTTCATTTGCATTCATGGTTGCCCCTATGCGTAGGTGAGGGGAAATGGAAACGGTGACAGGCTCCTAAATGGGATCCTTCAAATCATAACATCATGGGACGGAGACGGGTAGGGGCGTGGGGCTCGCATTCGCCGAAGGGATTCACTAGTCGCCAAGAACGCAAAACCCAAAGGGCATTCCGTCGAATGATCAGCACACTCCGTCATTAATGAGAGATTATAGGAGTAACGATACTCCATAAGGATATTAATGAAAAAATTTAATGGCTCGGCATTGACTCTCTTGTAAAACAACTTTTCAATTTACCACTTTCACTTTTTACATCTAACTATATGTAGTTAGGTGAATTATGTGTTTTCAATGAATTATTTGTTTTATTTTCTTTTTCTATTGCATTCTTTAATTTACGTGTGTCAAATTTGTCTATGGCTTTTCATTCTTTCCTAATCAAAACTATTACTATTAAGTACGTATTCTTTATCGAATTATGTTTCTAATTTATTGTAAAACTAAAAATAATCACTGTAAAGTGTTATCAAGTACGTATTCTTTATTCACTTATATTACCTGGGGACTCAAAATAAAGTTGGTAGCTTGATGGGCCTTCAGATTCAAGAAAAAAAGTGAGAGTTTTATTCTTTATATTTCATTTTATTTGTATTTCATTATATTTTGTTAACACTTGTGAGTTATAATACATTAATAGTTTATAATAATTTTTTGCATATGTTTAGCCAGCCATATCAGTAGACAAAGATAGTAGATAAAATTAGAAAATTTATTTAAGGAATTTATAGACATTTGATGAAAATTTCATATTGGAATTGTTAACAGATCTGGATACCAAGTAACCCAACTCACCACTTCAGGTGGCTGTGTAAAGACAATTCCACGTCAGAACAAAATTGTGAGTCTTTTCTATCATTAATTAAATTAATTTACCATATATCAACCTTTGGGAAGCGAAAGTGACTTTAAATATTATTCCTTCCAATAAACGAAAGTTTCTGAAATGAAATTGGCATGACATTTCACACAAGAAAAGTAAAAGTAATTTTTTTTCTACCTTACATTTTCTCAAGATGGTTGGGTTATTTATTCAAATAAAAAAAGGTTTAGATTAAAAAATCAACTTTTAAATAGAAATTGTTAATATTATAGCAAAATCAAGTTATTGAATAGTTGATGCCATTGAATCATTTTCAGTTTACCATTTTTGTATTAAAACAAGTACCATTGTGACCGTAATATCCATTTCCAAGCCATTAAATAATTTAATACATAAGCTTATTTTTAGGAAGCATTTTGAGTGTTGAGTAATTCGCTTGTGTAAAACACTAATTGTAATCAGTGATTTCAGTTTGAACTTGCACAACCAAAACATGTACAAGTGATTGACATTTTTTTCCCTTACTTTTTTTTGCTACCGAGTGGCTATCAAATTACCTAGTACATAATTTTAAGCAATATTAGATCATGACATCTAGACCTATCCAAAAGTTATGAATTCTGAATAAATCTGATAGTTGTAATCCCGAAAAGTGCAAGTTATCCAAAGCATTTTTAAAAACAGAGTGTGTGTGAAACTCTAAATAATGAATGTATGATTCTATGTTAGTTTTGTGAAATTTTAACATTAATGTTTGTATGATTTTTTTTAACAAGATCGGGTGCTAAATTATATTCCAAAAAGAGGAGGAAATGTTTCCTTGTTACATTCAAGTGTTTCTACAGAGAAACAAAGAATGTAGCTACCACAGAATGCTAAGCATTATTTTTGTCTATCGTTCAGAAACAAATGAAATATAGATATCGAGTATATTCGAACAAATTGAGAAAGAAGTAGACCAAAATTAAAAGAAATTCTAAGAAGAAGAGATGAGCAGATCAGTTGATGCTTATTGGGCACCCAGTTGAAGCATCCATCTTGTCCTTCGTGAAATCATTTCTCACATTGTTTGAGCTGGAGCTTGGGGGTGAGTGTTTCTCAAGGATGTATTTGAGAATTTAGACAGATTCTTCCGCATGGGCGCAACAATTGGAGAGATCATTAAACTGTTGTTGAAGAGACAATACCCTGTGCTGGAAGAGATTCACATCAGTTTGTTGTTTTTCATCAAGGAGTTTTTGCTAAGCACAAATTTTCTCCGACTCGGCCTGGAGATCTACATAATGAAAAAAATATTCGTTGCATGCCATAACGCAAAGGTAGGGAGCAGAGAATAAAGGTGATAAGAGGAGAGGGAACGCGATGGAGGGGCGGATGGCCTGAAGCAGGGGGAGGTAAATGTGCGAAGAAGATGGCCAGCAACAGGGGGATGTGAATGCGTGGAGAAGATGGCCAGCAATAGGGGGAGATAAATGTGTGGAGCAAGGGAATGCTGAAAGAGGATGTGAGAATGAGGAGGGAGTGAGGGGATATATAGCAGAGAGGTGAGGTGAGAGAGGAGCGCGGGAGCGAGCCCGAGGAGATAGGGTCACAGGATGTGAGAGGAAGGAGGTATAGGAGGGTCTACGAAGTTCATAAATTTCATAAAACAGGATCTAACAAGATATATTTCTCAGCAGAGTCAAGATCATGGCAGGTGAATCAGAGATAGAACATCATTGCTGAGGATTTGTCTAGTTGTTCTTGCACAAGCCCTGTTTGATAGATTATCAACAAGCTTGTTGTTCATTATGAGGATATGATGAAAGGATATGCCTTTCATGTCTTTGTATATGCTTCGAATTCTGCTAAAAATTATGCGGAGTTCAATATTGTGGACGGGGTGGTCTTTGATCATCATGTTGATGATGATAGAGTAGTCCCCGAACACCATTGTATTGGTGATGTTGTTTTTTTAGCAGATGGACGCCTTGGAGGAGGGTATAAGATTCTTCTTTGTTGTTGGAGAGGGTGTCGAGTACCCATTCGAAGGAGAGAAGAGTGCTGCCATTTTCGTTTTTGATAAAGCCTCCTACTCCAGAAATGCCTGGGTTCAATTTGGATGCTCCATCGAAGAAGAGAGTTGGCCTTGAGTATTGTCCAACCATTAAATAAATTTCTTTTCTTTTAAATGAACCTTCCATGTTTCACTTTGATGAGGTTGAGTGGCTGGAGGCTTGAAGAAGCCAGAACCGTCCAACAACTTGCCCAAAAATTTCTCATCTTCCACTTGGAGGTCACTAACATTGATGTTGCTTGTGTTTTTAAAGACAATTGTTTCGAGAGTGATACTCCAAGTCTTGTTGTAGACCTTCCTAAAATAAGGCCTTTTGTTGTTGAAGATAATATTGTTTCTAGCAAGACATATGTTCCATAAGAGCACATACAGAAGGGTATCCCAAACCCTTTTGGCCAAGTTAATTTTCTTTTTCCCCCATGGGTAATTTTTCCTCCAATTTTTAATCAAATCAGAATTAGTGGTGATGGAGTCCAAGTGAAGCTGGGAGGATGGAGTGAGATCTTCCCAACATTGAGTAGCGAAAGGACACTTAACTAAAATATGATGCGTAGTCTCTTTTGCACATTGAAAATTAGGGCATATGGATGGACCATTCACTCCATTTTTTTTTTAAATTTTTAGAGGTGAGTATCTTACCTTTGAGGAGAGGCGAGATAAAAATCTTTATCTTTGGGATGGATTCTGACTTCCAAACAAGTTTCCAAATTGGCCATGGAGGAGAGGGAAAGTGATCTTTGTTGAGTTGGGAGTGAGCAGCTTTGATAGTGTATACAGAACTTGTAGGATCCCAGTGAAAGCTATCCATGCTATCTTTCCACAATGGAGTAGTACCGTGGAGCAAGACATGAAGGTTGGAGAGGTTTGCCTCCCAATAAGGAGGGACAGGGGGAAAGTGCCATCTGATCCAGTTAATAGTATGCTCATCCCACTTAGAGAATTGATTTAAAATTTTTAAATCGAGATTTTGTAAATAAGAGAGATTGCGTTGAGTGCCTGGCCTTTCAAAGAGGGAAATTTGCCCCATAATTCTGTCTTTCCCAATATTAATGTTGCTACCCCCTTGAGGGACTTTGGAGAGGTTATGAATTAAGAATGGAATGGCTTTCTTACAAAGGGCCCAGATTCTGTAGTAGGGTCTATTTGGAATGTCATGATCAAGGAGTTGTTTTCTGGGAGAGCTAAGGTATTTGGATTCTATAACTTTTTTCCACCATGCTTGTTGTCTGTTGATTAATCCCCACACGATATTTCCCCCAAAGGCGTTATTCAGAATATTGGGAGAACGGATTCCGAGCCCTCCATTTTCATAGTCTTGTGTGACTTGGTTCCACTTAACAAGATTATATTTCTTCTTCTCGTTTTTTCCACCCTACAAAAGAAAATTACTTAAGATTGCTTCAAATTTGTGATTTATGCTGGCAGGGGCATGAAGCAGAGTGAAATGATACAAGGGCAGAGATGAGAGGGCAGATTTAAGCAACACTATTCACCCAACAATGTTTAACCAAGAAGACCCCCACTGTTGAACTCTTCTTTTCATTTTGTCTATTGTATTGTTCCAGACTTCAGACTTTAGAGGCCCTGCGCTGACAGGCATGCCTAAATAATTGAAGTCATCCAGTTTAGTTTGTATAAGACTCCAGAAATTTGTGCTATGTTGTGTATGGTTTGGTTAGTTGCATTCCAATCATAGATGCAACTTTTTTGAAAGTTTATCAGCCCTTTAGGGTAAAGCATGAATTTGTCAAGGAGAGATTTAAATATGTGGGCAATTATGCAAGTTGCGCTGCCCAACAAGAGAGTGTCTTCTGAAAATTGCGAATGGTTCATATTTTTTACATCGTTGCCAAATGTAATTCCAGCGATGAGGCCAACTCTTCACTTGTGATCCAAGGCCATGTTGAAAGATTCAACCATGAGGATAAAGAGAAAGGGAGAGAGAGGGAAGCCCTGTCTAAGACCACGGGAGGACTGAAAGAAGGTTGCTAGCCTGCCATTTATGAGGGGAGAGATCCAAGGGCTAGAGATGCAAGATTTGATAAGGGAGATGAAGTCATTTTCGAAGCCCATTTTCTAGAGGACTGATATGAGGAAGGAGTGTCTAACCCTATCAAAATCATTGGCTAGATCGAGTTTGAGAATGAATCCTTTCTCTTTGCAAGACATAATTGAATGGATAGCTTCTCGAATAAGGAGGATAGAGTCTGAAATTTGTCTTTGGGAGATGAAGCCTCCTTTATTTTTTGAGATGAGACTGGGAAGGAAGGGCTTGAGGTGCATGACAAGAATTTTGGTAATAATTTTGTAAGAGGAATTGCAAAGGGAGATAGGTCTAAACGTTGAGAAGGAGGAAGGGAAGTTTTCTTTAGGGACAAGAGAAAGGTAGGTTGAGTTGGTAAAGTCCCCTATTTTCTTCATTCTTTGAGCTCACCATATTATTTTGATCAAGTTATTTTTTATTAATTCCCAGTAGGTGTTATAGAAGCTGATGGAGAAGCCATCAGGACACAGAGCCTTGTCAGGATGCAGGGACCATATGGCGCTTTGGATTTCTACCTCTTCTATATATATTTTTAGAGTATTTTTCATCTCCTCATAGATCATATTTGCCAGATGCCTTAAGAGATCAGAGTAGTCTTCAGGTTCTTTTTTTCAGTGAGAATATCTCTGTGGTGAATAGAGCCAGCGACTTTTACTAGTTCTTGATCTTTTTGAATTCTACCTTCATTGTCTATGATAAAGGAAATGTTGTTTCTTATCTTGCAAACTATAGCTTGTTTGTGGAAGAAGGAGGTGCTTTTGTCACCTGCCTGAAGCCATAGATTTCTGGATTTTATTCTCCACTTCTCCTCTTCTTTTCTGTTGATTTTATATAATTGCCAATAGAGATATTTTTCATGATTGGAGTTCTCTTGATTTTTCCCTTGTGATTCAATGGTGTTGTGGCAACTTCCAGCTTTGATTTTACTTTAGTTTTGATCTTATCTGGTTCCTTGCAGTGAAGTTTGGCCCATTATTTTAAGGCCATTTTTACCTTCTTTAGTTTGGTTTCCCATATAAATGAGGGAGATCCCTCCAGAAGCTGCAACCAGGTATTATGCACTAATTGTCTTACTTCCATAATATCATTCCAAAGAGGGTTAAATTTAAAAGGGAGGGGGCCGAGAGAGGGTTGATCACCAAGGGAGAGGGTGATGGGGTAGTGGTCAGAGGTGGAGGAGGAGAGGATGTTGGTAGAGGCAATAGAGAAAAACGAGAGGAGAGGGACAATGACCAAAAATCTGTCAAGACGCTCCATGATGTTCCCCCCTCCTATCCTGCAATTGCTCCAAGTGTATTTACAATTTTTTGGAGTGATATCAACCAAATCATGGTCTTGAATGATGGATTCAAACAGATATCTAGAGGGATATGGGTTGAAGCATCCACCCCTTTTTTCCTTTGCATGTAATATTAAGTTGTAATCACCTCCTATGATGATATTGCTGATGTCTTCATTATCAATATTAGTTTTTAGAGCATTCCAACAGATCTCTTTATCCCTATAATGATTGGGTCCCTAGATATTGTAAATGATGATCTCAATGCTCTAATATTATGTAGAGTCACTTTGATCCAGTTTTGTGTTTTTGCTGAACTTTTTTTCTTCCAGACACTTTGATTCCAAATAGTAGCAAGTCCACCTGAGGCACCCCTGGATTCTGAGTGGGTGCCTACACGATTCTTCATTCTGCTAATAATTGTTTACATGTCATGATCTCCCTGTTTAGTTTCCTGAAGGAGAATAATATCTGGCTTTTCCTGATTCATTAGATCTTTTAGGGTTGAATTTTTTGAGGAGTGCCCTAAACCCCTACAGTTCCATGATAGGGCTTTCATCATTTCAAGAAAGCAGAGCAAGAGCTTGTCTTCCCTCCTTTCTCCTTTTGTACTGAGTCTTTGCTATTTTGTCCTAAGATATATGTTTCAATAGGGTTATGAGTTCCAAGGGCTATATCCTTTTGGGTAGTTTCATCTCTATGTTGGTTGGATGACTTCCTTCCAGGGCCAATTTTCTTTGGGTTTTCAAGAGTGAATCCATGTTATTTTACTGAGTTTCTAATGATTCAGGTTGAGGAGGGGTCTGAAGAAAAGGAGGAGGGATCAACATTAATGGGAGAGGGATGAGGGGAGGTAGGCTGAGAGGGGATAAAGAGAAGGGGAGGATCATCTTCAGAGGGGGAAAGGGAAGATAAGGGGTTGGAGGAGGCTAGAAAGGAATTGGATGGGGGGATGGGAGGATCAGTTGGTTTCTAGGTGGGGTCGAAGGGATGAGGGGAGGGAGAGGAGAGGATGGAGAGGGGGCACAGAGTGGGCCAAGGAGTTGCTAGTGCTTGTAGGGTTCGAAGAGGTCTTCTTCTTTTTTATGGTTTCCCATTGTGCATCTAGATCCGGGCTTTTGCTATCAATAAATTTAGAACATCTGTTAGCAAAATGGCCATATTCGTGACATACCTTGAATTTAAATGCGATTTGCTCATAGTTGAGCTACTGAATGTGAGTCCAATCATCAAATTTTAGCTTGATCGCTTCAAGGAGCCCTTTACCCAGATCCACTTCGATGTAAATCCTAGCACAGGCTTGCATATTGTCTTTTGGTTTTCTCCGATCAATGAACTTGCCAACATCATTTCTGATCACATGGACAGAGTCATCCCCCCAAAAGTGCAAAGGGAGGTGAGGAACGCATACCAACATTGGGATCACATTTGGCACATTGAGTTCGGGGTCAAAGTCTGACATCCATTTGTTGAGATAGATTCCTCTGGTGTCCATGAAGTAAGGGCCGTTCCTGAAAATCAAATCCTTATCATCTTTCGTTTCAAAGTGAAAGGTGAAATAGCCTCTATCGTAGAAACGAATTGAGATTTTCCCATTGATCTTATTTGACCAGTTACACTCAACACATTTTTGAATAGTCTTCGGAGAAGGCCATAACCCAGTAAATTTTCCTATGAGACCCTTCTTAGCTAGGGAAAGGGCAGCCATGCGAGGAATAGTTAGAGGAAGGGAGACCTCCTGAATACCATCGAGCTTCTTAACAATTTCGAGATCGTCATCCTGGGGCGGGGAGGATCTAAGGAGTTGATCAGAGCTGAGAAGGATTGGGCCTGATTTGAGGAGAGGCCACCTCTGTGGAGGACTTTGAAGGGGCCATGCATGCGACTGGAGGCAGAAGAGCAGGTAGCAGAGGGCAGTCGTGGCTGCAGAGTGTGAGCGAAAAAAATAAATAAATACACTATAATATATTTTTTAACATTAATTTTTGTATTATTATGGTCTTAATGTTAGTGTAAAAATAAATTTTCCAAAAAAAGAAAAGAAAAAACAAAACACAATAAATTTCAATTCAAAAATAACTAAATTGACAAACTAATTACAATATTAAGTTGTTTAGAAAAATATAGTAAAATATTTTAAATTTATTTTATAATTTTATTTTATTAAAAAATATTATCCTATTACTTAATAAAATCTCATATCTTTAAATTGATTTTATTATTTTATTGTATTAAAAAACTAATCGTCAATTACGATTGTTTGTGTTAACTCTCTATTAATTTAAGAACACCAATCAAATAAATAACATATTATTATTATATTATGTTGGTTTCAAAATTTACAGACAATAAAAATATACTCTAAAAATAAAAAAATTACTAATATATTTAAATAAATTTAATAAAATATTTATATTAATTTTATTTATTAATTAGTAAAATTACATTAATAAAATTTAGAATTATTAGATGTAAAAGTGTCATGCCATTTCATTGTCTAGTTTTAAATACTTTGAAATAAATGTTAAGTGTCACTCTTAAAACTCATTTTTAGGTATTGAGGTGTTGACTTGAATTATTAAATATGAGGGCATATCTTTACTTGACTATGGACTTGCATGTGAAGCTTATTAAATTGACATGTTATCTATAATAGTTAAAATTTATTTAACTATTTCTTTTCTTCTAAATTGGATTAGTATGATCTGTTGTAATTGTTAATACTTTATTTTTTAACATTTAACATTTTTTTAACAATTTGTTTTTTTGATAATCTGTTTAACAATGTTTATGTGTTTTTAGCTAATAAATAAATATGTATTATTAGGAAGTATTAACTAGGCTAATTTGTATGATTTAATGAACTTTAATTTTCACGTATATTTTTTTTATACAGGTTATTACAAATCTAAAAATGTCTCAAAAGATAAAGATACAAGTTACAATTTAGGAAATGTATGGATGGACAAAAGGAAAAACTTCCAAGGCCAAAAAAAACTAGAAACACTTGAAGAAACCCATAATGCTCAAATTTTGGAATTTTTTCTGATCATGATCTAATGAAGATACAAATGAATTTAATGAAGAGGTTGCTAATAATTCAAGAATGAAAGTGCAAACAAAAGACACTTTCATATGGAATGGTTAGATAAGTCTCTTTGTTTTAATTATGTGAGGTTTGATGATAAAATAAATATGAAGTGTAGTTATTGTGAGAAGTATCGGATGAATGGACCATGAGGTTTAGGGAATGGTTGCACCACCTTACAACATGATGCTCTTGTTACTCATGAAAATTTACTCGTGCATAAATATGCAATGGAACAAATGCACTAGAGCGAAAGATGAAACCAATTCCAGGTCATATTAGACAGGTTGAAGATGCCAATAAGGAAAGGAGTATTTCTACAATGAAAGTATGATATTTCATCTGTCAAGAAGATTTATCTCTTTCAAAGTATGAGAAAATTTGCAAATTTCTAAAATATGAAAAAACACTATATATTCCAAAATATTAAGAGTACTCTTCATCACGGAGGCTTCACTGCAGGAGAAATACCATAGCACATGGGTTCACATTAGGGTATATATAATGAGAAAAAAATGACATACTTTATCGGTGGATATATAGGGGGTAAAGGGTTTTTATATTGGTCGGTATAAAAAATGGAACTCAAATTTAATGAAAAAATATAAAGGGGTATAAAAAATGTTAATGAAAAAATGGATACCTACAGTATAGAGTGAGAGTAGGGTACTTTTAAATTGGGAAGGTGTATTGAGATTATATTGGTAGGAGGTTAAATAATGTGATTTTTAGACACATTTTCCAATATGTACTCAAATTAAGGGTATTGTTTAATATGCTATGATCACATGTGATATGTTATAGTTTTAATGAGTGAAGCCCCCATCCTCTTCATACACAAATCATAAGTCTGAAAATGATTTTATATATTGCATATAAAAACATCTTGAAAAGATTCAAATAAAAAATATTCTAGAAAGTCATTTCTTCTCATTAATGGTTGATGAAAGCATTGATCGAACCATAGAGAAACACCTTCTTGTTTATGCAACATATTTAGATTCAAAGGGACTTCAGCCACATATCTCACAGTTTATGAAGCTCAATGGCGTAGTGGATGCAAAAGAGAAAACAATATATGATAGTGTCAGTCAACTAATAGATGTTATAGGTCTTGAATATAAAGATTTGATATTTTTTTTACAAATGGGGCTTCATCAATGATTGGACATGAAAATAGGCTTTGTTTCATTTTTTTTAAATAGCAATCCAAACCTTATCATAGGTTATTTTGTGGCTCATTGTGAGTTTTTAGAAGCAATAAATGCTTCTAAGAAAATACCTGAGTTATTATATGTTGAAAAAATTACAAACAAAGTGTATTAATGGGTTCAAAACTCCCTAAAGAGAAATAATGAACTTAATGATTTACTTCGAGTCATGCACATTAATTTTCTTGATGTTCTAAAGACACATTCAATGACATTGTTATCCAGGGGAGAAGTTATTATAAGGCTTCTAAAGCTTATGCCCGTAATTTTAACTTTGTGGAAAAATGAAAACAAACCTTCATCATGGTATGATAAGGCACATATATATTTTATCCAATATTGTTTACGTGTGCTTGTTGATCTGTTAGGGGAATTGAACAAGTTGAATGTGTTTTTTCAAGAAGAAATTGTAGACATTAAAACTCTTTGGTTGGCTCTTGAAGTAACTATAAGCACATTATCTAGATGGTTTTTGAGAAAAGAGACATTTGCAGAAGGTACCATTTATCTTTCAAAATTTTCAATTTATTCTCAAAATCGATACATTGATATTAAAAACGAAGAGACAATCGTATATAGACATGAATTATGATACATATCTATCTCAGCCATGGATATTGAATCCTGCGAAGCAAGGAAACAATCTATGAAACCTTGTATTGAAGGTACACAAGAGAGTTTTGAGAAACTCATAGAAGGTTATATAGAGACTCTCATAGACTCTTTAAATGAAATATTTCTAGAACTTTGACTTTTTAATGAAATTTTTTTTTTCAGCCCTTGTTATTATCTAGAAGCACGTCGTAATCGTTAGAAAAATTTAAATCATTGGTTTTTAAATTTTTTTCAACATTTGCGACATACCATGTTAAGCGATGTTGGATTTGTAGCTTTCTTTGATGTTAAAGCTTGTAAAAGAGAGTTGCACCCTTTCATTGATTCACTAAATCTAGCTTGTGAGGGTTTTTCTATGAAAGAAGCATAGAAATTCTTTTGTAACACAAAAAAATGGCACAAAACTTATGCTAATATGATAAAATTATGGAAATTTGTGCTCACTATTCCTACAAGTACAATATATTGTGAAAGGGGATTCTATAAGAAAAACAACTTCGAGGACATTAGAAAATCAAGGCAAGAGCTAGATACATTGGATGCTTTACTAAGAATATCTTTAAATGGACCTGAATCATCTAGTGTTGATTTTCATGCACTATATGAGGTATGGACAAATACAAAGTCAAGAAGGATTCTTGAGATTTGAAAGTTATTCTAGGGTATGTTTAATAGAGAAACTATGTATTAATATATTCTTATTGAAAAGTTTTTTGCAGATGCTAAGGAAAGTTGAACTTTAAATCAAGTATATTTACAATCTATTATTGAAAAACTTTTTTGTATTTTCTCTACGAATTTTGAGTTTCAATGAAATTTACTATAGTTTGGAAAAATATCACTATACACTTTATTTATAGTACACCACAAGGTTTTCATTTTTTAAATAGACTTAATATAAATTCAGACCATAAATCTAATAGACTATAATTCCACTATTTTTATCCATGCACAAAATTCAAATATTTCTGTAACAGACGTACTCTTGGTAAATAATTTTTACATAACTGTTAAAACCCAAGAAAATAAAGATTCAGTTAATGTAAAACCAATTCTTGATAACTATCCAAATCATTATGCATCGGTGGAGGTTAACAGTTTTCTTTATAGTGAAAAAGGATGAAGGGGATCAGCACAAGGGGGCGGGCTCAGAGCATCAAATCGGCACATGCATTCTTAGGATTTTTCTAAAATCTAAGCTCTTCTATGCTCATCAATTGATTTGACTACTGGAATCTGTTTCATAGCTCTTGTGCGATCTTTTGTTTCATTTTTTGGGAACATTTTCACTCTTTGTGAGTTGAAGATTACCAAAAGCTCAAATGGCAGATTGGGCGCCGGTTGTAGTGAGTTTCATTCTCTTCATAATGCTATCACTGGGGCTGCTGTTTCAGATGCCTGAAAATGGTCGGACTGTGGAGTTTTCTAACTTTCGGACTAGCGACAAGTCTATTGTGTCCATACCGTCATATTTTTCGTGGTGCTTACCATCTTGTTGCTGGCGGATTCGCATTTCTTGGTTGAGAAAGTTCGATGATCGGCCTGTCCATTGGTAGGAATGAATGCGCTAGAACGAGAAGGGAGTATCGTGACTTCATTTCAATGAAGTCGTTCAACCTTAACAAGTTTGCCTGCAATTCACCGACTATACTAGGCCCAAGAGGCATGCAGGCATTCACTGCAATCTTGGTCAGTATGCATTTCAGTTAAATATTTATATTCAAATCTGTGAATGGTAAAGTGATTAAAGTAATCTTTGCTATTGTTTTTCTTTGATAATAGTTTACTGGGTAACAGTCAACTGCCAAGATAAAAATTTTGGCTAAATTATTTATTATATTTCTTTGTGAGTTGAAATATATATATAGTTCACTTGTGAGTTGAAATATATAGTTCACTTAATTTACAATCTATTCTCATTGAGAAAATAATTCAAGGAAAATAAGTTGAGATTTTCCTTCTTAAGGTGAAAATATGTTTCGGTGAACATATTGAGATTAAGGCTTTGGTAACCTTATATTGAGACGTCTGAAATGCATGCATATCTAAAGTAGGCATGCGTCTATTGGGTGTATTTATTTCATGCATGTTTGGATAAATATGCAGGTTTTCATATTCTCTATACATTGTTTTTAATGCATATAGATAGGGAAAACATATGCATATATTTAAATATGTGAGATATGAATTAGATTTATCAGCTAATGATATTACATTGGTAAAGATTATATATATCATATAGTTTTTTTCTGAAAAAGACTACTAGAAAATAGAAAAAAAAAAGTAATACTAATGATATTTCTCATATTTCTTGAGATAAGTTACATATACCAAGAAAATGGTATTTCATTAGTTTATTGGGATTTGATCGAAACAAATTATAAATCCATGGATAGTTTCATAAAACCATGGGTATTTTTTCCATGGTGTTGATAAAGATTAATTATTTCATAAAACCATGGGTAGATTACCATGGTGTTTGCGAATATTAGTTATTTAATAAATCCATGGATTGTTTGCCATGGTGTTGGTAAAGTTAAGTTATTTAATAAATTCATGGTTAAAGGATCTAATCAGTTTTATTCCTTAGATGAACAAAATAAGTGATTATATTATATTATCATGATTATGATGTTAATTCCCTTTGGAAAAAGATCATGCATATACATGCAATATATGTATTAGCTTCTATTGAAAAAAAATATACTTATTTGTATGTACAAAGATAGATTGTAGTATTAAACTACATTGAATATGATTGTTAGTATAATCTTGAAAAAGAACACATATGCTTACATGCTCACTAGCATTGATATTTTCTTTGGGAAGACTCGTGAAGGAGGTTATGTGCTTCGTTGTGTAAGCACACCTTTAGGGAGACTCTTTTAGAATCGGTATGCATTTGCATGCATGGGAGCAACATTTGTTATGCTAGCTTGCATTCCATGCACTAAAAGTAATAGCTTAAGGGTTAGCTATTTTGATTAAATTTTATGTAAATCACATGCATAAATGTCTTAACTAATGTATTAGTTTATTTTAAAGAAAAGCTTGGGAGATGTAGCCACTATCTTGCAGGAATGTGTGCTTTTGCGACGGAAACATTTGTTATTGTGATGAATTATAACCAACACATATGAGGTATGTGATGTTAAAAGGAGAATGTCAAGGTGCTTTACTTGCTTGTCATGAATATACATGAGTAGATGGAGAAACTACTATAGTACAGATATGTGAAATGACTGATTAATACTTTATGAATCTAGATCATCATTTTATGTTGAAGACATCATAGCAGGGAATGATGGTGACATGTACAAAGGAATATTATGCTTGTCATGTACAAAGGGAAATTATTCTTGTCTTGGTGGCAGGTAAATGATTAATGTTAATGCAAATGAGTGCGAGTTACAGGAAGGTCCAATGTACAATGGTCCATTGTAGGTACATCCATGCCACCAAGATGTGAAGATCTGAAGATATGAAGACCAGAGGGTAAATGGTATCATATTTATTGTAATGGCTTTAAGCTAGATATTTGCATATTTCCTTGTAAGATTATATAAACGATCGTTAAGGGATGGTCTCCCTTATAAGCCATTGAGTGATGGGATGAACACCCTCACGAGCGTTTAATAATAAAATTAAACGTTTGCTGGTTTTCACCCTACGGGGTTTCCAGGTTATATTGTTGCTCAATGATGTGATTGATTACTGTGTCAAGTTGATGATGCTGATTCTTTTCTTGTTATGATGTTCATAACGGCAATTATGTGATGACTATATGAGTAATGAGATGAATGGATGGTTACATCATATAGTATTAAGCTAATATACTGTAATGGAGGTTGTTAAGGGTTAAGGAGTTTACTATTATTATTTATAAAATTACACTTTGAACTGTTAAACATTCTATGTAAGGATGAGTAACTTGTATAAAAAATTTTTAACTCCTTACATTTCCCTGTGAAGTTAATGGTGTATGTTACAAGTGGTATCAAAGCTAAAGGTTGCAACACTGGCGCCTTTGGGAGTTAGCGAAAAGAAATTGGGGGATTCGAGATGAAAAGCATCGCATCTCTAATCCAAGTTGAACAAAGAGTTTCAAGAGATAAGTATTATTATCTTTCTTTTCTTGAAACACTAGTTATTGCATTTATCGAAAATACACTGCTTACAAAGTAAATAACTGTTGAGTTAGAGTTTCTTTAAAAAAAAGATATGTATTTTCCATGTGCGTAAAACTTCTATTGTTGTATTGAAGTTTCCTTGAAAGGAGTTGGGAATCTGGTTTCTTGAAAATGAAACATATGTGTGTTTTTCTTGAAAAATTTAAACTAACATACATTTGATTTTTTCTGGGAAAGAAATATTGAAATAATTCTTGCATGTGAATCTTGCAACTAAAAGACACACATATAGAGTAAAATGTGGTTTTACTTAATATGAAAGATTGTGCTAGTTCTTTTGGAAAGTAATAAGGCATTTCTAATATGATAATCTTTTGGAAAGATATACCACGGTAAAAGACCAAACTACTATGCTAGTTTTGCTGAGAAGAACCCATGTGAGTTCTTGCAAAGATCACTAGTACGTATCTTGAAAGGTGAGCGGTAGTAAAACATAAATAAGTAAACTTGATTGCCTTTATATATATATATATCTTATTTAAGAAAAGATGAGAAGCTTTTTTTCTTTTAAAAGGGATTTCGTACTTGTCTGTTAAACGATAAGGAATCCAAGTTATTTTCTTGAAAATAAATATAGGATAAAGAGAATAACCTCTTGAATATACTACATTTCTATATGGATTATGTCAACTTCTTGATTTAGGTATATTAAAGGTTAAGTTAACCGTGTTAGTATTGCGTAGTTTTATGCATAAAAGAGGTTATCTATGGTAAATTCTTCGAAGCAAAGCATGAGCAACTTGCATGTAGAATCATAGAGGAACAAGGTTCTTTGCATGCAATAGTTGTATTAGATTTCATCGGAAAGAACATAAGTCTATATGTGGAGATGATAACATGTTTGTTATCATACTTTAGAAAAGATTCTTTGCAAAGAAGATGAATTACATGTACAAAAACTAAAGTAATGTTTTGGTTTCCTTGAAATATATACATGGCTAATGTGGGTATAATATTTTGAGAATAAGGTATGTATTCTTATGTTTTATTCCATTACTTTTATGGAAAATAAAACCATGTTTTGCATGCCTATTATGTTATGTGTCCTCGAAGAGGAATCATGAGTTTGCCTACTCGATTATGTTAAGTACTCTGTTGGGAAATTAAGATTAGAATATTTATGCATTATATGCATAGGAACAACAGCCAATGTGTTAGCTTTATTATATTTGCATTCTCCAAAGGCAAAATCTAAAGTCGTGGGTCTTCTATAAAATTTTAAGTAAAGCGAATGCACATTGTGTCATTTTCCATTAAAGGAATTTCTGAACAAATATAGTGATTTGAATTGTATAAATATGTGTGTGTGTGAAAAATGTCATAATAATGTGGGAGCTATTTGACATGAATTGATAATTACTTACTCACACTAATGTAGAGATGTTAGAAGAAAGCATGTTGTGACATTGCATTCACATCTTATATATGCACATGAATAGGTGTTAAAGGATCACTCAAAGATTGATTATTTCTTGATTAAGGATTGATTATTTATTGATTAAGGATTTATCTAATCATGCTATAAAATCTTGTCGATGCTGCTAAAAGAAAAACATTGTTGTAGAGGAGAAATGTGAATTTGCTGATGGGGATGAGTACTGTAGTAGGGAGAGAGGTTCTTCAAATGAAATAAAGATAAGCATTTTATTTTATTTTATTTTAAGAAGCCTATGCATATGCATGTAGATCTCCTTTAAAAATTTATTGTTACATACATGGCATTGCATGAGATTAGCTTCCATTTAAGAGAGTTCTTAAAAAAAAAGTACATGCTATTATAATACAATTTTTTCGGATAAGAATATGCATATGAGATTAATATGTGTATTATGCTTTATTTCTTTAGGAAAGAAAGTATAAAAAAAAACATGAAAGAAAAATAGCTACCTTTCATTTGAGTTGGAAAAGAAGTAGTTGTTTTTGCATGCAATAAAATTTCTAAGTTACCATGCACTACTTTAAAAAGATGAACGTGTATAGTGATGGTGTGAGAAATTAATGCATGAATGCAAAAGATAAGGAAAGTCCTTATATAAGATGATATAGTGTTAGAATTAAATCAAATAAAACCTCTTAATGGGTCAAGTTGTGAGTCTTGACAATAATGACTAGTTGACTGACTACTTTTTGCATGAGTCATCATGAATGCATTAAGATCATAATGGCATGGA
Source organism: Pinus albicaulis (assembly GCA_034641835.2). Classification (NCBI taxonomy): domain Eukaryota; kingdom Viridiplantae; phylum Streptophyta; class Pinopsida; order Pinales; family Pinaceae; genus Pinus; species Pinus albicaulis. The sequence continues at coordinate 1,068,000,169 of CM076581.1, read as the reverse complement.
ATGACTAGTTTTAGAGTGACTCGTGTTATAGATGCATTAAAATTATTAAATATCATTCATTAGTTATGAATGAATAACTAATGAAAGTTATATGCACGAATCAATTTTGACTAAAGCTATTTGAAAGTTGTGAAAAAGTGATTATGATAATTACTTCGTATGTCAGTCTGTTGGAACAGAACATTATGAGAATTGGAAATGTTGCATAAGATAATATGTGCTTGAGAAATACATATTTACGATTAGCATTGTTTCTTATAGTAAGCATGAGTAGCTTAATAGAAACCGAAAATTTGTGAAAATAAAACATCGCAAACATTGCAACAGTAAACGTTAAAGTATCATGCTTTAATGTACAACACATGTATGTTACTTCCAGGCAGGAAGTTGTGACAACTTCATTAAAGCTAACTAGTACTAACTAGCTAAAGACAATTTGTTTAATTTTCTTTTATCTGTCAAGAAAAACTTAAATCATCACTTTTGATAAAGAAAATTATTTAATTTGCTGGAATTAATTAATGAAAAGAAAATATTTCTAAGTTGATGGTAAAAATGTTTCCAAGAATAGGAAGTGGTTGGGGACAGTTGGAAAGACAGTTACCTACTCTTCTGAGGATAAAGTTGGATCCCTGGGGAGGAGTAGGCGTTTTGTGAAATTGGTAAAGGGGGAGTATTTTCTAGAGTTGGTTGGGACCAGTTGAAAATAGTTTTCAGCAACCCTTGTAAAGCCAAAAACATCTGAGTATGACTGGAATTGGAGAATTGGACCGGACTGTCCCGAATTTCTCTTCCAAGCTTTTCTGAGTATGACTGGATTGGCCATCCAGAGGTCATAGCGGAAAGATCCACTGTTAACCCGTGGAGCAGTCTAGATTCTGGAGCTAGGGGGCAAGTGGAGGACGTAATAGCCTCACTTTATGGTTGGGAGGACCACAGCTTGAAGGACTAAATTTCCAGATAATTATAAAGAGCTTAGCGCTCGGAAAAATGAATTACTGAATGTATAATTTCATTTATAATATTATTAATTTGTTTGAATGTCTTAGCAGATGCTAGGATATGCCTATGGTGCATGGATTGACCATTGGTACGATTAGGGAGCTAGATTCTCTCTGAGTACTTTTTAAGTACTGTATGGATGTCTTTAGCAAGAGCTAAGACAATGTGCATGTGATGCATTGATGAGAGGGTTGGTTCTCTCTGAGTACTTATGGAAGTACTTTGATTAAAACATCTCTTTATATTGCAATAATGTTTGGTAGTTGCAAGTATTTTCATTTTGAAAAATATGTGACTAATGTGATTGAATTGTTAGTCATATATTACATGCTCTTCCCAAGAAGTGTTGATGGGTGTTCAACCTTTCTATGAGAGCTTGCGTAAAAGCCATCATTTATTTCAATAGTAATTGGTAAGTTGAATAAGGAATAAGAAGTTAAAAATGAAAAATGAAATATTCTTTGCGCTATATATGCTTATGATTATGGATGAAAACATTATTGTCTCAATTAAAGGTATTTAAGGAAACGAAAGTGTTTCATTGTGAAGGGAAAGGAATCCCTTTTGGGTTGTTTATATTATTATATCATGAGTATAAGTTTCAATTTCAGTGAGAGAAGCACACCGAGGACGGTGTTCTCTTCAAGGGGGGGAGTATGTAACCCACGTACTCCTGGTAAATAATTTTTACATAACTATTCAAACCCAAGAAAATCAAGATTCGGTTAATGTGAAACCAATTCTTGATAACTATCCAAATCGTTATGCATTGGTGGAGGTTAACAATTTTCGTTATAGTGAAAAAGGATGAAGGGGATTAGCACAAGGGGGCGGGCTCAGAGCATCAAATCGGCACATGCATTCTTAGGATTTTTCTAAAATCTAAGCTCTTCTATGCTCATCAATTGATCTGACTACTGGAATCTGTTTCAGGGTTCAGTTTTATAGCTCTTGTGTGATCTTTTGTTTCATTTTTTGGGCACATTTTCGCTCTCTGTGAGTTGAAGTTTACCAGAAGCTCAAATGGCGGATTGGGCGCCGGTTGTAGTGAGTTTCATTATCTTCATAATGCTGTCGCTGGGGCTGCTATTTCAGATGCCTGAAAACGGTCGGACTGTGGAGTTTGCTAACTTTCGGACCAGCGGCAAGTCTATTATGTCCATACCATCATATTTTTCGTGGTTCTTATCATCTTGTTGCTGGCGGATTCCCATTTCTTGGTTGAGAAAGTTCGATGATCGGCCTGTCCATTGGTAGGAATGAATGCGCTAGAACGAGAAGGGAGTATGGTGACTTCATTTCATTGAAGTCGTTCAACCTTAACAAGTTTGCCTACAAGTCACCGACTATACTAGGCCCAAGAGGCGTGCAGGCATTCACCGCAATCTTGGTCAGTATGCATTTCAGTTAAATATTTATATTCAAATATGTGAATGGTAAAGTGATTAAAGTAATCTTTGCTATTGTTTTTCTTTGATAATAGTCGACTGGGTAAGAGTCGACTGCCAAGATAAAAATTTTGGCTAAATTTATTTATTATATTTCTTTGTGAGTTGAAATATATATATAGTTCACTTGTGAGTTGAAATATATAGTTCACTTAATTTACAATTTATTCTCATTGACAAAATAATTCAAGGAAAATAAGTTGAGATTTTCCTTCTTAAGGTGAAAATATGTTTCGGTGGACATATTGAGATTAAGGCGTTGGTAACCTTATATTGAGACATCTAAAATGCATGCATATCTAAAATAGGCGTGCGTCTATTGGGTGTATTTATTTCATGCATGTTTGGATAAATATGCATGTTTTCATATTCTCTGTACATTGTATTTAATGCATATAGATAGGGAAAACATATGCATATATTTAAATATGTGAGATACGAATAAGATTTATCAACTAATGATATTACATTGGTAAAGATTATATATATCATATAGTTTTTTCTGAAAAATACTACTAGAAAATAGAAAAAAAAGCAATACTAATGATCTTTCTCATATTTCTTGAGATAAGTTACATATACCAAGAAAATGGTATTTCATTAGTTTATTGGGATTTGATCGAAACAAATTATAATTCCATGGATAGTTTCATAAAACCAAGGGTAGTTTTTCCATGGTGTTGATAAATATTAATTATTTCATAAAACCATGGGTAGGTTACCATGGTGTTTGCGAATATTAGTTATTTATTAAATCCATGGGTTGTTTACCATGGTGTTGGTAAAGTTAAGTTATTTAATAAATTCATGGTTAAAGGATCTAATCAGTTTTATTCCTTAGATGAACAAACTAAGTGATTATTTTATATTATCATGATTATGATGTTAATTCCCTTTAGAAAAAGATCATGCATATACATGCAATATATGTATTAACTTTTATTGAAAAAGAATATACTTATTTGTATGTACAAAGATAGATTGTAGTATTAAACTACATTGAATATGATTGTTAGTATAATCTTGAAAAATAACACATATGCTTACATGCTCACTAGCATTGAGATTTTCTTTGGGAAGACTCCTGAAGGAAGTTATGTGCTTCGTTGTGTAAGCACTCCTTTAGGGAGACTCTTTTAGAATCGGTATGCATTTGCATGCATGGGAGAAACATTTTTTATGCTAGCTTGCATTCCATGCACTAAAAGTAATAGCTTAAGGGTTAGCTATTTTGATTAAATTTTATGTAAATCACATTCATAAATCTTAACTGATGTATCAATTTATTTTAAAGAAAAGCTTGGGAGATGTAGCCACTATCTTGCAGGAATGTGTGTTTTTTCAACGGAAACATTTGTTATTGTGATGACTTATAACCAACACATATGAGGTATGTTATGTTAAAAGGAGAATGTCAAGGTGCTTTACTTGCTTGTCATGAATATACATGAGTAGATGGAGAAACTACTATAGTATAGATATGTGAAATGACTGATTAATACTTTATGAATCTAGACCATCATTTTATGTTGAAGGCATCATAGCAGGGAATGATGGTGACATGTACAAAGGAATATTATGCTTGTCATGTACAAAGGGAAATTATGCTTGTCTTGGTGGCAGGTAAATGATTAATGTTCATGCAGATGAGTGCGAGTTGCAAGAAGGTTCAATGTACGATGGTCCATTGTAGGTACATCCATGCCACCAAGATGTGAAGATCTGAAGATATGAGGACCAAAGGGTAAATGGTATCATATTTATTGTAATGGATTTAAGCTAGATATTTTCATATTTCCTTGTAAGGTTATATAAACGATGGTTAAGGGATGGTCTCCCTTATAAGCCATTGAGTGATGGGTTGAACACCCTCACGAGCGTTTAATAATAAAATTAAACGTTTGTTGGTTTTCACCCTACGGGGTTTCCAGGGTATATTGCTGTTCAATGATGTGATTGATTACTGTGTCAAGTTGATGATTCTGATTCCTTTCATGTTATGATGTTCATAATGGAAATTATGTGATGACTATATGAGTAATGAGATGAATGGATGGTTACATCATATAGTATTAAGTTAATATACTGTAATGGAGGTTGTTAAGAGTTAAGGAGTTTACTATTCTTATTTATAAAATTACACTTTGAACTGTTAAACATTCCATGTAAGGATGAGTAACTTGTATAAAAAAAAATTAACTCCTTACATTTCCCTGTGAAGTTAATGGTGTATGTTACAATTTCTATCCACGCATTAGCTAGTTTGTGTTGTATTTTTATTTTTATTTAATTAATTTTAAAAAATTAAAAAGATTATTTCTTTTATATTTTTAGTGAGATATACCCTATTTTTTTTGCCAAAAATTATATTGTATTTTTAATTTAATTTAATTATTTTAGAAAAATGAAAAAAAAATAAAAATTTCTTTCTATTTTAATGAAACACATGTTATTTTTTTAGATCCTGAAATTGTAATAAAACCAAGTTGACAAATGTTTACACTTTTTTGTCCTTGTACATTGTTCCAAATATATTTCTAACTGTAAAAGTACATAAAAGATTACAGATTATGAAACTTTAGTCTTTATAAAAATTCTGTTATATCAATTCACAGATATGTTGCCAACTGTAAAACTACATAAACTTTTGTTTTTGTAAGAGTTCTATTATATGAACTCAGTTTGAAATATTGTGGAATATATATATATATATATATATATATATATATAGATATATATATATATATATATATATATATATATATATATATATATATGAAATATTTGAAACGTATGCGAGAATCACACAGAAGTGCCAGTTTCTGAATTTAATTGGGAAGGTATATAATGCAAATATAATTGGGTTCCTGAAAAGCCAAATATGTTGTTTTATTCTGCACAATAATGGAGTTGAAAATAAAAATAAACATATATATATTAACCATAATAAACTTGTTTGTCAAGAATTTTGCAAAAGAAAAAGAAAAACAAATCCTTCCAAATACTAAACACACTTTCATATAAAATAAGATTAATTTTGCACAATAACGAAGTTGAAAGTAAAAATAAACATATATATATATTAACCATATATATTAACCATAATAAACTTGTTTGTCAAGAATTTTGCAAAAGAAAAAAAAAACAAATCCTTTCAAATACTTTAAACACACTTTGATATAAAAGAAGATTAAATTTCATAAATGGAGGTGTATTGACTCATATACATTTTCATATAAAATAAAATTAAGTTTTAGAGACAAAATTCTACATATTCCATAGCATGTCGTTACTAATCAATTAATAATCGATGGATAAAAGTTATTGAATCCATCAAAATTACGGTAAAAAAACCCTAAACTATTAAAAACATGAAACTCTAGTTTGAGTATACTAGTTAACAATAAACATATAGCATTGCAATATAATAGGGACTTTAATTATTATAGATATGAAAACCTGTAACAATATAAACTGTCAAAGCGACTACCACCATTGATATATGTTTATTTATAGGAGTTACTACTTGATCAAATTTAATGATTCTATACACGTGTTCGATAATACAAACAACTGCAAAGTTGAACAACTAAATGGAGGGATGAGGAAACCACTAATAATATCCTCATATCAAAGGGTATTCAACAACCTTTAATTAAAAACAAATAAAACAAAACAATATGTATCCATAGTGCTTGGTAAGTGTTAAAAAAAAAGAAGGAATGAGGATGTTCCTAGATAGATGTTACCATGGAAGCCTTATATATAGATTCTAAATTGTTGTATACACGATTTTTGTACAAAAGAAAAGTAATATCAACAAAGGTTATTATTTGTGATATTTAAAGTAATCGTGATTTAAGATAGTGTGTAATATATATCGACATGAACAACATTTTTTTTGTTTAAATAGTTACCTTTTACAAATTGTAAATTAATATACAATAGATTATTTCATTTATTAATTTTATTCTCATTAAACTTGGTGTGGTTATAGGTTGGGTTCGTATCAAGGTTATATGAAACCCCAGTTCCTCGATCATAAAATTATTTTCAAACTATATTTATAATATGCAATGGGAATGAGAAACCTATGTTCCATTCCTTATACTTAATCCTTCAACGTTATTAGGCGACTGGACATAGTGTGGGTTACATTATTACTATACCCTTATTTCTTATAAACATGAATTTCAAACAATCATGAAGTTCTGTGATTTGTATGCCACTTTGGAATTAGAGATGTTGGGATGAGAAGAATGGTTTATTGACACACACTCTTTAAGGTTTGAATAGGTTTGAATTAATGGTGTGCCGAGGAGGCAGCGGTTAGAGAGAAACCACCCTCATGCCCTGGCACTCTGTTTATCTCATTTTCACTCTTCATTCTGCCAAGAATAGATCTGAATCACCTTTTACGAACCTATGCCAATGATAATTCCCGAAATAACTCCATCGGGCACCGAGCAACACATTTACTCAATTAATCACATTACTTCTTTCTTGCAGGGTTGTTTGCATGTAGAAGGGTATTTTTTATAAATTTGTTCATTATTTTCTTGGGTTCAACGGTAGTGTATATTCACAACCTCTGTTATGGATGTCAACAAATACTTTTCCATGGAGGATTGTGTGGCTGGAATGACTTTTTAATGAAATTTATTAGTGGCCAACCCTCATAGTTGGTAAGAGTCATATCCTTTGTTCATTTCATTTTCACTCAGTTCTATATTGTTCTCCGCGGAAAATTCTAATTTATATGATATAGGTGCTCAATGGGATAGGGCATGTGAGAAGAGCATTGTTCTAGGTAAACCCTTCACTTGTAACTCTATACTCTTGTTATTTATTGTAACTAGTAGTTTAGAAGAGATTTCCCTAGTGGTTTTTCATTCCTAGTCTCCTACAAGTGAGAACTCTTGGTTACGGTCTCGAACTTCTATGTTATGGATTCAATGTCATTTCTAAGGCTATTAACAACTTTTCCCTCTCATTCTCTCTATGTGTTTTTAAAACTTAGGGATTCTCCTAGGGTTGCATAATTTGAATCTTTCAAATTTTATTAATTCGGGTTTCAAACCTTTTAATTTTGAACTGTCATTGAGTTGGGTTTATATAAGTCCTATCTCTATTATTTTTTTTTGTAAATTCGGTGGAGCCTTTCTATTTTCTATTTATAATTTTAGGACACGCTACAAATTATAAAATTCATTTTGTGGCCTCAACCTGCCCGTAGGAAACCAGGTCTGTTGGCCACCTGAATGCGCGGAAAGCATACCAAAACTGAAAAAGTTTCATCCTTCTATATGTCTCATTAGCTATCTGTCCTACTACTGCATTTTGTCCAGATTTATAACATCTAAAAAGTTCATATACATTCAAAAAGTGCATGAAAGCATAATGTTATAAAAACTATTCATCTGAAGAGGAAACAGGGGCTGGGTCCTTCACAGTGGCCCCAGGCATGTCAACTTGCTGCATTTGCTGAAGAATCTTCTCTATGCGACCAACTCGATCATCCATTCTCTGAATGCGATCTGTAGCTTCATACTGAGTAATATTAATATGCTCCATCTGGTGCTGGATATCCTGAAACAGTTGTTGAATGCAAGGTTCTACCTTTGAGTGATCAGCTTTGGCATGAGCAGGATGGAAACTCTGCATAGCTTTTGCTAGGAGGCATTTGAGAATCCAGTAAGTGTGAATAGTCTGATTGAAAAGAGTGAGGTGACCATGGGTATTTCCTGGGTCAGTAATAAAGTCCAGAATCTCAGCTTCAGTTTCATTGTCCTCAGGATCTGTCTGAATGTCTCTTTCCTAGCCTCGTATTTCTTTACGAACATTTGAGGAATTACCAATGACATAAGTGGTTGCAAGGTTCTCTAAATGTTCCTGGCTTGTTTTACGGCCTCGTTTCTTTGGGATATGTTCCAACAGGTCCTTTTGTTTGCCCTTGGCAGCCTCAGACCATGTGCACCTCCTCCCCATGATTAGAGGAATCCTATGCATGCATACAAAGTAAATTGAGCTAGTAAGGAGGTAATAATTGGTGTGATTATCAGCCTTATTAATCCTTTGAGAATATATACCTCTGTTTGCAGAAGAGGAATGAAAACAGTCCAGAGAATCCCTATGCAGAGGCTTGTACATAAATATTGAATTACTTGCAGGAAGATTATGACAACAGAGGGTCGTGGAATGTTTAGTCCTGTACCCATACCTACAGCTAAGGTTGTCTAGTCTGCTGCCAATGAACTTAGTTGACTGCATACCATGTGTATTGGCCAGGAGCACTAGAGAGTCCAGAACCGGTCGATGAGTATACACAATTTGACATGTTCGAAGCTTTTGAGGCCAATTGGGGAAAATGCAGTTATAATCCTCAGTGTTGTAACTGGGAAAAGCCGAAAATAGAGAATTCCATTGGCGAAAAGAGATCATTTGAAATTTAGAATTCAAAGTGGAAATGAAAGGGTCTTGGGGGGCCCAACAACTATCCTGACTGAGCAAAACCTAAAAAGGAAATAAACGAAGCATACACCTATCATCCCAATGGTTTTGTATCACAGTGAATAAGTTATCTGTCCACAGCTTGTCCGGGGTAAGTGCTTGGAGGGGGGAGCTAACAGGTATTATGCATGAGTCTCAAAAACAGGGTGGGACGTGTTTTCACTTGGGGATGAAAGACTAGAAAATCAAAGATAAAACCATGACAGTTTTAATTTGCATAAACGGGGACCATAGCGGGGCAAGAAACACCATGAAAATGAACAGGAGGACAGGTACATACCCTGAAAGAATGGCGAAATTGACAGTTTGATTTGCGCTACTCCTCTTCTTCTCCCAAGCGTTTGCATGCACAGAGCATTGCATGAACAATTGGGGATAGAGGGGGCGCTTACTTACCTTCATCAAATCATTCCTTTGATGTTCTGACATAACAGCCTGGAAGGTTTGTGGTAGAATCATGCCGAGCGAAGTGATCGCACACTTCAATGATATGCTGGGACGGTGCTCCATTATGAAACTTAATTTCCTGGGGGAAGAATAGTCGCCAGATTGCCACGCGCTATCCTGCTTGACAATTTCTCATCTCGATCGGGGGGAAGTCCTATCTCTATTATTGTTAACCAGTGGGAGACTACTCTTTTCTGACTCTCGAAGAACTGCGTTGTTAAAATAAAACGCTATATGTTAGTTTCTAATTAAATTTCGTTGTGTATTTTATTCATATCTTGAGTTGGGTTACATTAATATATTATTATGTTTCTATGGTTGTTTGTTGCAACTGTTCAATTTTTCCAATTATTGGTTGTTTTAAAGTCATACAGGACCATTAATCGTTATATATTTAGCTGGAACCTTTCTTATGAGAGTTCTAGTGTTAATGGGAATTTTATTTAGTTATGTTCAACAATTTTTTCCCTATTTAAAGTGTTGCACCCCCTACTCATTCATTAGAATTATTTTCTCTTGAATTATGCTTCTTTGTGCCTTCCATTGTGCATTCAATCTATGTTATGAAGAGCTTCATTATTTTTCTAAATATAGTAGTGTTCTTTCTTTTCAGCCTTATGGGATTTCTATGTGACTACTTATTTCATGGTATAAAATGGACATATGTTGGTTCTCATACTATTTGTGTGCACATAAAATTTTATTATATCTTTCATTATATAAGTATATGGATTTATTTTCCTTTTCTGACAGTTATAATTTAAAATATTTTTATTTATTTCAATACATACAATTAATAGTACTTGTATTTGGTCTATAATTTTTCTATATAAGAATTACCTCATAAACTTTTAGTTCAAATGTATTCGTATGTGTTAGGGATTATTACTAGGTTGTTGACAGTCTTAGTGAGGAACTAACTTGAAATTCGCAATAAAATGATACCTTAACCTATTCGTTGTTAAACCTTCTTTCTCTTTTTTTTTTACAAGAATAAAACACTACATAAAATAGAAAACAATTCTAGACTTGAAATATGTAATTAACCAATGGAAAAAAAACATTTCTTAGTACGTATATATTCCCTTTCTTTGCTTGTATGAGCCATCCACAAAGAGAAAGGGGAAAATATGCTCCACCCAACCTATGAGAACTAGTAACACCATCAGAACTTCCCCCAAGCCAGCTTCACATATAGAATAGTTTCATAATAATGACCTACATCAGTCCAACCCAAAACCTTTTTGATCCCAAACTAATTATTTATATGATTTTTAAAACTAAACACACAAGATTTAGTTGGAATTCCACTAGCCAACCAGCTCAATAATTCCTTATGTTGGGAACATCCTTCCTTCCTCCACAACTTCTTGTGAGAGGTTTAACTTTTCATTTCGTCTCTCCTTCAAGGTTTCCTCACATGCCTCTCTTACCCTCTTGGCTCCCTCTTCCAATTTATAGGGTCTATTTCCCAAGGAAGGAGTTTGGGTAGGCATCCACCTTGCTTGTAACTATTTTCAACTTTTGGGAATGTGAAACTTTTCGGAAAATTAATTTCAATTCTGATTTTTATGGCTAACTAAATGAAGCATTTATGTATTAAAAATTTAAACAAAAATTTTTTCTTCCACTAATTATTTGAACTCTACGTGGCCCACAACAACAAATAGTTTTTTAACTCTTACATCTCCTCCCCCTTAGTTAACATCACCCTCGATGTTTTATTAGTCCTCAGAATAGGCTAAGATATCCTTCTTCTATAAAATTTTCATCCTCCCAGGTAGCTTATTCTAGGCTAAATTGATTCCAGTGCACCTTAACCTAGGTAATATCTTCCTTCTATAGAATTATTTCTCTCTGATCAAGTATACATAAAGGTTCAACTAGGAATTTTCTATCTCGTCCGACCTATGTTCATAGTTGTTAAGGTTGATTTTAGTTTCCATTATCCAGTAATATCTATATATATATATATATATATTCATTGGTTACATGTATATCTTGATAATTAATAATGTTTTTATGATCATAAATATACTTCTTCAACAAAGGAAAATGGAATGCATTACGTACATATATGTGACTAGGTAAATCCAATTGGTAGGAAATAGGTCCAATTCAGGAAGAATTTGAAAAGGGCCATGAAATCGAGGGAGTCAAATTTTCACAGCCTCTTCACCGTAAAGTACTCTTTTTAGATTTTACCCTCACATACGCATGATCTCTAACATGAAATTCCATGTAACTTCACTTTTTTTCCGCATATGTTTTTTGTCAATCCTAAGTAACTTTCAAATTCATTCACACTTTTTTCATAGTATGTTCCATCTCGTAGATAAATGTATTTTCGGATTAATCACATCATTAGGATTTGGTTGATGTTTCGAACCAACTAATGTGGTTCATCCTCAGGACAAGGTGAAAAAGGAAATCGATCTTATCAAATAAATATTGTGGATGCATCATTGCCCAATAATAGCCACAGAAAACTAGCCAATAAAATCTAGCTGTTGAAAACTAACTGTTTAAAAACTAGTCATTAATGAATTAGTTAATTAGATATTAGGGAGTAATATATATATATATATATATATATATATATATATATATATATATATTAGTTAAAAATATTGTTTAATAAATTTTAAATTTATAAATACACACACACACACACAGATATATATTATAATAGAATTTGTTATCTTAGAAATTTAATTATTAATTAATTTAATACATAGGTGAGTATATAACATAGGATGATATATTATATAAAAACACAAAGGATAATATACAAAATAATATCAAGGGGAATATAAATAAAGACTAGAAAAAGAAAAAATAATCAAAAACCACGATAAAAAGGAAAAAAGGAAGGGAAATAAAACCCTAAAAATAAATACCAAACATAGATTGAAAGCAAAAGAAAACCTAATGCAAAGGGGGGGGGGGGAATCACCTAGAGAGTGCTGGGGTACAACTCTTATTTAACTTCCAACCATCATCACTATTAAGATTCTTAGCATGACACTCAATCTCAATGGCTTCCCTAAGCTTCCTATGATGGAAGTGGTTGACCTTATCAATGACTATAGAGTCTTCAATGCATACATGGTGACATGATTTTTCTGCATGTTTTGCAAGAGTCGATGTGTGAGATTGATTGTGCCTAATGTTTGCAGCATGCTCCTGGATTATCTATTTAATGGATCTGCCTATTTCACCAATGTAGGGTGTGCCACAAGAACAAGGAACCATGTAAACACCCTTCATGTCTTTTGGGTCGATAGGATCCTTGACAGATCCAAGAGAATTTGTAATAGTATGCAGGGGTATGAATGAAGAGGAGAAATTATTCCTTCTGAGGACATGGGAAATTTTGTCTGTGGTCCCTTGGATAAAAGGGAGATGAACCTTAGAAGCGGGATCTACCTGTGTAGATTTTCCTTTTAATCCTTTACAGGACTTTTGAATAAGACCCTCAGATCTACTATACCCATTATTTTCAAAAACCTCAAGAATATGGGATTTCGTTGACTGAAAGTGGTTGTCATCAAAGATTCTAAGAGCACGGGTAGCAAAAGTGCAAAGAACACAAAATTTCTTAGCAGGTAAATGATGACAACCATCATGAACATAATGTTTTGTGTGAGTTTTCTTGTGAAAAACTTGGTGAGAAACGGAACCGTCATCCAATCTAGAGAGAAGGATATCCAAGAAAAGAAAGAGAACCATGTACCTCCACTTCCATGGTGAATTTTATGGAGTCACATAGGGAATTCAGGTGTCCAAGAAACTAATCTAGCTTCTCGTGACAATGGGACCAAATGACACAAGTGTCATCCATGAATATCTTCCACTCCCTAGGGAAAAATTAACCCTAGGCCAAGGCCTTTGATTCAAATATTCCATCTCATTTAACATATAGGATCCCAACATTATTTAATCATTAGGGTTAATCCAATGAATAGGTTATCTACATCTCCTTCCATACAATACCTCGAATGGGCTCATCCTTAAGGAGGCATGATAACTATTATTGTTAGAAAATTCTAGTAGGTGAAGATGTATTCCCATTTGGTAGCTTTTTGCATAATGTACATCGTTAACTTATTTTAGAGTAGTTGATTTACTCGTTTAGTTTTTCCATCCATTTTTAGATGATAAGCAATGACGAAATGTATTTTAGTGCCCAATCCTGTAAAAATATCCTTCCAAAAGGAATAGGTAAATTTCACATCTCTATCAGATATTTCTACTTTAGGTACACCATGTAATCTGAAATTTTCCCTCATAAATATGCCAACAATATGAACAATTTTATAGGTCAATTTGACAGGAGTAAAATGTGTTGATTTACTTAACTTATCCACTACAAACATCACATAATATTTTTTCCTTTTGGACATAGGTAAACTAGTAATAATATCCAGTGTAATGATTTCCCATTTCCATTCAGGGATGGGAAATGGGGGAAGTAAACCTGCTAGATGCTAATGTTTAGCCTTCGCCTCTTGACATTTCAAAAAAAATTCTAGATATTTTTCCACATCTCTTTTCATACCCAGAAAAAAATAATCTCTGCTAAAAGAAATAATTAATTTCGGATAACCAGGGTGGGAAATATAGGGACTTTTATGGTATTCATCCAAACTCAACTAATTAATGGCTTGTTGATTAGGAACATAAATTATGTTCCTATAAACCAACATACTATCTTCATTAAAATCATCACTAGTTGTTTCTCACTATTTTGTTTTTGTTTTTCTTATTTCCATAGAAGTTGATATTTTGGGTCGCTTTAGATGGTATGTTTAATTTTTTTATAAAATTAGTTTTAAATTCACTAAATGAAATTTCATCTATATAATTTAGTTTTTTTCTTAAATCATATGCCACCCATTTTTCCTTACCCTTCAAATGTTTTATATCAAAATCATTTTTTCTTAAAAATGTAGTCAATCATGCTTGGCGTGCATTAAAAGTGTGTTGTTTTAAGACAATGGTTAAAATATAGTGATTGGTCATTAAAATAAACTCCTTTCCAAGAAGTTAATGTTGCCATATGTTTTAATGCACGAACGAATACTTCTGATTCCAAATCATATGTTATTTATATATTTATTCATGTTCATTTAAAATTTGAGATTCATAAGCCACCACCCGACCTTGTTTCATTGACACACATCCTACCCCTTCCTTACAAGCATATGTGCAAACAAAAACTCCTTTTATGGATCTGCAATCCTCAAAATGGGGGATGTATTCAATATATGTTTCAGTTGGTTAAAGCTATTTTGGCACTCAAGTATCCACCAAAAAACTCTCCCCTTCTTTTGTAAGGAAGTAGTCGGGTAGGAAACTCGTAAAAATCCTTTTATAAAACGAAGGTAATACTTCCCTAACCGAGTGAAATACATAATGTATGTTACATTTTTACAAATAGACCACTCCATAATAGTATTAATATTTTGAGGATCTAAACTTATTCCCTCACGAGTAACGACATGTCCCAGATATTGGATTTGGCCCTTATAAAATTCACATTTACTATTCTTTCTACATAGTTAGTGTTCTCGTAAGGCCTGTAATGCTATTTTTAATTGTTTCTTATGTTATTCCATATTCCTTGAATAAATGGGGATATAATCAATAAATATTATCATGAACTTATCAAGGTATTGATGTAATATACTATTCATGAGGCACATAAATGTCATTGGTTCATCAGTAAGCCCAAAATTTAGAACTACAAACTGATAGTACCCGTAACAACTCCTAAATGAAATTTTACATATATCGTCTTCCTTGATTCATATTTAGTGGTACCTTGAGGGAAAATCAATTTTATAAAACACATTAGCACCTTTTAAATGATTGTATAGATCATTGATCCTAAGTAATAGTACATGTAGAGACCCAAGGTTCCATCTTTATTCTTGACGAGGAGTACATGGGCTCCCCAAGGTGACACACTTGGGTAGAAATATTTCTAATCAAGTATCTCGTGCAATTTAATTTTTAACTCAGTAAATTCTATTATACTCATATGATAGGGTGTTTTGAATACTAGGGAAACTCCCAAAATCAATTCAATGGTAAAATAAATATCTCGCTTAGGGGGTAATCAAGGGATTTTTTTGGGAAACACATCGAAAAAATTCTATAAAATTTCTAGGTTCCCTAGGTATGTAATATTTCACTTAGAGTTAGTGTATCCCACTTGAACAACATAGATGTAACAACCCTTCCTAATGCATTTTCCAAACTAGGAGGTTGTAATTGGTCTCAATTTCAGGAGTCTTTTTATTCCCTAGATTCCTTTCCTAACCCCTTATAACTGAAACTTGCTCAAGAGTCAATTAGAATAGAAAAAACATGGTAAAAAATATTACCTTCAAACTCCACCATTGTTGGTTGCAATCCATATTGATGGTCTTCTAGGGTCGAATTAATCTTGGGTAGTCTCCTTGTTATTCCATGTATTGTAGATGTCTCTTGAATATTTTCCACATGCTCAGTCCTACAACGATAAGGGAATTTTTTAATATAGTGAGGTTCTTGACATCCCCAACACTGTAATGGGGTTTTCAATGATTGACCAAATTCAAGTTTAGTTGGTTGTTACATTGGTCGAGATTCATTCTGCAGTTTATATTTTTACTGATTTCTTCATGAAAAATTACCTTGTTGATTTTTGTGTGTGTTCTTAGAATTTTTAATTTTTGTACCCTTAGCATTCTCGGAGTATTTTTTCCCTTTTATTTACCGCTTTTTTCTATTATCCCTTTTTTTCTTCATTTGTTGATAAAAAATATGTACTTTATGTTTTACTTCATCCATCGTCTTAGGATTATCAAACTCCAATCCATCTTTCATAAATGTAGTCAGTCTTATTATAAAATGCGACACTTTAGCAATTTCTTCATGTATGTAAGGGAAATATCTTAATAAGGAGGTCAATTTCATTACATATTCGTCTTTATATAACTAACCAAGTTGAAGGTCATGAAATTCATTTTCTTTGTCATCCTAAAACCGTTCAACCAAATACGTATTATTGAAGTATTGTTGAAAATTTTCCCAAGTGGTTCCCTATTTATCAACCCCTTGGACTGATTACAAATAGGCCTTCAAATTGTTATCATACTCATAAATTTTAAAATACTTATTAATGTTTACTAGTCATGATTCAAAAATCGCGTTGGATTCACTATCAAAGGTTGCGGGTTTGATTTTCTAAACTCCCCTTGAAATTGTAATTTTTGTCTCTTTGCTCCCCCTCCATTCTTTCTCAGGAAATATTTCTGGATTCTTCCTTTGTTTCCCCACCACCCTCTAGTTCTTGTGGAAGAATTTTCTTTAGAACATTTGTTTCTCTTCACCTATGTGATTTTTCCCTATTTCCCTTATGGGGAGTTTGGGATTAATTTGTTTCATTTTTCCTATCTGTTAAAATTTTAATTGTTCTTTCTTAGTGTCACATTAATTGTTTGTTATCATCTCTTAATTTCTCTGTCTTTTTTCTTATTTTTTGTACTATTTCCATTAGCATTGCTTCTGTGCTCCAAGATTCATGCCGTAATTTGACACACATATTTGGACTGGGTGCTAGAAAGGGTATTAAATTGGGCATGGTGGGAAGTCTAGTAAGTTGTGTAGTCATTCTCCAACTACCTCTTCTCATTTATGTGGAACAAAAAACAAAATTTTTTCACTATCCCAATTACCATGTTTAGGCCATAGTGCAGCTACCATGTCTCTGCTACTAGTTGTAACATATCTCAACAACAAGAATTTTTTTTTTGTTTAGATAGTTTATTTTTATGAGTTGTAAATTACTACGCAATAGATTATTTCATTTATAATTTATCTTAAAATTCGGTGTGGTTATAACTTGGATTTGTATCAAGGTTATATTAACCTCAGTTCTAATGCACTCGATCATAAAAGTAATTTCGAACTATATATACTAGCACAACCACATTTACTAATGTGATTGATATACGTCAATAGGCATATATGAAACACATCTACAACCACATTTGCTAATGTGGTTGATATGTGTTGATAGGCATTTATCCACCACCCACCACATTAACCACTGTGAGGTGTATCTTGTTAAAGGCTAACCGTTTATCAGTATTAATAACTGTATAAATAACAATAGCCGTATTAATTTTATTTAAATAATTATACTTATTATATTAATATTAATTTATATATTAATATAATATTATTTTTTATGTTAATCTAAAATTTTAAATATAATAATAATTATATTAAAGACTATAATATAATTCACATTTAACATATTAATAATATTAATAAACTATAAATATATTATATTATTACATGGAGATAAAATATAACAATTTAATATAATATAATAATATATTTTTAAAATAATACAATATAATACTAATATAATAATATATAATAAAAAATTTAAACCCTAGTTTTAAAATTTCTATATTAAATTTAAATGTTTATTAATTCCTAGGTTTATTAATCCATTTTGTTTAAATATTGATCCACAGAATATTAATAACCCCTAAGAATTAATATTGTAAATCCAACCAATTAATTTATTATGATTAATTCATACTACTATTATTATTAGATAATATTATTATTTTTTCTTGATTAAATTTAATATGATTATTAATTAATAAATTATTATGGTAATTAATTAATAATAGTAATTAATAATAATTCATTCATTCATTTTCATTATTAACTAATTAATTAATTAACAACAATTAATTTATTATTTTATTTTGTAAGCTCAGAAGGACCTTCTTCATTCATTCATATTTATAAGAAAATTACAGTCATATTGAGGAAATTCGGTGACCACAACCTGCCCTTAGGAAAGCCAGGTCTGTTCAACACTGATACACATTATAAGCCAACCAAAATTGAAATGTTTCATGTCTCTCTTTCAGGGATCTATAAGCCTGCAAATATACCCAAAATTTTCTTCCTACATATCTACCATACTTTATAGAACTCGAAATATGAAACTTGACAAAAATTAACAAAATTCCAAACACGATAAACATAAATACAACATATAATTAGAATACTCCACTAGAACTAGGTAATGAGCACTCAACCCCAATAGCTTAGACTAAGGGAGGTACTGCATGTGCCCCTCAATGCGACTAAGGTGTTTGTTTTGATGTTCTATCTGAACCTAGATCAGCTGCAACTCTCTTTGAATTTCCTACAGTCCCGGATCTTGTTCCCTGACCTACCCCATGGGATGCATTATAGCTCGAGCCACCAAGCTCTTCATCATCCAATTTAGGTGCACCATGTTCTTGTACTGAGTCAAACGTCCCCGAGTGTTTTCTGGATCTGGGAAAAGATTTTGCCAATCCTCCACCTTGAGCTCCTTAGCTACACAATGGTTAAGGTATCACTCCCACGTTTTAATCAGTTTATTTGTTAGGTTCCTATATTGCTAGTTTAGTCCCTTATTGTTATTATTGTAACCCCCTTATTTTTTTTTGCACCCCTGTAACACCAATATTGTTAGGTCAGTTAGGATTATATTGTGGCCCCATGGACTCCTATATATAGAAGGATGTTTATTTATGTAATGTATTGGAGGTTTCCTCCTCAAAGTGGTTGATTTTTAAGGCATTGATCTCTCTTTTCTTCTATTATCAGAGTTGGTTTCATAGCATTTGGTATCAGAGCTTTGGATTTTAGTGTTTCGCTCCTCCAAATAGGTCATCGTGACATTTTCGCTATAACATTTTTTCTATGAAGTTTCAGAAGCTGAAAGTTTTACAGAGCAAATATGAAATCCTGACGAACCACGTGGAAAAATTTTAGATCTTGGTTCAAAATATTTTCAAAGATATGATCTATGAAAGTTAGGGGTTTTTTCAAGCTCCTAAAGTTAACCTAAATAGGTCATTGTGGAATTTTACTTATAATTTTTTTTATACGAGGGCTAAGATGCTGAAATTTTTAGAGAGCGAAGCCGCAATCCTAAGGAACATCATGGAAAAATTTTAGAGCTTGATTTAAAATATTTTCACAGATAGGGTCTGTGTAATTTAGGGATTGTTCAGGCTCCCAAATTTCAACTCAAAGAGGTGACCATGTGAAAATCGTCATAACTCTCTCTCTGAGAATTGGATTGCAAGTCTGTAAAAGATGGCCCCAAGTGCACAGATTGTAGTTTGTTGTGTATCAATTTCAGATCCGAAAAAGGAAACAATGACATGTGGCACGTCGTACAAGGTCGCTCTACTGAAACACTCCATAATTAGGTCATTGTGGGAGATTTGGCATAAATTTTTCTTCAATAATCCAAATCAGGTTAGACCTCTGGAATTTGAAAGAAGATTCAGAGGGCTACTATAGGTCCCAATTTTAGATATTGAAGATCTGAAATCATAGAGATAATTTAGTTTTAATATCAAGCTCCTCAAAAGAAAGAAAAATGTGTGTATTTTTTTTTTAAATTACATAAATCTCGTTTGAAAAAAATTTAGTTTGAATTTATTCCAAGGGAATATTGAAGAAAAAATATCATTATTTAGTTCTAAAATGCCTCCTCAAAAGACTTCAACACCTAGTTAGCCTTTATAAGGCTCTGCAATTAATCATGAAGATGTACAAATGCAATATTAGATATCAAAATTACAGGAGAAAGCGCACCAAATTTCGCTATCGCAAAGAGAAACAAAAATGAAATGGAAGTTTTGAAGAAAGGTGTGGAAACTAATATGGGTGGCAGGGAAGCTAAGATGAATGGTTTGGAATCTAAGATGGATGGCTTCGAAATTTTCATGGAAGCTAAGATGGATGACATGGAAGCTAATATCGATGAAAAAATGAAAGACAACATGGAAAACATGAAGTATGATCTAAAAGCAGACATAGAAGGTTTGGAAAAGTTGATACAAGAAATGTTTCCTAATGGAAAAAAGATAGTAGAGGAAACTCATGATGAGAAAAAAATAAATTTTAATCGTGATTTCATAAACTCTAATGTTGGATGGAAGAACCAACACATTCCAAAGATGGATATGAGGAAGTTTGATGACAAGGATCCCGTAACATGGATACTACAGATGGAGCAATATTTTGATCTCAATAATGTGAAAAAAACACACAAAAGGTATGCATTGCAACTTTACATTTAGAACAAAATACATTTGTATGGTATCAGCGACTTTTCTCTTGTAAAAAAATTGTCACTTGGTCAATTTTTACGGAGGACATGATAGGACATTATGAGGATACAAAAAACAACACCTTCTTTAGCCTATTGATAAATCTCAAACAAAAGGGTTCAGTGGTGGAGCACATTGAGGACTTCCAAAAATTGAATATAATGGTAACTGATATTCCAGAGAAACGTAGGATTGATTTCTTCATAGGGACTTTAAAGGATAACATCCAACATGAAGTTCACGTTTGGGAACCTGATTCATTGGAAAAGGCATTCAGGTTGGCAAGAAAAACTGAATGTAAAATTATGGCAACAAGGAAGCCTACCGCTCACATATATAAAGATGGAAGTGTTTCTACTCCTAGACTTCCACAACCTACAAGGTTGACACCACAAAAATTGGAAGAAAAAAGAGAAAAAGGGCTTTGCTACAGTTGTGATAACAAATACACTAAAGGTCATAAGTGTGCTGAGAAGAAATCATTTTAAATAGATTGTGAAGAGGAAGAAGAAAATGAACAAGAATCTTCAAAAGAAGAGGATATACACCAGGAACCAACCCTAGAAGAGGAAGAAATGAGTTTGACCATATCTTGTAATGCATTGGTAGTAATTACCACTCCTTAAAATCTCAATATAGAAGGACATACCAAGAAGAAAAAGGTAATAGTGTTGATTGATTTTGGTAGTACCCATAATTTTATTCATTGTAAGGTAGCCAAGGAATT
This sequence comes from Pinus albicaulis, assembly GCA_034641835.2. NCBI lineage: Eukaryota > Viridiplantae > Streptophyta > Pinopsida > Pinales > Pinaceae > Pinus > Pinus albicaulis. Next base: position 1,067,978,840 of record CM076581.1, on the reverse strand, counting down.
GAATTGTTTCCTATACCCAGCACCAGAATGTAAAGTGATGCTTTCAAATGGAGGAACTATAAATTTCTCTGGAAAATGCCATAATATCAAGCTAACCATGGGGTAATATGTATTGAATAGTCCAATGCTTTCCATTCTAATGGGAGGTGCTAATGTTCTACTCGGAGTACAATGGTTACAATCTTTGGGGACGGTAGCTTTTAAATTTCAAGAACTTTTCTTGAAATTTTTTTCATAAGGAAAGGAATTTGACTTATGGGGCATCACAGGGAAGCCGGGAAAGACAATAAGCTCTAATGTCATGACAAAGCTTCTGAATAAATAACAACGAGGCGTAATTTCACAATTATGCTCAGTAGAAGTTCCAACATCAAATTCATCTGTTTCTGCAAATCTCCAAAAATTCTTGGATAATCATTCCAAGGTGTTTGAAACTCCCAAAGGACTCCCACCTATTTGTGATCATGATCATGCTATTCATTTGATTCTAGGAAGTGTTCCTCCAAACATCAGGCCTTATAGATATCCTTATGTCCAAAAGAGTGAAATTGAATGTATGATTGCAGAAATGTTCGAGGCTGGTATAATTCAAGTTAGTTAAAGTTATTTCTTTGCTCCAGTATTATTGGTGCATAAGAAGGATGGATCATGGCACATGTGTCCATATTATAGGGAGCTCAATAAGCTCACCATTAAATATAAATTTCCCATTCCTGTGATTGATGTATTATTGGATGAATTGCATGGAGCAATTTATTTTACCAAGTTGGATCTTTGTTCAGGATATCATCAAATTAGAATGAAGACTGAAGATATTCTGAAAACAACATTTTGAATTCATGAGGATCATTATGAATTTTTGCTCATGCCTTTTGGCCTTACCAATGGACCTTTTAGATTTCAAGGGTTGATGAATTCCATTTTCAAACCCTTCCTTAGATAATTTGTACTAGTAGTTTTTGATGATACACTAATCCACAGTAGGCCTTGGAAGGATCTTGTTCAACATGTTGATAGGGTGCTCAAACTATTGCAAGAGAAACAATTATATGAAAAAACATCCAAATGTTTCTTTGGAGTACAAGAGGTTGAATATCTTAGTCATATTGTATCTCATGAGAGTGTTAAGGTAGACCCTAACAAAATTAAATCCATTAAGGAATGAAGAGTCCCCACAACCATAAAGCAGTTGCGAGGATTTCTCAGGTTAACAGGGTATTATCGCAAGTTTGTTAAGAATTATGGGAGAATAGTGGCACCTCTAACAACATTATTGAAGAAAGATACATTTTCAAGGACTCCTGAAGCAACTAAGGCCTTTGAACATCTTAAAAAGTGAATTTTCCTAGCACTGGTCTTAGCTACACCAAAAAATGGAATTGGTGTTGTTTTAATGCTAGAAGGAAGACACATTTATTTTGAAAGTCGTCCAATAAAAGGAAAGTATTTGCAAAAAGCTATTTATGTGAAGGAAATTTTAGCAATACTACATGTACTAAATAAATGGCGACCTTACCTTATGGGAAGACACTTCAAGGTAAAAATTGATCATGATATTCTTAAACACTTTTTGGAACAAATAATATCTTCAGAAGAGCAGCAAAAATGGGTTAGAAAGATGTTGGGTTATTACTTTGAAATAATCTACAAAAAAGGGAAGCTAAATGTTGTTGCATATGCACTCTCCAGAAATAATGAAGAGATGAAGAGGTGGAAGCATTGCTTTGTGTCATTTGTATTATCCAACCAGACTAGATAACCGAAGCAAGGGATGAATGGAAGAAGGATGAAGAAGTGTTTACACTCATTCAAAAGTTGCAGCAAGATCCTAGTACATCTGATACATTTAGTAGGAAAAATGATTCCTTATGGTACAAAGATCACTTAGTAGGATAATAAATTATCGCCAAAGTACTATTGTCCTTACAAGGCATTGCAAAATATATGGCATACAAATTGGAGCTTCATTCTTCTTCGTGAGTGCATCTATTTTTCCATGTTTCATGCTTAAAGAAGGTTAGAGGTGAAAATATTCCAGTTCAAACAATATTTCCAGAACTTGAGGAGGAAGGAAAAATCATATTGGAACATGAAGCAGTCGCGGAAACAAGAACTTGACAACTACGAAATCGATCAATTTCAGAGTATCTCATCAGGTGGAAGAACTTACCCATTGAAAATTCTACATGGGAGGATGAGAGGGGCATGTTAGGTCCCTATATTACTAGTTTAGTCCCTTATTGTTATTAGTGTAGCCCCCTTATTATTATTGTTGTACCCGTATAACCCTAATATTGTTATTATTGTGCCCTTACATTATTATTGTTAGGTCGGCTAGGATTATATTGTGGCCCCATGGACTCCTATATATAGAAGGAGGTTTTTGTCATTTGTATCATCCAAGAATTTTTCATTTATGTAATGTATTGGAGGTTTCCCCCTCAAAGTGGTTGATTTCTAAGTCGTTGATCTCTCTTTTCTTCTATTTTTGGAGCTAGTTTCGTAACATTATTTACCTTCTCTGGTGTACTAGACTCATATGGTTGCATTGTCTCTTAAAGTCACTGGACATCAGAACATCGACCACCCTTTTTCGGTTTGCTGCAAGAGGCCTTGGTGTTTTCCTTGATTTTCTTGTACATGTTTGTGCTTCCTTTACAAGAATCCCTGCCTCATTCCCTTGTTTTTTTAGTGCCCTAACCATGGTGTGGCATATACTTTCCTTTCTTGTATAGGTGAGTCAGTCCCGAACCCTGGTCACTAGACCGTGCCAAAAAATAGTCCCACTGAACCTCAGAACATTGTTGCCACCCCTTCCTACTGTATTTTCAGGGCTCTTCTTTCACGTCCTAACAATATATCCTGTACTTGGGACAATAGAATAGTCAAGGGTTGATTATCACCACCAAAACACAGTCTAATAAATAGCAGTAGAGCCACTCCATTGTTTCACATATCTCAGAATCACCCTGTGAACCAGATGGAAAAATAGGCCTACACTTCCCCCAAACCTTTGAATTTGAATCTTTACTTATTTTAAATTGTCCCCAAAAATTTTCCCCAATGAATTGAGGATGCACCCAAGACATACGCACAAACATAGGCACCCTTAACAACTCCTTTCCCCCAAAATTATGAAAGAAAACCCACCTTTCATAATAATTTCATAAGCAGACAGGCCACGAAAATCTAGATCCTCCCCAACCCCAACATAAAGAGATATACCTTCGCATATTCCACCCCCAACAGTCACAGAAATAAATTCCCATCTGGGAGAGAAATATGTTGAATTTAACATAAAGAGAGATGGAAAATTCTAAATTTAAACACATGACTACATGCCTTGAACCTTCCCACAGACACATTTCATTCTAAGTTAGACATGGCCATAACATAACCCAGTCCATCTCATTATAGTAGCAAAAAATAACCAGATCCAGAGAGGAGTTAGGAGGGAGAACATACCCCATCTCGGTCTCCATGAATTTTGGCAATTGACTTTGAAGCCCCGAACAACACCTTCGCCACATAAGTCTCGTCGTGAAAATCCAACACCTATGAATCACTTTGATTAACACCATCACAAGATTTCTAGATGAGGAAATGTTTGTCACCTCCATATCCATCCATCATATCCAAGTCCTCTAGCGCATGGATGCAGTAGCATACCTCTACATGTCCTTCTCATTCAATTCCATGTTCATTCTCTCACTTCGGACAACACGTTCATTCCTTGAATCCCCATGAATATTATTATTCCCTCTCGTACCCTAATCGAGGAATAATTTATTTATTATTATTATTTAAAAAATATTAAATGTATACATACTTTAATTTATATTAATTATGGTTAATTAATTAAAACTCGAGGATTTATATTAAACCTAGGGATCAATATTATATACCCTAAAAGTAATATTACACCTTACCAATATGAACCCTTAGAGTAATAAACCCAAGGGATTTATATAATAAACCCATGGGAATAACCAACCAAAGGGTTTAATACTAAAAACCCAAGGGAATAATATTACACCCAAGAGATTAATATTATAAAACCAAGGTATATAAACCCTAAGATAAATATTGTAAACTGTAGAATTAACATTGTTGACCAAGGTTTACTTTCATATTGAGACAACCTCTATGACAATGTGACATTGCGCCATGGTTGACCATGATTGATTTAACATGCAGAAAATATTTGTCACAGTTTCATTGGGCCATGGTGAATTTTCACATTGATAAAATCTTTGTCACAATTTGACATTGGAACATGGTTGACCATGATTATAAACCAAGGGGATTTATATTAAAACTAAGGATTAATATTCTAAACCCTATGAATAATACTAAATCCTATGAATATGAACCCTTAGATTAATAAACCCATGGTATTAATATTATAAACCAAAGGGAATAGTAAGGAAAAGTGATTAATATTAAAAACCCAAGGGAATAATATTGTAAACCCAATGTATATAAAACCTAAGATAAATATTGTGAACCCTAGAATTATCATGGTAGACCATGCTTGATTTTCATATTAAGACAATCTCTGTGACAATTTCATGTTGCACCATGGTTGGCCATCATTGATTTTCACATGCAGAACATATTTTTACCAATGAAACATTGGACCATGGTTGATCTTCATATTCAGAAAATCTTTGTCACAATGTGACATTGGCCATGGTTGACCATGATTATAAACCAAGGGGATTTATATTATACCTAAGGATTAATATTCTAAACCCTATGAATAATATTAAACCCTAGGAATATGAAACCCTAAATTAATAAACTCAAGGAATTAATATTATAAACCCAACGGAATACTAAACCAAAGCGGTTAGTACTAATAACCCAAGGGATTATAAACCATAAGGGACTAATAAAAAAATGATTAATATGAAAAACCTAAGGGATTATAAACCTAAGAGAATAATATTAAACCGAGGGATAAATATTATAAATCCAAGGTATATAAAACCCAAGATAAATATTATAAACCTTAAAATAAACATGATTGTACATTGTTTACCATGGCTATTTTCATTTTGAGGTAGTCCTTGTCATAATGCAATGTAGGAATATGGGAAAAAATGTTTGACCATTATTGATTGCGATATGGATACAATATTCATTACAATCTGACATTGGATCGTGGAAACCCTATGAATAATATTATACCCTAGGAATAAGAACCCTTAGATTAATAAACCCAAGGGATTTACAATATAAACACAAGGGATTGATGAAGAAAAACTATTAATACTAAAAACCTAAGAGATTATAAAACCAAGGGAATGATGTAAGCCCAAGGGATATGTTAGGTCCCTATATTACTAGTTTAGTCCCTTATTGTTATTAGTATAGCCCCCTTATTGTTATTTTTGTACCCCTGTAACCCCAATATTGTTATTATTGTGCCCTTAAATTATTATTGTTAGGTCAGCTAGGATTATATTGTGGCCCCATGGACTCCTATATATAGAATGAGGTTTTGGCCATTTGGAGCATCCAAGAATTGTTCATTCATGTAATGTATTGGAGGTTTCCCCCTTGAAGTGGCTTATTTATAAGACGTTGATCTTTCTTTTCTTCTATTTTTTGAGCTGGTTTCACAACATTTGGTATCAGAGCCTTGGATTCTAGGGTTTCGCTGCTCCAAACAATTCATCGTGGAAGTTTTTCTATAACTTTTTTTCTACAAAGGCTCAGTAGCTGAAATTTTTAGAGCGTGAAGCTGAAATGCTAAGGAACATCAACACAAAATTTCAGAGCTTGGTGCAAACTATTTTTGGAGATATGATTTGTGGAAGTTAGGGATTTTTGCAGGCTCCTGAATTTAACCTAAACATTTCATCGTGCAATTTTATCTATAAATTTTCTTCTACGATGTTTCAGAAGCTAAAATTGTCACAGAAAGAAGCTGAAATCCTGAGGAATTTTGTGGAAAAATTTCAAATATTTATTCGCATTATTTTGGGAGGTACGATCTATGGAAGTTGAGTCTTTTTCAAGCTCCCGAATTTCATGTCAAAGAGGTGATCGTGGGAAACTATTCATAACTCTCTCTTTGAGAATCGGATTGGAATTATGTAAAGAATGGCTACGAATACATGGACTGTAGTTTCCTATCTATAAATTTTAGAGCCAAATGAGAAAAAAGTGACACGTGGAAAGTCATACAAGTTCGCTCTATTGAAACAAGCCATAATTAGGTGATTGTGGGAGATTGGAAATAATTTTTCCTTGAAGAATCCAAATCAGGTCAGACCTATGACATTCAAAAGAGGATTCATAGAGCTACATTAAGGCCATATTTCAGATATTGAAGAACAGAAATCACAGAGATAATTCAGTTTCAATATCAATATCCTCAAAAGCAAGAAAAAGTTGTGTGTGTTTTTTTCTGAATTGCATAAGTCTTGTGTAAAAAATAAATTTGAAGTGATTCCAAGGGCCTATTGAGCATATATTCCAATATTGGATTCTAAAATTCATCCTAAAAAGAATTCAACACCAATTAAGCCCTCAGAATACTCTACTATGACTCATTAAGATGAATAATTGCAACATGATCTATCAAAATTACAAGAGAAAGTGCACCATATTTCGCTCTCGCAAAGAGAAAAAAAATGAAATGGAAATTTTGAAGAAAGGCATGGAAGTGAATATGGATGGTTTGAAGAATAATATGGATGGTTTGAAGAAAGGCATGGAAGCTAAGACGGAGGACATGGAAGAAAAAATGCAAGACAACATGGAAAACATGAAGAATGATCTAAAAGAAGACATGGAAGGTTTGAAAAAGTTGATACAAGAAATGATTCCTAATGGCAGAAAGATAGTAGAAGAAACTCATGATGAGAACAAAATAGATGTTAATCGTGATTTCAGAAAATATAATGTTAGATGGAAGAACCACCATATTCAAAAGATGGATATGAGGAATTTTGATGGCAAGGATCCCGTAACATGGATACTATAGATGGAGCAATATTTTGATCTCAATCATGTGCAAAACACACCAAAGTTACGCACTACAACTTCACATTTAGAACAAAATACATTTGTATGGTATCGATGGCTTTTCTCCCATAAAAAAAAATTCACTTGGTCAATTTTTATGGAGGAAATGATAACACATTATGAGGATACAAAGAGCAACACCTTATTTACCCAATTGATAAATCTCAAACAAAATATTTTAGTGGTGGAGAACATTGAGGACTTCCAAAAATTGAATATAAGGGTGGCCGATATTCCATAGGAACACAGGATTGATGTCTCCATAGGAACTTTAAAGGATAACATCCAACATGAAGTTGGCGTTTGGGAACCTGATTCATTGGAGAAGGCATTTAGGTTGGCAAGAAAAATTGAATGTAAAATTATATCGACAAGGAAGCCTACCACTCACATCTATAAATATGGAAGTTTTACTACTCCTATAATTCCACAACCTACAAGGTTGACACCACAACAATTGGAAGAAAAAAGAGAAAAAGGGCTTTGATACAGTTGTGATAGTAAATACACTAGAGGTCATAAGTGTGCTGGGAAGAAATAATTTTAAATAGATTGTGAAGAGGAAGAATAAAATGAACAAAAATTTTCAAAAGAAGAGGATATACACCAGGAACTAACCCTAGAAGAGGAAGAAATGTGTATGGCCATATCGTGTAATGAATTGCAGGAATTACCACTCCTCAAACTCTCAAGATCGCAGAACATATCAAGAATAAAAAGGTAATAGTGTTGATTGATTTGGGTAGTACCCATAATTTTATTCATTGTAAGGTAGCCAAGGAATCGAATTGTTTCCTATACCCAGCAACAAAATTTCAAGTGATGGTTGCAAATGGAGGAACTATAAATTGCTTTGGAAAATGCCATAACATCAAGCTAACCATGGGAGAATATGTATTGAATAGTCCAATGCTTTCCATTCCAATGGGAGGCACTGATGTTGTACTAGGAGTATAATGGTTACAATCTTTGGGGGTGGTATCTTTTAATTTTCAAGAAAATTTCTTGAATTTTTTTTTAGAAGGAAAGGAAGTCGAATTACGAGGTATCGCAGCGAAGCCGGGAAAGATAATAAGCTCTAATTTCATGACAAAGCTTTTGAAGAAAGAACAATGAGGCGTAATTTCACAATTATGCTCACTAGAAGTTCCAACATCAAAATCATCTATTTCTGTAGATCTCCAAAAAGCCTTGGACAATCATTCCAAGGTGTTTGAAACTCCCAAAGGACTCCCACATGTTCGTGATCATGATCATGCTATTCATTTGATATCAGGAAGTGTTCCTCCAAACATCAGGCCTTAGATATCCTTATGTCAAAAAGATCGAAATTGATCATATTATTGCAGACATGTTAGAGGTTGGTATATTCAACCTAGTTTACACATTTTCTCGTTTCGTAGTATTTCGCTAGAAGAAGGTGTTGTGGCTAGCAACAACCCCCCTTTTTATTTTAGTAATAATACTAAATAAAATGGGGACCCTTAGTTAAAAATCCAAAAAACAATTAGGATTTGTTTGCCTTAGAAAATAAAACTTTCTATCATAAACCTATAAAAATCCCTTTGAAAGAATATTGCGAAAATCTTAAGTTTATGATAGATTTTAATAAAACTGCTCTTTGAACAAGATAGCGCATCCATAAATAATATATACCTTCGATAAAACGCATTGGTCGCAGATCGCATAGCGCAGAAAACAGAATTGGTTAATGAATATCTTTTGCGCTCTTTTCAAACATGCGCTTTTGCGATTTTGCGTTATGCGCTCTTTTCAAATATGCGATCATGCGATTTCGCGATATGCGCTTTTGTGATTTTTGCGATATGCGCTATTGCGCAATTCCCATTTTTGCGCTATTTTTTATGACTGTGATGACTTCATATTGCGATATTGTGACATTGCGATATTGCGATATTGCGCAGCAAATCGCAGATCGCAATGTCGCAGATTCATGTAGGCGCGCTATCCCAAGGCAATCTTTCCATATGTCAAATCCGTTATGCGCTTTAATGACTATATTAAATGATTAGATTGATTATTAATGTGAAAAGAGATTGTGTTTAGATTGAAAGTCGTTTCATAATTTAAATATTATATTTCATCCGCGTTCATACTCAAAACAGTCTCATCACCTTTCTAATATCACTACTCTCATTTATTCGTAAAACGCAGGCACGAAGGAGCGGATTACTATACAAAGCTTCTGATATACACTATGGGTAAGAAAGAGAAGAGCTCAAATTCTGAGAACAAAGAAATGGCTTCGCTATACGCAGACACCGCCTGTAACAAGGATGCCGGCATATCCACTTGGGAAGGAATGTACAATCTGTTAGAAGATGAAAACCCTGTGGTGATAAAAGTTGTAGCTACAGCAGGTTCCAAAGATTCATCTGAAGCAAATCTTAGAGACTTGGCTTGCTCATTTCTGCATAGAATAGCAGCAAGGCCAAGGATTCTCCCATACACAGACATGGTGAGATGGGTCCTGGAAAACGCTGATATTTCAGATAGTAAATTCAAGACTCCATCTGAAGAGCTAATTGGGTCATTTACCATATAAGATGTGAGATTAATGTATAAGCTTCCAGAACCACAGGCGACTTACAACAAAAAATTCATGGAAGATTTTGCCAGAGAACGCGCAAATTTGGCAGAATGCACAAAGGAGTGGACTAAAATAAGTGAACCATTGAAGAAAAACAAACAAGGTATGTACAGCACGGGTTCGCTCACCTCTCCTTATTGTTTTACTGCTGCCATGTTATGCAGACTTTTTGGAAAGCCTGACATAAATATGATTTTACCCGAATGGCTTCCTTTGTTGAATGCGGCCGTTAATTCTACAATTGTAGACTGAGCCAAAATCCTATCTGATACTATGACCACTGCTATTTTTCAATACCGGACCAAATGAAATGTTTCCCAGCGGGTTTATCCGCCTTTTTATTTATCTGCTTATGTCATGGACGCCATCTGCTATGTCTCTAAATTCCCTGTAATGGGCTGGAAATGGACTATCCAAGACCCTTTTCCCATTCATGTGTACCATAAAGAACTGTGGGAATCTAAATTTGTTCCCCATTTTTACCAAATTTGTCATGGAATCATGCTGCCATTGTACAGAACATTGTATAACAAGGATGCCCCAAGGTTATCCTCAGAAACAGAGGTTGATATTCTCCCCGTCGCAAGATGGTTTGGAGAAGAATTGTTCACCTATATTAGGGTTTTTGGAAGTTATGCTTCTCCACATGTGTTACCCCTATATGTTCCTGATAGACTTGTAGCCCGGGAAATTGCTTATCAGACCTGTGGTCATGGAGGTATGACAAAAGATTTAAAAGACAAGAAAAAGGGAATTTGGCCACAATTCCTCGTAAAATGTGGAACATTTTCACTGTCTGATATTGGTCATGCATTTCAAGAGATAGGCAACATTACATGCCTACAGTTGTTCAAATTTTCAAGGAGGTTATATGACCAAAATGATATTGTTAAGAATTTTACCAATGCAATCAAAGTAAGGGAATTTGTCGGGGAGAAAGATCTTTTTGATGATATGTTCCAGGCAAGAAATTCATTCAAAGAGGTTTTGAATTCAGCTAAAGAGCAGCTATCTCCAGGGGATTTTCAGGAATTCAAGTTGTACAGAGAGAGGAGACTAATTCCTATTCCTTTGGATAATCTACGCTTAGAGCCCGCAAGGGAGAAAACTCCTAGTGTTAGTCTTAATGGCAGTTCAAGCACAGGTAAATCTAAATCAAAATCTGACAGAGATTCTGAACACTCCAATACATCCAAAGAAAAGGAAGATAAAATGGAAGAATCCATTAAAGATTTTGCACAATCAAAAGAACTTGCTCAGCAACAAATTTTGACTCCTCAACAGACAAATCCTCCTCCACCCAATGTACAGCAACAGCCAGTCACCATTGAGTTAGATAAAGAATGGGAAACCTTTAATCAATTGATTAATATAGAAGGACAGAATGTACAGACCCCCGTCCAGACAACCAAAGTTTTGAACGCAGGAACAAGCAGCAAAGCCGCAGTAACAGAGCACATACCAATCACACCCTCCTATGAAATCGTACTTAATGTAGAGGACATTCCTCCTCTGGATGTATTTTATAGCCCAAAATACAAAGCAGTAGTTAAGAGACAAAGGAAAAAGAGAAAAATAGAAAGTGCAATTGCTACTGAACCAGAACAAGTAGACGTTTTGTGGAAAGATCTTGCCACAGATCCTACTCATAATCTCACTAAGTTATCACAAATAACAGGAGCTTATGCTTCTGCAACAATTGATAAAGCAGTTGAGATACAACTTTTGTTGGATGAAAAAGAAGAACAGATAAAGGCTCTGCAACAGCAATTGCAACAGGTACATGCCAATCAGGAAGCACAATTAAAACTTGAAGAGTTACAACAACAACTTCAAGAAATCCAAGAACAACATAAGGATGATCCTAAGCTTCCAGAATTCATTTCAGAAACCATCTCTTTGAACAATCAACTACTACAACAAGAGGAAGTTTTCTGCCAAAAAATATTGCAATGGAATTCTTTGTGCCAAGAAAGCGATAAAATCACAAGTCATGTCGTAGATCTACGAAATGATTATGATTTGATTAATGAAAAGATCAATGATTATTTAGCATGGAAAAAGACAGAAGAAGGCAGAAAAGCTGGTGCACCCATCATTAATGAAAACCACAAAGAAATATTGTTCAGTAATTGGGATGCACAAATCAGAAGTGCAGAAAGGGCAGCAGAGGAGGCATCTACAGCGGCAAACACTCTCACTGATTGTGTAAATGACAATTTACACAAAGCTAACTTGATTTCTGAAACTGTTCCAGGTTATCTCCCACATGCAAATCAATTGCAAGCAGAATGGAGGCAAAAGGCAGAAGAAAGAACAAAATCCATCCAAGGGCTGACAAGATTGAATTGGGACTCATACTGGACGTACTTGGTAAAGCTACACAGTCAGCACAGTGCACTCAATTGTATTATCAATGCTACAGAGAAGATTGCTCCTACGCTTGCCGACTCTGTCTTTTCAGGACAGCTAAATTTTGAAGTCGGTCAACCACATCTTCTCAAAACTATGCTAGATTCCTGCAAGAGAAAAGATCAATTTCATAGATAGATAGATTTAGTTTTAATTTCACTGTATTTTAGCCTAGGAAAAGGACGGTCATTGAACCGAATCCTTATTTTTTTGTAATAAACTATTTTTAGAGTTAGTTAAGTAGTATTTAAAACCCTCTCATGCATTTAGAGAGGGGTCCTGGATCTTAATATTTTTTGACTTGGAGATTGCATTTTTGTACTCCATTGTCTTATATATTTTTTGAAAAGGATCACATCTGGTGATTTTCATGCTGAATTATCTTTGAAGTGCTGCGTTTCTGTACCTTGGAATTTGGTTTTGCATTATAATTACTGGATAGAGTATCGATTGTGTTAAGTCCCTATATTAATAGTATAACCCCTTATTATGTTAGTGTAGCCCCCCTTATTGTTATTATTGTACCCCTGTAACCCCCATATTGTTATTATTGTGCCCTTACATTATTATTGTTAGGTCGGCTAGGATTACATTGTGGCCCCACTAGGATTATATTCTGGCCCCATGGACTCCTATATATAGAAGGAGGTTTTGTTCATTTGTATCATCCAAGAATTGTTCATTTATGTAATGTATTGGAGGTTGCCCCCTCGAAGTGGCTTATTTCTAAGGCGTTCATATCTCTTTTCTTCTATTTTTGGAGCTGGTTACACAACATTTGGTATCGGAGCTTTGGGATTCTAGGGTTTCGCTGCTCCAAACAGGTCATCGTGGAATTTTCGCTATAACTTTTTTTCTACGAAGCTTCAGAAGCTGAAATTTTTAGGGTGCGAAGCTGAAATCTTGAGGAAGTTTGTATAAAAATTTTAGAGCTTGGTTCGCAATATTTTCGGAGATATGATTCAGGGGAAGTTAGGTATGTTGTGCTCCTAAACAGTGTCATCGTGGAATTTGGTGCAAGCCGAAATCACAGAAAGGCATGGAAACTAAGATGGATGGTTTGACGAAAGGCGTGGAAGATAAGACGAATGGTTTGGAATCTAAGATGGATGGCATGGAAGTGGGCATGGAAGCTAATATTGATGACATGGAAGCTAAGATCGATGAAAACATGAAAGACAACATGGAAAACATGAAGAATGATCTAAAAGCATACATGGAAGGCTTGATGAAAAGCTTAAAACAAGAAACGATTCCTAATGGCGGAAATATAGTAGAAGAACCTCATGATGAGAACAAAATAAATGTTAATCGTGATTTCATAACCTCTAATGTTGGCCGGAAGAACCACCATATTCCAAAAATGGATATGAGGAAGTTTGATGGAAAGGATCCTGTAACATGGATACTACAGATGGAGCAATATTTGATCTCCATAACGTGCAAAACACACAAAAGGTACGCATTGCAACTTTACATTTAGAACAAAATACATTTGTATGGTATCGATGGCTTTGCTCCCGTAAAAAAATTGTCACTTGGTCAATTTTTACGAGGAAATGATAGCACATTATGAGGATACAAAGAGCAACACCTTCTTTAGCCAATTGATAAATCTCAAACAAAAGGGTTTAGTGGGGCAGCACATTGAGGACTTCCAAAAATTGAATATAAGGGTAACTGGTATTCCAGAGGAACACAGGATTGATCTCTTCATAGGCACTCTAAAGGATAACATCCAACATGAAGTTCGTGTTTTGGAGCCCGATTCATTGGAGAAGGCATTCAGGTTGGCAAGAAAAGTTGAATGTAAAGTTATGGCGACAAGGAAGCCTACCATTCAATTCTATAAAGAAGGAAGTGTTGCTACACCTAGATTTCCACAACCTACAAGGTTGACACCACAACAATTGGAAGAAAAAAGAGCAAAAGGGCTTTGCTACAGTTGTGATAGCAAATACACTAAAGTTCATAAGTGTGCTGAAAAGAAATTATTTTACATAGATTGTGAAGAACAAGAAGAAAATGAACAAGAAGAGGATATACACCAGGAACCGGCCCTAGAAGAGGAAGAAATGAATCCGACCATATCATGTAATGCACTGGCAGGAATTACCACTCCTCAAACTCTCAAGATAGCAGGACAGATCAAGAAGAAAAAGGTAATAGTGTTGATCGATTCAGGTAGCACCCATAATTTTATTCATTGTAAGGTAGCCAAGGAATTAAATTGTTTCCTATACCCAGCACCAGAATGTCAAGTGATGGTTGCAAATGGAGGAACTATAAATTGCTCTGGAAAATGCCATAATATCAAGCTAACCATGGGGGAATATTTATTGACTAGTCCAATGCTTTCCATTCCAATGGGAGGTGCTGATGTTGTACTAGGAGTACAATGGTTACAATCTTTGGGGATGGTAGCTTTTAATTTTCAAGAACTTTTCTTGAAATTTTTTTCAGAAGGAAAAGAAGTCGAATTGCGAGGTATTGAAGGGAAGCCGGGAAGGATAATAAGCTCTAATGTCATGACAAAGCTTCTAAAGAAAAATACAACGAGGTGTAATTGCACAATTATGCTCACTAGAAGTTCCGACATCAAAATCATCTATTTCTGCAGATCTCCAACAAGTCTTGGACAATCATTCCAAGGTGTTTGAAACTACCAAATGACTCCCACCTATTCGTGATCATGATCATGCTATTCATTTGATTCCAGGAAGTGTTCCTCCAAACATCAGGCCTTATAGATATCCTTACTTCCAAAAGAGCGAAATTGAACTTATGATTGCAAAAATGTTAGAGGCGGGTATAATTCAACCTAGTCAAAGTTCTTTCTCTGCTCCTGTAGTATTGGTACACAAGAAGGATGGATCATGGCGAATGTATCCAGATTATAGGGAGCTCAATAAGCTCACCATTAAAGATAAATTTCCCATTCCTGTGATTGATGAATTATTGGATGAATTACATGGAGCAATTTATTTTACAAAGTTGGATCTTTGTTCAGGATATCATCAAATTAGAATGAAGAATGAAGATATTCCAAAAACAGCATTTCGAACTCATGAGGGTCATTATGAATTTTTGGTCATGCCTTTTGGTCTTACCAATGCACCTTCTACATTTCAAGGGTTGATGAATTCCATTTTCAAGCCCTTCCTTAGAAAATTTGTGCTAGTATTTTTTGATGATATACTAATCTACAACAGGTCTTGGAAGGATCATGTTGAACATGTTGACATGGTGCTCAAACTATTGCAGGAGAAACAATTATATGCAAAAAAATCCAAATGTTTCTTTGGAGTACAAGAGGTGGAATATTTGGGTCACATTGTATCTCACGAGGGTGTTAAAGTAGACCCTAACAAAATTAAAGCCATTAAGGAATGGAAAGTCCCCACAACCATAAAGAAGTTGCGAGGATTTCTCGGGTTAACAGGGTATTATCGCAAGTTTGGTAAGAATTATGGGAGAATAGCAGCACCTCTAACAACATTATTGAAGAAAGATGCATTTTCATGGACTCCTGAAGCAACTAAGGCCTTTGAACATCTTAAAGAGGCAATGTGCCTAGCACCGGTCTTAGCTACGCCAGACTTCACAAAAACCTTTATTGTGGAATGTGATGCCTCAGAAAATGGAATTGGTGCTGTTTTAATGCATGAAGGAAGACCCATTTCTTTTGAAATTCGTCCAATCAAAGGAAAGTATTTACAAAAACCTATTTATGAGAAGGAAATGTTAGCAATACTGCATGCACTAAAGAAATGGCGAACTTACCTAATGGGAAGACACTTCAAGGTAAAAATCGATCATGATAGTCTTAAACACTTTTTGGAACAAAGACTATCTTCAGAAGAGCAGCAAAAATGGGTCACAAAGATGTTGGGTTATGACTTTGAAATAATCTACAAAAAGGAAAAGCTTAATGTTGTTGCAGATGCACTCTCAAGAAAGAATGAAGAGGTGGAAGCATTGCTTTGTGCCATTTCTATTATCCAACCAGATTGGATAACTGAAGCAAGAGATGAATTGAAGAAGGACAAAGATGTATGGACACTCATTCAAAAGTTGCAGCAAGATCCTAGTACATCTGATACATTTAGTTGGAAAAATGATTCCTTATGGTACAAAGATCGTTTATATCTTTGCAAGAATTCCCAACTAAAACAAAAGATTCTTCTGGAATTGCACACTTCTCCTTTAGGAGGACACTCAGGATTTTTAAAAACTTACCAAAGGGTGAAGAAAGAATTTTTTTGGGATGGCCTTAAATTTGATATTCAAAAGTTTGTGGCGGAATGTTTGGTTTGCCAGCAGAATAAAGTGGAAACAATTAAGACCCCCGGACTTCTACAACCTTTATCCATTCCAAGTCAACGTTGGGAGGAGATTTCAATGGATTTTATCACAGGTTTACCTAAGTCTGAAGGAAAGAGTGTCATCATGGTGGTAGTTGATAGACTTACCAAGTATGCACACCTTTGTGCATTATCTCATCCATTTAAATCAAGTACAGTTGCTACTACATTTATGGATAGAATTCAAAAACTACATGGAAGCCCAAGGGTTATTGTGAGCGACAGAGATCCCATTTTTACTGGAAATTTTTGGACGGAGTTATTTTCTTGTTTGGGTACTCAATTAGCTCATAGCTCATCTTATCATCCTCAATCTGATGGTCAAACCGAGATCGTAAATAAATGTTTGGAAGGATATCTTCGTTGTTTTGTATCTGATAAACAAACACAATGGGTCAAGTGGTTACCTCTTGCTGAATGGTGGTATAACACTTCTTTCCATACTGCAGCAAAAATGACCCCATTTATGGCACTTTATGGATATCATCCACCATCCATCACATCATCTTTAAGGGAAAATTCGAAGGTTCAAGCAGTGGAAGATCACATCGAGCATCAGCAAGAAGTTCTCCAACTCTTAAAGGATAACCTTAATTTGGCACAAAATCGAATGAAACAACAGGCAGATCAACATCGCAGCGAGAGAAGTTTTGATGTAGGAGATTGGGTATTTTTACGGCTACAACCATACAAACAAATGTCCCTAAAGCAAGCAAAGAAGGATAATAAATTATCGCCAAAGTACTATGGTCCTTACAAGGTGTTGCAAAAGATTGGTACTATGGCATACAAATTGGAGCTTCCTGCTTCTTCACGAGTACATCCAATTTTCCATGTTTCATGCTTAAAGAAGGTTATAGGTGAAAATATTCCAGTTCAAACAATATTGCCAGAACTTGATGAGGAAGGAAAAATCATATTGGAACCTGAAGCGGTCACGGAAACAAGAACTCGACAGCTACGAAATCGATCAATTTCAGAGTGTCTCATCAAGTGGAAGAACTTACCCACTGAATATTCTACATGGGAGGATGAGAATTTTATACAGAAGCACCCAGAGCTACTCAAGCGTTGAGGACAACACTTTTTTGAAGGAGAGGGGCATGTTAGGTCCCTATATTACTAGTATAGTCCCTTATTTTTGTTAGTGTATCCCCCTTATTGTTATTATTGTACCCTTGTAACCCCCATTTTGTTATTATTGTGCCCTTAAATTATTATTGTTAGGTCGGCTAGGATTACATTGTGGCCCACTAGGATTACATTATGGCCCCATGGACTCCTATATATAGAAAGGAGGTTTTGTGAATTGTATCATCCAAGAATTGTTCATTTATGTAATGTAATGGAGGTTGCCCCCTCGAAGTGGCTTATTTCTAAGGCGTTCATATCTCTTTTCTTCTCTTCTTGGAGCTGGTTTCATAACAGATTGCATCTGGAAGTCATCAAGATGAACAAGGTATTTCTATCTGTTTACTGTTGATTTCTTTTGTCTTGTGATATTCGTTTTGAGATTGCTATCATTTATATGTATTTGTTTTCATAACGCTTCCTTTTATATATCATTTCTAAGTATAATTGAAACGTTATTTTTCATAATTACATGTAGATGGTATACAATGATGAATGCAATATGCTAATATAACTCTGTTTAATTTCTTAAACAGAGTTATCTTTATTTGTTTCTGCACATTTCAATTTGATTAATAATACATTTTCATGGTTATTGTTGAATTGAAACAATCTTAAGTTGTATTCACATATAGCTACCCGGGTTAGTATTAGGATTTCTTTATCAGTATTTAGCTTAGATTAGACAGTTTTATTTCAGTTAATTTAGTCCCATTTCCACCCATCCAATCCAATCCACTTAGTTACAAGGAAACTAGTCCTTTAAATCCAGTCGGAGCCACCATTCCAAACAGAAAAGGAGCTGTCTTAAGGTCCCGACCGGGTGGTTTTCCCCGATGTTTGAAGCAGCGATTTTCGAGGCTTCAACATTTTTGGCGCTAGAAGGAGGGCCTGAGCTATGAATGGAAAGTAAATCTTTATCCACAAGCCATTCCGAGAGCAAAACACCCTCATTAACTTCTTCAATTTCTTCTGAAATTCAAAATCCTAGAGAAGAAATTGCAGAAAATATCCAGACACCCACTACCAAAATTTCAAAACATTCAGACGATCAACATCCTGAGTCTCCTGAAGTTCAAGATCTAATTCATAAATTGAAAGGATTCTCATTATCTCTTGAAGAGTCTGAAATATCTGAAGGTAGTGTAACTTCAAAATTTGTTTCTTCCAAACCGCTTACTAGGCTTCAAAGTGAAAAACTTGGTATTTCTCCCAAAGAATTCCCTTTACCTAGTAGATTCAAGACAAGAAAAACCCAATCGGAATCAGTAAGTTCAACTTCTAATATTCAAATACCTGTGTCCGAAATCCCTTCTCAACAAAGTACATTCGTTTCCATACCATCTCCACAAACATCTTCTCCTCAATCCTCATCAATCTCAACATCATCTATTCCAACAACTTCTATTCAAACACCACCAGTTTCTACTATCCCTCCAATAGTCATCCCAACAATGGCACAGAGACCATGGTCTACTCCAGGAGCAGTCAACATGGCTGCACCTTTACATGATTTACTAGACAATCCTGGAAAATGGCTTCCAAAGTTTAGCCCAGATCTTAACATTCAAGCTGAAGAACATATCAATAACTTTATGCTGGCTATTAATTTGAATGGAGTCACACAGGAAGATGTTGTAGTTAGACTATTCCCTTATACTCTTCAAGGAACAACAGGATCATGGTATTTTTCATTACCATCAGGATCTATAACAAGTTGGGACATTTTTGCAGATCATTTTTTAACCAAATTTGGAGATGACCGATCAATTTCAACTTTACTCAATGATCTCTCAAATTTGAAAATAGAACCCAAGGAACCCATTAAAGAATTCAACGCTAGATTCAACAAACTCTTGAACAAAATTCACGTAGATTCACAGCCCAGTGAACAGGTCAGAATTGAATGGTACATAACAGCCTTACCCTCAAACATATCAATTTTCGTGGACAGAGCTGCAAAACCTACATTAGCTGAGAATATGAAAGAAGCTATTGCAGTGGAAAAACGTATCACTTCTCTAGAAAAGAAAAATGCTCTTGAAGAAAGGAAATCAAAGAAGGTCAGCTTCAGAGATGATTCAAAGAAAAAAGCCAAAGATCCATATGACATGGAAGGTTTACAGAAAGTTCTTAAAACCATGTCAAATGAAATGGTTGAAATAAAAAAAACAAGTAGCTGAAACTTCTACCAAGAAACCATTCCGAAATTTCAGAAGGAACCAAGTTGAATCTAAACCTCCTAATACAATTTCAAATGCAGAATCAGAAGAAGAGGAAGAAGAAGAAGATACATCTGTAGTATCAGATCAAGAAGACGAAAATGAAGAAATAGCTGAATTAAATGGAATGTGGGATTTTATTCTCCCTAATTCTGATAGTGAAGAAGCTATGCCCGTAAGTACTAGGAGTAAATCTACAGCAGAACCAGTACAAGCAATTCCTAAAAAGAAAATTGCAACTCCAAGTACCAAAGACAAACCCATAGTGAAGAAAACTTCTTCACTACCTACTCAAAATCAACCATCCTCTTCTAATCCTCTCACATCAACAGCAAAGACTTTGGTAGTGTCAGAACCCATGGAATACAACATTGTTGAGGACATGAAAAAGATCAAAGCTAACATTTCCTTACATGAACTCAACAAACTAAAACACCAGCAAAAGTTGTTATTAAAAGAACTTAACGCTACACCAATTGCTCCTGTACCAAGCGGTGTAGTTGCAAAAGCAGCGAGAGGAACTGGTAAGCCACCAGATAAGGTAGATGCTACTGATACTGTGCTCATTGGGGAAAAGTCAAATTCTCAAACTCCTCCTTTTCTTTTGACTTATGAGATGTACAATAAAAATTTTCACAATTGTTTGATTGATTCTCGAGCTTCCTCCAATATTATGCCTACTTCTGTCTGTGCTAAATTGAATATTGAACCACAGAAATCAGCAGTTCATATTGTTCAGTTGGATCGCTCTAAAGTTCAAGTGGTAGGAGAAATCAATTCAGTTACTATCAGATTAGCCTCAGATCCTAGAATTGTCCAAAGAATTGATATTTTGATTGCTGATATCCCTGAATTTTATGAATTAATCTTGAGTAGGGACTGGTCTGCGAAACTTAACGGTTATATCTCGACTGATTATTCACACATGTGGCTTCCCTACAAAGGGAAACCAAATCAAATCAAAATTGAACGAGAAAAACATATGACGCACACTGTCACTGAATTTGAACAACCTAATGAACCCGTGGCATTCAACAATAATATTCTTGGAGGTTATTCTGCTGAATCATTTCTTGGAAATTTCAAAGCTCCTCAGTCACCTTTTTCTGTAAATACTTTTGTTTCTCAGATAGAAAATTTTTCACAGTCTGATTCTTCCAGAATTGTAAATATTTCTGATGTAATTGTAGATAAGCCAATAGATAAATCTTTATTTTGGTCGTTATATTTTGATGGATCGAAGTCTAGTGATGGAGCTGGAGCTGGATGTATCTTAATTGATCCAAATGGGGAGAAAACCATGCTGTCATGCAGGTTAGAATTTGAGTGTACTAACAATACTGCAAAATATGAAGCCTTGGTTCAAGGACTTTATAAAGCTATAGGGTTAGATGTTAAATACTTGAAAGTCTTTGGTGATTCCGAAATTGTAATTAAACAAGTTAGGAATACTATTCATTGCCTTTCAGGACATCTTAAACACTATCAAACCCTAGTACAAGACCTCACCACTCATTTTTAGCATTCAATATTTCTCCTATTCCTAGGAATCAGAATACATCAGCTGACTTGTTAGCTAATGTTGCATCTAAACTCCTACCTGCTGAAGATTGCAGTCCTGATAGGTTTTCTGTAGAATTGATTTTTCGTCCATCTGTCCTAGATAATGTTACAAATTGGAGAGTTTTCTATCATGATCAAGATATTCTAAATTTCATGACTTCAGAGAAATCATATGATGATCAAATTATTGACGAAGATGATCATGATTTACAAATTGCTTCAAAAGGTAATGAAAACCCCATTCCAAAATCGGTTGTTAAATTAGAGGATTTATATGACATTAGAGACAGATTCAAGAAAGTTGTTAATTCGAAACTTCAAAGTTCCACTTTGAAGTTTGAATTAGTAAATATTGGTTCTGATTCTAAACCTCAAAACATTAATTTAGGACTCAATTTAACACCAGAGGAAAGGATTGCATTCATTAAACTGCTGAACAAGTATAAAAATGTGTTTGCTTGGAATTATGATGATCTAAAAACGTATGATACTTCAATTATCCAACACACAATTCCAATGTTTCCTGATGTTAAACCTGTTCAACAGAAGTTGAGAAAGATCCATCCAAATCTCGAGAGTCAAATCAAATCAGAACTCAATAAAATTTTGAAAGCCAAAATCATTTTTCCAATTAGGCACTCTAATTGGGTTTCCAATATGGTACCTGTAAGGAAGAAGAATGGTGATATAAGAATCTGTATTGATTTCAGAAATTTAAACAAGGCATGTTTAAAAGATAATTTCCCATTGCCAACCATGGAACAGATACTTCAAAAGGTAGCTGGCTCTGAACTTATGTCTTTTCTCGATGGGTTTTCGGGCTATAATCAAGTTTTAGTTCACCCAGATGACAGATTGAAAACAACTTTCAGAACAAAATGGGGAACTTATGCTTATCAGAAAATGCCTTTTGGTCTAATAAATGCAAGAGCAACTTTTCAAAGAGCCATGGACATAGCATTCAAAGGTCTGATCAATAAATCAGTTGTTGTTTATCTTGATGACATAACAGTATTTTCAAAAAAGAGAGCCAATCATATACATGACTTAAAACAAATATTTGAAAGATGTAGAAGGTTTGGTATTTCTTTAAATCCGAAGAAATCTTTCTTTGCTTTAGATGAAGGAAAGCTCTTAGGATTTTTTGTGTCAAAAGATGGTATATATATTGATCCAGATAGAGTGAAAGAAATTTCTGATATTTTTTTACCACATAACAAAAAATCCATGCAATCATTTCTTAGACAGATCAATTTTGTTAAAAGATTCATTCCTGATTTTTCTTTAATTGTTTTACCTATGCAAAATATGATCAAGAAGAATTCACTATTCAAATGGGGGCATGAAGAGAAAGAAGCCTTTAAGGCAATTAAACAAGCAATCATTAATGCACCAGCACTGAATACCCCGGATTTTTCTAAAGATTTTACTTTGTATACTCTGGCCACTGAAACATCCTATGCAGCCGTTTTAACACAACTCAATGATCAAGAAATCGAAGCACCAATTTCTTTCTTTAGCTCAAATCTGCAAGGAGTTGAGCTTAATTATTCCGATGTTGAAAAACAAGCCTTTGCTGTGTTTAAATCAATTAAACATTTCAGACCTTTTCTCTTGAAAACACATACAAAAATTATTGTCCCATTCTCTGTAGTGAGGCAATTATTAATTCAGAGAGAAGTAGGAGAAAAGAGAGCTAACTGGGTAACAACCTTGCAAGAATATGATATTGATATTAAACTAGCTAATATTGTTAGAGGACAAGGCTTTTGCAGATTATTAGCAGTAGCTCATAACATACCAGAAAGTCAAGATTCAAATCAAGATATTCAAGTAAATCAGATAAGTGTTACAGATGCTGAATCTCAGTATGCTGATCTCATTTATTACTTGAAGAATGGGTATGCTCCTTCTAACCTCAGTTATAAGAGAAAATGTGCTTTAAGGTTAAAAGCTGATAAATATGAGATCATTGATAATGTGTTATTTAGAAAAAATTATGATTCAATTTTATTAAGATGTCTTGAAAAGACTAAAGCTGAAAAGGTTTTGCAGGAATTGCATGATGGACCAGCAGGAGGTCATTTTGGAGGTGATACCACAGCTCACAAAATAATTCGTGCTGGTTATTACTGGCCTACCCTTTTTAAAGATACACATGATTACGTAAGGAAGTGCCAAATTTGTCAAACTGCAAGTGGAAGACAAAGGAAACCAGCTTTTCCTTTGCAACCAGTAACTATTGAGCAACCATTCAAACAATGGGGGCTTGACATTATTGGTGAGATAGTACCTCATTCTTCCAAACAGCACAAGTACATCCTTACTGCAACTGATTACTTTACAAAATGGGTAGAGGCAATTCTGTTGAAGGTAGCCAATTCTGATGCAATTATTGATTTCATAGATCAATTCATCATAACCAGGTTTGGTGTACCTCAAGCTCTTGTTTTTGATAATGCATCTTACTTCTCTGGAAATAGTTTAATTGAATTTGCAGTCAAAAGAGGTTTTTAATTAAAATATTCAGCAAATTATTATCCACAAGGTAATGGTTTGGCTGAATCCACTAATAAAAACCTTATCAAAATCATTAAAAGGACCGTTGATCAAAATCAAAATAATTGGCATAAATCTTTAATCTTTGCGTTATGGGCTAATCGTATCACTGAAAAAGCTTCAATAGGGACTTCACCTTTCAATCTGGTTTATGGAAAAGAAGTTGTGATACCTTCAAATTTAACTCTTCCATCATTAGCCCTAGTACAGTTTATTGAAGAAAATCCTTCATCATCCATTCAATTGAGATATGATCAAATCCTTAAATTAGAAGAAGATAGGGATAAAGCAAAAATTACTCATGAAAAACATCAACAGCTTGTAAAATATTCTTTTGATGCAAGTTCTACCGGCTCAAAAATTTTGTCAATTGGTGATCTCGTTTTGAAATGGGATAAAGCACACGAAGAAAAAGGTAAACATACCAAATTTCAGAAAATGTGGCTTGGACCATTTCAAATCGTTGAGAAGATAAGCTCAAATACATTTATACTCCAAGATCTAACATGTAAGAGAGAGTCTCTTCCTGTAAATGGGCTTATCTTGAAGAAATTATTTTCATAAGGAGGTAACCCCTTCTTAAACTGTATATATTTCTTTCTGCAAAGTTTTTTATTGTTTTTGTTTTTACAAATAAAGGTTGTTTATGAGTCTCTGATTGACTGTTTACTATTTGAGAAAATTTCTTCGGAAAAATATTATAAATATTTATTTTGTGTAAATAAGAATTTTTAAAGTAATGATTACATTTTTTTTTGAATAGTTTAAAATAAGATGTTAAACTTTGAAAAGATTATTTCAATCATTTACATGATCTTTTGAAAACTTGAGGAAAATGTAAATCATTATAAGGTTTATTAAGCAGAGAAAGGTTATCTATCAAAGTATAGATCTTTTTCAAAGTTTTGGAATTCAAAAAACTCTAAAAATTGTCATCCATTGATTCTTAAGGATAAAACTATTTCACCCCATCCATTTAAGTTGTGATTTTTTAGAATGTAATTCTAAGAAATTATACGAAAATTTTAAGAGATAAGAGGTCTCATTATGAGCCGACTTACTATGTTCATAAGGAGTAATAAAACTGACATTACCAATACCGCATACCAAAACAGGGTAATGGCTTATAAATATAAGACAAGGGGTCTCATCACGAGCCAGCTTGTTCAGTTTAATTATAACTGGTGAATGGCATTGTTATCAACTGGCCACCAAACCAGAACAATGGCTCTTAAAATAAAAATAAATAAAAGACAAAAACATGAGATAATAGATCTTATGAATTTATCTTTTAAAAGGTCATAATTTTAGTTGGATGGGACAATGAATGGTTAATGGTTTAAAGGTAACCCTGTCGAGACTATGAACGTTTGCTGGCAGCAGAGGAAATACCTATGGCAATAGAGTATATTATAAAACCAAAACTTGGAGAGATCCACTTACTTCATTATTAACACCAATCAAAGCTTGAGATAACCCAAAATGTTTTTATTTTTCTTGAGGAATTAGAAAGAAATTATGAAATGATTTTTATTTCCCTTTCATAGTTACATTTTATTTGAATTATCCTAAGATAGTTTTCATCATCTTTAAAAATATTTACTTACTAAAGATAGAATGTTCATTTTATTTTTTCAGAGATAACTGTTTCTTCCAGTGAATCGCCAATTGTTGTGGCTAGAAACAACCCCCCCTTTTATTTTAGTAATAATACTAAATAAAATGGGGATCCTTAGTTAAAAATCCAAAAAACAATTAGGATTTGTTTTCCTTAGAAAATAAAACTTTCTATCATAAACCTATAAAAATCCCTTTGAAAGAATATTGCGAAAATCTTAAGTTTATGATAGATTTTAAATAAAACTGCTCTTTGAACAAAATAGCGCATCCATAAATAATATATACCTTTGATAAAACGCATTGGTCGCAGATCGCATAGCGCAGAAAACAGAATTGGTTAATGAATATCTTTTGCGCTCTTTTCAAACATGCGCTTTTGCGATTTTGCGTTATGCGCTCTTTTCAAATATGCGATCATGCAATTTCGCGATATGTGCTTTTGTGATTTTTGCGATATGCGCTTTGCGCTATTGCACAATTCCCGTTTTTGCGCTATTTTTTATGACTGTGATGACTTCATATTGCGATATTGCGACATTGCGATATTGCACAGCAAATCGCAGATCGCAATGTCGCAGATTCCTGTAGGCGCGCTATCCCAAGGCAATCTTTCCATATGTCAAATCCGTTATGCGCTTTAATGATTATATTAAATGATTGGATTGATTATTAATGTGAAATGAGATTGTGTTTAGAGTGAAAGTCGTTTCACAATTAAAATATTATATTTCATCCGCGTTCATATTCAAAACAGTCTCATCACCTTTCTAATATCATTACTCTCATTTATTCGTAAAACGCAGGCACGAAGGAGCGAATTACTATACAAAGCTTCCAGTATACACTATGGGTAAGAAGGAGAAGAGCTCAAATTCTGAGAACAAAGAAATGGCTTCGCTATACGCAGACACCGCCTGTAAAGGATGCCGGCATATCCACTTGGGAAGGAATGTACAATATGTTAGAAGATGAAAACCCTGTGGTGATAAAAGTTGTAGCTACAGCAGGTTCCAAAGATTCGTCCGAAGCAAATCTTAGAGACTTGGCTTGCTCATTTCTGCATAGAATAGCAGCAAGGCCAAGGATTCTCCCATACACAGACATGGTGAGATGGGTCCTGGACAGCGTTGATATTTCAGACAGGCAATTCAAGACTCCATCTGAAGAGCTAATTGGGTCATTCACCATAGAAGATGTGAGATTAATGTATAAGCTGCCAGAACCACAGGCGACTTACAACAAAAAATTCATGGAAGATTTTGCCAGAGAACACGCGAATTTGGCAGAATGCACAAAGGATTGGACTAAAAGAAGTGAACCATTGAAGAAGAAAAAACAAGGTATGTACAGCACGGGTTCGCTTACCTCTCCTTATTGTTTTACTGCTGCCATGTTATGCAGGCTTTTTGGAAAGCCTGACATAAATATGATTTTACCCGAATGGCTTCCTTTGTTGAATGCGGCCGTTAATTCTACAATTGTAGACTGGGCCAAAATCCTATCTGATACTATGACCACCGCTATTTTTCAATACCGGACCAAACGAAATGTCTCCCAGCGGGTTTATCCGCCTTTTTATTTATCTGCTTATGTCATGGACGCCATCTGCTATGTCTCTAAATTCCCTGTAATGGGCTGGAAATGGACTATCCAAGACCCTTTGCCCATTCATGTGTACCATAAAGAACTGTGGGAATCTAAATTTGTTCCCTATTTTTACCAAATTTGTCATGGAATCATGTTTCCATTGTACAGAACATTGTACAACAAGGATCCCCCGAGGTTATCCTCAGAAACAGAGGTTGATATTCTCCCCGTCGCAAGATGGTTTGGGGAGGAATTATTCACCTATATTAGGGTTTTTGGAAGTTATGTTTCTCCACATGTGTTACCCTTATATGTTCCAGATAGACTTGTAGCCCGGGAAATTGCTTATCAGACCTGTAGTCAAGGAGGTATGACAAAAGACTTAAAAGACAAGAAAAAGGGCATTTGGCCACAATTTCCCATAAAATGTGGAACATTTTCACTGTTGGATATTGGTCATGCATTTCATGAGATAGGCAACATTACATGCCTACAGCTGTTCAAATTTTCAAGGAGGTTATATGACCAAAATGATATTGTTAAGAATTTTACCAATGCAATCAAAGTAAGGGAATTTGTCGGGGAGCAAGATCTTTTTGATGATATGTTCCAGGCAAGAAATTCATTCAAAGAGGTTTTGAATTCAGCTAAAGAGCAGCTATCTCCAGGGGATTTTCAAGAATTCAAGTTGTACAGAGAGAGGAGACTAATTCCTATTCCTTTGGATAATCTACGCTTAGAGCCCGCAAGGGAGCAAACTCCTAGTGTTAGTCTTAATGGCAGTTCAAGCACAGGTAAATCCAAATCAAAATCTGACAGAGATTCTGAACACTCCAATACATCCAAAGAAAAGGAAGATAAAATGGAAGAATCCATTAAATATTCTGCACAATCTAAAGAGCTTACTCAACAGCAAATTTTGACTTCTCAACAAACAAATCCTCCTCCACCCAATGTACAACAACAGCCAGTCACCATTGAGTTAGATAAAGAATGGGAAACCTTTAATCAATTGATTAATGTAGAAGGACAGAATGTACAGACCCCTGTCCAAACAACCAAAGTTTTGAATGCAGGAACAAGCAGCACAGCCGCAGTAACAGAGCACATACCAATTACACCCTCCTCTGAAATTGCACTTAATGTAGAGGACATTCCTCCTCTGGATGTATTTTATAGCCCAAAATACAAAGCAGTAGTAAAGAGACAAAGGAAAAAGAGAAAAATAGAAAGTGCAATTGCTACCGAACCAGAACAAGTAGATGTTTTGTGGAAAGATCCTGCCACAGAGCCTACTCATAATCTCACTAAATTATCTCAAATAACAGGAGCTTATGCTTCTGCAACAATTGATAAAGCAATTGAGATACAACTTTTGCTGGATGAAAAAGAAGAACAGATAAAGGCTCTGCAACAACAATTGCAACAGGTACAGGCCAATCAGGAAGCACAATTAAAACTTGAAGAGTTACAACAACAACTTCAAGAAATCCAAGAACAGCATAAGGATGATCCTAAGCTTCCAAAATTCATTTCAGAAACCATCTCTTTGAACAATCAACTACTGCAACAAGAGGAAGTTTTCTGCCAAAAAATATTGCAATGGAATTCTTTGTGCCAAGAAAGCAATAAAATCACAAGTCATGTCGTAGATCTACGAAATGATTATGATTTGATTAATGAAAAGATTAATGATTATTTAGCATGGCAAAAGACAGAAGAAGGCAGAAAAGTTGGTGCACCCATCATTAATGAAAACCACAAAGAAATATTGTTCACTAATTGGGATGCACAAATCAGAAGAGCAGAAAGGGCAGCAGAGGAGGCATCTACAGCGGCAAACACTCTCACTGATTGTGTAAATGACAATTTACACAAAGCTAACTTGATTTCTGAAACTGTTCCAGGTTATCTCCCATAGGCAAATCAATTGCAAGCAGAATGGAGGCAAAAGGCAGAAGAAAGAGCAAAATCCATCCAAGGGCTGACAAGATTGAATTGGGACTCATACTGGATGTACTTGGTGAAGCCACACAGTCAGCACAGTGCACTCAATTGTATTATCAATGCTACAGAGAAGATTGCTCCTACGCTTGCCGACTCTGTCTTTTCAGGACAGTTGAATTCAGAAGTCAATCAACCGCATCTTCTTAAAAGTATGCTAGATGCCTGCAAGATCAAAGATCAAGTTCATAGTTAGATAGATTTAGTTTTAATTTCACCGTATTTTAGCCTAGGAAAAGGACGGTCATTGAACCGAATCCTTATTTTTTGTAATAAACTATTTTTAGAGTTAGTTAAGTAGTATTTAAACCCCTCTCATGCATTTAGAGAGGGGTCCTAGATCTTAATATTTTTGGACTTGGAGATTGCATTTTTGTACTCCATTGTCTTATATATTTTTTGAAAAGGATCACATCTGGTGATTTTCATGCGAAATTATCTTTAAAGTGTTGCATTTCTGTACCTTTGGAATTTGATTTTGCATCATAGTTGCTGGATAGAATATCAAATTGCATCTGGAAGTCATCAAGATGAACAAGGTATTTCTATCTGTTTACTGTTGATTTCTTTTGTCTTGTGATATTCGTTTTGAGATTGCTATCGTTTATATGTATTTGTTTTCATAACGCTTCCTTTTATATATCATTTCTGAGTATAATTGAAATGTTATTTTTCATAATTACATGTAGATGGTATACAATGATGAATGCAATATGCTAATATAACTCTGTTTAATTTCTTATACAGAGGTATCTTTATTTGTTTCTGCACATTTCAATTTGATTAATAATACATTTTCATGGTTATTGTTGAATTGAAACAATCTTAAGTTGTATTCACATATTATTACCCGGGTTAGTATTAGAATTTCTTTATCAGTATTTAGCTTAGATTAGATAGTTTTATTTCAGTTAATTTAGTCCCATTTCCACCCATCCAATCCAATCCACTTAGTTACAAGGAAACTGGTCCTTTAAATCCAATCGGAGCCACCATTCCAAACGGAAAAGGAGCTGTCTTAAGGTCCCGACCGGGTGGTTTTCCCGAATGTTTGAAGCAGAGATTTTCTAGGCTTCAAATGTAAGGATGGATCATGGCACTTGTGTCTCGATTATAGGGAGCTCAATAAGCTCACTATTAAAGATAAATTTCCCATTCATGTGATTGACGAATTATTGGATGAATTACATGGAGAAAATTACTTTACCAACTAGGATCTTCATTCAAGATATCATCAAATTATAATAAAGACTGAAGATATTCTGAAAATAGCATTTCAAACTCATGAGGGTCATTATGAATTTTTGGTCATGCCTTTTGGCCTTACCAATGCACCTTCTACATTTCAAGCGTTGATGAATTCCATTTTCAAACCCTTCCTTAGAAATTTTTTGCTAGAATTTTTTGATGATATACTAATCTACAACAGGTCTTGGAAGGATCATGTTC
The DNA here is from genome assembly GCA_034641835.2 of Pinus albicaulis. NCBI lineage: Eukaryota > Viridiplantae > Streptophyta > Pinopsida > Pinales > Pinaceae > Pinus > Pinus albicaulis. Next base: position 1,067,948,280 of record CM076581.1, on the reverse strand, counting down.
AACATGTTTACAGGGTGCTCGAACTATTGCAGGAGAAACAATTACATGAAAAAGCGTCCAAATGTTTCTTTGGAGCACAAGAGGTGGAATATCTGGGTCATATTGTATCTCACAAGGGTGTTAAGGTATACCCTAACAAAATTAAAGCCATTAAGGAATGGAAAGTCCCCACAACCATAAAGTAGTTCAGAGGATTTCTCAGGTTAACAAGGTATTATCGCAAGTTTGTTAAGAATTATGACAGAATAGCAGCACCTCTAACAACATTATTGAATAAAGATGCATTTTCATGGACTCTTGAAGCAACTAAGGCCTTTGAACATCTTAAAGAGGCAATGTGCCTAGCACCGGTCTTAGCTACGCCAGATTTCACAAAAACCTTTATTGTGGAATGTGATGCCTCAGGAAATGGAAATTGTATTTTTTTAATGCAAGAAAGAAGACCCATTACTTTTGAAAGTCATCCAATCAAAAGAAAGTATTTACAGACAGCTATTTCTGAGAAGGAAATTTTAGCAATACTACATGCACTAAAGAAATGGCGACCTTACCTAATGGGAAGACACTTCAAGGTAAAAAATGATCATGATAGTCTTAAACACTTTTTGGAGCAAAGACTATCTTCAGAAGAGCAGCAAAAATGGGTCACAAAGATGTTGGGTTATGACTTTGAAATAATCTACAAAAAAGGTAAGCTAAATGTTGTTGCAGATGCACTCTCAAGAAAGAATTAAGAGATGGAAGAATTTCTTTGTGCCATTTCTATTATCCAACCGGATTGGATAACTGAAGCACGGGATTGATGGAAGAAGGACGAAGAAGTGTGGACACTCATTCAAAAGTTGCAACAAGATCCTAGTACATCTGATACATTTAGTTGGAAAAATGACTCCTTATGGTACAAAGAATGCTTATATCCTTGTAAGAGTTCCCAACTAAAGCAAAATATTCTTTTGGAATTGCAAACTTCTCCTTTAGGGGGTCACTCAAGATTTTTAAAAACTTACCACAGGGTGAAGAAATAATTCTTTTGGGATGGCCTTAAATCTGATATTCAAAATTTTGTAGCAAAATTTTTGGTTTGCCAGCAAAATAAAGTTGAGACAATTAAGACCCTGGGTCTTCTACAACTTTTTTCCATTCCATGTCAACGTTGGGAGAAGATTTCAATGGATTTTATCACAGGATTACCCAAGTCCGAAGGAAAGAGTTTCATCATGGTGGTAGTTGATAGACTTACAAAGTATGCACACTTTTGTGCATTATCTCATCCATTTAAAGCAACTACAGTTGCTACTACATTTATGGACACAATTCAAAAGCTACATGGAAACCCAAATATTATTGTGAGTGACAGAGATCTAATTTTTACTGGAAATTTTTGGATGGAGTTATTTTCTTGTTTAGGTACTCAACTAGCTCATAGCTCATCTTATCATCCTCAATCTGATGGTCAAACTGAGATAGTGAATAAATGTTTGGAAGGATATCTTCGTTGTTTTTTATCTAATAAAAAAACAAAATGGGTCAAGTGGTTACCTGTCGCTGAATGGTGCTATAACGATTCCTTCAATGCTACAGAAAAAAAATGACCCCATTTATGGAACTTTATGGATATCGTCCACCGTCCATCATATCATATTTATGAGAAAATTCTAAGATTCAAGTAGTGGAAGATCACATCGATCATTAACAAGAATTTCTCCAACTCTTGAAGGATAACCTAAATTTAGCACAAAATCGAATGAAAAAACAGGCAGATCAACATTGCAGCGAGAAAATTTTTGATGTAGGAGACTAGGTATTTTTACAACTACAACCATACAAGCAAAGTCCCTCAAGCAAGCTAAGAAGGATAATAAATTATTGCCAAAGTACTATGGTCCTTACAAGGTGTTGCAAAACATTGGTACTATGGCATACAAATTGAAGCTTTCTGCTTCTTCGCGAGTGCATCCAGATTTCCATGTTTCATGCTTAAATAAGGTTATAAGTGAAAATATTTCAGTTCAAACAATATTTCTAGAACTTGAAGAGGAAGGAAAAATCGTATTGGAACCTGAAGCAATGACGAAAACAAGAACTCGACAACTACGAAATCGATCAATTTCAAAGTATCTCATCAAGTGGAAGAACTTACCCACTGAAGATTCTACATGGGAGGATGTGAATTTTATACAGAAGCACCTAGAGCTACTCAAGCATTGAGGACAACACTTTTGTCAAGGAGAGGGGCATGTTAGGTCCCTATATTACTAGTTTAGTCCCTTATTGTTATTAGTATAGCCCCCTTATTGTTATTGTTGTACCCATGTAACCCCAATACTGTTATTATTGTGCCCTTAATTTATTATTGTTAGGTCAGCTAGGATTATATTGTGGCCCCATGGACTCATATATATAGAAGGAGGTTTTGGTCATTTGGAGCATCCAAGAATTGTTCATTTATGTAATGTATTGGAGGTTGCCCCCTCGAAGTGGCTTATTTCTAAGGCATTGATCTTTCTTTTCTTCTATTTTTGGAGATGGTTTCACAACAGGATAAACATTATAAAAACAAGGCATGTAAATCCTAAGATAAATATTATAAACCATAAAATAAACATGGTTGAGGATGGTCTACCATAGTTTATTTTTATATTGTGACAAACATGTTGTAGGACAATGGGCCACTATTTTCAATCATTTTATATTTCCATATCGACACAATATTTTTCACAGTGCAACGCTGGACTGTGGAAACCCTATGAATAATATTAAACCAAAGGGATAAATATTATAAATCCAAGGTGTATAAACCAAAAGATAATTATTATAAACCCTAATATATAAATGGTTGACCTTGCATGATTTTCATATAGAGATAATATGTGTCCCAATGCAATGTAAGAAGATGAGCGATCGTGTTTAACCATTATTGATTACCATATCAACACAATATTTGTCACAATACGACATTGGACAGTGGAAACCCTATGAATAATATTATACCCTAGGAATAAGAACCCTTATGTTAAAAAACCCAAGGGATTGACACTATAAACCCAAGGGATTAATAAACCAAAAGGAATAATACTAAAAACCCAATAGATTATAACCCAAGGGGATAATATTAAACTGAAGGGATTCATATTATAAACCCAAGGTATATAAACCCCAACATAAATATTATAAACCCAAGAATAAACATGGTTGACCATGAATAACCATGGTTTATTTTCATATTAAGACAATCCTTGTCACAATGCAGTGTGGGACAATTACCAACCATGTTTGACCTTTATTTACTTCCATATCGACACAATCATTGTCAAAATGCAACATTGAATAGTGGTAACCCTATGACTAATATTGTACCTTAGGAATAAGAACCCTTAGATTAATAAACCCAAAGGATTGACATTACAATCCCAAGGGATTAATAAACAAAAATTATTAATACTAAAAATCAAGGGTTTATAAACCCAAGGGAGTAATATTAAACCCGAGGGATAAATATTATAAACCCAAGGTATATAAACCCTAACGTAAATATAATAAACCCTAAAATAAACATGGTTGACCATGATCTTCCATGGTTGATTTTCATATTGATTCAATCATTATGTAATATCCCTATTTATACTGCTTTTATTATACAGTTGAACAATCCTACAGGTTGAGTAGACCTAAAGGAAAACAATTATTGTGGACATATTTTATTTTTAAATTTAATAAATGTGGAATTTGAATTATTATGCAAAGACTAGAGTATAAATGGAGACCAGGATTTCAAATCTGTGAGGATGGATAAGATTCCAAATACTTTCCCAGATTCTCGAAAAATACTAGGAGAAAATAAGATAAAATAAAAATATTATATTGGATATAAAAATATAAAATATACCTCAGTAAAGTGAAAAGTTACTGAGAAGAGGTGAAATAAAACTAGAAAGAGGAAAAAGCTAGTTTTAAAGTACTTTTGTGGAAAAAACAAAAGGAAAGCCTAGCCAAAAAGGAAAACAACATCCTGATTAATTGGACGCAGTTATGGAAACATGTTGAAGGGAAATAAAGCTTAAAGAAACCATTCTTGGGTAGACAAGAAGTTTTCTACGCTTTGGAGGAATTGGTCTCTGCTCCGGGGGGGGGGGGGCTATGGACAGAAAGCTCAAGCCTGGGTGGAAAATAGTATTACCAAAATTGGTATGCATAAGTAATTCAATTCTGTGTTATGAATTATAGTGGTAAAGAAAGTTAGAATTTATCTATTTGTATTGAATTATGATTCAATTAGAATAGATGGAATTGTGTAAGAAAGTTAGTTTTATGCATGATTAAATTCTGTAGAAAATTTAATTGGACGATCTGATGTATTTAACAAAAAACAACTATAGTAAATATAGTCAATCTGTATGGTTACCTACAAAATTATAAATTAATAAACCAACACTTGGAATATCTGAACCCCAGTAATCAGGTTAAAATCTGAGGTTAGGTTGTAAACCTTAAAACTGTATACACAGAAAACATCGATAAGTACATGTGGAAAGAAGTTAAATTAGTGTATTTATTAGTTTGTGAAATAAAAAATTAAATAGGAAATTATCTACATAAGGAGAAAAATTCATTTCTCTTAGTAAACATGAGTACTTAAAATCAAAGTAGATTTGATGTTGTACAATAACAAGAAGATCTATTGATAGACATAAAATCTTGCATTAACACATAAGTGTAAAATTTCATACAACATAAAATACATGCAGTAAAGAAATAAATTCAAATCTCTAATGATGACTACAGTGTGTCATAACATATATAATTTAACCTATGATATTATTCTGTATATAAATTACAATTACAATCTGTCATAAATTATTGACAGAGTAGATGGTCCTAACTAAATAATTACAACAGAATTATAAATTTGAATATTGTTAAAAATTCAGGAGGATGAATTCTTCAAAGAAATATGGACCAACCTGTATAGAAGAAATAAAATTCTATTGTCAATGAATAGCATAATGGGTGGCCAGATTGATAGAATGATTAATTAAACTAGGAAATTCTGTACTGATGGAAGTGGAGTACCTACACATAAAAGTTTATATATATGATTTAGTATGGGTATAGATATCCATAATTGAAGTAAATCAATATATATATATAATTGACAAGGGTAATTAAATCTGGAAAATTACCTTATTGTTCAATGTTAAAAAGAGACAATAAACCTGCACATAAAAATGAGAAAAATGCTTAAGTTCAAGCATTGAATTAAACAGAACTGTAAATGGAAATTAATTTGATGAGAGGAAAAGTGAGTACCTTGGTCTCGTCGACAAAACACATATTAAACCTCTGAGAAGCTATGAGAAATTGATTAATCTATTCATGTACAATTCATGATTTTTATTAATTTGAGTAAATTAATAAAATCCTAAAATTTGTACATATTACTCTCAAAAGAGATCTGAAATTAATGTTGACGAATTAACATAGAATGCAAGTCTGTGACACTGTGATTTTAATTATATATAAATTTAACTAATTCTAAATCCCAAAATTCAACAGACATGTCAACTTCATAAGGAGGAGAATAACGAGACAGAGTAAATCAATGGAACGAGGGTTTTTGTATGAAATAGTAAATCAATTTCCTTAGGGAGTCAAGAAGTCAGTGAAAATGATGAAAGTTGTATTAAGTCCAAATTAAGGAAATATATAATTTTCCTACCAAGATTTAAGTTAAAAATATGAACTTAGTGATAAAGAATATAGAATATAATTAACTCTAATTCTATTATGAAAAAATTAATATACTAACTCTTTGTAATAGTCACATTGGAGAGAAAATAAAAATAAATTGAAAACCCAACAGTGAAATCTCTTTCACGAGAAATTTTAATAACAATACACAGATATTGTCATGATAATCGAAGGCAAACCAAACATGTCTATTGTGGAATGGTAAGACGGCCAATCTTAGCATTGGCTTCTTGGATTAATTTGGGGAAAAATCTAAGTTGAGTAATGACATTTCATATTCAACGAAAAGCCAAAATTTAATCCAAAGAAAAGCTATAAATCCAAAAAATATGGAAGACTCAGATAATATTTTGAATTCACTTTGTTAACAATAACTAAAAAAGTTTACAAAATAAATTTATGCATGAGGGAGCTACTATGAAAAACAATGAGTCTGTAACTAAATATATAGAAGTATATGCCAGATTAAATTATCGGCTAGGTCATTGCATTAACATGGAGGTACTATATTAGTAATGAATTACATAAACAAATTCTCATAGATAAATAAATTAAATCGAGAATTCAATTCATCGTAAGCCAGTAAATAATTACAAATAAAGGTAATGGGTAAAATGGCAGGAAAGATGTATAGGAATTACATGTTGGGTGTGTGTAGTATCACGAAAGCAACAGTAAATCAAGGGTTTCGTTAAGGATTTAAAAATCCTTCCCTATTACTTGTAGAGAAGAAATTTACCTCACGGTTTCCGTAACCAGTAAGGAATGACAAGTTAACAACCTCCGATAAAACAAAACACTGAAACCAAATTGAAATGTGTTAGTTTCAAATCCTGAATAATAAAATCGAAGTAAACAAATTGAAGCCAAACAAAATAAATGTGATAAAGGCAGAATTACAATAACTTTAACAAAAACCATTGAATTTACACTACCTTACCTGAAGAGAATGATAACCAGTTTGATAATCAAGCCCTGACTATCATCCAAGGAACTGATTGCATGGTAAAGTCAGTGAATTGTATGGACTTCTTAGGTAACCCATAGACAAGGGTTTGACAGAAAAACCAGAGCCGAAGAGCTGAATGCCCGAAATGCAAATGATAATTTGGAATAGGGTTAAGTCTTCGAAATCAACCATGGAAAAGATATGAACCGATATTTACCGTAAACGTGTCAAGGATCTAAACCATCACGGGATAGGAAAATATCTCCATAGCCATGTGATCATTTTAATGACCTTGAGCACATTGATAAATAAATTGCAGGCTCGAAAGGATAAGCGAATAACTCCTTTGTCCGGAAGATAACTTCATCATAAATACGAATCCAAACTATTAATGTGTATCACCATAACAACTTAGGACGGGTTTATTAATATGTTACCCCACAGCTATTAACATAACGTTACAACCTTATGAAGGAGTCCTTCCGTATTAAAGGTGGAAAGAGAAAATTATTAAAAATGTATAGTACTACTTCCCTTTCTAAAGTCATATTTTTTTAAGTCTGGAATATTATGTCAGATATTTGAAAATAAGATAAGTGAATTATAGAAAATGGAAATGATATGAAGGCTCTATGGTACATTAGAGATATTAGTAAATCTTTTGAAATGGTTTAGGTATACAATTTTACTTAAACAAAAGGTATACGTATCAAATGGTGGAATTTGATAGTATATATAATGTTAACTCTTATGGATGTTAAGGGTTACATATAGTGTGGAAGTGGAATAATTGATGAAAGCGGAATAGAATATAATTAAATATTTTAAATTATAAAATAAAGGGTTAGGCTACCATATTATCTGAGGATAGTATAAATTGATAGGGGAAAAATTAAATAGATAATTATAAATTATATCAGAATAATAAGGGCTGACGATTTGTCTTCAAGGAAAATCACTACTAAAACTAAATTATGAATTCTTTAAGAAGGTCGCAGATCATAAATGCCATAAATGTATTTTGTACATGAAATAATAAGTTTCAAAAGAAATTGAACAACAGTAAATACAATGAAAGAGTTCATCGAACTATGATGAAGTACATTAATGTCATTGAAAATAAATTAGTAATTATGTTATAATGAGAAGAAAAAAAAATTGTGGTATGCGGAGTTGCTGCAAATGGTATCAGAGCCCATGTTGAAACACTCGGCATATATGTGTCCTCACACAGGGAATAAAAAAATCCAAAATTCTATTACTGTATATTAATTTTTTTTGAAATTTTTTTTGCACTAATTTATTTTATGTGTACATTGATTTAATGTAGAAAATTACAACTGTCATTATGAGCGATGGAGGGGGGTTGTACATAGATCGGGTGGTGAGGGAAATCCACCAGATCAAAATTCTCAACTGCTGGATATGTTCAGAGAGATGCAACAATAATTTATTCCCTTGAGAACCAACAATGAACAATTGTTGCAACCAGCGAAGAGCAAGAGAGGTTGACTAAGGAATTAACCTCAAGGTTTAGTCACGAAATTGAAGACCCTGGAAGAAAGAGGAAAGAAGCTTAAACCAACTCAGAAGGATCTGAGGATGGTGAAGCATCTGGACAACATTATAGAAAGAAAAATTATTTGCAGTGATAATTCCGAAAAATTAAACCTCCCACTTGTGATGGTGAAAAGGAGAAAGATGCAGAATATTGGCTTTTGAACATGGTAAAATAATTTCAAGTCTATGAATATAGAGGTAACCTGAAAGCCATATTGTGTATTTACCAACTATAGGGTAAAGCTACCTTGTGGTGGGAATAAACCAAAATGGTACATGTACTAGATGAGAAAACTGTTATTTAGGAAGACATTCAAACTAAATTCAAGTGTAGATATTTGAATGAGAGATATTATGATGACAAAACCAAAGAGTTTCATGAGATGATATTGGGACAGCTCACTATAGATGATTTTGTTACCAAATTCACTAACCTTCTTAGCTATGTGCCTTATATCAGAGAAGAAAAGGCCAAAGTATAGTGATTTTTAAACCGCCTACTTACTATCTATAAGGAGGGAATATAATTTGATAATCCCAAGACAATGGATGAAGTGGTGCGCAAATCAAGGTTGTGTTATCAACAGTTCATAGATAGAAATGATTAGTTGAAAAAGTGGCAAAACAAAGAAAAAGGGAAAGGTGACTCTAGTGGAAAAAGAGTAAAACCAACATATTTGAAAAACTTTGGGAAAAATCATCAAAGGAATAAGTTCATCAAAATTATACAAAATCTACTAGCACAATCATAAACTAGATCTAAACAGATGAATGTGAACAACAAGAAGGAAGGGACTGTAAAAATGAAGGAACCATTAAAGTGTTAGGGTTGTGGAGAACCTCACTTGTTACGTGACTGTCCTCATTGAATAGTGCAAAATATTCAAGTGTTAAAAGATGTGACTACTGTAAATGACGTTTCTAGAAACATCCCAATATTCAATGTTGCACTAGAGGATCGCCAAGCTGAACATCAATCAACCATGATTGAAATTGAAGGTATGATTGTTGAACAACCTGTTTCTATTTTGATAGATCCAGGAGAAAATTTAAGTTATATAAGTCCTCAGATGGTGGAAAAGTGCAAATTAAAATCAAATTTTTTTTAACAAGCATGGTTAGTCCAGTTAGCTACTGGAACAAAAAGAAAAGTGACCCATATACTACCAAATATTGTTGTAAATTTAAATGGGTATGAAACTGAATTGAACTTAATTTTTTTTATCTAGGCTCATATGATGTATTGGTGGGAATGGTCTGGCTAGAAAAATAGAAAGCAATATTTAATTACTTAGATAAAATAGTTCACTGTATAAATGGTGAGGGAAAACCAGTGATAGTGAAAGGAAAGCCAAGACCCATATCAATAAGACAAATTTCAGCACTATAGTTAAAAAGGACAACAAGAAAAGGCTGTCAAGTATATGTTGTACAAGTGGAGGAATTGGGACAACAAACTGAAAAGGAAGTTGTAGAAAATTTACCAGTAATTAGAGAGTTCAAATATATGTTTCTAGATGAAATCCCCCATTTACCCCCTAAAATAAAATTTTACTTCTCAATTGAATTGGTGCTAGGAGCTACACCTGTCTCTAGAGCACCCTATTGAATGAGTACTCCTAAGTTGTTAAAATTAAAACTGCAACTACAAGATTTGTTAGACAAAGGTTACATCATACCAAGTGTGTCTCCTTGGGGAGCACTTGTACTATTTTTTAAAAATAAATATTGCACATTCAGGATGTGTATAGACTACAAAAAACTCAATAAATTAAACATAGAGAATAGATATCGTCTACCCATAATAGATGACTTATTTGATCAAATTAGAGGAGCTACTATCTTTTAAAAGATTGATTTAAGATCAGGCTATCATCAACTAAGAATCAAAGATGAAGACATCAACAAGACAACATTCAAGACTAGATACAAACACTATGAATTTATAGTTCCACCTTTTGGGTTGACTAATGCACTTGCTACATTCATGTGTCTAATGAATAGTGTGTTACATAAGTATCTAGACAAAAAAAATTTGGTGTTCCTTGATGATCTTCTGCTATATTCAAAAAATGAAGCAGAACATAAAGAACATCTTAGAATTGTCTTACAAAACTTAGAGAACATAACTTATATGCCAAAACTTGGCAAGTGTGAATTTTACAAGGACAAAATTCAGTATTTGGGTCATGTAATTTCAGAGGATGGAATGGCAGTAGACGCGGATAAGATACAATCTATCATGGATTGGCTTCTACCTACTGTTGTCCCAGCAATAAGATCATTCATGGGTATTGTTGGATACGACCAGAGATTTCTAGAGAGATTTTCAGCCTTAGCATATCCTATTACATCTCTATAGAAAAAGGGAGTGAAGTTTGAATGTACAGCAAAATGTCAATGTAGTTTTGAACAATTAAAACTTAAACTAATAATTTCTCTTATTTTGAAGAATTTTGATCCAAACAAAGAATTTATAGTGTGTACAGATGCATGTGCAAAAGGATTAGGAGGGGTATTATTACAAGAAAAATCATTCATATCTTATGAATCAATAAAATTAAAGAAACATGAACAAAATTACACTATATACGACTTAGAGTTACCGGTTGTAATATATGCTTTGAATATGTGGAGACATTATATGTTAGAAAAGAAGTGTATACCAATGACAGATCATATAAGCTTGAAATAATTTTTCACACAACCTGATTTAAATGCTAGATATGCTAGATGATTGTCCTTCCTTAGTGAGTTTGACATGGAAATCAAACATATTAAAGGAAAGGAAAATAATATTGCAGATGCTTTGAGTATGAATTCTCATCATATTTTGAATAGTGTGGGAAGTAGTGTGAAATTTGATATAGAGGAATTGATACAGGAAGTGGTGATTCAAGATCTAAACTATGAGAAACTACAAGAAAAATTGCAGAACACTGAAATACAAGGATATACTCGAAATTGGAAGGGGCTGATTTATTATAAAAATAGATTGTATATTCCAAATTTGAGCTCATTAAAACATGAAATATTAGATGAGTATCATAAATGACCTTGTACAGGGCATCCTAGTTATCAAAAATTAATTTCAGCATTGATAACGAACATATTTTGGCCTAGCATGAATAAATATGTGCCTTATTACCTGGATAGATGTCTAGAATGTCAACAGGTAAAAGTAGAGCATCAGCATTCAGTAGGATTTATGAATCCTTTACCTATTCCAGAATGGAAATGGGAATTAGTTTCCATATATTTTATTACTGGATAACCTAGAACTAAATATCAACATGTTTCTATAATGGTGGTTGTAGACACATTGACTAAAGCTGCACACTTTTTACCAGAACAATCTACTTTTGGTACAGCTCAAGTAGCTAATGTATTCATGAAAGAGATTGTGAAGTTACATCGTATTCCTAAAATGATTATATCAGAAAATGGAACACCCTGTTGGAGGAATGGGTACCAAATTGAACTTTAATACTGCCTACCATCCCCAAACAGATGGACAAACTGAAAGAACAAGCCAGATTCTAGAAAACATGTTACACATGTATGTTATGGACCGACCTACAAGATGGGAAGATTTTCTGCATCTAGAAAAATTTGCATATAATAGTAGTTATCAAGCTTCAATAAAGATGAGTCATTTTTAAGCATTGTATGACAGAAAGTTCCACACACTGCTTAGTTGAAGTCAATTAGAAGATAAGTTAATTCTTGAATTGGATGCATTGCAAGATATGGAAATAACTGTGAAGATAATTCAGCAAAACCTTAAAACAACTCAAGACAGACAAAAGAGCTCTACAGATAAAAAGAGAATTCATAAACAACTCAAAGTGGGATACCATGTTTAGTTGAGGATTAAGCCTAAAAAGAGTACTTTGTATACAGGTAGTTGTGCTAAATTAGCACCACGCTACTACACACCATTTGAAGTTCTAGAAAGAGTGGGGCCAGAACCTTATAAATTGGCTCTACTTAGTCACAGTAAGGTTGAGAATATTTTCCATGCTTCCTTATTGGAAAATTATGTGCATGATCCTACTTCTGTAATTGATTGGGCTATGATACTGGTGTAACTAGAAGGGGAATTTCTTCCAAAGCCCCTTCATATACTGGCACAGGAAGAAATTGAGCTTCGAAATAGTATGATAGCTAGGGTGAAATTGGATTGGAGGTACCTTTCACCCGAAGAAGCTACTTGGAAGCGAGAAGAAGAAATGAATAAAATATATCCATCACTATTTGCAAAGTGAACTGATATTTTGCAACACCAAGGACATTGTTTTGTTTTAGAGGGGGAATATGTAATATCCCTATTTTTACTGCTTTTATTAGATAGTTGAACAATCCTAAAGGTTGAGTGGATCTAATGGAAAACAATTATTGTGGACATATTTTATTTTTAAATTTAATAAATGGGGAATTTGAATTATTTTAGAAAGAATAGAGTGTAAATGGAGACCAGGATTTCAAATCCATGAGGATGGATAAGATTCCAAAGACTTTCCCAGATTCTCCAAAAATCCTTGGAGAAAATAAAATAAAATAAAATATTAGATTGGAGATAAAAATCTAAAATATACCTTACTAAAGTATAAATTTACTAAAAAGAGGTGAAATAAAACTAGAAAGAGGAAAAAGCTAGTTTTAAAGTACTTTTGTGGAAAAAATAAAAGGAAAGATGAGGAAAAAAGGAAAACAACATCCTGATTAACTGGACACAATTATGGAAACATGATGAAGGGAGAGAAAGATTAAAAAATCCATTCCTGGGTAGACAAGAGGTTGTCTACACTTTGGAGGAATTAGTCTCTGCTCGGGGGGGATGTGGAGAGAAAGCTCAAGGTTGGGTGGAAAATAGTCTTACCAAAATTGGTATGCACAAGTAATTCAATTCTGTGTTATGAATTGTAGTGGTAAATAAAGTTAGAATTTGTATATTTTTATTTAATTATGATTAAATTACAATAGATGGAATTGTGTAAGAAAGTTAGTTTTATGCATGATTAAATTTTGTAGAAAATTTAATTAAACAGTCTGATGCAATTAACAGAAAATAACTATAGTAAATATTTTCGATCTGTATGGTTACATAGAAAATTATAAATTAATAGACCAACACTTAGAATTTCTAAACCCCTGTAATCAGGTTTAAATAAGAGGTTAGGTTGTAAACCTTAAAACTATATACACAAAAAACATAGATAAGTACATGTGGAAAGGAGTTAAATTAGTGTATTTATTAGTTTGTGAAATAAAACATTAAATAGGAAATTATGTACATAAAGAGAAAAATTCATTTCTCTTAGTAAACATGAGTACTTAAAATCAAAGTAGATTTTTCATTGTATAATAACTAGAATATCTATTGATAGACATAAAATCTTGTATTAACACAGAAGTGTAAAATGACATATAGCATAAAGTACATGCAGTAAAGAAATAAAATTCAAATCTCTGATGATGACTATAGTGTTTCATAACAGAAATAATTTAAGCCATGATATTATTCTATATATAAATTACAATTACAAATTGTCATAAATTATGGACAGATTGGATGGTCCTAACTAAATAATTACAACTGAATTATATATTGGAACATAGTTCAGAATTAAGGAGGATGAATTCTTCAAAGCAATACGAACCAACCTGTATAGAATAAACCAAATTCTAATGTCAATGAATAGTAGAATGGGTGGCCAAATTGATACAATAATTAATTAAATTGGGAAATTGTGTATCCTGCACATAAGAGTTTATATATATGATTTAGTATGGGTATAGATATCCATAAATTGAAGTAAAACAATATATATATATATATATATATATCATCCTCCCAATGATGAACTACACTTGATAGTTCGAAACATGCTCGCTCTATAATTTTCTAAGTGATTACCCGTAAAAATTTATATAAATTATATGATATGGACTGCGTAAGTTTACACTTTAATATATATATATAATTGACAAGGGTAATTAAATCTGGAAAATTAACTTATTGTTCAATGTTAAAAATAGACAGTAAACCTAAACATAAAATGAGAAAAATGCTTACATTCAAGCATTCAATTAAACATAAGTGTAAATGGAAATTAATCTAGCGAGAGGGAAAGTGAGTACCCTGCTCTCATCGAAAGAACACATATTAAGACTCTGAGTTGCTGTGAGAAATTGATTAAATTATTCCTATACAATTCATGATTTTATTAATTTGATTAAATTAATAAAATCCTAAAATTTTTACAAATTACTCTCAACAGAGATCTCAAATTAAAGTTGACAAATTAACATTAAATGGAAGTCTGTAACACTGTGATTTTAATTCTATATAAAATTAACTAATTCTAAATCTTAAAATTAAACAAACATGTCAACTTCATAAAAGGGATAATAACGAGACAGGGTAAATCAATGGAACGACGGTTTCTGTATGAAATAGTAAATTTATTTCCTTAGGGAAAACTATTAGTCAAGAAGTCAATGAAAATGTTGAAAGTTGCATTAAATCAAAATTAAGGAAATATATATTTTTCCTACTAAGTTTTAAGTTAAAAATGCGAACTCATTGATAAAGAATATAGAATTAAATTAACTCTAATTCTATTATGAAAAATGTAATATATGAACTCTCTGTAATAGTCACACTGGAGAGAAAATAAATATCAATTGAAAACCCAACAGTGAAATCTCTTTAACGAAAAATTTGAAAAACAATACACAAATATTGTCATGATAATCGAAGGAAAACCAAATATGTCTACTGTGGAATGGCAAGACGACCAAGCTTAGCGCTAGCTTCTCGGATTAATTTGGGGAAAAATCGAAGTTGAGTAATGACATTTCATATTCAATGAAAAGCCAAAATTTAATCTAAAGAAACATTGTAAATCTAAACAATATGGAAGACTCAGATAATATTTCTAATTCACTGTGTTAACAATAACTAAAAAAGTTTACAAAATAAATTTATGGATGAGGAAGCTACTGTGAAAAACAATGAATATGTAGCTAAATATAGAGAATTATATGCCGGATTATATTCTAGGCTAGGTCATTGCATTAATGTGGAGGTAGTATATTAGTAATGAATTACATTAAAAAATTCTCAGAGATAAATAAATCAAATCGAGAAGTCAATTCATCATAATCGAGTCAATAATTACAATGAAAGTTAATGAATAAAACAACAGGAATGAGGTATAGGAATTACATGTTGGGTGTGCGTAGGAACATGAAAGCAACAGAAAATCAAGGGTTTCATTAAGGGTTTAAAAATCCTTACCTATTACCTGCAAAGAAGAAATTTACCTCACGATTTCCATAACCATTGAGGAATGACAAGTTAACAACCTCGGATAAAACGAAAGACTACAACAAAATTGAAATGTGTTAGTTGTAGAGCCCGAATAATAAAATTGAAGTAAAAAAACTAAAGCCAAACAAAACAAATGTGACAGAGGCAAAATTGCCATAATGTTAACAAAACTCGTTGAATTTACACTACCCTACCTGAAGAGAATGATAACAAGTTTGATAATGAAGCTCTAACTGTCATCCAAGGAACTAATTGCGTGGTAAAGTTGATGAATTGTATGGATTACGTACGTAACACATAAATGAGGGTTTAACAGAAAAACTAGAGCCAAAGAGCCAAAATGCCTGAAACTGAAATGAGAATTTGGAATAGGGTTAGGTCTTAGAAATCAACAATGGTAGAGATACAAACCGATCTTGACCATAAACATGTCAAATAAATAAACCATCAGGGGATAGGAAAAGATCTTCGTAGCCATGTGATCATTTTAATGACCCTAAGTACATTCATAAATAAATTGCAGGCTCGAAAGGATAAATGAATAACTCCTTTTTCCGGAAGGTAGCTTCATCATAAATACGAATCCAAACTATTGATGTGCATCACCATAACAACTTAGAACATGTGTATTAATACATCACCCCGTAGCTATTAACATAACATGACAACGTTATGAAGGATTCCTTTTGTATTAAAGGTGGAAAGGGAAAATTATTAAAAATGTATAGTACTACTTCCCTTTCTAAAGTCATATTTTGCTAAGTCTGGAATAGTATGTCAGATATTTGAAAATGAGATAAGTGTATTATAGAAAATGGAAATTATATGAAGGCTCTATGGTACATTATAGATATTAGTAAATCCTTTGAAATGGTTTAGGTATACAATTTTACTTAAACAAAATTTATATGTATCAAATGGTGGAATTTGATAGTATAAATAATGTTAACTCGTTTGGATATTAAGGGTGACATATAGTGTGGAAGTGGAATAATTGATGAAAGTGGATTAGAATACAATTAAACATTTTAAGGTATGAAATAAAGGGTTAGGTTACCATATTATGCAAGAATAGTATAAATTGATAAGGACATAATTAAATTAGAAAATTATAAATTCTATCAGAATAATATGGGTTGACGAATTGTCTTCAAGGACAATCACTACTGAAACTGAATTATGAATTCATTAAGAAGGTCAAGGATCATAAATTCTATAAAAGTATTATGTACATGAAATAATAAGTTGCAAAGGAATTGAACAATGTTAAATAAAATGAAATAGTTCGTTGAACTATGATGAAGTACATTAATGTCATTGACAACAAATTAGTAATTATGTTGTAATTAGAAAAAAAAATTGTGGTAAGTGGATTTGTTACACCTTCTCCAAATTTTTCATAGGAAGATGATCAACCATGTTTGACAATTATTTATTTCCATATCGACACAATATTTGTCACAATGCTACATTGGATCGTGCATGACCAAGGTTGCTTTTCATATTGGCAAAATATTTGTCACCATGTGAAGTTTGATCATGGTTGACTATAAATGATTTCATAGAGCATGAGTGGCCATGGTTGACCATGGTCGGCCAAGATTGACCATGGCTAAAGAAGAGTGACCTTCCTTTACCATGGTTGATATTAAACCCTAATATTAAACTAAATATAATAAATCTTAACATCATAACACCAATATTCTATAATGCCTAAGATTAATATTATAAACCTGAAGAAAAATATATTAAACCATAGGATTATAAACTGTGAAATTAGTATTATATACCCACAAAATTAATATTATAAACCCTTGCGATTAATATACAATAGGATTAAGAATAAAAACCCCACAATTATAAGTCTTAAGATTATAAACCTAAACCGAGTATTAAAAACAACATAAACACAAAATCGTAAACCCAATATTATAAACCATAATATTAGCCCTAATTTATTCAATTTCATCATGTAACATTTAATAAATTTCAATGTAATGAATAAACACCAATATTGTTGAACTAATATTAGAAACCCTAATATTATACGCAATTTCGTAATTTCGCATTGCGACGACGAATAGAATTTAATGTAATGTAACATTGTGACAATCATTATTAGATTGATTGTTGTATTGTTCCAAGATAAATATTATAAACCCTAAAATAAACATGGTTGACCATGTTTGATTTCCATAGTGAGACAATCCTTGCCACAATGAAACGTAGGATGATGGGTGATCATGTCCAACCATCCTTGATTTCCATATTGACACAATCTTTGTCACAATGCGTCGTTGGACTGTGCAAACCCTATGAATAATATTGCACCCAATGAATAATAACAATCATATTAATAAAACCAAGGGATTGACATTATAAAACCAAGGGAATAATAAACCAAAATGATTAGTACTAAAAACCCAAGGGATTACAAATCCAAGGGAATAATATTAAACCCAAGGAGTAAATATTATAAACCCAAGGGACTGATAAGTCGAAAGGATTAATAATAAAAACCCAAGGGATTATAAACCCATGGTAACCTCTACATCATGGTGGTCCAAGGTAAACTAATTACCATAATATTATATGTGTATGATCTATTTGTTACATAGTATAGAGCATTAAATTCAAGGATGAGGAAAGTAGTTAGTAGTCAACTTTAATATGAATTATTTTGGGATTATGCATTACTTTTTGGGACTAGAAGTTTGGTAGAAGCCAGTGAAATATATCTTGGTCAAGAGAAATATGTGATCAATATTCTTCATAATTTTTTCATTATGGATAACAAACCTATCATGCCTCCTATGATTACAAATCTAAATAATTTTAGGAGTTAAAATTCTAGTCTAGTGGATTCTACTTGTTGCGGATAGCTGATTGGTTCCTTCATGTATTTGGTAAACATGAGGAATGATATTTGTTTTGCAGTAAATTTCCTGAGGCGGTTTGAGAGTATGCTAAAACATGATCATTAGATTGCAGCCAAGCATGTCATAAGATATTTTTATGGAACCATACACCACTAACACTAGTATAATGTTAATGATATCAAACTCATTAGATATATAAATTTAGATGGGGGTGGTAGTGAGACATATGGAAGAAGAAAAATAGGTGGATGCTTGAGCTTGGGATCTTCCATGGTCTCATGGATGAGAAGAAATAAGTGTATATTTATTTTGATTGTTTATGAGGTTGAGTATGTTGGTACAAGTGAAGTCTCTCGGGAAGTTTCTTGGCTCAGAAATTTATTATTAGATTTTTTGGAGGGCCGCATAGCCCTGCAAATATGCATTGTGATAATGAAAATTATATAATATTGAAAGAATAATCAGTGTTCCATGTTAGGATGAAGCATATAAAAAACAAGTACCACTACATTAGAAGCATGGAACCAATGAATAGGTAGCAAATATTCTGACTAAATCATTACCAAACAATAATCTTGAGTACCTGAGATGTAAGATTGGTTTGGTAGACATCTCCTCCATAGTTGATAGGGAGAGATGTTGTATAGTTATTGTCTGTATGGGTCATTACCTAGACCAGGAATAGATTTAAGTGTTATTGAAGGCCATAAAGAAAGAATGGAGTCTGGATGGTTTGGGATAAGCATCTAATATTGGAAATTATTATGGATTATACAATCTAGGGAAAGAAGTTGTACACTGATGGCCTTTAAGGATTTGGCAGGGAATAAAAAATAAGAGTGTTCGAAGACGACCAATATTATTTGAGGAATCTAGGATTGGAAATATAATATAAGGATAGTCCTATAAGAACATACCTAGTGATAATCCAGATGATGTATGTGTCTTAGAGGTAGTGTGGCATCTCACGCAAAGCCTTACAACATTATTTATATATAATTCATTCAATGAAAATTTTGATTGTGGTATAGATGCTTGACAAGGTGGTTGATCCATCTAACTCTTCTTATGAGAATGCTTCAATAATGAGATTCATTACATTGCATGAAGGTATTATGAATACCTCCCAAGTTAAGAGTGAGCATTGGAAATTGTAACAAGGCTTTGTCTTCTTAATGACTATTTGTAAACATGACATTGTATATTTTGTATAAAGAACAAGAAAGAAGAAGATTTTTTTTTTTTATAGCATGGGTTTCATGCTTAAGTCTAGTTCAAAAGCATGTTCTTCTTGTGCTTGTAGGTATTTATAGTACAAAGAATAATTTATGTCATGTATTATAGCCCCATTTGGAGTCATTGTAACAAAGAAAAAAAATATTAATGTTGTCAAGGAAACGCCATTTATTTCTCCAAGACTAAGTTGTCCCCTATCAAGGACAAGTCAGACTAAGGGAGGGTTATTTGACCACTCAAGAAGGTCATAAATATAAGGAGATAAATTCATTTGGAGAACCATTCATCCACAAGTTCAATATGCAATAAAAAAGGAAGAGAAAGTGCTGGAAGGATGAAGGAAGGAAGAAGAAAGCAAAGTTTTCTTGGGTTCATCCATTTTATTTCCACACGTGTGAAGATACTAGGGTTTCTATGAAGATACTAGTTGTAGGGGATGAAAGTACATGACCAAAATTATGAGGAAAAGTTGTAGGGACTAAATTCTAGAGGGAAGTTAGAGAAGGTCAAATTTTTGAAGGTGCCTTGGTTAGATATTGCTAGGGGGTTGAATTGATGCTTGGGAGGATTTTGGCCTTTGGTATTTGGCTCTTTTAAGTCTCATTGTCAGAATATTCTATAAGAATAGAAGCTTTCTTTTTGGGTTTTCCCCTTGGAAGGGTTTTTCCCTGGAATGGAGCATATATCTTTTGTAGTCTATCTCTTGGGTTTTTGAAAAGAGTGATTTTTCACGAAAATCGAAAGAGACTTGCATGGTCAAGAACTAGTCTCCAAGAAGTAAAGGTAAACATAAGGGTGAAAATGTGAAGTTGGGTTACACTTTTGTGAGATTTGGGGGCGGAAAACATTTTTCCACAATAGTTCGGCCGAACTTTTGAGAAATTTTGACCAAACTCGTTCCGCCATTTAGATTGACGGCATACTGATGGCGTGGGCAAACAGATTTTTGGTCGGATATGGGAAAACTGGAAACAATAGTTCGGCTGAAGTTTTACTTCACCCAAAATTTTAAAATAGTTCAGCCGAACTCATATTTTATAAATATATCCCCTGGGAACTTTTCTCAATTTTGCTCGTCTTTGTTTGCATATTCTGGTTTTCACGGGATTCTGCTCTGATTTTTGTTTTCGTTCATTTTTGTGGCGCTACTGCTGCTCTGTTGATGATTTGGTGCCCGCGAATCATTTTTGGGGCGTTGCTGCTGCTCTGTTGCTGATTTGGCGCCCGCGAATTGCTGCTCAGGAGTTGCGCCGAGCAAATTTCCAGGTAATCTAAAACCATGAAATGAATTAGCTGAGGTTTTTGCCAATATAGTTAAGAGAGATTGCTTTGATTGCTTTTATGAGATATTCTTGATTCGTGATTTAATGTTGGATATGATATTGTGAAAGTTGAGTTCAACAGATTTCCTAAATCGTGATTGAATATTTTCTCCTTGTTTAAGTAGGGTATCATCTTAATGGACGCATTCCAGAAAGTGTTCATTTTATTCTATTTGTTTATATTTTTTTAAACATCGATGCATAGTATATTTTTCCCTATATGAACTTCTCATTCCATTCTTCATACATATAATTATTTGGGACTCTGATCTTTAAATCACTTAAAAAGTTCTTTGAATCTTTTCCTTTTATGCAATTAATACCTACTATTAGCAAGTAAGATAATGATTGCCAGATGGATCTATTTTGGTTTTGAAATTCCAACTCTGGTCGAACATAAAGTAATAGTCCAACGATGATACATGAATCGAGGGTTTTGGGAATAGGGCATGGGTTTAGCCTAGAGGAAATGTATGTGGATTTAGGTGTTGTTTTACTGATGTAAATGGTCTTTTACACACCAATAGAGAATGGAGAATGACAGACAGGAAGAGACATGAGTAAGAATTGACTTACTTATCACAACCAGCTATTAAGGCGGGAGTGTGATACCAAATATTTTTGATGATTTTGGTTATTAGAAATCATATTAATACAACAATGTAATTATTAGTTTAATATTCTAAAAGGTTTATTCATGTATCATTTTTTCACATTCCTTTATTTGGATTTAGGTGAGATTTAGGTGATTTTCGGAACTAGGAGTGGGTTTAGGACAGAGAAAAAGTATGTGGATTTAGGCGTTTTTTTATTTATGATGCACAATAACCAGAGGCATTGAGAATGGTAGATATACGGGGAGATACATGTATAAGTAAGAATGGACTGGTCATGATCACCTATATACTATAAATATATTCATTTCATATCTTTTATTATTTACAAATTATTCATTATTCTTTCATATTTCTTTTACTATTTAAAGTTAACACAATGTGCATTCAATTTTTTTTTATTACTTATTTTAGTTCATTGGGAACTAGCTAGGTAGTAACACCAATATTTTCAAATATAAACAACATCCTTAATTGAAAAGCATCACACCAATCAATAACCTTGCTTGGCTTGAGCAAATCCTAACATCCCCTGATAAAATTTTGTGAGATAAACATGGGAAGGATCAACAAGAATGTTCCTTCGCATTATTGCAATGTGGCTTGTCAAGAAGATGATTGAACACGATATAGTTGTTTGGTTACTGCATGAGAGGGTGCAAATGCCATGGCGTGTGCAACAGTTACTTACTTTCATTCATAGATTGATACCAGTGTTCCAATCTATTATGTTTTTTCATTCATATATTGATACCAATGTTCCATTCTGTTATGTTTTTAGATTGATACCAGTGTTCCAATCTGTTCTGTTTTTAGATTGATACCAATTTTCCAATTTGTTTTGTTTTTATATTGATACCAGTTTTCCAATCTATTTTGTTTGTTTTTATATTGATACTAGTTTTCCAATCTGTTTTGTTTTTAGATTGATACCAGTTTTCGAATCTATTTTGTTTTATATAAACACGACCCGAGCCCCAATCACTCAATGGATTGATTGTTTGTCCTTTCCAACTATTTACAATTTAGAGGTAAAAATCACAATATAACTTGGTACACTTCACTTTCGCCCAATTATGTGTACCCTCTCCAAATGCTTCTTCGAAACAATTTATTTTTAACTTTCCTGCCAATATAAAAATCCTCTTACCCCAACTTAGTGTGTCTTGATCCCTTTTATTTTTTTTTTGTTTATTAATGTGTCCTTCTCCCTTTTATTTTTTTTGTTTCTCAATCCTTCTATGTAGATACATGGATTTTTGTAGATATATACATATTTATTGGTTCTTTCTTTCTCTTTAGAACATAAATTGCTTTTTATTGTTTTTGGATGTATGTGAAAACTTCATTGTAGGGAATTAGTCTAAGTCTTAGAGGGTTCTATAAAAAATATTTGTATGAAAGGCCATTTAGAGTCTATTGATGTTTGTTTCTTCATTTCCATTTGTATTAGTTAAATGTATGAAGTTATTCAATATATCAGTACTAGTGGTGTCTCTTTCAGTGATATCTGATTGTGAAATATTTTGTTTCCCTCTTTTTCTGGTTTTTTTATTGCATGTATGAAATTCCCCTGTAATATTAGTATTTCTTTGAGCTTTGTTTCATTTTTTTCTTGAATTTATGCACTACCTTATGGACTGTCATATGCATTTAGATCTTTATTTTCCTTTTCCAAATGTCTTTTTTTTAATTATCTTTATGATCTACTCAAAACATTGTGATAAATATAGTCCTCTTGGAGAGATATGAAGAATGTGATGTTAATTCTTCTTCTGCAAATGAATTTTATCTTTTATAAGACCTACAACTAATTTCTACTTTAATACTTTAACCATTCACCATTTGTATACATTTAAATCTAGCATTCAAGTATAGCATAGCATATATAAATTTTCTTTCATAATACAAATCTAATGGATTTAGAGGAATAGTAGTGATGGAATGAAATGTAACATTGTAGTTTGATCCCATGTTGGCCTTTATATCATAGAACCATTTTCATATTACACAAATATCATAACTATTTAGTTATTAGACTACATATCTTCATATAGAACTGCAAATAGTATGGTGGAAATGTGGATCTCATGAATCTTCATAATGAACAATGATTCATTCCATACTCATTTTTAGACTCAGGAGGATCTTTTGAGAAAGTTTTGATAATGCCAATAAATAATGAGCTAGACTCATCTTCAACATCTATTAATTAGATATGAAAATTTATAATACTACTATGTACATTTGAGAATATTTATTTACATGTTTATATAAATTATATATACATATGTGCTTTTTTTTCATAAATATTTTCATTAAAAAAAGAACCTTTAAATGATGAACCTAGTTAATGTTGCTTCTTCATTAAGAAGACTACTTGATCTTGCAATTTGATGATGGTCCTTTGTTATGCTTCTTGACTACCTCAAATTATTGACACAATCATATGATTTTTGATGATGGTCCTTTGTTATGCTTCTTGACTACCTCAAATTATTGACACAATCATATGATTTTTGTTACTCTTTTGAATCCTTCCTTATATTGTATTCTCCCCCTTAGATATTGTGTACTCTCCCACATAGATATTGCACTCAATTTCATATTCTCTGTAATATTCTAGGCTCTTCTTTTCAAGTAAAAAAAGTGACAATAATTTACAAGAACTATCCCTAATTTTTTTCTCACATATATGAAGAGATCCCATTTTATTTTTTATTCATAGATCAAATGTCATTTAAATACAAGATTTATCATAATGTACAATGATTCATTCCATATTCATTTTTAGATTCAGGAGGAGCTTTTGAGAAAGTTATGATAATGCCAATAAAGAATGAGCTAGACTCATCTTCAACATCTATTAATTAGATATGAAAATTTATAATACTACTGTGTACATTTGAGAATATTTATTTACATGTTTATATAATTTATATATACATATGTAATTTTTTTTTCATAAATATTTTCATTAAAAAATGAACCTTTAAATGATGAACTTAGTTAATGTTGCTTCTTCATGAAGAAGACTACTTGATCTTGCAATTTGATGATGGTCCTTTGTTATGCTTCTTGACTACTTCAAATTATTGACACAATCATATGCTTCTTTGATGATGGTCCTTTGTTATGCTTCTTGACTACTTCAAATTATTGACACAATCATATGCTTCTTGTTACTCTTTTTAATCCTTCCTTATAGTGTCTTCTCCCCCTTAGATATTGTGTACTCTCCCACATAGATATTGCACTCAATTTAATATTCTCTGTAATATTCTAGGCTCTTCTTTTGAAGTCAAATAAGTGACATAATTTACAAGAACTATCCCTAATTTGTTTCTCACATATTCAAATGGTTCTCTAACAAGAGGATTTGTGGGTATGTATTCCATCTTCACTATTTTCTCTAAGACTTGTTGTGTGAGGAAGTGGTACTTTATGATGATATGTTTAGTGATTGAAGGAAGTAGAATATTTTATTTTTGAAATTATTATTACACTTGTATTGAAACACTTAATAGATATAGGTTCACTGAAATTTACCTTAATATCTTGTAGAGCCCATTTCATCCAAAACACTTGTCTGCAAAAAGAAGTAACTACTATGTATTCCACTTCTACTCTAGATAGAGAAAGTAATGACTCTTTCTTGCTTAACCATGCAACCAAAGACTCTTCTAAGTAGAATTATACATTTTCCAAGTAATGACTCTTTCTTGCTTAAACATGCAACCAAAGACTCTTCTAATTAGAATTATACATTGTCCACTTGTACTTTTCATGTCATCCACACAAGCCTAGTTGAATCTCTCTATGTTGTCAATGTAAATTTCTCACCTTTTGGGTACTATAGTCCATTTCTTTTAGTCTCTTTCAAGTATTTTAATATCTGTTTGTTGGTAATAGATGACTATGTTATATTGAAATATTCCAACTAATATAAATTCCAAAATTATATCTAGTCTAAACCTTGTTATGTATATCAAGCTTCCTATCATATAGATGTAAAGGTTATGATCATCATCACCTCATTCATCATCCATAATCTACACATAACTTGCATCCAATTGATTTGATAAAAACACATTAGCCAATAAACAAACCATTGAAACCAAAAGTGATTTGATAGTTCTATAGGTAGAGTTTGTAAAGGGCCAAGTAGACTTTAGCTCTCATATTTTATGAAAGGTGACATATATCCAGTAAATTTCCCTGCATTCAATCTTTAGAATAGATATAAATAGAAGTTTTTCATGTTCATATCCATGGTCTCAAACAATGAGAGAGAAAAAACCTTTTATATTCAACATGTAAAACACAAATTAGCCATAAAAGCTTCCCATTGAAACCAAAAGTGATTTGATACAAAACATAGGTTTTAACCTAAGAGTAAATGCCCCTATAGTCAATCTCTGGAATAGATCTAAATATAAGTTTTTCATTTTCATATCCATGGTCTAAAACAATGAGAGAGAAAAAACCTTTTATATTCAACATGTAAAACACAAATTAGCCATATCTCTGGAATAGATCTAAATAGAAGTTTTTCTTTTTCATATCCATGGTCTCAAACAATGAGAGAGAGAAAAAAATTTATATTCAACATGTAAAACACAAAGTAGCCATAAAATTTTCCCATTGAAACCAAAAGTGATTTGATACAAAACGTAGTTTTTAACCTTATATAGTTTAATTGTTTCAAATAGTTTTTTAATAAAATTAAAAATATTAAATGTAAAAAAACATAGTATTTAGAGACAAAAATTAATTTGATACAAAACATATAGGTTTTAACCAAGTATATAGTTAATTGTTTTGAAAACAGATTCTTAAAGAAAATGAAAAATATTCAATGTAAAACACATGCATTCTTATGCATTCTTATACACCCTTATGTCTATGTAAAGTAGTTTGAGTGATTCCACGGGTCTTCTACACCCTTGATAGGGTATAGTTGGGACAGGTAGTGTTAACTTCTACAAGTTCTATAGGCAGAGTCTGTAAAGGGTCATGTAGCCTCTAGATCTCATATTTTATGAAAGGTGACATATCCATGTTGGCCGAATAAATCGTTCTTGCGGACAAGACCGATCTCCCTAGTACTAAAATTATCTAGCAACAATCAGCCAAATATACTAATCTTTTTCTAAGCATATATGATCTATGAAAAGCTCTATAGAGGTGTTAAGGACTTACCATTTGTCTAGTGCTTGTTTGAAGTCAGTGTTGTCCCTCGCGCGCTTGAAGGAGTTTTCCTCATAAACCTGCAGTCACAAACAAGAAAAATATTACATAGCACCTGTATAGAAATCATCATAAACCATGCTTATCATAGTGATCAAGGAATCCGTGAAATAAACCATTGATTGAAAGCTTATTGAGAAAAATGAGTATATTTGTATTAATTTCAAAAGAAGAAAATCCTTACAACCTGAGCCTTAATGTTGCACAGGACTTTCCGGGGTCCGAAGCAGGAATCTCCTTTACTTTGATAAAATCTGCACTCCTCCAATCAAGACGAATAGAGGTATGTAATCTTTCCTCACAAAAGTCTTAATTAATTGAGTCTGAATCTCAACAGCACTTAACCTCAAATCTTCTTAAGCTTGACCTCCATTTGAGGCTACCCAATGCTTCTTTTTATAGTGGAAAAGAGGAGGTTTTATGTTCCAAGTATGAAGGGATAGAATCCTCCTTCAAAGGGATAAGCTCCTCACATCAAGGGGTTAGCTCCATAAGGTAAGGGATACATGCACCTCATAAGAGCGGTTCTATCACCGCAAGATATTTTCTGGAAGCTTCTAGAATTCACTTTTATTGAGATTTTTGGAATTTACTTGCGCCTTTTTGATCTTATAGGGGTCCTCACCTTTAACGCAGATAAATTGCGTTCAGGTACGCAAGAGAGCTGAACATTAGGTGCGGGACCGCAGGCAAGATAGAGAGAAAGTGCGACACCAAAGTTTAGGAGATTTTTAGGAATTTTTCTCTGATTTTCAAGGCTTGATATGAGGAACTAATATATTAGACTTGCAAAGGGAGAAGTATGAGTGAAAATGAGCTCATACACATAGAAGAATGTCAAGATGACAATTTTTAGTGTAATAATCCAGTAAATGCCCCTATAGTCAATCTTCGAAATAGATCTAAATAGAAGTTTTTCATTTTCATATCCATGGTCTCAGACAATGAGAGAGAGAAAAAAACCTTTTATATTCAACATGTAAAACACAAATTAGCCATACAGGTTTCCCATTGAAACCAAAAGTGATTTGATGCAAAACATAGGTTTTAACCTTAGTAAATGCCCCTATAGTCAATCTCTGGAATAGTTTTAAATAGAAGTTTTTCATTTGAAAATATCCATGGTCTCAAACAATGAGAGAAAAAACCTTTTATATTCAATGTATGTAAAACACAAAGTATCCACTACTCTAGAGTAGATCTAAATAGAATTTTTTCATTTTCATATCCATGGTCTCAAACAATGAGAGAGAAAAAAACCTTTTATATTCAACATGTAAAACACAAACTAGCCATAAAAGTTTTCCATTGAAACCAAAAGTGATTTGATACAAAACATAGGTTTTAACCTAAAAGTAAATGCCCCTAGAGTCAATCTCTGGAATAGTTTTAAATATAGAAGTTTTTCATTTTCATATCCATGGTCTCAAACAATGAGAGAAAAAACCTTTTATATTCAATGTATGTAAAACAAAAATTAGCCACATCTCTAGAATAGATCTAAATAAAAGTTTTTCATTTTCATATCCATGGTCTCAAACAATGAGAGAGAGAAAAAATCCTTTTATATTCAACATGTAAAACACAAATTAAAAGTTTCCCATTGAAACCATAACTGATTTGATACAAAATATAGGTTTTAACCTAAGAGTAGATGCCCCTAAAATCAATCTCTGGAATAGTTTTAAATAGAAGTTTTTCATTTTCATATCCATGGTCTCAAACAATGAGAGAAAAAACCTTTTTTATTCAATGTATGTAAAACACAAATTAGCCATATCTCTAGAATAGATCTAAATATAAGTTTTTCATTTTCATATCCATGTTCTCAAACAATGAGAGAGAAAAACACATTTTATATTCAACATGTAAAACACAAATTAGCCATAAAAGTTTCCCATTGAAACCAAAAGTGATTTGATACAAAACATAGATTTTAACCTAAGAGTAAATGCGCCTACAGTCAATCTCTGGAATAGTTTTAAATAGAAGTTTTTCGTTTTCATATCCATGACCTCTCAAACAATGAGAGAGAAGAAACCTTTTATATTCAACATGTAAACACAAATTAGCCATAAAAGTTTCCCATTGAAATTAAAAGTGATTTGATACAAAACATAGGTTTTAACCTAAGAGTAAATGCCCCTACAGTCAATCTCTGGAATAGTTTTAAATAGAAGTTTTTCATTTTCATATCCATGACCTCTCAAACAATGAGAGAGAAAAAACCTTTTATATTCAACATTTAAAACAAAAATTAGCCATATCTCTAGAATATATCTAAATAGAAGTTTTTCATTTTCATATCCATGGCCTCAAACAATGAGAGAGAGAAAAAACCTTTTATATTCAACATGTAAAACACAAATTAACAATAAAAGTTTCCCATTGAAACCAAAAGTGATTTGATACAAAACATAGGTTTTAACCTAAGAGTAAATGCCCCTACAGTCAATCTCTAGAATAGATCTAATTAGAAGTTTTTATTTTTCATATCCATGGTCTCAAACAATGAGAGAAAAAAAAAATGTATATTCAATATGTATATAGTATTTAGAAACAAAAAGTAATTTGATACAAAACATAGGTTTTAACCAAGTATATAGTTTTTCATTTTCATATCCATGGTCTCAAACAATGAGAGAGAAAAAACATTTTATATTCAACATGTAAAACACAAATTAGCCATAAAATTTTCCCATTGAAACCAAAATTGATTTGATACAAAACATAGGTTTTAACCTAAGAGTAAATTCCCCTACATTCAATCTCTAGAATAGATCTAATTAGAAGTTTTTCATTTTCATATCCATGGTCTCAAACAATGATAAAGAAAAAAAAAATTATTTTCAACATGTATATAGTATTTAGAAACAAAGAGTAATTTGATACAAAACATAGGTTTTAACCAAGTATATTGTTTTTCATTTTCATATCCATGGTCTCAAACAATGAGAGAGAAAAAACCTTTTACATTCAACATGTAAAACACAAATTATCCATAAACGTTTCCCATTGAAACCATAAGTGATTTGATACAAAACATAGGTTTTAACCTAAGAGTAAATGCCCCTATATTCAATCTCTAGAATAGATCTAATTAGAATTTTTTCATTTTCATGTGCATGGTATTTCTATAGGCTGAGTTTGTAAAGGGCCAGGTAGCCTCTGGATCTCATCTTTTATGAAAGGTGACATATCTAGTAAATTCACCTACAGTCAATCTATGGAGTAGATCTAAATAGAAGTGTTTCATTTCTCTCATGCATTTGCAATAAATTTCAATTTAATATATATTTTTATTGAATTTGTTTTTTTTTTTTTAGGGATAAGAAAACCATTAAATATGGTTGAAAAATGGAAATTATGCATAGAATTTTCTTGCTATCCCAGTCCAGGGAAATTAGTGATTATATATGTGCTTTCCAATATTGTAACTAGCAAAGTCGTCCAAATGAAAATGAATATACCGGGAAGAACAACAAACAACGAGGCATATTATATTGGATTGATAGAAGGCTTGGGAATAGCGATGGATTATGGATCAAATGGAATTGTATTTTTCACCAATTTTGAACTTGTGTGCAACCAGATGAATGGCGTGTACCAAGTTAAGAAGGAGAGGCTAAAAGAACTGCATGGAATAGAAAACAATATTGTTAGCCAATTTCAATTTTTTAGTATAAGGCATTGTACAAATGTGAATAAGATGTTTGCTGATTTATTGCGTGGGGCAATGCAATTTCAGGATTCATCTATCAAAGATGAATTAATAGATGAATTAGAATTATACGGGGCAATGCCAATGCAAGATTCATCTCTCAAAGATGAATTAGTTTTGAGACACTCTTCTTCAAAAATTCAAGATTCATCTCTCAAAGATGAATTAGTTTTGAAACGCTCTTCTTCAAAAATTCAAGATTCATCTCTCAAAGATGAATTAGTGTTGAGACACTCTCCTTCAAAATTTATTGATCGACATTGTAACATATCTTGGATATGTGTGTGTTGTGTACTTATAAATGTGTATTTTTTAATGACCATGTGATTTTTTCAATTATATACCAAGTGTGCTCCCACCACACCATGTAAAGCGCAACTTGGTGAACTTCACATTTGCAACAAGTGGTGAACTTCACATTTTTATGAAATTAAAATGTGGGGACTTCAACAAATTTTTGTTTAAATGGAGTTTCACTTATTTTTTAATGACAATGTGTTTTTTTCAATTTTATACCAAGTGTGCTCCCACCATGTAAAACACAATTTGGTGAACTTATCATTTTTATAACTTTTTTTTTGCTTAAATTGAGTTTCACACATCAATTAGTGCTTTGAAAGTTGTGTTTTACATAATTTGTTTACACTAAATTAAACATTAATTTTCTGAACTTTATCTTGAATTTAATTTAAATTAGTTATTTAAAAAATTAATTGTAAATGTCCACCATAGATATATATATCATGGAGGATGAATGAAGAAGATCAACAGAATCCCATATCTCTACGAGAGGGGAGGATCAGGGATCGGGATCGAGAGTTGTTCATGGTAAATTTAAATATAATCTTAAATCTCCATACATGTGTGTACATATGGAATTGATTTTTTATCAACTTTGTGAGTTAAATTAGTTGTTAATAAGTTTCATTTTTTATTTTTTAGGAGCTAATAAGAAGAGAAGGGTCTCTACTCCATCCATGGACGCCCACGATTCACCCAGTCGTGGTATGGTTTGAACACAATTTAATCAATGAATATGTACGTGTATTTATATGTATGCATGTATTTTTCAATTGATTATAAATTCGTATTTGTTTATGAAGATTCTCTATCCTCTCGAGAGGTTGGTGGTGGTTCAAATCCCCTTAGAGGGCCATCAATAAGTGGTAGTAGGTTGCGTGAAGGTGGTGATATTTATTCCCCTGGAGACCAAACAACAGTTGTTGGTGCTGGTTCTCAACAAGGTCGTTTTGGTTCTCAACAGTTGCAGGGTGGAGAAAATGCTAGCCAACCACGTCGAGGTTGCCATCAATTTCAATATTTTTTCATTCAATTTGTACAAATTTGTTTACATGTGTTTTTTCTAATATACAAAATTTTATATATATTGATGCAAAGGCTGAAAATGCTCCAAATGTTGGTCAAAATAGACGCAGGGCAGAATGCTGCATTCAAGAAGAAGGTTGTCTACCCACCACAACTTATCTGTCTGACATTTGTGATATACCATGGGAAAGAAACATGGCGCAATGCACCTTAGAAAGGTGTCAACAACTTCATGCAAAATTGCGGAGAGATCTCGTGGCTTTGACTCTACCTGCTGAGAGTTGACAAAGCCTCGAAATAGTTACACATTCATTGGGCGAACTAGTAAATGTGTACAAAAATCTTGGGCCAATGACTGATACATTTGTAGAATTCATGAGAAAGAGAATGGAAACAGTAATGGGTCTCGATAAATGGGAGGATGTAAAACAAAGAGTTACAAAAGAAATGGCAAAGTCAATGTTTAATTTCAAGGAAGGGCCAAAAAGAAAAATGTTGAAGGTGCAATATTTCAAGCACCCCGATATAGCTCACTATTGTATGATAGGCACCTTGCGGCCTATGGAATGCATCCATGGAATGATGAGGTTCTTGTTTATTTTGCAAAATTGTTTTACGCAGATTTTTTTTTTGGAAATGAAACCCAATTACAATGACCTTCCATCAGAATTTTTTGGTCCTGGGAAAGGTCGATTGTGTGACCGTCGGGGCGCTAGGCGAGATGTGGAGTTCCTCACCCTGAGCCGCCATTGG
Source organism: Pinus albicaulis (assembly GCA_034641835.2). Taxonomy (NCBI): domain Eukaryota; kingdom Viridiplantae; phylum Streptophyta; class Pinopsida; order Pinales; family Pinaceae; genus Pinus; species Pinus albicaulis. The sequence goes on along the minus strand of CM076581.1, from coordinate 1,067,915,583 downwards.
TGAGTCAACCTTTTCAGGTCGAAACTTTGCGGATAGAGATGGATGCGACTTCTCAAATAAGTTGAAAAGCAAGGGATGTCATCATCGACAATGTTCACAGCGGATTGGGTGGAGTTGATGTTTGTCTAAATCGACAAAGAGCACGTGAGAATGCACGTGCCAATTTTGTGTATTGTACAGATGAAGATATTGACAACACGAATGTTGAATATCTCAGAATATATGCAAAGAATTGTCGCAATGGTTGGCAAGACTTAATTCTTCATGAGGAAGAGGGCACGGGAACGGTATGTGTTAATGACCTTAGGGTTCAATTATTTTAACACATACATGTGTACAATTTGTAATAAATACATGTGTATGTACATGTATACATTTATTTGTATGTACATTAATCTAAAAAAAATGTATCATTATATGTTAAAACACCATTTGCAATTGTCACGCATGATGAATGACGAAAATGTTAATATCACGTTCGGGGCCTCTGGTTCAAACAATGAATATGGGTCTCACCATCAAGATATGTTGACAAATGTTAGTGTTTTTTAAGTGATATTTTTAAAATAAATAATTGTGCACACATGTACATGTACATATATAATAATAAAATGTTTTAACAGATTCTGATTCCGTCCGATGTTTTTGGGATGGCGGTACCTTCTTCTTCCTTGGGAGATGTACCTTCTACTTCCTTAGGAGATGTGCCACATCCACAACAAGTATGGACAATTTTTCACTTTTAAAATTTATGTTTAAGTTATATATATATTCCACCTCAAAAAGTTCCATTAAAAATTGAGATATATATATCTATATCTTGAGTTATTTTAAATTTTTTAAATTTTAGGTTTTTGGAGATTTTATTTTGGAGCCTCTCTTAGGAGATGTCCCAAATTCACCTGCAGAGGTATTCAATTTTTCACTTTTAAATATATATATGTTTTTTTAAAAGTTATAATTTATAAATTGAAGTTTATTTAAGTTTTATTATAAATTGAGATCTTGATCTTGAGTTATTTTATACTTTTAAAATTTTGAATTTTAGGTTTCTATAGAAGATTTCTTTAATCCACGGACTCTAGCGACGGAGATAGGAACATCCACACCATTTCAACCATTTGAACAAGTTGTCTAACTTTTTTTTTAATATTATTGAAAATAAGTTTATATATACATGCATTTTCATTTGAAAATTTTTAATATATACATACATGTATATTGTACAGCTTACTATTGGAGATGTTCCCATGGGAGAAGTTGTAGTAGGCGAGCAACAAATGGAGAGGGGACCTCATGAGGTATTGCATGATTTTTTTTTTATATTTTGTTTTTTTACATGAAGTTCTGTATATTCTCACTCATTTTTAAAACATCAAATTTTAATGTTTGTACGTGCATTGTGTACAAGTTCCCCATGCTTCGCAATATAGCGCGCAGATTGAGACTCTACTAGGAAAGACACTACATCCATCTGTATTTGATGGACATGATTTGTAGATTTGATTGATATTTCTAGTCTTAAATTTACTTTTTTATATATTATCTAGATGCACAGTCATATATATAACTTGATACTTGATACTTGTGAGATCTACAATTTTTGGACATATTTTATTGTGTTAATATAATTTTTTTTGTTTTTGAAAGTTAAGTTTTGGATGGTTGAAGTACTTTTGGCATGTGAATGTGAAGTAATGTTGTTATATAATTTGTTTGGTTTTTAAAACTTAAGTTTTGGATAGTTGAACTACTAGTAATGTTGTCATCTATAAATTAATGTTTTTCTTTTGAACTACATTTGGCATGTTATGTACTGATGTGTTATAATTTGTTTTGTTTTTAAAACTTAATTTTTGGATGGTTGAAGTACATTTTGCATGTAAAGTAATGTTGTGATCTATAATTTTTTGTTAAATTAAAGGTTAAGTTTTGGATGGTTTCAATCTACATTTGGCATGTGATATAATGTTAAATGTTTTTATTGGATAGTTGAACTATAATTGGCATGGAATGTGAAGTAATGTTGTGATATATAATCAAAAAGTTTTTAAAACTTAAGTTTTGGATGGTTTCAATCTATATTTGGCATGTGATATAATGTTAAATTTTTTTATTGGATAGTTGAACTACAATTGGCATGGCATGTGAAGTAATGTTGTGATATAATCAAAAAGTTTTTAAAACTCAAGTTTTGGATGGTTGAAGTACATTTGGCATGTGAAGTAATGTTGTGATCTATAATTTTTTGTTAAATTAAAGGTTAAGTTTTGGATGGTTTCAATCTAAATTTGGCATGTGATATAATGTTAAATGTTTTTATTGGATAGTTGAACTATAATTGGCATGGCATGTGAAGTAATGTTGCACGATATATAGTCAAAAAGTTTTTAAAACTTAAGTTTTGGATGGTTTCAATCTACATTTGGCACATGTGATATAATGTTAAATATTTTTATTGGATAGTTGAACTACAATTGGATGGCATGTCAAGTAATTTTGTGATATAATCAAAAAGTTTTTAAAACCCAAGTTTTGGATGGTTGAAGTACATTAATCATGTGAAGTAATGTTGTGATATAATCAAAAAGTTTTTAAAACTAAGTTTTGGATACCATTTCAATCTACATTTGGCATGTGATATAATGTTAAATGTTTAATGTTTTTATTGGATAGTTGAACTATAATTGGCATGACATGTGAAGTAATTTGTTTTGATATAATCAAAAAGTTTTTAAAATTCAAGTTTTGGATGGTTGAAGTACATTTGGCATCTTAAGATTGCTTTTGATCTCTACATACTCTTCTGTTATTTGAGTGAAAAATTTCCAATGGGAAGAACATAGCTTTTCAATGCAACTAACCATATCAATTGAGCTCTAATTGAAAAAAGAGTAAAGAAAAGTTAACATGCCACAAAACATGTCAGTAAAATAATATTTGTGGTTGTCATTTTTGTTGGAATAACTAAATTATATTTTAAGGATTCTCCATCGAAAAACAATTTCAATGAAGAGAATCCTTAATATGATTTAGTTATTCCAATAAAAATAACAACCAAGGATGTTATTTTATTGGATTTTTTTTTTTTTTGTTCTTTTTTTTTCAAATAGAGCTCAATTGATATGGTTAGTTGGATTGAAAAGCTATGTTATTTTCATTGGAAATTTTTTTCACTCAAACAATAGTATGTAGTATGTAGAGATCAAAAACAATCTTAAGATTACTTTCAAGTACGATCAAGTGTTCAAAACATTTTCCCACATGATGATACCTTCATTGACCTCTAAAAAGTAGTTCATGGGCTATATGTTCTTCCTCTTTCCCATATAAATCCCTTTAATTTTGATTGGAAATATAAGAAGTAGATATATGTTTGTTGAATTGGGATCAATGTCATTAATGCACTCAACTAGGTAGCCTTGTTGATTTATAAATTGGTAAATTGATGACATTCAGTTAATTGCATTCTAGAACATATATATTCAGTGCGTGAAACATTTTTCATCAATGCACATGGGAAAACTACTTGAACAATTAATTGCATTCTAGAACATATATATATATCCAATACGTGCACAACATTTTTCATCAATGCACATAGAACATATCCGACCATTGGACAGACAAATTTTGTACTAGATTTTCAATCAGGAATAGAGATGTGGGTCAAATCCCACCAAAAGTCAGAGAAGTGCTTCGAGTCTCTTGTTTGAAAGGAATCTTCGTATGAAATTATATTGTGGATGATTTATTTACATTGTGGATACTTTTTACTTGAAAATCCCACAAGAAAAACTAAGCGTGCATTGAGTTCGTGTATATATCCAGTATGTGCAACATTTTTCATCAATGCACATAGAAAAACTACTTTCAGTTAATTGCATTCTAGAACATATATATTGAGTACGTGAAACATATTTCATCAATGCACATAGTAAAACTACTTGAACAATTAATTTCATTCTAGAACACACACACACACACACACATATATATATCCAATACATGCAACATTTTTCATCAATGCATGTATAGAAAAGCTACTTTCAGTTGATACTAGAGTGTGCATGTACCAAAACAATTTGTACATGTGCAAACACTTGCACAGATAACATAACAAGGCAGCTCAATTTTTAATTGAGTACTGGAAGTTCTAGAACATATAATCCAAAGAGAATAAATTGTTGGGCAATTCAATCAAAAAAATTCCAATGGAATGCCATCTTCAATAATCCGTTCATGATCGGATTTTAACATTTTCCATTTCTTAATTTTTGTTTTTTCTTTGATTGAACCTCTATCAACTTTATGCGTGTTACACACACCAAGTGACTATATTGACAACTTATGAAATCAGGTTCATAGTCTTCAAAGTAAACAAAATCCCCACTTTGATTAGTTTGTCTAAAAAAATAACCTTTCAGTATAATAAATCCTCTTTCATATGGAAATCCGTGATCATTATAGTCTTATAATAATTCCATTTTTTTTTTAGTGAAACGCATCAAATAATAATTCACATTTTCATCGTTGTCAGTAGTTGCAATTACAGAAAAAAAATCTCCCGCACAATAAAACAAACTTAACAAAATTATACATATTCAAATTTATTTCTAAATCTTTATTATTAGAAAGAAATTCAAATGTTACCTTCTCTAAAAATATCAGAAACTCGATCACCATCAGATGATATTGTAGTCTCCTCTGATTTCATTTCTTCAAACATCGCAATGGACATTTTTCCCTTTGTATTTAGCTCTGTATGTTTCCAATCTTTTGCATACATTTTTTTTCACAAACGTAATTGGATTTTGTGTTGTCTATGCAAACATGACAAAAACAATAATATTTTCTTTTATCCAATGCAAAAACATTTCTAGACGACTTTGTTTTAATTGAATGCAATTTTTGAGTCCCTTTTATTGTTTCAACATCATTTCCAATTGATCTATCTGTGTCTTCGATCCCAATATGCCAAAAAAACCTTTATATGGAAAATTTAAAGAAGAATGTAAATATGATATCAAAATACAATCAAAGATGATCATTGTGATAAATGTACACTATTTAAAATTAGATATCCAATAAAAATTAACTTGAATTTACCTTCACACTTCCCTTGATCGGTTAGTCTAATGGCTTAGAGCAACGATGCACCATTGAACAACTTCTTTCGCGTCCACAAGTCGGCTTGCAGAGGGGTTCATTTGATATCTTTGAAGTGCTTATTTTATGCATGCCCTTGCACCGTCATGTTCTCCTTTTCCATGGCCAGTCTCAAAGAAATTCCAACAATGTTTAATGCAAGTTTTCTTATGAAGACAACACAACCAACATAATGATCGTGCTGATTTGAATTGACCTGCGCATCCATTTGACCATATCCAATTTTCATTGAAATTTATTCCATGATTTTTCACGGAAGCATAAATTTTTCCAAAACAATGTTGTACAAAATATGTATCATGTGTACGATCGTCACTGATATAAAAGTGATATTCTTTAATAATATGTCTATTTTCACTGGTGCTTTCTATATGATCGACGTTTTGTTCAACATGTCTATATAGAATATGGACAAGCATGGAGACTTGGTCAGAATGATAGTATTCACTATGAAGTTCTTTTTGTGGAAAAAATGTGTAGTTTTCTGCAAAATCAATTACTGACAAAATGGTCCCTCATGGAAAAAATTCACAGGATTTTTTGAATTGCAAGTCTTGCCATCGAGCTCTATGGGAATGCTTGGTGTATTTGTAAATTTCTGCCTCAAACTGTATCAAAAAGTCTATCACAAAAATTTCTTCTTCTCATAATTCAATTCTTTTAACACTATTTGCACCTTGAATCGATGTATGGATATATTCATATCTCTTCCATTTCACTTTCATGTTGGACAATGATTGATCATTTATATCAGTACGATATTTGTTTTGAAATTTAGTCAAATTTCCACAATCATCATATTTTTTTACCACCAACACATTTATTTTCGTAAAATAGTTCATCGCTTTCTCTTTCACATAGAATTTGAGATATGAAATCACGGATAGTGGAAGGAGGAGGTGAATCTTTCCAAAATTTTCTACCAAAATCAAGGAATGTGTCATAATATAACTCAAATTCCACATGATAACAGCAACAAAAAGTGTTGTGTACGGTGATAGGTTTTACATACCATGGTTTTTGTTGAACAAAATCACTAATTGAAACATGAATTTCACGATTCTCTTTTTTGAACTTGTTGAACAACTCTATCTGAGCGGTTTCCAAGAAATGTTTTTCATGTTCTTCATACTGATTTCGTGCTATTCTTCTTCACATCACATGCCTTGCAGTTGGAGAAACATGCAAATTGTTCTTCCAATATTCATATATTATTTTTTTAACATTTTCTTCAAGTCTATCTTTGTATGGTTTCCTACAAATAGCTCTCCAACAAGCGATTTCATCATTTACATCTATTTGCAACCAAAATTTCCGATGTTTGCGCAAAGTTTTTCGCGAGGTTCCTAATGCTCGTGCCATACATTTTAACAAGGGATTATCTTTAGTACTTGATGAAACCACTGCCATATGTATTGCTCTATGTACAACCTAAACATTTTTCTGTCTAGATCTTCTAATTGAATTTATAGCACTATTTATATTTTGTATCACATTTTCCTTCATTTTTATATCTCTGGTTGATTTTCGAATACCCAATAAAGTCGTAGCTTCTTTTAATTTCCTTAATGATAGGAGACTTTTCAACATTTGGTCTTGAACTGTCACCTTTTCCTTTTTCAAATAATTCTCAAAAATGCGGTTAACACGATATCGTATATAATGGTCAACTTTTTTTATCTCCATTTGTGTGAGTGTCAACATTTTCTAACATCTCATCATTGACATTGATTTCATCTGTATATATTGGAATGAATAGTACATAATAATTTTACATATTCAATAAATAACTAAACTAATAAATATATGTATAATTTCAATAATATGTGCATGTGTCCAACATATATATAACTGTGTGTGTGTGTGTGTGTGTGTGTGTGTGTCTGTGTGTCTGTGTGTGTGTCTGTGTACATACCTTGTGATTCAATTTCTTCACTTGAATTTATTTCAACATTTTCACCATATTCAATCATTGGTCCAATATCTCTTTCACTTTCTCTTTAAAAATTGTGTATCTCATCATCAATTTTTTAAGGAATATGTCTCTCCGTTTATATTGCAAAATATTTTTCAAATTAGTTCATCAAATAAAAATTAAGCTTCATATTTTACACTAGGAAAATTTTAAATATATCAAAATCAAAATATTTACATTTACATACTTGCTTCAACTTCTAGTTGAGGTTGATTTTCCCCTTGAATATTTGGTAGTGCTTCTATATTTCTTTTTCGATATTGTCTCATCTCTTCTCTACGTTCCTCAGCGTCTCTTTTTCGATCTTATTTTATCATAAAATTCCTTCAATTTCCCATGATAATAGAGTATGAAGTTCAAAAAATTTCCTTCAAAAATTTAGACAAAAACTCAATTAAAAAAAAACATCACAAAAGATTTAATTTAAAAAAAAAAAAAAATCATTTTAAAAATTTTGCAAAAAAATACATACTCCAATCCAAAACACTTACTTTAAAAAATTCAAGAAAAAAATGTCCTATAAAAATGAAACGAAGTTCAAAATATTTCCTTCCAAGTCCTACAAAAATATTTCATTTAAAAAGTTACACAAAAACTCATTTTAAAAAATCATTATAAAATATTTACTTCAACCCAAAACCAAAAAATGTCCTTTCGAAATTAAGCCCAAATCCATACCCTCAAAAATAATGAAAATTAAGCCCAAATCCATACTTTAAAAAAAAAAATGAAGCCCAAAAAACATCTAAAAAACCATATCACATACCTCCAAGAAATGTCCTTTGAATGTACCTCCAAGAAAAGTCTTCAAAAATGTTCTTTGAATGTACCTCCAAGAAAATTATTTAAACTCAAAACAATTCTTTGTAGAATCAGACCAAATGTACGAAAATAATGCACCTCAAAGAAATTTTCTTTGAATGTAGCTCCAAGAAAAGTCCTTAAACCCAAAACAATTCTTTGCAAAATAAGATCAAGACTTTTGTAAAATCAGACCAAACATGCATAAATAAAGAATGATTTCGCGGCAATTTATATTTCCACGAAATGTTTTTTTGAGGGGCTCGGCGATACTTTCCGGCCGACAGAAAGTTAGGTAAAAGTTCGGCCGAAATTTTTAGAAATAGTTTGAGTGAAATACTTTGTTGTTTGACTTAACAGGCCGTCAGCGCAAAAAACAGTTCGGGCGAAATTTGTTTAAGAGTTTCACCAAACTAACGCATCACCAGTTACGCAGAGCGAAGCCGTGAATATGTTTCTACAACTTTGGATTGATTAAACTCCATGAAACATTCTGAATTAACTGTCGGAACCAAGACAATAATTTTCATAATTGAATCTACTTTCAGGAAATACAACTTTAATGGAATTTCATAAATATTTACTAATTTTAATTAATTTTGTAATAAAACGGATGCAAAAAATTTCTCAAGGTCATTGTGATTTAGTGAAATCAAAATTATGTATCTTCCAAAATACATTGTAAAAAAAATTGAAAAAATTATGGTACATTACATTGGTCCATCTTCTCTAATGGGTAGCTTTTATATTTTTAGTTTATAACTTATATGTTAAGAAATTTCTTGCGTCGCAAAACATATTGAAAATATGCAGTTTTTTCATATTGGACGAGTTCAAAAAATTCTAGTAATTATGATATGCATCAATTGGCTTTGTAAATATGACGAAACCAAAGTGGACTCTATCTAGATTGTTGTAACACATTTTGTTTCTCAAAAACACAAATTTTCAAAGAATACAACATTGCGTATTAACATGACTTCTTATGAATCCATTGATTGTTAAAAAACACACACTCAAAGAAACACTAGGTTGGCATATCAAATGTGTATAAACAAATTCCAAAAAATAAGAAATAGAAAGCTAATAAAATTTTTGACAACTTTTATTTTTATTGCAAAATGAAATTCTAAACAGAAATTTTTTTTTATCTTGCAGAAAGTTGAAGAGCCGAAAAAATGAAATTTTTTTCTCAAAAAAGGGCAAAATTGTAACCCAACTTCACATTTTCACAAGGGACCTTTAGAGAAAGTAAAATACCAAAAATATATTCTAGATATGAAGCATATATGACAAATCTTACTGAAGCTAAAACTTCCTCCTATGAAGATATAGCTAAACATCAAGAGTGGAGGTATGTGATGCAGGAAGAATACCAGTTAATTCTGAAGAACTATGTTTGGCAAATCATTCCTACTCTAAGCGATAAATCGATAGTCATTTCAAAATTGATATATAAGATAAATCATGATGTGGATGGAAAAAATGATAAATACAAATCAAGGTTTATAGCAAGATTATTCTCATACAAAAAAGGTATTTATTATAGGAAACATTTTCTCCTATAGATATATACAATAATTAGATTGCTCGACACTTTTTTCTTTGGCTGCTACTATGGGATGGAACATCCATCAAATAGATGTTAGGACATATTTTCTAAATCATATTATTGATGAATAGGTTTACATTGAGTAGCCTCAAGGATTTGAGATAGATAATCGGGAGACTTATGGTTGTAGATAGAAGAAAGCTGATATGGATTAAATCAAGCACATATAGCTTGATGTACAAGAAAGAATGCATACCTATTGAGACTTGTTTTTACCAAGAGTTCTGCATATTCTAACCTATCCATAAATTTTTTCTAAGGTGAAATATTTATCATACTTTTGTATGTGAATGATCTTCTTGTCACAGGTGTAGAGCATCAAATTTAGTAATGCAAAACTAGTTAAAAACCAAGTTTGATATGAACGACCTTGGGATTATGCATTTTATCAAAATGGAAAGTGGCCTACACCCAGGGTATTCATCCAATCATGGTATTGTAAGTGACATCTATCCATGGTATTCATTCACCCATGGTATTTATCCACCCATTGTATGTACCCACCCATGGTATTCATCCATACATGGAATTTACCCATGGTATTGTAAGTGGCATCTACCCATGGCATCCATTCACCCATGGTATTTTCCCACCCATGGAATTTACCTGTGGTATTGTTACTAAAAAATGCTTTAAGTAACAAGTCGCATCTTGTAAAAGGACAGATTCTTCACCACAATGTAGCTTCTAGATTTATTATATGTTTTAATAAAACAAGTTTCTTTGTGGTTGTATTTACTATGTGTTCTCTCCTTTTTCTGGCATTCTAATTTTGTAGATCTTGTCACATCCATTTCAATTTTTTATATCTTGGGGGCCTCCCCCAAGATCTGGATCAATGGTATCAAATTCATGTTATGAATCCATGGGAATGAGGGTTTAAATGATATTTTAGTTTCACAATTTTTCATCCATCCTTATAAAACTCCATCCAAGTTCCATGACCTCCACGAACCACTTCCTTGGCCAAACCAGGAAGAATTTTTGTTTTTTTCCTTTTTTTCCAGAAATTTTTTGGGAGACATGTTTGTAGAGCTGACCTAAAAATATTAGTGTAGCATTTTTAGAAATAAATATTAGATTTAGATGCCTTGTGAAAAAATATCCAATTTCAAAAAAACGTCAGTCAAATCAGCATCCGGATGAGGGAGATACCGCTGATTTAAAATCAAAAGTGTTGCAGAAATTTTTCTAACGACATTTCATGGACAGCGACTCTCCTGTAATTTTTTGCAGCTTTTAGTACAAATTTTAGAAAAAATGTTATAGATCTGAGCTCCCCTTGAAAAATCACCTGATTTCAAAAAAAAATCAGTCGACTCAGAGTACAGACGAAGGAGTCAGAAATTATGTGATGGCGAGACAGTTGTAATGTGAATCTGAGTTTCTATAGTATCCAGATATCTATTTCAATCACATGAAAAGATGCATAATGATTATTTAGTTTCCAAAAAGGGGTTATAATAAATATTCTGAGTTATTTTGACTAATTTATTCCCACTTTAAATTTGGACGAGCATTCAGAGTGGGTTCCCTTTGGAGACCTTCCCTCCCATCTTGATTTAGTAGGCACCTGCTTCACATTCATTAGTTTACAAATAGCAACATTCATCTTGGGTTCTTTGGATACATTCCCTACCACCCCAGGCTATTTACGCACTTGTTACTTCATCAATAGTCAACATCACGGTTATGGGTCAACCACACAAAATCATTTCATTGAAGTCCATTTTCTAGGCGACACACTATAGGTATCATAGTTGGTCACAAGAATTACAGGGTATCTCTATCCTCGCATCTTCATTTGTCATGGTTCTGGGTCATCCACAAACCCACACTTCATCGAAGTCTATTTCCTAGGCCGCACAATATTAGCATAATAGTTGGTCACTAGCATTACACGGTATCTCTATCCTCCGATCTTCATTTTTCATGGTTATGGGTCATCCAAAAACCCACACTTCATCAAATTTCATTTGCTAGGCCACACGTTGTTAGTATCACAGTTGATCACAAGCATTACAAAGTATTTCTATCATCATAAATTCATTCATCAAGGTTTTGGGTGAGCCACACAAAACCATTCTCTTTAGTGGCTCGTCATATTCAACAAAGGCTTATCAAGAGGGAACTTCATGCAATGGGGATAATTACTTCTTAAGGAGGGATGAATGATCCAAATAGAAAGTGGCATATACCCATGGTATTCATCCACCCATGTTATTTATCGACCCATGGTATTGTAAGTGACATCTATCCATGGTTTTCATTCACCTGTGGTATTTATCGGCCACCCATGGTATGTATCCACCCATGGTATTCATACATACATGGAATTTACCCATAGTATTTTAAATGGCATCCACCCATGGTGTTGTAAGTCACATATGCCCATGGTATTCATTCACCAATGGAATTTACCTATGGTATTGTAATTAAAGAATGCTATAAGTAGCCAGTCACATCTTGTAAAAGGAAAAAAAATTCACCACAATGTAGCTTTGTTAGTTCCCTATATTACTATTATAGTCCCTTATTGTTGTTAGTGTAACCCCCTTATTGTTATTATTGTACCCTTTTAACCCCCATATTGTTATTATTGTGCCCTTAAATTATCATTGTTAGGTTAGCTAGGATTACATTGTGGCCCCACTAGGATTACATTTTGGCCCCATTGACTCCTATATATAGAAAGGAGGTTTTTTAATTTGTATCATCCAAGAATTGTTCATTCATGTAAAGTATTGGAGGTTTCCCCATCGAAATGGCTTATTTCTAAGGCATTGATATCTATTTTATTCTATTTTTGGAGCTGGTTTCACAACATTTGGTATCAGAGCTTTGGATTATAGGGTTTCGCTACCCCAAACAGGTCATCGTGGCAGTTTTGTTATAAATTTTTTTCTACGAAGGTTCAGAAGCTAAAATTTTAAGAGTGCGAAGCCGAAATCCTGAGGAACATCTTCACAAACTTTCAGAGCTTGGTTCACAATATTTTCAGAGATATGATTTATGGAAGTTAGGGTGTTTTGCAGGCTCTTGAATTTAACCTAAATAGGTCATCATGGAATTGGTGCTATAACTTTTGTTATACGAAGTTTCAGAAGTTGAAATATTTAGAGAGAAAATCTGAAATCCTGAAGAAAAGAGTCGTAAAATTTCAAAGCTTGGTTCACAATAGTTTCGGAGATATGATCTGTGGAAGTTAGGTCTTTTTCAGGCTCCCGAATTTCATCTCAAAGAGGTTATCGTGGGAAAATCTTCATAACTCTCTCTTTCTGAGTATCAGATTGGAATGTTGTAAAAAGTGGTCACAAGTACATGGACTTTAGTTTCTTGTCTATCAATTTCAGAGAAAAAGGAGGAAACAGTGACACGTGGAAAGTCGTACAAGTTTGCTATACTGATCCAGTCCATAATTGGGTCATTGTGGAAGATTGGACATAACTTTGTCTTGAAGAATCCAAATCAGATCAGAAGTGTGGCATTCTAAAGAAGATTCAGAGGGTTACTTCAAGGCCAAATTTCAAATATTGAAGATCCAAAATCACAGAGATAATTCAGTTTCAATATCGAGCTCCTCAAAATCAAGAAAAACGTGTGTATTTTGTTTTCAAATTGCATAAGTCTTGTTTGAAAAATAAGTTCTGGTTGATTCCAAAGGCCTATTGAGTATAGCTATCAGTATTGGGTTCTAAAATGCCTCCTAAAAAGAATTCAACACCCATTAAGCCTTCAGAAGGCTCTACTATGACTCATGAAGATGAAGAAATGCAACATGAGATATGAAAAGTCCATGAGAAAATGCACCAAATTTCGTTATCGCAAAGAGCAACAAAAAATGAAATGGAAGTTTTTAAGAAAGGCATGGAAACTAATATGGATGGTTTGAAGAAAGGCGTGGAAGCTAAGATGAATGGTTTGGAAGCTAAGATGGATGGCATGGAAGCTAAGATCGATGAAAAAATGGAAAACATGAAGAATGATCTAAAAGCAAACATGGAAGGTTTGACAAAGTTGATACAACAAATGTTTCCTAATGGTGAAAAGATAGTAGAGGAAACTCATGATGAGAACAAAATAAATGCTAGTCGTGATTTCATAAACTCTAATATTGGCAGGAAGAACCACCACATTCTAAAGATGGATATGAGGAAGTTTGATGGCAAGGATCCCGTAACAAGGATACTACAGATGGAGCAATATTTTGATCTCAATAATGTGCAAAACACAAAAAAGGTACGCATTGCAACTTTACATCTAGAACAAAATACATTTGTATGGTATCGATGGCTTTGCTCCTGTAAAATAAATTTCACTTGATCAATTTTTACGGAGGAAATGATATCACATTATGAGGATACAAAGAGAAACACCTTCTTTATCCAATTGATAAATCTCAAACAAAAGGGTTTAGTGGGGGAGCACATTGAGGACTTCCAAAAATTGAATATAAGGGTAACTGATATTACAGAGGAACACATGATTGATATCTTCATAAGTACTATAAAGGATAACATCCAACATGAAGTTTGCGTTTTGGAACCGGATTCATTGGAGAATGCATTCAGGTTGGCAAGAAAAATTGAACGTAAAATTATGGCAACAAGGAAGCCTACCACTCACTTCTATAAAGAGGGAAGTGTTTCTACTCCTATATTTCAACAACCTACAAGGTTGACACCACAGCAATTGGAAGAAAAAAGAGAAAATGGGCTTTGCTACAGTTGTGATAGAAAATACACTAAAGGTCATAAGTGTGCTGAGAAGAAATTATTTTACATAGATTGTGAAGTGGAAGAAGAAAATGAAAAAGAAGAGGATATACACCAGGAACCAACCCTAGAAGAGGAAGAAATGAGTTTGACCATATCTTTTAATGCATTGGCGGGAATTGCCACTCCTCAAACTCTCAAGATAGAAGGACATGTCAAGAAGAAAAAGGTAATAGTGTTGATTGATTCAGGTAGTACCCATAATTTTATTCATTGTAAGGTAGCCAAGGAATTGAATTTTTTCCTATACCCAACACCAGAATGTCAAGTGATGGTTGCAAATGGAGGAACTATAAATTTCTCTAGAAAATGCCATAATATCAAGCTATCCATGGGGGAATATGTATTGAATATTCCAATGCTTTCCATCCCAATGGGAGGTGTTGATGTCATACTAGGAGTACAATGGTTATAATCTTTGGGGACGATAGCTTTTAATTTTTCAAGAACTTTTCTTGAAATTTTTTTCGGAAGGAAAGGAAATCGAATTATGGGGTATCACATGGAAGCTAAGAAAGATAATAAGCTCTAATTTCATGACAAAGCTTCTGAAGAAAGAACAATGAGGTGTAATTGCACAATTATGCTCACTAGAAGTTCCAACATCAAAATCATCTATTTCTCTAGATCTCCAAAGATTCTTGGACAATCATTCCAATGTGTTTGATACTCCCAAAGGACTCCCACCTATTCGTGATCATGATCATGCTATTCATTTGATTCCAAGAAGTGTTCCTCCAAACATCTGACCTTACAGATATCCTTATGTCCAAAAGAGTGAAATTGAACGTATGATTGCAGAAATGTTAGAGGCTGGTATAATTCAACCTAGTCAAAGTTCTTTCTCTACTCCTATAGTATTGGTACACAAGAAGGATGGATCATGGTGCATGTGTCCCGATTATAGGGAGCTCAATAAGCTCATCATTAAAGATAAATTTACCATTCCTATGATTGATGAATTATTGGATGAATTACATGGAGAGAATTATTTTACCAATTTGGATCTTCGTTTAGGATATCATCAAATTAGAATGAAGACTGAAGATATTTTGAAAACACCATTTCAAAATCATGAGGGTCATTATGAATTTTTGGTCATGCCTTTTGGCCTTACCAATGCACCTTCTACATTTCAAGGGTTGATGAATTCCATTTTCAAACCCTTCCTTAGAAAGTTTGTGCTAGTATTTTTTGATGATATACTAATCTACAGCGGGTCTTGGAAGGATCATGTTGAACATGTTGACAGGGTGCTCAAACTATTGCAGGAGAAACAATTATATGCAAAAACATCCAAATGTTTCTTTGGAGTACAAGAGGTGGAATATCCGGGTCATATTGTATCTCACGAGGGTGTTAAGGTAGACCCTAACAAAATTAAATCCTTTAAGGAATGGAAAGTCCCCACAACCATAAAGCAGTTGCGAGGATTTCTCGAGTTAACAGGGTATTATCGAAAGTTTGTTAAGAATTATGGGAGAATAGCAGCACCTATAACAACATTATTGAAGAAAGATGCATTTTCATGGACTCCTGAAGCAACTAAGGTCTTTGAACATCTTAAAGAGGCAATGTGCCTAGCACCAGTCTTAGCTACGCCAGACTTCACAAAAACCTTTATTGTGGAATGTGATGCCTCAGGAAATGGAATTGGTGCAGTTTTAATGCAGGAAGGAAGACCCATTGCTTTTGAAAGTCGTCCAATCAACGGAAAGTATTTACAGAAACCTATTTATGAGAAGGAAATGTTAGCAATACTGCATGCACTAAAGAAATGGAGAACTTACCTAATGGGAAGACACTTCAAGGTAAAAACTGATCATGATAGTCTTAAACATTTTTTGGAACAAAGACTATCTTCAGAAGAGCAGCAAAAATGGGTCACAAAGATGTTGGGTTATGACTTTGAAATAATCTACAAAAAAAGGGAAGCTAAATGTTGTTGCAGATGCACTCTCAAGAAAGAATGAAGAGGTGGAAGCATTGCTTTGTGCCATTTCTATTATCCAACCAGATTGGATAACCGAAGCAAGAGATGGATGAAAGAAGGATGAAGAAGTGTGGACACTAATTCAAAAGTTGCAGCAAGATCCTAGTACATCTGATACATTTAGTTGGAAAAATGATTCCTTATGGTACAAATATCTCTTATATCTTTGTAATAATTCCCAACTAAAACAAAATATTCTTCGGGAATTGCACACTTCTCCTTTAGGAGGACACTCAGGATTTTTAAAAACTTACCACAGGGTGAAGAAAGAATTTTTTTGGGATGGCCTTAAATCTGATATTCAAAAGTTTGTGGCGGAATGTTTGGTTTGCTAGTAGAATAAAGTTGAGACAATTAAGACCCCGGGACTTCTACAACCTTTATCCATTCCAAGTCAACGTTGGGAGGAGATTTCAATGGATTTTATCACAGGTTTACCTAAGTCCGAAGGAAAGAGTGTCATCATGGTGGTAGTTGATAGACTTACCAAGTATGCACACTTTTGTGTATTATCTCATCCATTTAAAGCAAGTACAGTTGCTACTACATTTATGGACACAATTCAAAAGCTACATGGAAACCCAAGGGTTATTGTGAGCGACAAAGATCCCATTTTTATTGGAAATTTTTGGATAGAGTTATTTTCTTGTTTGGGTACTTAATTAGCTCATAGCTCATCTTATAATCCTCAATCCGATGGTCAAACTGAGATAGTAAATAGATTTTTGGAAGGATATCTTCGTTGTTTTGTATCTGATAAACAAACACAATGGGCCAAGTGGTTACCTCTCATTGAATGGTGGTATAAAACTTCCTTCCATACTGCAGCAAAAATGACCCCATTTATGGAACTTTATGGATATCATCCACCATCCATCACATCATATTTAAGAGAAAATTTTAAGGTTCAAGCAGTGGAAGATCACATCAAGCATCAACAAGAAGTTCTCCAACTCTTAAAGGACAACCTGAATTTGGCACAAAATTGAATGAAACAACAGGCATATCAACATCGTAGCGAGAGAATTTTTAATGTAGGAGATTGGGCATTTTTACGGCTACAACCATACAAACAAATGTCCCTCAAGCAAGCTAAGAAGGATAATAAATTATCGCCAAAGTACTATGTTCCTTACAAGGTGTTGCAAAATATTGGTACTATGGCATACAAATTGGAGCTTCCTTCTTCTTCACGAGTGCATCCAATTTTCCATGTTTCATGCGTAAAGAAGGTTATAGGTGAAAATATTACAGTTCAAACAATATTTCCAGAACTTGATGAGGAAGGAAAAATCATAGGTGAATAGTGTAACCCCCTTATTGTTATTATTGTACCTTCTAACCCACATATTGTTATTATTGTGCCCTTAAATTATTATTGTTAGGTCAGCTAGGATTACATTGTGGCCCCATGGACTCCTATATATAGAAAGGAGGTTTTGTAATTTGTATCATCCAAAAATTGTTCATTCATGTAATGTATTGGACGTTTCCCCCTTGAAGTGGATTATTTCTAAGGAGTTGATATCTTTTTTCTTCTAATTTTGGAGCTGGTTTCACAAGAAGCTTCTAAATTTATTCTCTGTTTTAATAAAACAAGTTTATTTATGGTTTTATTTACTGTCTGTTCTCTCCTTTTTCTGGAATTCTAATTTTGTAAATCTTCTCAGATCCATTTCAAATTTTTATATCTTGGGGGCCTCCCCCCAAGATCCGAATCAACATTACTACTTAGGACTAGAATTTTGGCTTATATCTAGGTCAAAGGAAATATTTGATGAATATTCTTTAGAAATTTGGCATGATGGATAACAAGAATATAATGACTCCTATTATTAGCAACCTAAGGAAGTTGAGGATTTTAGATTCTATTCTAGTGGATCCTACTTGTTATAGAGGCCTGATGTATCTACTAAAAACGAGGCCTGATGCTTTTTTTGCAATATATTCACTTAGTCAATTCAAGGTAAAACTAATGCATAATCATTGAATTACAGCCACACATATCCTATGATATTTGCATGGAAGCATACACCATTTTCTCTGGTGTAATGGTAATGAGATCAAACTCATGGGATATAGAAATTAATATTGGGGTGTCAGCGAGAGAGTTGGAAGACACATAAGAAGTGGATGCTTCATCTTAGGATCTTCCATGGTCTCATGGCCAAGTAGAAAGTAGGATAAAACTACTTTGAGTACTGCTAAATACAAATTTGTTGATGCAAGCAAAGTCTATCGGGAAGTTGTTTGGTTTTGGATGTTATTATCAGATTATTTTGAAGGACCACTTAACCCTACACATATACATTGTGATAATGAAATTTTTATAATATTGTCAAAATACTTGGTGTTCCATGCTAGGATGAAGCATATAAATAACAAGTACCACTACATAAAAATAATGGTACAAGATGGGGTTGTGGAGCTACAATATCTACCTATAGATGAACAAGTAGCAGATATTCTGAGTAAAGCATTACCAAACAATAGTCTTAAGAACATGAGAGGTAAGTTTGATTTGGTAGACATCTCCTCCCACATTGACAGGGAGTGATGTTGGATAGTTCTTTTATTTATGCGCTATGCACTTGACCAAGACTAGAAATCGTAAGTCTTAGTGAAGGTCATAAAGAAAGAATGGATTCTAATGGATTGGATAAGAATCTAATATTGGAACTGCTTATGGATTATATAATCTAGGAAACGAAGTTGTAGATCGTTACTTTTTGAGGATGAGGTAGGGAATCCAATATAAGATTAGTCAAAGAGGACAAATATTCTTTCACGATAGTCCTACAAGGACATACCCAGTGAGCATCTAGATGGGGTATGTTCCTTAGAGGTAGTGTGGTAGCTCATGTAAAGCCTCCCAACAGTATTTCTAGTTAAGGATTTCAATGCAATGTTGGTTATGGTATAGATGCTTGACAAAGATGGATTTTCAATCTCACTCTTCTTATGTGAATGCTTGAAGAATGAGATTACTTACACTACATTATGAGATTATGAATACCTCCCTATTTAATATGGGGTATTGTAAATTATAATTAGGTTAATTCTTCATATTTAACTTTTGTAAACATGACATTGTATATTTTTTTAAAGAAAAAATAAAGAAAAAAATAATTATTTTATTTATAGCATGGGTTTCATGCTCAATTCTAGGTCAAAATCATTTTCTTCATGCTCCTAGGTAATTCTAATTATTTATAGGACAAAGGAAATATATTTCATGTATTATATTCTAATTTTGACTCATTGTAACAAAGAAAAAATTATTTATTTTTTCAAGGAAAAGCCATTTATTTCTCCAAGACCAAGTCGTCCGAGTCAAGGACAAGTCGACCTAAGGAAGGGATATTAAACCCCTCAATAAGGCTATAAATAAAATGGGATCTAATTATTTTGAGCACCATTCATCCACAAATTCAATATTCAATAACAAAGGAAGAGAAAAAGCTAGAAGGACAAAGGAAAGAAGAAGAAAGTGAAGTTTTCTTGGGTTTATCTCTTTTCTGTCCACACATGTGAAGAATCTATGGTTTCTATGAAGTTTTTGGTTGTGGGGGGTTGAAACTGCAGGACCAAATTTCTAAGGAGATTTTTCAGGGCCAAAATTCTAGAGTGAATATGTATAAGGTCGATGTTTTGAAGGTGCCTTGGAGAGATATTTCGGGGCGGCTGACTTGGTTCTTGGGAGAATATTGGGTTTTTGCCTTTTCTTCTTGGATGTATAATTATAAGAATATTCTATAAGAAGAGAAGCTTTCTTTCTAAGTTTTCCCCTTGAAGGTTTTTTTCCCTAGCTTGGAGCCTATATATTGTGTACTCCGTCTCTTTGTGATCTTAATTGTTTTAGTAATTACTTGATGAAAATTAAATAAAGAAGTATTAAAAGACTAGATAGAATCACAAGAAATTATCAAGTTAAGGAAAATCATGTATAATATACAAGTATACATATTTTCCAACATTAGTGATGCTTCAAACATCTATACATGTGTTTACACACAACTTAAACAAATATTTATACATGCCTCTTTTTAACATTATACGTTCTTTATTTAAAAGTACAAAGCTACCAAAGCATGTATGCTTATCTTTACACTTCTATGGCTATGACTCATGTCAATCCATTCATAACTTACAAACATAAGGTAAAACACATAAACATTACCAAGACATTCTCACTTGTCCCTCTTTCACATTTACCATGAGGAAGCAAAATAGTTACATTCTACGTCTGCCTCCAAGAACATAGTAACATTTAAAATAACTTCCATTGTTATTCCCATATCTTCATAGAAGAAGAGGGAATTAATTTGTAGTTTAAACACCACACTAACTATTGTTTCTTTCACAAGGCACATTATTTCAAAAGAAGAACCATTGAAACTAGTGTAATTTCAGAGGAGAATAGAACATTATCTATAATCCTTGTGCATGCGAATGTATATTCTTTTCCCAAAAGAAATTAGCTTAATATTTATTATCTTGATACATGTAAACATATATTCATTTTCCAAAGGAAGCTAACACCATAGATACTATTTCTAAATTCAAATACATAATCCTTTCCAAAAGAAGGCTAACAAAGTCTTGCATGCAAGTATATCATCCTTTCTAAAGAAAGGCAACACAATATTGCATGAAAATACATGATATTTTCCCAAAAGAAGTTAACAAGATAAGTATTATTTTTTCATGCAAAACATAATCCTTTTGCAAAATAAAACTATGATCATAATTATTATTTCTTGCATGCAAATACATAAATTTTCCAAATGAAATCTATCCTAATAGCCATTCTTTTCATCAATGCAAATATATAATTTTGTTCTAAAAGAATCTAACCTAATAGCTATTGTTTTTGTATATGTATAACACATATTTTTTTTCAAGAAAATTATTAAAATAATGATTTTCTATGTGAATATAAGCTCATGTTCCTTCCAAGAAACTAATAACAATAATCATATATTTCTTTCACAAAAATAGGTCAATAGTTATTTTTTACATGCATGCAAAAACACATATTCTCTTTTCCAATAAATAAAAATCATAATAGATATTTTCTCATGCATTCAAACACATGTTTCTATTTCAAGGATTCTAACACAACAATTATTATTTTCCATATATATATATATATATATATATATATATATATAATGCAATGGCTATTCTTTGTGCATGCATTAAATATTCTTGTTTCAAAAGTAAAATGCATAGGAATCGTGCATATATTTTCCAATGGTATTACTAAACTTAATGTAACTTCCACACAAAAATCCTTGCAATATTTCAATAAAAGAACAAGGATTATATGGAGAGTTCCTATGTATTCTTTTCCAAGGACTCATTTGAAGAGACTAACAAAATGAAACCATCATAAGACTTCCAAGATCCATTATCGAATAACTCAAGTATGTGAGTCTATATTAGTAGAATAGTATTGAATAAAAGTGTCATATAATGTTGTGTTGTACTTTTTTATGAAGCAAAGATTTTTCCCCATTCATTAACACCCTTGTCAATTTATTAAGTCGCCGAACAACGAGGAAAGAAAACTAGCCTTGAACCATAACATTGCATCGAACCACGCACCTACAAACTCATGATTTTGTCGAAAAAGACAAACATTTTTTATTACACTAACTATTTTCCGAGAGAATTGGTCCTCTCAAGCCCTCTCGTATTTTCTACCACTGATGTCATTTCTCAAGATAGTTTTTACTTTTAGATTCTCCCTAGTAAGGAGAAATAAATTCACAGAGGAAATATAAATAGCTACATAATTAAATTTTGCATTTGTGGGTAGTTCCTCGCCCACGCAGAAAGGAATCTATTTACTTATTTTGAGAGATTTTTGTCTAGCAGATTATCCACAGTTCTTTTTCGGTCTCTTTCCATATTATCCATGGTATAGATTGCAAGGTAGTTCAATCGATTCCTCCCTAACCAAATCCTAATGAAATGGTTAAACACAGTTAAACTATATTAAATTAATAATATTTGTAATGAATTTCAAGAGTAAATAGTTATAGGGATATTACAAATAAATAAAAATATCATGTATCAAGAAAGAGAACAACTAATAGCTACTTGGACTAGGAATAATATTCTATGAAAAAATCTAAATATATATAAATATATGTAAAAATACGTCCATTAATAAATATGTATTTAAATGTAAATGTGTGTACAATATAAATATAAATATATTATTAGATATCAGTAGGTAAGAAAATAATAATCTCCATATGAAAACCAATATATAACTACTTTTTAGTTAAAAATTATAATATTAGTAACAATAATAAAAAATAAGATAACAGATTTCATTAATCAAACAAATCAAAGCATAATTGTTATCTATAAAGTAAGAATAACCATCCCAGATCCATCTTAACTCCGAATCTATCAGACGCCGAGAGGGATCAAATATTCGTGGTGAAAACCTCTCTTTTTTTAATGCAAAACTTAAGGAAATGTTTGCACCTCGAGAGATATGATCCCTATGGACACTTGATAGATATAGAGTTAAGGTGGATCTAGGCTAGTTTAATATATATAATATCGGTATTTAAGACAACCTACTTGAAGGTCACCGTAAAACGCAATAAACTCCTATTTTTTTATTGTTGAACCCATTAAGAATATATCTTTGTCTTTGTGAGGATATTACCTATCCTTGTTTTAATTTTATTTTTAACGTTATCATTCGATCTTATAAATAGAACTCAATAAAAATTGTATCTAAACCAAGTTTCTATGAACATATGAGAAACATATTCAAGTGGATTTTCATGTAGATATTAAAACCAATGGTTGACATAGTCTAAAATGAGCAACTCCTATAAGTTTTAATGCAGATAAAAAAGAATAAAAAAAATGTATGACTACATGCACCACACTTTATTTTTTTCCTTGCATTTGTTTTCACAATCAAGAGTAAATTTCAAACATGTAAAATAAAATGAATAACACACAAAATAGCTTAGAAAAGTTTAATCATTGAAGGCTATGTAATAAAGGGAGTAGGGTTGTTTTCCCCACGTTTTACCTAGAAAGCATTCATTCACAAATCTATAAAACTATAAAGTCTTTGTGTAGTGTGTCT
Organism: Pinus albicaulis; assembly: GCA_034641835.2. Lineage (NCBI taxonomy): Eukaryota > Viridiplantae > Streptophyta > Pinopsida > Pinales > Pinaceae > Pinus > Pinus albicaulis. Next base: position 1,067,892,132 of record CM076581.1, on the reverse strand, counting down.
TTATTGAATGCTTTTCTTTTCCAAATCGAATATAAAAATTTCTCATGGTTTGCATATTTGGGGTAGCTAAGAATACTTTTTAATAAGCTACATTAGAGACGAATACCATGGTAAAAACCATGGGTTGCAAAACTCTAGAGAAAAAAAACCTTCATCCATAAATTTACTATTTTATCTCAATTTTATTTTAATTATTAAATTTTTACTTTATTTTATTATTATTATTTCTTATTTTTTTATTTTTTTATGTAATTTGACCTTTACAAAGAATACCATGGGATAAACCATGTGTTGTCAAAATCTAGAGCCCAAAAACCTCCATCCATTAATTTACTATTTTATCTCAATTTTATTTTATTTATTATTTATTAATTTGTTATATTTTTTAATTTTTTAAAATAAATTATTTTTTAATTTACTATATTTTTTAATTTTTTAAAATTGTATTTTTATTTTTAATTTTTTAATGTTATTTCAACATTAAAGAATAACACCATCAGTTGTAAAAATATGGAGCCCCAAAAATATCATTTAGTAAAATTACTATTTTATCTCAAATTTATTTTTATTATTAATTATTAATTATTAATTATTTTATTTTATTTCGATGAAAATCACATGTAAGAAAATTTTGTCGACGCGTTTCGAACCAACCAATGTGGTTCATAATCAAGACAAGATGAGAAATCTGATCAAGAAACTTGTTTAAATAGATAAGGAAAGCTCCAACTAGCTGTTGTAAAATAGCAGTTAGTTTGACTAGAATAAGAAATTAAATTAAATTTCATCATATTTTATTATATTTTAATTTTAATTTTATTATATTTTAAATTTATTTTTTAATTTTATTATATTTGAATATAATTTACTATTAATTCTTTTTTTAATAATTTAATATTAATAATTTTTTAATGTAATTTAATATTTTTATTATTTTAACACTTTAAATTATATGTTATATAATTAAAATTCATTAATAGTTAAAAATAAAAATAATTAAATAAACAAATTTCTTATTTAATTTACTTAATAGGAAATTTTACTATTTTAAATCCTAATATAATAAGGATAATACTAATAATAAAAATCATAATAATAATAATAAACCAAAAGGAACATACAGTGAGAAAGAAACCGGGAGCGAGAGTTGAGGGAACGACAAGAGGGAGCACAGAGGAAGAGAAAAGGCAACTAAGAGTGAAGGGCGGGAATCTAGCATCTGCTAAAACTCCACCCATCATCCATGTAAAGGTTAACTAACCTCTTTTCGATTTCCAAGGCTTCCCTCAACTTGTGGTGGTGGAAATGGTTAATCCTCACAATAATCTCAGCATCTTCAATACAAATGTGATGATTTGTCTTTTCAGCATGCTCTGCTAAGGCAGAGGACTAAGATCTACTATGTCTAAGGTTAGCGACATGTTCATGAATTATTTGATTAATTGATAAACCAGTTTCACCAATGTAAGGAATCCCACAGGAGCACGAAATCAAGTAAACACCCTTACCATCCTTAGGGAAAATCGGGTCCTTAACCGATCTAAGCGAACTCCGAATGGTGTGCAGGGGCTTGAAGGTTGAGGAACCATTATGTTTCTTCAAGATCCTAGCGATTTTATTAGTAGTACCTTGGATAAATGGAAGGTGAACTGCAGATAATCGATCACAAGGATCTTTCTTAACCCTAGGACCTTTTTCAGATTTTTGTTCAATGTCTCAGAGCTTTTCAAAATCATTCATGGGAATATGCGTAACAAATCAGCATTCATGGTAATATGCATCAAAAATCAGATTTTTATTATTTTTTATGTAATTTGACCATTAAAGAAGAATGTCATGGCAAAAAGCATGGGTTTTGAAAGCCTAAAGCCCAAAAAACTCCATCCATAAATTTACTATTTTATCTCTAATTTTTTTTATTTAACTTGATAGGACCTTCTTCATTAATTCAAGAAAAAGGGTAGATTACATTCATGATAAGATGGTAATGTGGCCTCAATCTTCCAAGCAGGAAACTAGATTTTTTGGCCATTGTACCACATTATAATCCATCGAAATGCAAAATAGTTTAAGATTTTATTTTACAGCTATATATGACCGAGTATCATTATATTTTATAATAACTAAATATCTAAAACATGGTATTAAAGTCAGCATATTTTTCATTTTTATGTAACGAAAATTGAAAAAAACACTAGAGACATGGAATATAATTTTCTATACGGCTGAGGTTGGATTTTTTTTTTTGAATCTAAAACTGGATAAGCTAGAATTATTTATGAATTTATAGAAGAACAGGGTCAGTCTTGGTTGGAGTAGTTGTAGTAGTGGAGATGGATATTGCTACAATTTTTTCCATGAGCCAATACAAGTAGATGGTCTTTATATACTGAGAGGATTGAGCTTTGGTATGACCAAGGATTGGTACCAACTCCAGCCATTCCTCAACTTCTAAATAGTACTATGTTTCCTGTCAGTTAAGGTCTTCTTCCCACCCATATATATGTCGGTGGATATGTGCTTGAGTGTCATTCTGGTAGGCCAGATATACTTCATGTATAAGCCCATAATTATTTCTACGGTCACGTCCTCGAACAAGACGTGGTTGGATCTTACTTCCACCATGCTAAATCCCCACACGACGACTCTGGCCCCGAGCCTCTCCTATCATGGAACCTCTTCCAGAGGAAGGTTGCATCATATTATGGCTTTGATGGCCACAAAAATGAAACAGTGCATTGAGATAAACATTAGGGGAATTTTGAGGTCTAAAATGGGCCTCCTAAGGAAATAATAAAATAATAGCTAAACCAATAAAATAATATTTATGAATTTGCAATTCACTTTTTGCACCAAAATCCATGTAACCATGGTTAAATTCAATTCAAAAGTTGTACCAAAACAAAAATAATAAAAAAATTGTATTGATGGTGACTATAAATAAGAATGAGATTTTCAAGAAAAATTCATTATCATTGCACAACTAATGCATTTGTACTTTTTACTTAAATAACTTAAAATAAAGTATAAATATAAATTCATCAATTCTTAATTATAGAATATACTATTAATTAAAATTTATATTAACATGTAATTAATATACTATATAAAAATAATATAATATAACATATTGTTTTATGTATGAATTTTATATTACATATTGCATTGATTTGATTTATAAATAAATATTTGAAAATATAAAAATGTAATATTTATTGAAAAATGTGTAAATACATGAAGATTGAGTAGGGATATGCATTGTTTCTTTCAAAAAATATGAAATAACAATAATAATATTTTATTGAAAAAGTGTGAAATGACATTTATTATGAGTATTTTACTTTATGACTTTAAAATTACTTAGATCACTACCATGGTTAACCATGAATTTTTATCCACCCTTGAGAATATGACAAGTAAGTACCTTAAACTCAAGCAATGCCACCTCAACCATTAGGGATGATGTCATCCCCTAAAATGTGATTGGTTCTCATAAAGTGAATTTTGATTGTACATTTTTCTTAGGAGGCCCATTTTACACCTCAAAATTCCCCTAATGAACCCATAAAACCTAGCACATTACAAGTGGCGCGGTGATGAACCCGGTACATACAAATTAACACCTCAAGGTATATCACAGAAGAAATCCATAGAATTGTGAGCAGCAAACTAATAAAGAAAAAATTTCCCACTGAATATGATATAGCTATACTACTAAAGGTCAGCATCATCAATCCAAGGATTCCCGAGTCATCGAATATACAAACACGGGGTCCATTCCAACAGATTCTCTCTTAGATAATATCCTCGCTTACTAACCAGCATAAGTAACAAGAATACATGAAATAAAATCCAATCCCCCATGCATGGAATATAAAAATAATTCCTTTTCATAGACTCCAAGTGATAATCCATCCGAGAGAGTAAGATACAATAAATAACAGAGACAATTCAACTGAATTGAGGCTACCCATAAGAAAAACTAGCGCGTACCTTCCAAAAATTCTAGAATGAAGTCATTCTAACCTGAAACATTATCTCAAAGACTCGTTCCCCATGAATTATCATAAATAAATTAAGCAAAGGGGTCGAAAGGTGAAACATCATTGATAAAACATACTCACAAATGTCAACCACTGTATAATGGAGGAGAGTTGTTATTCTCAGTTGACCAGCTTCTGCAGGGTCCTTCGATAGTGCACTTGAGACTTCCTCTGAACCTATAACCAAACTACTTAGAATTTCTCCAGTTTGAAACAAAATCGCATCATAAAATTCCAAGTGGAAAGTATCTCACCAATCGCTTAAATAATCATTAATGCCTTTCATTTGTTTAGCCACCTTGCAAAGGTTGGTGATTGTGTGAGGGCCAAAACAAAATCCCTCACCGTCCTTTCTTCTTGGAATATTAACCATGACATGGATCTTGAGGATTCCATCTCTTCATCCTTACCATGATCAGGGATATTTGGTACATTACTTGATTAGGGTCATTGATGTTGCTAATATCATGATCCAAGATATGCTTCAAACTATCCATTTCTTCTCTAAGGTAGCATGAATGTCAAGGAGAATCGAGTGTCCTCCAAATACTTAAACAACCCCAATTATCTAAAACATTTGTTGCATTGTTTCCTTCTCAACTAACATTGGAAGGGATGATATATTCAAACAAGCGAAGGAGATCCCCTATGGTTTTCACCAAGCGGGTATTCCTCCAACTTTGATAGATATTCTCACTGCTAGACCCATGATTCAATTTTTTAATGATTGGAATCACTTAGTTTTAATACCCTTCTATAAAAAAAATCCTGAAGTCCTCCCTTTTAGATATTAGTAGGCATTTTAAAACTGCATTTAATTTTGCCCCATTATTTCCAACATATCCATAATCTACCACATAGATTATTTAGGTCCAATGTTGGGAGTCTCTGGATAAACCCCCAATTCTACATCCCCAGAATTCCCTTTGGACGTGCCATCAAAATTTATCTTGATAAATCATTCAGGTGGTTCATGATGACATTTAGGGTAAGGACTAAGATAAATTATAATATTCTATGACAAGGGGGAAATCATTTGCAGAGATAAGTTTATATAGTTGAGGATTCGAACTTCTTGAGGGGAGACCTATCAGTTAACCGGATGCCATTGATCGACCAAAATCATTTCTCGAATATTTTTTATTATATTTTTCCATACTCCCTCGTGAGGTATCCATTTATCTTTAAAGATTCATCGACTTCTTTTTTTCCACATAACCATAGGAGAAAACCAATTGAAATTCTCCAAGCGTGATTCAAAATTGGGCTCGAGAAAATTCCCTCTCCCTAGTTTCCAATAGATTCTGACATGTTATTTATAACTCAATCATGGTGATTAAAGAGGCTACCTAGCTTTCTCCATAGTTTTTCAGCAAAGGCACAATTTCTCAAAAGGTGTTCAAGATCTTCATTGTAGAGACCACATAGAATACATTATCAAGGCTCTTAAAGTCCTTGTTTCTATATCTAATCCCTAGTGAGGATTATTTTTCGACAAATCAATCATAAGAAACGAACAACCTTTGGGCGCTGATGGTCTATCCATATCTTTCTCCATATATGATTCATTTTATCTCTATTTTATTTTGTTACACCATGTTAAGCACACACATGGTGTATGAGGAAAATAAACACACACACATAAGAGACTCAACACACAATGAAATATAAGCGTGAGGCTTTCTTATTTTCCATTATACAAAGATGTACATTTATAGTACAATGGTGTGACTCTTGGTTTCACATTCCAAGTTCACTTGGACTCCATTGTGACTTTTGGAATTCCACACCTACCCATGTAGGATTAGGTGTTCCAACATCCCCCCTTAATCCGAAGGGGTATGTGTGAGTCCAAGAAAAGAGTTGTAATACAAATATGCAAGGTATACATGGCAGCACTTGGGCTGAATCAACTCTCTGAAATGTTGGAAAAAAGAGGTGGTTTAAGGATGACCACCAACACTGGAACGCAATACTTGTTGCAGTTCCCGGAACTCTTCCAAAACTGGCAAGAAGCTAAAATCTTCTGCTAGAGGAATTGTCCCTCATAAAAAAGGGAGACCTTCAACCTAAAAGAAGGAAGGTCTACTACCCATGATGGTTTTAGGATTACCAACAACTCTGGAATGCTTGAAGCATTTCCTGGAACTCAACCAAAGCTGGCAAGAAGCTGAAGGCTTCTGCTAGAGGAAGTGTTCCTCATATATGAAAGGGAGACCTTCAACCTAAAAGAAGGGAGGTCTACTACCTCTGATGGTTTTAGGTTATCCACCAACCAAAGATGATGGTTTAAGGTTGTCCACCAACCGAAGGCATGCTCATGGGCATCCGTGTCTCTAGCTACATCTCTGAATTTGGAATGACGAATTGTGGCTCAGGCTCGCTTGAACAGCTGTGTCTCTAGCTACAACTCTGAACATGGAATGAGATATTGTGGCTCAAGCTCGCTTGATCTGACGTCGAAGCTTGTACATGACCACCATTTTCCCCATGTCAGGGACAAGGTGAGATGATGGCGAAAACTCAACTGCAAGTTTGCTCAATATCTGTGAACAAGTTCTGACATGCGACTTAAACATCTTCTTGGCTGTTGATGCCCATTGCCAAGAAGCGATGCATCCAAGATGAATCTTGGTTCTTGCAGGAAGCTTGTTTTTCAAGCATCTGTCTGAAGAATGAGTGTGCCGACCATAGTGCTTACATGGATGAAGATCAAAACAGTGATCTTTCATATGGCCAACTCGATCACAGTGTTGGCATTTTGCAATCTGTTGTTGTTGTTGTGGAGCAGGATCTAGAACAGCTGCAGGTGAACTGTCATATAGGAATCCAGCACTCTGAAATATGATGGGCTTTGTGTAGTATGGAATATTAAAGGACACATCCTTGTCATATCCAAGACCAGTTTTGTGCTTGTTGTGGACAAGCTCTTCCCAAGGTTTGATGATGGGCTTGAGAAATGTAGGTTGAACCGCTGCATCTGCATGTACATCTGCTCTAGTGCAATGAACTGAATGGGAATCGACTTCACCTTTACTAACTTGCTGCTGATGGGAGTCCTTTTCAATCTTCTGAAGAGAAACAGGTTCAGAATGGTGACTCTTTTGCTAAATTTCATCTTGCTGAAGCTGAATTTCCAACTGCAAAAACTCAATCTTTTCTTGTGCATCTTGCAAACAACTTTGAATATTGCAAAGAGCATTCTTGCTCATTTTTATCATATCATCAACATTTGAATGAATGAGGCTATTCAACAACTCTAACGCCTCATTTATTTTAGCCATTTTCAACAACTTAGGCTAAATAAATGAAAAGGGTGTCGACTTCAACCGAAAATGCACCCGTTTACAATGTGATTCAACAAATACAAATGACTGCAAATAATTTCGAACTATGGAAATCTCAAGTACAAAATCTACTCCTCAAGTGATGGAGGACAATCAACAATGACTTATATCAACAATTCAAATTTACACTTCAAATATTGATTGCAACTATGAAGAAGCAATATCCACTCACAATACAATGTCAATGCAATAGAATATCTCTGCAAAATATGTGCAGCTGAAAACACTATGCATGAAGCCTTTAAGGCAGCTGAATTTTTTCTTCAAAGAGTTGTTTTGCAATGATGGCAAACTTGTCTTCAAATCTAAATTTCTTCAGAAAATCACCCTCGTATATATGCCACAAATCATAAAATGTCAAATCTTCAATTTTCTCTATATATTCAGTCCATCTGCTCACATGCCATTTCCTCTTATTCTGTTGTTTATGTTCTCTCTTTCCTCTCTCTCTCTGCTGTTTTTTTTTTAATTAAAATTAATTAAAAAAAAGGGATTAATTGAAAAAAAATTGGGGAGGGGATACTAGAAAAAGATACATATGGAGAGGGTTTATTAATGAGAGCGGCTATTATATGGGAAAGTGTTTTGTTGGGGGAATTATTTTAAATTAGAATTTTTTTTTTTTAAATTTTTTTTTTAATAATAAAAAATTAAAATGAAAAAGTGGGAATGAATTTAAAAGGGAGGGGATCGAATTAAATGGAGGAGGGAATTTTAAAAATTTTTGGGAGGGGATGGGGGTATTATATGAGAGGGGAGAGGGGGGTATTAAAAAATTTAAAAAAATCGATTTTAAACAAGATGGGAGGGCTGTATTTTACAAACCAAATGTTGGGGTTGTATTTTATATTGTAAATGGAGTAGTATTTTATATGTAAATGGAGCGATGTGAGAATGTTGTAGTGGACCGTTGGCTGCAGGGGAAGAGGCGTTGAAGGGTGAGGGGGTTGGGTAGGCGGTGGTAGGGGGAGCGTAAATTGCAGAGAGGGGAAGGCGTGTAGGGGAGCGCCGTGTGGAGTAGACGGGTTTTAGGGAGAGGAGAAGGCACATTGGTAAGGGATATGGAGGGTCGTAGAGTGAGGGGGTATGCTGTAGGTTTTTGTGAGTAGGGGTGTAAGGAGATGGTAGAACAAACAGCGAGGGTTTGGAGTGAGGTTTGAGGGTCGATACCAAGATGCAGGTTTGGGTAGTAGCGGGTGTTGGTAGATAAGGCCGAGAGGGGGTATGCGCAAGTGGGTAGCGTAGGCTATGGAGTGAAGTGTGGAGGAAGCGGTGAGGGAGGTAGGGAGGCCTAAAGGCCGTGAGGGAGATGAGTGAGAGTGAGCATTAAGAGTGGAGTAACAAGAATAGTTGTGTGGATCGATGAGTGTTGAGAGGGAGATATAAGTGTTGGTTTGGTGTTTGCGTAGACAAAAAATGCAAATGTAGGTTGGGAAGGGGGGCCGAATGGCCTGATCAAATTTTTTTTTTTCTTTTGTAATTTTTAATTTTTAAGTGTAAAACAGCAGAGAGGAGATTCCATTTTAAAATCGCTGGCAAAAATTGTAGAAATGAGGGCAACAGTAAAAATTTCAAGTACTGAAATACAACAGCAGTTTGCAGAAATTTCCAATAAAGCTCAGATTTTTTTTTCAATAGCCCAGCAACAGAGAAAATTTTCCAACAGCAGAAAAACTCAGAATTGCAGAAACTTTCAATGGAAAAACTCAGAAATTTTACTTGAAAACCAAAAATTTTCTTCAAAACCCCACTTTGAACAGTATTCCAGCAGCTCTTCAATGCAAAATTAAAGGCAGAAAATGCAGAGAAAAAAATCAGAATTTAGAGAACCTTCAGATGCGCAGTTCTGCTCTTCCTCAACACCACTGCTGCTCTTCTTCAAAACAAATTCTGAATGCTGCCAATTTCTGAATGCTGTTATTTCTTCAAAACAAATTTCTGAATGCGGCAAAAAGATTGCTGCAGAAATCTCTGAGTGGTGCAAAAATGCCAATAATTTTCCAGATATGCACAGGCCATAAACACAAATGGCTCACTCAGTTTGGAGCAGGGCCAGCAATCGCCCGCTCTGATACCATGTTAAACACCATGTTAGGAACACACATGGTGTATGAGGAAAATAAACACACACACATAAGAGACTCAACACACAATGAAAGATAAGCGTGAGGCTTTCTTATTTTCCAGTATACAAAGATGTACATTTATAGTACAATGGTGTGACTCTTGGTTTCACATTCCAAGGTCACTTGGACTCCATTGTGACTTTTGGCATTCCACACCTACCCATGTAGGATTAGGTGTTCCAACATATTTTACTTATTAATTTTTCATTTTTCATTTTATTTTGTTTTTTTATTTTTTTAAATTTTATTTTAATTTTAATTTTTTGACGTAATTTTACCATTAGAGAAAATGGTCATGGGAAAAAACATGGGTTGTGAAAAGTTGGTGCCCAAAATCCTCCATCGATAAATTCACTATTTTATCTCAATTATATTATTATTATTATTATTATTTAATTCTTTTTTAATGTAATTTTAGCAACTCAAAACGTTTACATAATATAACATATATAATTATGAGCCTATATTTAAGAAATATTGACATATTTAACCCCTATACATCTAACATGTAATGCCTGCACATCTAACACCTACCCATATAACATTTAAGGCATACACATCTCCCCCATGCTAGGTTGTAGAGCATCTCTTGATGCAATAATTAGAAAATTGAAAAGGGGGGATAAGAGAATTTTTAAAAAGATAAAAAAAAAAAAAAAAAATCGGCATCATGGTAAAGGAAAAAATAATAAAAAAGAAATGGAACAAATCAAAGCCATGATGGGATGGGAAAAAATGACCATAAGACACTTACAATGAAAGGTTCAGGATCCCAAAACCACTCATTTTTAAGCCATCCTCTCTATTAAGAGTACCTGGCCTTCCCTCGATATCAGTGGCCCTCTTGAACTTTCGGTGATGGAAATGATAAATCATGGAAATGACCTACTACTATTTTATACAAGTTTGGTTTTGCGTCTTTTGAACATGTTCAATTAAGGTTGAGGACCAAGTCTTACAATGTTTGATTTTGATTTCATACTCCTGAATCCTTTGATTTTTGGAGTGGTCAATTCCTCCAAAGTAGGGGGTCCCACATGAACATGGTATTGCATAAATAAATTTTATGTTCTTAGGGTCCATTAGGTCCTTGACAGAACTTAGGGAGCTAAGAGTGGTATTCAAGGGCCTAAAGTTAAAAGAGAGTTTATTTTTTTTAAGGATTCAGGAAATTTTGTTGGTATTCTCTTGGATAAATATGAGTTGAACATTGTTAACACGATACTTGGATTCTTTCCTTATCGTGGGCCCATTGTCCAATTTTAATAATGCCTTGAGAATTTGGTGTTTATTATAGCCATTATTCTAAAAACTTTATGGATATGGGATTTGTCATTGTCTAGGTGACTTTCGCCTAAAACCCTTGAAGCTCGAGTAGCCAATGTGTTGACAACTCCCATTTTCTGAGCAGAGTAATGATGAGATTTGGCATGAAGATATGTCTTATTGTGAGTCTTCTTCCTAAGGACTTGGTGGCATAAAGAACCATCATCTTTTTTCGAGATAAGAACGTCAAGGAAAAGTACGCTAGCATTGACCTCAGTCTCCATTATAAACTTAATGGAGTTTGATTGATTGTTAAGGTGCTGAAAAAACAAAAAAAAAATTTCACACCCATGAGGCCAAATGATGAAGGTACCATCAACAAACCATTTATGGAGTTTAGGCTGAATGGAATTAAAGCCAATGCCTTGTACTCAAAGTCTTCCATAAATAGTTTAGTCACCATTAGTGAAGGTGGGCAAGTCATAAAAACTCTACAATTTTGTTGATAGAGTTCACATTCGAAGCTATAAAAGGTTGAGGTGAGGCACATATCAACCAATTTTGTAGTATTTTAATTAGTAATCCAGTTGATAACCTCAACAACCTCATTAATAGGGATATTTGTGTAAAGGGAAACCATTTCAATACTTACATGAATATCATCAAGATCACGCTTAATATGCTTAACTCATTTACAAAAGAGGATGTTTCTCTAACAAATGATTATGTAAGGCCAACAACGGGTTTAAATTTCCTAGCTAAATACTTCACAAGGAGATAAGTAAACCCTCCTATTGTCTTGACAATAGGTCTAAGCCCCCCCCCCCCCCCCTTATGGATCTCCGGAAGCCCATAGATCCCAAAAGTATTAGGGTTTCTCTCAATAATTTTATGGCTTATTGATTTTACGGTACTACTAGGTTTAATAGCTAAAACGGTAGCTTTGGGGACTTTTTTAGGGGGTTATTACTTAGCTTTTTTTAACTACCATTGCTATAAAGGTGATGTAACATTCTCTACGATATTCCTCCCTATGTAATATAACAACTATCTCACGCTTGTCGACTTTAAGAATAACAATGTCATCATTTCTCTTAGAAGATTTAGCCCTTCTAAAAAGTAATGGGGCAATTGTTGTAAATGAATATCAACCACCATATTAAATGAATTGGCAGCAGAAATACCTTAGTTAGTGTTTTTGCAAGTTGCGAATTGCGTGTGAAAAGAAGGACAAGTTATGAGCAAAGGAAACTTACCCATTCTGCAGCAGAGTTAAATAATCAAAGTCAAATAGAATTTTATGCATGGTTATTAAATGAGTATGGGAAAACAATTAATCCGCAAGTGTTGTGTTTACTCCACGGAAATTCTGTAATGTTCAGAAAATGATGTCCGCCCATACTTTGTATTAAATTTGGTTTGTCATGAATTAAATGTCTTAGATATATATGTGTTTATATTTTTACATATGGGTGAGTAAGACTAGAGAGCAAGTGAAGAGAGTGTTGTGTAATGTGGCAGATGTAAGTCTGGAAAGACTATTAGAGAAAATCATGGAGCAAAGTTTGGTTGCTGCGTGAAAACAGTTTTTATTGTGTGTTACTCCGCAGCCCTGGTGAATGTAAATCGAAGTGATAAGTCTTGTTTAACTTGTCAATAAGCCTCAACCTCCATATGTTAATGTATTTCATGTTTTGAAGTCTTAATATAAAGTTTGGTTAGTTGCGGTATAGTTGTGAAAATTTCACGTATGTGTTTTCCCGCAACACTCTATTTTACTCTGTTTCACCATGAGTAAAATTAGTTGATTATATTTTCTTCTCTCTATATTTGCAATTTTGATCTCCACCACTGTATATTCAAATGAAAATTAATTTGAATTGATTTCCGCAACTGAATGGTATGGATTAAGTGAATTCTGCAACTCTTTGTAAACTTCAGTAAATGAGTCATCTTGGTTAGAGTAATTTCCGCAACTCTGTGTGAACTCCGTGCGTTGATGGAAAAGAATTTACTCCCTTTGTCTTGAAATTTTCTAGCATGGTATCCGAGCGGGTTTAAAAATCTCAATAAAAGATAGTGTTTTTATGGAGGAGTTAAAAGGAGTTCTGAAAATTTTTTGTGGAATGTATTCTCCATCAGTGAGAAAGTTTTCATGCTGTAAGAAAAGTTTTACACAGTGATAAAGTTGTTTACACAATAAAAATGGCAGCAACAAGCACAAGCTTGACTAATCCACAAATATCATAGCTTAATGGAAAAAATTATGATTATTGGGCCATTACAATGAGAGCATTGTTTGCTTCACAAGATATATAGGAGCTGGTGGAACAAGGTTTCTAAGAACCGACAGATGCAGCAGCATTGGCTATTTTCACAACAGTGGAAAGAGATGTGTTGAGAGATAACAAGAAGAAGGACATAAAATCCCTCTTCTATATCTTTCAAGTAGTGCATAAGAGTATATTTCCAAGGATTGCGGCAGCAACAAAGTCTAAGGAGGCATGGGATATTCTCAAGATAGCTTATCAAGGCATGGAGAAGGTGAGGAAAACAAAGCTACAAATGCTGAGGAGAGACTTTGAAACTCTCTGTATGAAAGAGTCTGATAACATAGACTCATTCTTCACACATGTGATTGGGTTTGTCACCCAGATAAGGTCTCATGGAGAGACACTTGAGGAAAGAATAATAGTGGAGAAAATCTTGAGAAGTCTACCCTCAAAATTTGATGTCGTGGTAGTGGAAATAGAAGAGACGAAGGATCTCTCAATATTTTCAGTGGATGAGCTTTGTGCATCCCTGATGTCTCATCAACATAGAAAGAACAGAACGGTGAACTCCTCATTGGAGCATGAATTCAAGACATAGATGTCTTTTGGTTGAGGTAGAGGTCGAGGAAGATCAAACTACCGACGAAGAGGAAGAAGCCCACACAGAGGTGGAAGAAGCAGCCCTGCAAGCACAAGTGGAAGCGGCAACAACCAGAATCAAAACAAAGGCTCAAGCCAGAGTCAAGCACATGGAAAAATTTATGAAAAATCCCAAGTCCAATGTCATTATTGTAAAAAGTATGGGAACCATGCAAATGAATGTATAAATAAACAAAATGACATGAATAATAGGAAAAATGCAAATTTTGCAAAAGAAGATAAGAGCCAAAGTAATGTGCTTCTAACATGTAATGTAGCACAAGAAAAACAAGATGATGTATGGTTTTTAGACTTAGGTTGTAGTAACCACATGACTGGAAACATAGCAATATTTTCCAATCTTGATGAGAATGTGAAGTTTGAAGTAACAACAGGGACTGATAGCAAAGTCTCTATCATGGGAAAAGGAAGAGTGTCAATATTGACAAGGAAGGGAGAAAATAAGTTTGTGCCAGATGTATATTATGTACCTGGCCTGAAATGCAACCTTCTAAGCATTGGACAGCTCGTGAACAAGGGATACAATGTCTTTTTTAAGAATTATGTGTGTACTATCATGGACATACCTCCAAGTAAAATGGTCATTTTTGAAGTGCACATGACAAAGAATAGGATGTTTCCTCTCAAACTCAGGACAGACTTGAAGGAAGGAGGTGTGGTAGTAGCAGTCACACAAGAGGTCTTTCAAGAAGAAGTGAAAGACGAAAACTAGTTATGGCACTTGAGATTTGCACATCTCAATTTTTGAGGTTTGAACCTCTTGCATAGAAAGGGCATGGTAAAGGGATTACCACTCATAGAAAAACCAGACAACCTATGTGAAGGATTCATCTTGAGCAAACAACACAGAGAAGCATTCCCAGCAGGGAAGAGTATAAGGGCAAAAGCACCCTTAGAGATTGTCCACTCAGATTTGTGTGGACCAATGCAAATGCCATCTTTAGCTGGCAGCCATTATGTTTTGACATTCATATATGATTACACCATAAAGAAATTGGTGTATTTTTTGGAACAGAAGAGTGAAGTGTTTGAACATTTCTACCACTTCAAAGCTCTTGTTGAGAAGCAGAGTGGGCACTACATCAAAGTGCTGAAGACTAACAGAGGTGGAGAATATATCTCCAAATATTTCCTATGTTTTCGTAGGGAGAATGGCATACACAAGAATTTTACCACAAGGTAAAGACCACAGCAAAACGATGTTGCAGAAAGGAATAATAGGACCATCTTGGACATGGTCAGAATTATGTTGAAGGAAAAACATTTGCCAAATGAGTATTGGGTTGAAGATGTAAATTGTGCAGCATATATTTTGAATAGAAGCATGGAGTGGAACAACGCAGTTTTTCACTCACATGAAATTATTTGGATGTGTGGCATATGCACATGTCCCGGATCAACTAAGGAAGAAATTGGACAGCAAGGGGGAGAAGTGTATCTTTGTTGGATACATGATGAATCCAAGGCATACAAACTCTATAAACCATCCACCAAGAAAGTTATAATTAGCGGAGATGTGCAGTTTATTGAAGAAGAAGCCTGGGATGGAAGCTTAAAGAAAAAAGTGAATGTGAAAACATGCGTGTCTCATGAAGAGCAAGAGGAATGTATAGCAACAAACAATTCCTCCACAGTGGTTCCTCCTCCACCTACACAAGCACAACAGAGCATAACACAAGATGGAAACATAACATCCTTGAGAAATCAAGGAAGTGCTTCTCCAAGCACACCACAGGGATTAGAAACTCCCTCGAGTTCAAGTGGAACTCCAAGCAGACCAAGAAGACCAAAATTCAGAAATATAAGTGAAATATATCAGCAATATGATGTTGATAGCAGCGCTGGTATAAATTCATTATTTGCATTATTTTTTCATGTAGATGACCCAATCCATTTTGAAGATGCAGTCAAGGAAGAGAAATGGGTTGTGGAAATGAATGAAGAGATAGGAGCAATAG
Organism: Pinus albicaulis; assembly: GCA_034641835.2. Lineage (NCBI taxonomy): Eukaryota > Viridiplantae > Streptophyta > Pinopsida > Pinales > Pinaceae > Pinus > Pinus albicaulis. The sequence goes on along the minus strand of CM076581.1, from coordinate 1,067,876,459 downwards.
AAAATAATGACACATGGGAGTTAGCAGACCTTCCACAAGGTAAAAAAGTCATTGGAGTGAAGTGGGTCTATAACACCAAGAGAAATGTTGAAGGAAATGTTGAAAGGCACAAAGAAAGGCTTGTTGTGAAAGGTTACAAGCAGCAACATGGAAGAGACTATGCGAAAACATTTTCGCCAGTCGCGGGGATGGAGACAATGCATACATTGTTGTCAATTGCAGTGAAACAAAAATGGAAAGTCTATCAGATGGACATAAAGTCAGTGTTCTTAAATGGAGTGCTGAAAGAGAAGGTGTATGTTGCACAACCTCCTGGCTATGAAATAGAAGGCCAAGAACACAAAGTGTGTAAGTTGGGGAAATATCTCTATGGGCTGAAGCAAGCACAAAGAGTATGGTACAACAGGATAGATTCTTACTTGTTGGACAATGGATTCGACAAATGTGACAATGAACCTACTCTCTACATCAAACAAAGTAATGGTAAGATTATAATTGTCGATTTGTATGTAGATGATTTGATTTTTACGGGCAATGATGATTTTCTCATCATTGATTTCAAAGCAGTCATGAAGAGTGAATTTTAAATGACTGATTCAGGTTTATTAAGATACTTCTTGGACATATAATTAAAGCAAACATAAAATGGAATTTTTATTTCACAAGCAAGGTATGTAGCAGAAATTTTGGAGAGGTTTAATATGCAGAACAACAAGCCATCACCAACTCCAACTGTCATGGGGTTGAAGTTGAGCAAGGAAGATTGCAGCAGCAATGTCAATCTAACATTATACAAGAGCATGGTGGACAACCTAATTTATTTGACTGCAACTAGGTCTGATATAATGTATGCAGTGAGTTTGGTGTCGAGGTTCATGGAGACACCCAAGGATACACATTGGCAGGCATCGAAAATAATTTTAAAGTATGTCAATGGGACAAAGGAGTATGGCATTCTATACTCCGGAACTGATGATTTTACGCTGGTTGGCTACACTGACAATGATTGGGTAGGAAGTGTTGATGACAGAAAGAGCACGTCAAGATATGTTTTTCATTGGGTTCAGGAGCCATTTCATGGGATTCCAAGAAGCAGTCGATAGTATCATTGTCAACAGCAGAAGCTGAGTATGCTTCCGCAACTATAGCAGCATGTCAAGCAGTTTCGATGAGAAGGATGTTGCAGGATTTATGTCATTAAAAAGATGGAGCAACCACTATTTTCTGTGATAACAGTTCGGCAATTTCACTATCAAAGAATTTTGTCTTTCACAAAATGAAAAAGCATATTGATGCTAAATATCATTTCATTAGAGAATTGGTTAACAAAAGTGAGATTGTGTTGCAGCATTGCAAGTCAGAAGAACAATTTGCAGACATATTCACAAAGCCATTGGCAAGTGAAAATTTGGTTTATCTCAAAGATTGTTTGGGAATGATCAATGGCGCCAGTTGCGATTAAGGGGGAGTGTTGTAAATTAATCTCAACCACCACAGTAAATGAACTAGTAGTAGCCATACCTCAGTTAGTGTTTTTGCAGGTTGCGGATTGCGTGTGCAGAGAAGGACAAGTTCTGAGCAAAAGACAATTATCCATTCTGCAACAGAGTTAAATAATCAAAGCTAAATAGAATTTAATGCGTGGTTATTAAATGAGTATGGGCAACCAATTAATCCGCAAGTGTTGTGTTTACTCCACGCAACTTCTGTAATGTTCAGAAAATGATGTCCACCAATAATTTGTATTAAATTTGGTACGTCATGAATTAAATGTCTTAGATATATATGTGTTTAGATTTTTACATATGGGTGAGTAAGAGTACAGAGCAAGTGAAGAGAGTGTTGTGTAATTTGGCGGATGTAAGTCTGGAAAGACAAGTGGAGAAAATCATGGAGCAAATTTTGGTGGGTGCATGAAAAAAAATTTTATTGTGTGTTACTCCGCAACCTGGTGAATGTAAATCCAAGTAAGAAGTCTTGTTTAGCTTGTGAAGGAGCCACACCATATGTTAATGCATTTCATGTTTTGAAATCTAAATATAAAGTTTGGTTAGTTGCAGTATGGTTGTGAAAATTTCGCGTATATGTTTTTACGACAACACTATGTTTTACTCTGTTTCACCATGAGTAAAATTAGTTGACTATATTTTCTTCTACGATTTTGATCTCCGCCACTGTATATTCAAATGAAGATTCATTTGAATTTATTTCTACAATTTAATGGTATGGATTAAGTGAATTCTGCAACTCTGTTTAAACTTCAGTAAATGAGTTGTCTTAGTTAAAGTAATTTCCGCAACTCTGTGTGTTGAGTGAAAAGTATTTACTCCCTCTGTCTTGAAAATTTATAACAGCAATCTTGTCTAATAATATCATCTCTCTATATTTTTTATTTTTATCTCCTCCACTGTATATTCAAATGAAGATTCATTTGAATTGATTTCCGCAACTGAATGGTATGGATTAAGTGAATTCTGAAACTCTGCATAAACTTCAGTAAATGAGTTTTCTTAGTTAAATTAATTTATTCTACTCTGTGTGAACTCTGTGTGTTGAGGGAAAATTCAACTCCATGTGTTGAGTGAAAAGCATTTACTCCCTCTGTCTTGAAAATTTCTAAGAGCAATCTTGTCTAATAATATTTCTCTCTATATTTGCAATTTTGATCTCTGTCACTGTATATTCAAATGAAGATTCATTTGAATTGATCTCGGCAAGTGAATGGTATGGATTAAGTGAATTCTGCAACTCTGTGTAAACTTCAGTAAATGAGTTGTTTTAGTTAAAGCAATTTCTGCAACTCTGTGTGAACTTCGTGTGTTGAGGGAAAAACATTTACTCCCTCTATCTTGAAATTTTCTAACAACAATCTTGTCTAATAATATATTTCACGTTATTCAGTAAATCCCTATTACCAAATTCAACCTAACAAATAATGTTTTCCATTGGATTTTTTCTTGGGACAATGGAAAAATTCAACCCTTTACCAAAAGAGGATTCAGCCCTTTTTCCTAAAAGTATGTAAGCCAGATCAAAATTAAACTCGGAGTGGTTAACAACCCTTTTATTAAGAGATGGGATAACTGATTATTGTTCGGCAATGGAATAGGTACCTCATTTAGGGAACGCGAATCAGAACAGGGTGCAATCCACGGAGGGGGAATTAATGATGATGGAGGAGGGGAAACACGGGTCTAAGAGATAGACCTTGATTCGTGAAGAAACCTCGGGATTAGAGCAAGGGACCACAAATGGAATAGGACAAGAAAAGGGACGTGAGAACGAATAGGAAGAAACATTAGAGGAAGCGACCACGAAGGGGTGGGACAAGAAAAAATATGTGACAACGAATGAGAGGATGGTTGGTCGACGTAAGGGGAGGAGCTGTTAACTTGAGAGACAGAGGGGACCTATATATATTTTATATGCATAGTTTAATTTTTTAAAATTATTTTGTTTAATTGTACACATTTGACACATTCGTAATCCACTCATTAGTTTAATACGTTAACGGGATTCAACGAATGTATATTAATGCCAAAGTCATGAATTCCTTTTGACTATAAATCCTGTAATGTCCATTGAAATTCTATTTGAGGTATGCTCAAAAATTACAGGTGAACATCTTATAAAATTCGTTTACATAGGAAAGCATAACTTGCACGTTCAATAGTAACGACTCATATCACTCGGCCGCTATTTTAAATTGAGCTGAGATGTCAGCTCCAAATGTAATATAGATATTACACGAAAACAAAGCAGGTGATTCCATAACAACAAATCTGTAATGGTAGTGTATTGATAAATTCTTAAATAGGTATTGATGGGTTTAATAAGCAGAGAGAATTGTTTTGCAGGTCTTCATTGCTGTGGAAAGAGTTGTAGATTACGTTGGATCAACTATCTTAGCCCTGACATTAAACGTGGTAATATTTCCGTCGATGAGGAGGACATCATTATTCGGATGCATCGCCTTCTTGGAAATAGGTCTGTGGAGTCATCATCTCAAATAGATTTATTCATGGAAAAAAATCATTGAATTTTATGTGAAATGTAAGTTGATTGAATAAAATAAATCATTGAATATAATTTGATCGTTGATTTTTGATTTTACCAGGAATATTTTGGAATTATATCTAAAATTGCAAAAGTTAATAAAAAAATCATAAAATTCCAAAATATTTCAGAAATCAACGAAAATCAAGATCAAGAATTTTCCAAACATAAAGAATTTTTGAATGCTGATTTGTAACACATAATTCCATGAAGGTGGTCTTTGATAGCAAGACGGTTACCTGGGCGGACAGATAACGAAATCAAGAACCACTGGCACTATCATCTACAAAAGAAGGTTCCTCAAAGAAAATATACGTTAAAATTTGACGCGATCAAACCCACACCTGTAAGAATAAAATCTGCGGTGATGCACACCCAAATGGTGAATCCAAATGCTTTCAACCGTTCTGTTTGTAGTAACTGCACAAGTTCAGATCATTCCTTCAATTCTTTTACCAATCAAGAAATTGTGAGTTCCTCCATGTCCTATTTTAACCTACTTGTAGAGGATCCGATCGTGTTGGAATATTGAAAATTCCAAATGAAGAGAGTAAGCTCCTCTCCTCTAAACACGGAGAAATTTAAAATTTTGATAGTGGACAGAGTTTTCCACACTGAAACAAACTTCTATTTCTTTCAAAAACGGTTACAAATCTTCCTCAGCATAGAGGGATAACATAAAAATGGTGACCGCTTCAAACGCAGTGCACAGAAACTACTCTATGTTCAGTCAAACAACACTCTATCTCATAAAATCCACACTGTTGTGTATTTCATTTTCTGCGCTGCTGTACGAAAGACAAACCAAAATAAAAACAATTACAGAGGCTCGCGGGCCTTTTTGGCTTTTATATGCCGCATAAAAAAAAGCATTACGAAAAACTATATTAAAACACTTTTAAAACAAAACTATTAAAACAGATATAATGTGGGCTATTCAGGTAGGGACCACATCGCAATCACAATCGGCAAAAAAAACATGTGCCAACAACCGAAACTTCTGATTGTGATTGAGAATCAGACGCGATGACCAAATACGAAATTTGGCTCACAAACCAATCGGGTCCGAACTTCAGTTGGTGCGATCGGGGCATGCAATAGAAAATTTCCGATTGCGATTCAAAGACGGATGCGATTCAATTAACAAACTGCACCATAATAAGTCCATTGAGTCCACCACTTCAAAAAATGCAATCGGGCCCAACACATAAAACCTTTCGATTGCGATTAGGAACCAGACGCGATTGGCAAATAAACTGTGGTATATAACTAGATCAGGTCCAGCCTTCGATCGGAGCACATAACAAAAGGCCTCCGATTGAACCTTTGTGATTCACGACTTGCGATTGCAATAAAACACTGCCACATGGTCTTGTGGACCCACAGGCCTCAGCTGCGGTGGAGGGCGATTTATATATATGTTTTGGTTGTATATTATATACAACCGTTCCAGTGTGGAACTCTACCACATCTGCAAGACATTTGTTTTACATTTCATATATATTGTGATTTGCGATTGCGATTGGATCGCATCGCAGATCTTCACATCAACAAGAAACTATGTATGAAACTTGTGATTCTGATTTAGCATATAAGTGGTGGGGACCACTTGTCCCGCGAATCAAAAACAAAAGGGCTTCTGCCTGTTTTAAACAATTTCTCCATTCTAGTTGTTGAGGGCTTTAAACGCCCTAAATTACTATTTTTAATTCACTCTACTCCTTCGTAGTTCAGAACTACAGGAAGTCTTCATTTCTTCTGCAAAAATGGCTACGCCCATCACTAGTTAATTTCCTCTGTCATTTTTGGCTGCGGCCCATCAAAAGTTAATTTCTTCCTTACGGTTCTTCCATCCTTATTTAATATACAGTGTTGTGCACTCAAAACTTCTCCTGCTGCTGCTGCTGTATTTTTTTTCTTCCAGTACAAAGGCTAGCGGGGACTTTAATATTTTCAACACTCCCCCTTAAAGTCAGCTACTGGGTTATCAATCATACCCAGGCATTTTCTTAAGAATTCAAATGTCTTCTGCCCCAATGGCTTTGTTAGAATATCTGCATATTTCTCCTCTGTTTTACAATGCTGTAAAACAATTTCTCCATCATTTACCAATTCTCTGATATAATGAAATTTTGTATCTATGTGTTTTGTTCTTTTATGAAACACAAAATTCTTTGACAGTGCAATAGCGGAGCTATTGTCACAATAAATCACTGTCCCTTTTACCTGTTCTTGACATAAGCTTCTCAACATTCTTCTCATCCAAATTGCTTGACACGCTGCTGCTGTAGCTGCCACATATTCTGCCTCTGCTGTAGATAATGCTACAATAGGTTGTTTCTTAGAAGCCCATGAAATGGCTCCTAAACCCATATGAAAAACATAACCAGAAGTGCTCTTCCGATCATCTACACTTCCAGCCCAATCACTGTCAGTGTATCCAACTAATTCTGAATTTTCTGAAGTAGTATACAAAATACCATACCTTTTAGTTCCTTTAACATACCTCAGAATTCTCTTTGCTGCTTGCCAATGTGCTTCTTTTGGCTTTTCCATAAATCTGGAAATTAAACTAACAGCATGCATAATATCCGGCCTAGTTGCAGTCAAATACATGAGGCTACCAACTATGCTTTTATACAAACTTGGATCAAAATCCTTGCTGCTGTCATCTTTACTCAACTTCAATCCCATTACTGTGGGATTAATTGCAGCTTTCCACTCCTGCATATTAAATCTTTCTAGAACTTGATTCACATACTTTGCTTGAGAAATAAAAATTCCTTTTTCACTTTTTTATACTTCTATTCCCAAGAAGTATCTCAACAAACCCATGTCAGTCATTTCAAATTCATCTTTCATGACTGTTTTAAAATTCTCAATAAGGTAATCATCATTACCTGTAAATATTAAATCATCAACATATAAAACAATAATGAGCATCTTACCATCCTTTTCTTTGATGTAGAGGGTGGGTTCTCCCTCACACTTTTCAAATCAATTTTCCAGTAGATAGGAATCTATCCTACTGTACCATGCTCTTGGAGCTTTCTTCAGCCCATAAAGAGCTTTCTTCAATTTGCAGACCTTATGCTCTTGGCCTTTCTTCTCATATCCGAGAGGTTGTTTCACATATACCTCTTCCGTTAAAACTCCATTTAAAAATGCATATTTTACATCCATCTAGTATACTTTCCATTTGTTTTGTGCTGCTATTGACAACACTGCTCTTACTGTCTCCATTCTTGCAACTGGTGCAAAATTTTCTTCATAATTTATCCCTTGCTTTTGCTTATATCCCTTGACAACAAGTCTGGTCTTGTGTCTTTCTATTTTTCCTTCAGAATTTCTTTTGGTCTTATAGACCCATTTAACTCCAATGACTTCTTTACCTTCTGGGAGATCAACCAACTCCCATGTTTTGTTCTTCTCTATGGCATTAATTTCATCATCCATAACTTATATCCATTTCCTATCTTTAACAGCATCTTAAAAATGAATAGGATCATCAACTTGACAATACAAAGTAAATAAGGAGTTCATACCTTAATTTGCTGCTCCTTGCTCATATATTTCTCTAATACTTCTGAATTTTGTTCCACTTTCACTTGGTGTAGTCGTGCTTGATGAAGCACTCGAACTTGCTCCATGTGGTGTGCTCGGTGAACCACTCCCGCTTCTTCTCAAGGGTGTTCTCGCTGCCGCTTGAGGTGTCCCTTGTTGTCCTTGCGTTGCTGAAGGTTGTGTAGTGGATGGGTTGTTAATTTCAACCACATCTCCTTAATCTTCATCATGAGACAAACAGTTTTTAACATTGACTGTTTTCTCAATGCTTCCATCCCATGCTTCCTCTTCAATGAATTCCTCATATCTACTTATCACAAACTTCTTTGTGGATGGGTTATACAATCTGTATCTTTTAGAATCTTCACAATATCCAAGGAAAATGCACTTCTCCCCCTTACTTTCCAACTTCTTTCTCAATTTTTCTGGAATGTGTGCATATGCAACACATCCAAAACTCTCATGTGGGTGACTCCTTGTTTTCTGCCACTCCACGCTTCTTCTGGAACTTTGTTCATCACAGCTTTTGTAGGGCATCTATTTAAAATATACGCAGCACAATTTGTTGCTTCTGCCCAATAGTCATTCGGCAAGTGTTTTGCCTTTAGCATGCTTCTCACCATTTCCATTATGTTTCGATTCTTCCTTTCAGTAACTCCATTTTGTTGTGGTGTGTACCTTGTGGTAAACTTCTTGTGTAGGTTGTTCTCTCTGCAAAAACGCAGAAATTCCTTTGATATATATTCTTCTCCTCTATCAGTTCTGAGGACTTTTATATGCAGTCCGCTCTGTTTTTCTACAAGAGCTTTAAAATGGCGAAGTTTCTGAAAAACTTCACTCTTATATTTCAAAAAATAAACCCATACTTTTCTTGTGAAATCAACTATGAAGGTCAGCATGTAATTGCTGCCTGAAGCTGACGCTGTCTGCATCGGCCCACATAAATCTGAGTGGATGATTTCTAAGGGTGCTTTCGCCCTTATGCTTTTCCCTGATAGAAAATTTTATGTGTTTCTTTCCCAAGATGCAGCCTTCACATAGGCTGTCAGGCTTCTCAATCAATGGCAAACCTCTTACCATTCCTTTTCTGTGCAGCAAATTTAATCCTCCGAAATTGAGATGTCCAAATCTCAGGTTCCATAACCAATTTTCATCTTTATCTTCCTTCTGAAAGGCTTCTTGTGTTACAACTGCTATACTCTTTCCTTTTCCCTTCAAGTCAGTGTTTGGCTTGAGAGGAAACATTCTATTGCTGGTCATTTGTATTTCAGCAATGATTTTCTTGCTTGGAGGAATATCTTTTATTGTGCACACATCATCCTTGAAAATTACATTGTAACCTTTGTTTATGAGCTGCCCAACGCTCAAAAGATTACACTTCAGACCTGGAACATAATATACATTAGGGACAAATTTTTGCTCCCCATTTCTAGCTCAAATACTAACTCTGCCTTTTCCTTTGATAGAGATCTTAGTATCAGTCCCTGTGGTCACTTCAGATTTTATTTCTTCATCTAGAGTGGAAAACATTGCTCTGTTTCTAGTCATATGATTACTACATCCTGAATCTAAGAACCAAACATCATCTTCTCTATCTTGTGCTACATTACAAGCTAACAGCACATTACTTGGGTTCTTTTCCTCTTTTTCTACATTAGCATTCTTCCTATTTTTCATGTCATTTTGCTTCTTTCTACATTCATTGGCATAGTGCCCATATTTCTTGCAATAATGACATTGGACATTAGATTTGTCATACCTTTGTCCGTGAGCATGTTGGTGTTGATGTCCACCTTGCTGGCTGTTGCATTGGCCGTGGCTCTGACTTTGATTGTTGCTCCTTCCATGTGAATGTGAAGGGTTGTTCCTTCCACCTCTGTTCTTGCTTCTGCCTCTTCCTCTCCCTTTGCCTTGACCTCTTCCTCTTCCTGAAGGCATCTGGGTCTTGAAGACGTACTCAAGAGATGAATGTTCATCTCTGCTCAATCTCTGTTCATGGGTTATTAGTGAGGCATGAAGTTCATCCACTGTGAACTATGAGAGATCTTTGGTCTCTTCTATGTTGGTTACAATAACATCAAACTTTGAGGGTAAGCTTCTCAAAATTTTCTCCACAATTCTTCTTTCTTCAAGAGTTTCTCCATGGGATCTTATCTGATTTACAATCCCAATCACATGTGTAAAAAATGTGTCTACATTATCTGACTCTTTCATGCAAAGAGTTTCAAAATCTCTTCTTAGCAACTGAAGCTTTGTTGTATTAACTTTCTCCATACCTTGATAGGCTACTTTCATAGTTTCCCATGCCTCCTTGGATCTCTGGGCTGCTGCTATCCTTGGAAACACACTCTCATTTACTACCTGATACAAATAGAAGAGGGATTTAGCATCCTTCTTTCTATTGTTCTTAAATAAATCCTTCTCTGCTTGAGTTAAGGCATTAAAAGCCTACTCATCAGCTGGTTCAACAAAACCATCTTCCACAAACTCCCATAAGTCTTGTGAGACAAACAAGGCTCTCATGGTAATGGCCCAATAATCATAGTTCTTTCCATTAAATTGTGGAAGCTGAACATTTCCAATGTTCATTCCTGTTCTTGGTCCAGCCATTTCTCTTAAACTGAACTCTGAACTTAAACAAACTGTCTTTCCTTCTTTGAAAGAACAAACTCTTTTAACCAAAAACAACAACTCTGTTTTCTTGAGAAATACCTGAACTTTGACTTCTGTTGAGCTTTCACTCTGCTGGAGAAAACACTGCAACAAGTCTTCTTCTTCTTCAGCTTCTTTGAAACCTTCAAAGAGCCTGAACTAGCTCTGATACCATGTTGGAATATTGAAAATTCCAAATGGAGAGAGTAAGCTCCTCTCCTCTAAACAGAGAAATTTAAAATTTTGACAGTGGACAGAGTTTTCCACACTGAAACAAACTTCTATTTCTTTCAAAAACTGTTACAAATCTTCCTCAACACAGAGGGATAACATAAAAATGGTGACTGCTTCAAACGCAATGCACAGAAACTACTCTCTGTTCAGTCAAACAACACTCTGTCTCATAAAATCCACACTATTGTGTATTTCATTTTCCGCACTGCTATGCGAAAGACAAACCAAAATAAAAACAACTACATAGGCTCGCGGGCGTTTTTGGCTTTTATATGCTGCATAAAAAAAAAACATATCGAAAAACTATATTAAAACACTTTTAAATCAAAACTATTAAAACAAATATAATGCGGGCTATTCAGGTAGGGACCACATCGCAATCGCAATCGGAAAAACAAATATGTGCCAACAACCAAAACTTTCGATTGCGATTGAGAATCGGACGCGATGACCAAATATGAAATTTGGCTCACAAACCAATTGGGTCCGAACTTCAGTTGGTGCAATCGGGGCATGCAATAGAAAATTTCCGATTGCGATTCAAAGATGGATGTGATTCAATTAACAAACTGCACCATAATAAGTCCATCGGGTCCGCCACTTCAAAAAATGCAATCGGGCCCAACACATAAAACATTCTGATTGTGATTAGGAACCGGACGCGATTGGAAAATAAACTGTGGTATATAACTGGATCGGGTCCAGCCTTCGATTGGAGCACATAACAAAAGGCCTCCAATTGAACCTTTGCGATTCACGACTTGCGATTGCAATAAAACACTGCCACGTGGTCTTGTGGACCCACGGGCCTCAGCTGCGGTGGAGGGAGATTTATATATATGTTTTGGTTGTATATTATATACAACCGTTCCACTGTGGAACTCTACCACATTTGCAAGACATTTGTTTTACGTTTCATATATATTGCGATTTGCGATTGCGATTGGATTGCATCGCAAATCTTCACATCAACAAGACACTGTGTATGAAACTTGCAATTCCGATTTAGCATATAAGTGGTGGGGACCACTTGTCCCACCAATCAAAAACAAAAGGACTTCCGCCTGTTTTAAACAATTTCTCCATTCTGGTTGTTGAGGGCTTTAAATGCCCGAAATGACTGTTTTTAATTCACTCTGCTCCTCCATAGTTCAGAACTACGAGAAGTCTTCATTCCTTCTGCAAAATTGGCTACGCCCATCACCAATTAATTTCCTCTGTCATTTGTGGCTGTGGCCCATCAAGATTTAATTTCTTCCTTACGGTTCTTCCATCCTTCTTTAATATATAGTGTTGTGCACTCAAAAATTCTCCTACTGCTGCTGCTGTACTCTTTTTCTTCCAGTACAAAGTCTAGCAGGGACTTTAATATTTTCAACAGATCGCAGAATATCATTCAGAGAACATAGCCCTTGCAAATATGGGAGATGTTAATCTGATTGAAACAGGAGTTACAAATTTTAATTCAGCGGACCACCAATCCCCACATTGCGATCAGTTTTCACGCAATCCAGCCACAATAGCCAAAATTTTATGTGATTTGAACAAGCTACTGTATCCCGACTGTAATCTGCTTGCTCCTGTGAACTCTTTCATGACAGATTTTGAAGTGGAAGAGTTGAACATGGGAGTAGAAACGAAAAAGTATGAATGTATGGGTTCTGATAAAAACAAGATGCAGTACATTCACAGCTCTATAATGGCGGATATTGGTCAATGGAGATTCGAGATCCACGACATCGTACATCATGTAGATTGGATTCGTGAATTGGATTATTTATGAAAGTAACATTTTACAAACCTTGAAATTGAAGTTTCATATCTGATGTAGATGTTGCACGTGTCGTGTTCAGTGTGAGTTTCATCTTGCGTCCTTCTTTCTCCTCTCTTTTAAAGATTTTTGGTAATGTATAAGATTTTTGGTAATGAAAAATTTAATGTGAAATAATCACATGTATATTAGTACAATTACACTTTACGTTATGAATGTGGGTGATATATTGGATAAGTATATATTTATCATTCATTATATTAATTATTAATTGTATTTTGTTAAAGGCTAATAATAATTATATAAATAATTATTGAGGGGTTTTGTCGCTTGCATCTAGTTACGAGGATTTTGTAGGAGGTCACCCATTCCAGATCATTTATGGCTCAAGCGCGCTTAATTGTGGAGTTTTCCCCATAATCAAGTCTACTTAGCTTAGAGTAGCAAGCTAAGTGGGCTTGATTGTGGGAAAAACTCCACAGTTAAGCACGCTTGAGCGAGAGGCAATATGGGAGGGGTGACCAGGTGCAAGCCTTAGAAGTGGTGATTAATGCTATGTGATTCATTTAACTTTTTTCAATCCCACTTCTTCACCCCTCTGGCTTGCACCTCGTCAACCATATTAGATCGCCTTTGGCTCAAGTGCGCTTAACTATGGAATTTTCCCATAATCAATCCCATTTAGCTTGCTACCCCAAGGTAAGTGGGCTTTATTGTGGAGAAAAATCCACAGTTAAGCACGCTTGAGCAAGAGGCGATCTGGGATGGGTGACCTCCCAAGAAGTCCTAGTGACTGGGTGTGAGCTCCATAAATGATGAAGTGATGATTGATGTTATGTGATTCATTTCATTAGTTTCAATCCCACTTCTTCACCCCTGTGAGCATCACCCGATGCAATAAGTACTATGTGGACTATTCAAAAATCATGAGAAATTAGTCAGTTATGACTACCTCTCATGGAAATGGTCATAGATGAATGACTTACTTAACACAATTGAATATCAAAATTTGATATCTAATATAATAATATAATGCATTGCGAAAAAACCCCTAAATAGTTAACACAAAGAGTGAAGTGAGCTCTAATTGAATGGTTCATGAGACACAATACTTGCTAAGGTTTTGCAAATGGGGTAGCAAGCTAAGCGCACTTGAGCCACAAGCGAGTTGGGACGAGCGACCTCCCGGGAAGTCCTGGTGACTTCGTGCAAGCTCCGAAAGTGATGATTGATGCTATGTGATTCATTTCACTAGTTTCAATCCCACTTCTTCACTCATGTGAGCATCACCCAATACAACCTCTCATGGAAATGGTCATAGATGAATGACTTACTTAAAGTAGTTGAATCCCAATAATTAATATATTATATAAATAATGAGTCATATTATTTTATATTTCTATAATTATACTTATTATATTAACATTATTTTGTATAATAATATAATATTAGTTATTATATAAAAAATTTCTAATATTTTAATAGTTATTTTAAAACTATAATATAATTCAAATATAATATAGTAATAATATTAATAATCATTTTTATTTATTTTCACTGTTATTGTCAATAATTATTAAATATTTATAATTATAATTATCAATATAATATATTAATAATATTAACTATATAGCAGCTATACATCAGCCTAAAATTTATTATATTTTTACTTGAAAAAGATATATATTATTTTATAATAAAATATGTATATATAATATATATAAAAGAAAGTAACATTTTCTCAAATTGAAATATACAAATGTTGAATACATATATATACAAAGGTTGAAATTGAAGTCCCATTTCTCATGTAGATGTTGCACTTGTCATGTTCATTGTCAGTGTCATCTTGCGTCCAACTTTCTCCGTCCTTTAAGGAGTTTTGGTAACGAAAATTTTCGTGTGAAATAATCACATATATATTATTTTAAAAGTGAAACAAGTTTTTATATCTTTTTATATGAATAATTTACAATTCATGATCTTCAATTTATATGCATATTAGAGTTTATAATTTCTGATTCATATAAATTTTAGGAATGATATAAAAATAATAAACAATTAAAATTTAAAAGGAGAGGCAAAAATAATGATT